>OY757012.1:128668793-129868793 GCA_963580285.1 Lucinisca nassula
TGGCTATTTGACCGTTTATTTGATCGATTTGCGCCTTGTAGTTAAGAAAGAATGTGCACCCGCGCCATGCTGCTCCATGGCCGGCTAATCCGCAATTTGCGCACTTTTTATTATGCTTTGTTTTGCACTCATTATGTTTATGGACCCCAGCACAGTGCGGGCATGTGGTTTTTTTGTTTCGGCAATTTTTGTCCGAGTGGCCATATTTCTGACACTTTTGGCAGCGCAGGTATTGCAAATAGCATGGTTGCAGTGGATAAGTGATATCTGCTGTACTGGTAATCTCAAAGGTTGGCGTTTCCTTATTAAAAGTTAGTTTAACTAGATCGAGATCTTTGCCCCTGGACGCTATCCTATGTGCATCGCTGATTTGATAGCGCCCAAAGTCAAACATCTCCCTGAGTTTTTCCTGCCTGATGTTTGCCCCGATTTTCAGTGTCGCGTATGTCTTTTTTTGATGTGGTTTACTGCGTGTGTTGCTTGAATTCGGTTTTCCCTGTAATTCTGATAAGCTTTTACCTATAGTTATTTTAAGATCAAGGCCCTGGTAGTTGAAACCCTTTGCTTTTGATTCCTTTGCAGCCGAGATTTTAAAAATCGGGCCCTTTCCTTTCCCCGGGGCATGTGCTTCAAAGACCTCCCCTATGTAGGTCCTGAAGCCCGAAGCAAATTGCTCCATTTTCTGAATGGGGAAAGCGCCCCCCACCAGGGCGAACATGACGTATACATATGCCATGCCCGTTGCCGCTGTTTGGCGCGCCTCCGGTCTTTCCTTGCAAGAGGCGGGGGTGGGAACGGGGTTTGGTGCCCTATCTGCATGTCCCTCTTTGTGAGTCCTCCCATTTTTTTTGCCCACTTCTGTGAAAGTCCCCTCCTCCATGTCCTCCTCCCCGGCTCCGGAGTCGATGACCAAGACTGGGTCCAGGTCCTCCATCCCCTCCCCCAGTCCAAGGTTCATGGCCTTTGGAAGCGGCCGCCCCTCAAATGAATCCCCCTCTGAGTCGCTGGACAGGTATGTCCTGTCCCGCTTTTGGCCCGTGGCCTGGCTCTGATCAGTCTGATCAGGGACCACCTTCCCTTTGAAAGCCCCGGGTTTAGGGGTAGAGGTCATTTTGGACCCCATGGATCCCTGAAGGGTGAGAGTTGGATATCTTATCCCATCGCGCCACTCCCCTTCCTGCGTGGTGTTACCCTTTCCCTGGGTGACAAGCCCCTCAGGGAGGGGCCCAGAGACCTCGGTCTCTGAGCTCTCCCCTGCTGGGCTCGCCACCAGGTCCGCAACCATGTCACAGACATCCCTGGTCCTATTCAGGCCCTCAACCTCCCCAGCCGATTGCTTTTGCTCAGCCTGCTCAGCCTGCGCAGCAGGTGCTGCGGCGGATGCCCCATCCCCTGATAAAGGGTCAGTGGAAACGATGGGGGCAGCAGAGCCCATCCCCGGACCCATATCATGGGCCCCTGAGCCTATCACGACCTTGTCTTGGGTTTTGTCCTTCATTTTACTACTAATCAACAATATACTAACACAACAATATTCTAACACAACAATATACTAACACAATACTGACAATACTGACAATGTAATAACTAATCAACTTAATCAAAATGTCACTTTCTAACACTTCGAGAAGCCAGTTTTCACAGCTTGGAAAGGTGTGAAAATATGTGTGACACCGTGTATTGTGTCAAGCAAGATTGCAGACTATTGTCTGCAGAACAAGATTAATACAAAAAATAATAACTAGAGCAAGAGATCAATACGTCCTACCTGTCCGAAGACTCTACCTGGAGTGACGGGCCGATAGTGAGGGAAAACCCCGGTGATAAATATTAGGTCAAAAGGGGGTTAATTGACACTCAAAGAGTGTTCGATAGCCAACCTAATAAACATTCAAAGACGTTAACTAATGATTTCTCACCCACACAGAACTTGAGAACCTATAACCCTGAACAACATTCTGACACTTTGAACACTGACTCTGAACATAGTAACCCCGACCAGGGTAGATCCGCATACACAGAACGTTCAAATTCTAGGGCCAATAAATTGAAAATCGGTAGTCTTAATGTATGCGGCCTAAAACGCCGAATTTTATACCCTGATTTTGCTAAGCTTGTTGAAAATTTTGATATTTTGTCAGTTAGTGAAACAAAGTTAGATGAATACGATGTAATTTCCAGCGAGGGGTTCACTTTCATTAACCAACCCCGAAAACAAAATTACATAAGGAAAAGCGGGGGGATAGGTTTTTTGATACGCGATGGTATTAGGCAGTTTATTAAACCAATGAGCTCTGAAACAGAATACATTTCATGGGTAAAAATATCAAAGCAAATTCTTAAAATCGAGCAAGATCTGGTACTTGGTGCAGTTTATATACCACCACAACAGTCCCGTTTCTTTAGTGAAGATGAATTTGAACTTTTTGAGCAGGAAATTACATCAGTGATGAGTGACTATGATTATGTTTGTATAACGGGTGATTTTAATGCTCAGACCGGAGATTTAACTGATTATACGGAGGCTGACAATTTTTTAGCTGAGCAGTTCGATTTTGACCAAGATACTATGGAACATTTTAACCAAAGGAATCCTCTTGAGAAATATAATATACAAGTGGCTAGAATCTCGCAGGATAAAAAGAAAAATAATAGTGGTTTCCGTCTCATTGATCTATGCAAAAACAACAACCTGTACATTTTAAACGGCCGATGCGGCCAAGATAGGAACGTAGGGGCATTGACCTTTCGTAACGTATCACTTATTGACTATACATTGGCATCTGCCTGTATTTTTGAATATTTGCAGGATTTCTCCATAAACGAGGTTGATAGTTTATTTTCCGATGGCCACGCCCTACTCACCTTAGAACTGGGTACTTTAGATAGAAACATCAATGTGCAATGTAAACGCCACAGCGAAAATACGCTTAAGCCATATATAAAACCACAAGAATACGAGTGTTTTATAGAAAACTTTGAACAGGCCCCGGTCGAACAAATCCTGCAACAGATACAATCGTGTCGAAACACAGAAACAACAAAAGATACAGTAAACCAAATCGCTTCACAAATATGCAACGAGTTTAAAATGTGTGCTAAAAAGATCTCAGATGTAAGACGGCATGTACATAAAAGTACAAACAATAAAGACCGTCCCTGGTTCGGACCGCAGTGCAAGAATGCGCGTAAGAAATATTATCTTGCTAGACGTAAACACAACCGTAACAAAACATCCGCTAACAAACATGAATTATCTATGGCAAGCCGTTCGTACAAAAAAATCATGAATACCCACATTAGCAAATACAAAAGATTACAACAAAATAAGCTTCGTAAAATGCAAAAATATCAGCCTAAAGAATACTGGAAGTTTCTCAACAGTCTCAGAAATAAGAAACAAGCCGATATGCCCACACTTGACCAATTTTATGATCATTTTTCCGATATTTACTCTTCCAATGACGATTCAGTGGACGACCTGGCCCCCCCATATCCCCACAAATGTTTCACAGCAACCCCACAATGAATACCTCAACCAGCCCTTCAGTCGCGACGAAATTAGTAAATGTATACGTAAACTGAAAAACTCGAAAAGCCCCGGTAAAGACGAAATCCTAAACGAGTATTTAAAATTAACAGAAGATAAAATGCTCCCAGTATACGAACAGTTCTTTAACCTCATATTAGATACAGGATATTTACCTGACCAGTGGTTAGAAGGAAGAATAAAACCCATATATAAACACAAAGGAGACATCCATGACCCGAACAACTATCGCCCTATCACGTTATTAAGTTGCATGGGAAAATTGTTCACTGCCGTCCTGAACGAAAGACTTACAAACTATCTCGAGGAAAATGACATTCTTAAGGAGAACCAGGCTGGCTTTAGAAAAAACTACTCGACCATAGACCACACATTTACTTTATATTCAATAATAGAACTTTTAAAGCATGAAAATAAAAAACTATTCTGCTGTTTTGTAGACTTCTCCAAAGCCTTTGACTCGGTATGGCGAGCGGGGCTCTGGAGAAAACTTATATATAATGAAATTAATGGCAACTTTTTACGGATATTGCAAAATATGTACCTTAATATAAAATCCTGTGTAACGGTCGAAGGAGAAGATTCACCCTTCTTTTTCAGTAACCGCGGGGTGAGACAAGGGGATAATATCTCACCCGTATTATTTTCCCTGTTTTTGAATGACCTAGACGATTATTTCTCAGAAGCAGGCATAGCAGTAGACTGTGATACCGATATAATGTACACATATCTTAAAATATGTGTGCTTCTTTACGCTGATGACACTGTGATCCTTGCGGATAGTGCGAAAGAACTTCAAAATAGCCTAAATATATTTTCACAGTATTGTAAGGAATGGCAACTCGACATTAACAAAAACAAAACCAAGATAGTTATTTTCGGATCTCGCAAAGTAAACCAGTTCTCGTTCCAACTTGATAACACCATTCTGGAAATAACTGACAACTACAAGTATTTAGGGTTATTCTTCTCGAAATCCAGAAGTTTCCTAAACGCTCGTAAACACGTAGTAGAACAGGCCAAAAAGGCGATGCATCTGTTACTTATGCGCATTAAAAACCTATATCTACCTGTCGACCTCCAACTCAAACTTTTTGATCAAACAATAACACCTATATTAACATATGGAATTGAGGTCTATGGATACGAAAATTGTGGACTACTTGAAACAATACATACAAAATTTCTGCGGAACATAATCCATGCGCGGAAAAGCACGCCCCTATACATGTTATATGGAGAACTTGGCAGATACCCGTCGATATAACAATCAAATGTCGCATGGTTAACTACTGGACTCGTCTCCTAAGGCAAGGAACATCCAAATTGTCATTTCTAATGTACCATAAATTGAGAACAACGCCGGAAATAAATTCTAAATGGATAAGCAAAATCAAAAACATCTTTGACGAAATCGGCCGACCAGATATCTGGTTATCGGAATCACCAAGTTCTAATTGTGCTTGTATAGTAAAACAATCATTGATGGACCAATACCTACAAGTTTGGGCGGCAAATTTAGATAAATCTTCGAAAGGAATTAATTACCGTATTTTTAAAGAAAACATCCACTTAGAACAGTATTTGACTAAACTCCCTGTAAACATGTACTTAAATTTAGCAAAACTACGAACTGGTAACCATCGCTTCCCATGTGAACGAGGCAGATGGTTAGGAATAGAGCTTGAAGACCGTAAATGTACATTATGTAACCTACAAGATACCGGAGACGAATACCATTACTGTCTAGTTTGTCCATATTTTCATGAAGAACGACAAAAATATGTCTCTAGATACTACTTTACACGTCCAAACATTTTGAAATTTAAAGAACTAATGAACTGCAGCTCAGAATCTAAACTAAAACAATTAGCATTATTTGCAAAAATTCTCGTTAGTACGGTGCAATAACAGTACCAAGATACTGAGCTCTATTTTTTATTTTATTTTTTTTTAATATACCGTGTGGAAACATCTGTTTCATTCATTATAAAGTATTTTATTTATTTATTTATTTATTTATTTATTTATTTATTTATTTATTTATTTATTTACTTATTTATTTATTCTTCACCTATTATAAGTAAATCTATCGACTTATCTATTTACCATGAACTCATTTTAACCCGGCTCCCATGTTCAAGGTCTAATCACCGAAACACTGTTAAAGAGGTCGCAAAAACCACTCGGTATATGTTAACAACATTAATAAGATTACTTACCTCTTTAGGCCTCGAAACAGGCTGACAGCTTGATTAATGCTGGTATATGAAGCCAAATAATCCAAATCCTTTATAAGAAACAAAATTCCAAGCCACGGTTAACACCTTTAAAAACGGTTTGAATTTAATATCCGACCGCGATGAAAATGAATCAAGTATTGCCTGTTGGTCATTTTAGCCACTTATTTCACGAGCGAAACCAAAACATATCATTCCAAAAATAGATTATACATCAACAGATCAATATTGGAAAAACCGCTATTTTATTTGACACTTTAGATTATTTGAGCCGCGACTAGGCAAAATATACCTGCAGCGACAACAATAATGGATTTGAGGTAAAATTGGAGTTTGCGCCTCATAATAACCGGTACTTTTAACACTGCTTGACAGAAGTGCGCTGACAATTTGTCATATTATGATGACAGGTTTTCGGGAGTACTATCTGTCAAATTTAAAGTCAATATACAAGTAATCTAAAACAGCTACGCCCGAGACTACAGGTTTTGAAATGAGTTGCATTTAATGACAAGTTGATAGACTTGTTTTAACCCTTGTCTTGCTGAATGTTCATTTAAACCACACCCGTTTCTGTCTATCAACCAATCAAACTTGATATAATTCATTGCTACAGGTTCATGAGCAGAGTGTCAGACAGGGTATATCCTGGTCGGATGGCCGAAGACGTCTGATCTGGATCTACACTGTCTGCAAAGATAGGAGTTGTTGCGAACAGCAAGATAAGGGTTATTTTTACCTTAAAATGTGCATGATGCCCGAGGAAGCAAAAACGTGAACAGTTCTAGTCTTTCTTTGCTGTCGCAAGAGCGTGCGAAGAATGCCCCGATGAGACTGCGCAAGTCGTTGCGCAGTGTCACTGGTGGCTCCGCAGCACTTACCTTGGCATCTCGACGCCTGTGTATTGCATATCCCAGTGAACCCCAACTCACACAGAGAAAAGTGGGGTTTACGGGGACGTAATTTGTTGTACTTATTTCGGCTCTAGGATTGGTGGTTCAGAGCTACGACTCCCAACTATAAGGACTCCCACCGATGTAGTTCAGGGCGTACGGAGATCATATGTGAGACAACAATCTCTGTAACGTAAGGCCGGCTAACGGAAATTTGGTATTACTAGATAACGACTTTTGGATACGGGCTGGGGCTAGTGATAGTTGCCTGATTAGCACTGGCCCTTCCCCGGATGACCCTGAGAATACCTGAACATAGGCTCGAACCACAGATTTTGTTTAGCAAGCATATTTATTATATTTATTATTATTATTATTATTATTATTATTATTATTATTATTATTATTATTATGTACTAATCACTGCCCCGATTGACCCCCACCCATACGAACCATATCTTTCCTTTTGGATCAGACGCTTGTCTATAATAAGCAAATGTCTGATCCGAAAGAAAAGAAACTACAAATTCAGAATGCTAAATATTTAACACAATATATCACTAAAAACTGTTGATCACTATGCTTCATTTTATATGTTGAACATGTTATTATTGTCCATATGTCATTGTATGACCTGGATTGAAAATAAAGGAATTGTACTGTACTGTACACAAGCTTGGGCACATACATGTAACTTAATACAACTTAATACTGTAGAAACTTATGCGTGGACAGTGAAGAATCAGATCACGGTGTTTTTTTTTTTGTTGTTTTTTTTGTGTGTTTGTTTTACTTGAGATCTAACGTCCCTGTCAACACTATGTCATTTTGGAGACGCTGCTTCCAATTTTATGGGGCTATTACCAGACATTCAGATGAAATGACACTTTACCTGGGCATGCTTAGTCCTTATATATTTACAGAAAATTTGGCTCTGAAAATATTTTAGATATTCTAGAAAACAGATACACAGTTTCAACCAATGTGGAGAAATCCTGAACTCAAAAGAAATAAAGAAAAGATGGTTGATAAAATATAGAATCATTACAAAAAACACGCCTGTTCAAATACTTTGTAAAGTTTACCCACGAAAAAAAAGAATGTTTTCAGATAAAACAAAAGATATTTGTCTTATTTCTGCACAAAATATAGATTGTGGGTACTCGACAGAACCGCCTCATTAAGGGGGTTGTAACGAGTACCCACAATCTATGTTTTTAAGCAGAAATATGAAAAAATTGGTTTATCAACGTAAAATCCAGTTTTAAAAGTGGGGTTTGAGGGGTCAGAATTATAAAGGCATTTTCTTTTGTAATGGGATATGAACTTTTATTACAGTGTGTAGGTATTGTGGGTTTTATATCTCCTGAATTCATCACCTGAAATGAACACCCCTAAATTCCACTTTATATAGAGAAATTTGGGGTTTACGGGGGTATACATTATTTTTTCTTATTTCTGTTCCACGAGATATGTTGTGGGTACTCATTAGAACCGGTTCAAACGAGTACCTACAACCTATGTTCGCAGTATAAATAAGAAAAATATCACTGATTTTCACCAGAAAAGTAGCCATTTTGAAGATATAAAAGATTGTACTATGACGCACTGATGTGTTATCGTAATGTATCAGAATTTTGTTTTCAAGCACAGTAAATCAGATTCTGTATACACCGGGTAAACTGATTCAATATGCCCTTCGTTGTAATAAAACACCAGAGTAATATTACTCAAGGCAATTTATTAATAAGATGTTAATATGCAGCACATGTCCCAATAAACACTTAACCGTACACTTACCTGTTGATTTAACAGGATTAACACATAAGACGCCAATCACAACAATTATCGTCTGCTTTGTCGTCTGCTGTTAACTTTGACATTCATTTTTGCAAACAATGTGGACCCAGATCAGACTGCTCCTCCAGGAGCTGTATGATCAGGGTCCACTCTGTTTTGCCTGCAAGAAGGTGCAGCAGACAACATAAAGAGACAACATTTTTTTAAACATTTCTTGGCATCTTAAGAGTTAATTCATGACATTCATCAATGCCAACTATTGTTTTAAGGTTAGGGCCCCCTCAAGATGATTTCACTTATTTCTAGGCGATTCATTATGTTAACAAGTGAACACCCCATAAACTCCACTTTATATGCAGAAAACTGGGCTTTAGAGAGGTTTATACTGTTTTTTATTTCTGCTCCAAGACATGTTGTGGGTTTTCCTGAGGCAGTTCTAACAAGCACCCACAACCTGTATGCCATACAGATGTTTTATTTTAATTGTTAATTAGAGGTGGACGAAAACTGGAATAACCGGAAAAATGCTTGACCTATTATAGAGAACTAGATAGATAACAAACTAGATGTGTAAATGTATTAAAAAGAAAGCAAAGTAAAAGGAATTCGCTTTATAAAAAACATGCGCATGAAATATAAATCAACTGATTTTTTTTTTTAAAAATGATTTGTATTTCATCTTGTGAAATTTCTGAAAGGTTTCACATTCTTGCTCCAAAACATTTTTAGATATTTTTAATCTGTTATTAAGACAATCTTTTATTAAGACCACATCTGGTCAGCCAAAAATGTGGTCTAAATACAGCAAATTAGATGTACATTTAATAAATTACTCATTTGATAGTAGAAACCATGCATATCTTAATTTTCAGTTATGAAATTATATGCAAATCAAATCTCAGATAAGAGTTTGATGACAGGACAAAGGATTAGTTAACTCCTTGTTAACTCCCTAGTGAACTATAGTTAACTAGGGAGTGAACTTGTAGTCAACTCTAGGGTCCAAATGTAGTCTGAATGTAGTCAACTCCTAGTTAACTTGGTGTAAAGATTCGTCTGAATGGTACTGTAGTACAAGGTTTTTTTTTGTGTTTTTTTTTTTTTTTTTTTTTTTTTTGTTTAGAAATATACAACATCTTGTCATTGTAGTTTAGGTTAACTGTCTCAAAAGGGAAAACAAAAGAAAAAGGTAAGCTGGCCATCCTACTCCATCTCAAATTTTAAGATTAACATCCATTGTACCATTTCCTTCTGTCAAAAACAAAATCAATAATTTATATAACTTTAAAATATACTCATTCCACATAGAACCGGGCATAAATTAAGATTATTTCATAACTAGTAAATAAAGGGATTGGACGCAAGTCGTTGAATACATTCTTTGAATGGCACAATGGTGTACATGTATAGCATAGCAGGAATGGCAAGAAATAAAAACCGCCATCTCCACATGCATCAATAAATATTTCTTATTTTTCTATAATAAAGTGATGATTTTGTTGCATATTTGTAACATGTTTTTGTTTTTTTCTTGAATCAGATGGGTGGGGTTGTACTGGTATTTGAAAGCGATCAAAATTGATGACGTTCTTATACGTAAGTGCAGACTTCCATGTTCATGAAAAAAAAACAGTGAAATTTAAACTTACCTGGATTTTTAACGTTCCATGGCTCTGATTGGTTCATAGGAACGTCTCGTGATTGGTCTTCGATAAAGTATACCCGGTTGAGCTCCGCCCATTTATTGTTGCGTTTTATTGGATCGTATTGGTCAGCGAAAAGAGGGATTTTCACGAAAAGATGCGAACTCACACTTGTTTACTTGGATATGACACAGCACACGTCCTTATTCTGCAGCTACTGCCCCCCAACCCAACCCCCTCCCACCAAATAATCGACACCACCATAGATCTGTATTTTGTAAGAAAAAAATAAAGTATAAAAATTCTAAGGTTTTTAAACACACATTTGATATGTTTTGTTAAGGACACTGACGTTCAAATACTCTTTGGCCTGCCGTTGTTCCAACGTTGGGTGCCCGCTGGGTAATTATATGTAAAATGGCCTGAAAAAGGACTGTACTACATAATATTTTGAATTCAATTGATTTAAGAAGACACGTAGTTTATTAGTATCGCATTTCAAAATGTCAACGGAATTTTTATAATAACATGCTATATGAATCGTCATTTTGGACATCTTGTTGGTCCCCTCAATGACAGTCGCTGAGGCGGTTCACGGGTATCAAAAAGTATTAATCACCCCCGTGACATCCGATTTCATATAAGGAAAGACGAAGTAACATCTACAATATGACCCTAAAATGTGTTGACAGGGCGTAAAACCTCACCACAAGCAAACAAACAAAAAACATTTCTTATGTGGATGTAGGAATGGTTATATGTGTAGGATAGTTCTGAAGGGAGCATTGCATGAAGAAAAGAAGAGACTCTTAATTTGTTTTCTTCTTCGTCGTCGTCTTCTTCTTCTTTACTTACTTTCTAGGTTCGCAGCGGTTATTTTTCAAGATTTTTTTGTGGAAAGCAAAAACTGTTTGAATTTACATGTGCGCCCAACAAGCACTCTGATAAGTCTGCGCATCTGCGCAGTCTGATCGGGGTCTTTACAAATCGCTCTATCGGTGGATAGCTGAGGACCCAGTACTTCGCGCGGCCTGTGAAGATGGTTGTGCAGGCTAATCTGAGTCTCCGTTTGGAGCAAATGTTACTTGTAGGAAATGTTGTGACCGGCACAATTATTATTAACCCTTAAGACGCCAAGAATGTTGTCTGCTTATCTTCTCGTAAACTTTTCAAACATATTTTTGGATACATGCAAACAGTGCGGATCCAGATCAGACTGCTCCTAGAGGAGCAGTCTGATCTGGGTCCACACTATTTGCAGAAACGTCTTTTAAAGCTACCAGCAGACGATAAAGCAGACGACAAATGTTGTGATTGGCATTTTATGGGTTAAAGTACAGTCGGCAAATGGAAAGAGACTATTCCATGTTCATTATGTCAGTCATAAACGATATTGTCTTCAAAATCACGTTTCGCGACTGAAATAATAGTACCTTATTATTATTATTATTTTTCGATATCAATATATCTTTTGAAAAACATATATGTATTCTGGAGGAAATTCAAATTTTAGTGCAAAATTTTCTGTTGTGCTTCAATTTATTTTGTTTTGATTTTTCAAATAAATAAATAAATAATTAAATAAATAAATAAATAAATAAATAAATAAATAAATAACATCGCTCTACTAGAAAAAAAATGTTTTGCTATAACGTGCAGTTTAGTCCTTAAATAATAATCAATAAAATTGTTTAAGCCGGTGGCAGGCCATAAACATACTGCACACGAAGACCGAAAACTAAATAAATCAATTAATCGATAAAATCAATAAATCGGTAATTTTAAAAGTAAGTTTCGATTTGTCATATAATGTCAGATGAACTATTTATGCAATAAAATTTATTGGTTTACAGGTTTTAGCTCAATAAGATGCTTTAAACGACCGACCGCAAGAACTTGCGCCGCAAGATCTTGCATAACTGCAAGATCTTGCGACAGAGAAAGCCTCCTAGCTCATCAGTGCAACATCTCCGTGAACACAAAAATCAAAGAACCACAGAGGTGAGACAACGGTGAGGACTCGACAGCAAGAAACCACTGAAATGCTGTAGCAAAAGAAAACCAACAGTTAGACTCCGATGAGCCCGACCAGAGACAGAGCATCAGGCACCAACCAACATTATCTCTCTAATTCTCAATAAGCCTTTACGTTGGAGCCGTCATAGAATCTGAGGCTTGACCCACCGGCGTGCAATTAAAGAGGGAAGCAAAGTTGCCAACCGTGATTGGGTTAACTACCATGCATGCAGTCTGTCGTATAATATCCATGTTGTACCCAATCTTTTTATATCGAAGAATGATTTTACGAAATTGGGTGCTGAAGTCATTGCGGTTATAAATTTTTCTGAATTTATATACTAAGTCACCATAAAATTCGGGTTCCGATAGACCTTGTTGCAGAAGAGATTTAAGTCCAATACTGAATTTTGAAATTTAATCAGAATGGCGTCTATAAAATTTTGAAAAGGCTTTGCATAGTTTATGCTACCGATAACCCTGATTAAGGAGTTTAGCCGTTAATAGTTTATTACGAGTGTTGAAGTCAGTTACATGACTACACACTCTAGCAAATCTAATTAATTGCGAAATATAAACGCCATAGGATGGCGCACGAGGAACATCACCATCCAAAAAAGGAAAATTTACAATCTCAAAATCAAAGTAATCGCGTTTATCATAAATTTTGCACGAAACAAATCCATCTACAATAGATAGATGTAAATCCAAAAACGGGGCCTCGGTATCAGAAGAATTTGCTTTATTTAACTGAAGTTCTAGGGGGTAAATCTGACTGATCAAACCATCAAAATAGGTATTATCAATATTTAATAAATCATCTAAATATCTAGAAGTAGAGCTAAAAGCTTCAATAATTTCAGATTGGTTATCAATGGAAAGCGACAAAATGAAGTCTCTTTCATAACAATACAAGAACAGATCAGCCACAAGAGGTGCGCAATTAGTACCCATCGGAATACCCACAATTTGTCTAAATAACTTAGTACCGAATCTAATATAAATATTGTCAAGTAGAAAGGTGAGGGCATCACACACTTTTTGACATGACCAAAGTGTATGTGTGTGTGTGAATTCGGGTTTAACGTCGCTTTCAACAATTTTTCCGTCATATCACAACGGTGTCTGGTTGCGACAGGGAGCTCAATGCTCACGTTTATAGTGCTGCCTCACTGAAGTATCATGTCCCAGACACATTACATGATACCACACCCAGTCACATTATCCTGACACTGGATCGACCAGTCCTAGCTCTACTCCGTAAATCTGAGTGCCAAACGAGGAGCAACTAGTATCATTTTTAACGACTTTGGTATGTCGCAGCCCGGGATCGAACCCGAGACCTCCCGTTCCCCGGAGCGGACACTCTACCAACTGAGCTAGACCAAAGTGTATAATTCTTATGCTCTTTAGAAGTGAAAAATGCATTTCTGACATTACATGCAAGATAGAGAGAATCTTCTCTGTGAAAAGCCCATTCAATTAAATCATTAAGCTTTTCTTTTATAAGATTATGAGGAAGTGTAGTGTAAAGAGTGGAAAAATCGTAGGTAGACAGACTAGAAGCACGAAAATGTCTAGATTTCAATTTATTTAAAACCTCATTCGAATTTTTTATAGACCAAAACAGATTTCTTCCTGATCTTTCAAAGACTTTATCACAATATTTAATTACATGCGTTTTAATAGCAGTAAGACAAGAAGTTAATAATTTAGAAAGTTCAGTGGTAGTGCAAGTGCTAGAATTTGCAATAAACCGTGCTTTGTAAGGTTTTTTTATGAAGTTTTGGTAACCAGTATAGCGTAGGAAGCTTGTCTTGGCCTTCGTTAACACACACAGCAAACTTGGTGGCTGAAAGACAAACATGTTTATCTACTATAGCTCTCTCTTCAGCTAAAGGCTGAAGTTCATAGGCCTTAGTACCACCAAGCTCCTGCTTAAGCGTGTTAACATAGTGGAGCAAACTGGGGTTTACAGGGGTATACATTCTTATTTCTGCTCAAAACAGATTGTGGGTACACATTAGAATCGCCCCGCCGGCGCGCTTCTAACTAGTACCGTCAATCTATGTTTTGAGCAGAAGTATGAAAAATATAAGAATTTTTACCCTGGAAAATTTAGTGTTTTGGTGGTAAAAGTTTACCAATATATTTAAATAGGCGTGTTTTCGTAATGTTTTGAGATGATATGAAAAATATCAGATTTTATATCTGAAACATTTGTTTTCTTTCTTTTCCTTTTTTTTAAATTTCCAATTCACTTGTATAGGTGTTATAAGTGTGTATAGGCGTGTTTTCGTTTAGGAAGGTCTAAGTCTGCCAAGGCAAAGTGATGCGAGTCGGACCGTCAACGCATATAAACCCTATACGTCGGGTTAAAGACCGTCCCACAAAAATACCTAAACAGTGTTGAAGGGGACGTTAAACCTCAATCAAACAAATAAACATTATCCTTCTGCCTACTCCGACACACTTGCGTGCCAATTTGTTAACTTACCGAACATTCCAAAAAAGGTGCCCACAAAATGACCTAAACAGTGTTAACGGGGACGTTAAACCTCAGTCAAACAAAAAAAAAACATTATCCTTCTGCCAACACCGAGACACTTGCGTCGGAAAATTCCTAGACAATTTATGCCAATTTGTTAACTTAACGAACATTAAAACAAGTGGCCCATAGGCCACTATGCTCACCAGAGCTCAGGTGGGCACTGCCCATCCTGCCCAATGGCAGCCATGTATTTTAACATGATATCATTTTAATCCACCAAATGAACCCCCATGTCCAAATGAGCACCCATGTGGACTCAGCATCTGGAAAGTTAGGCCTTTTATGAAGTAGAGGGGGTGGGGCATGGACCCAATGGAGCCCTGGTTGGTATCACTAAATGCGTCTTATCATAAGAAACAAAAATATATATGGTTTAGCAGTGGGGATCTGTAAGGCCTCTTTAACAGTTGAGGGGTTGGGGCATGCCCTGTTGATCCCAAGAAAGCCCAAACTGTTGTCCCTAAATGTGTCTTATCATAAGGACCAAGTATATATATGGTTCAGTGCTGGGAATCTGACCGGTTTCAGAGATTTGAGGCCCTTTTATGAAATAGGAATGGCCCCTGCGGACCCCGCTACAGTAGGTGTGCTAATAATAAGGAACAAGAACATATATGATTATTGGGTGGGGATTTGAATGGTTTCTGAAATATAAAGCCTTTTATGAAATGGAAGGGCGGGGCACATTGCCTCAGCACAAAGAGACCTCCAGGTTGGTGTGATTGAACGAGTCTTATCATAAGGAACAAGTATATGGTTTAGGGGTGGGGATCTGAACTATTTCTGATATATATGGCTTTTAATGAAGTAAAGCGGTGTGGCATGGCCTGGGCGTGCCCCGGGGACTCCCAAGCTGGTGTCACTGAATGCGTCTTATCATAAGAAAGATGAATAGATATGGTTTAGGGTGGGGCTAAGAACATTCTCTGAGATATAAGGCCTTATGTGAAGTGGAGGGGTGGGGCAAGGCCCAGGGAGACTCCCAGGTTGGTGTCAATGAATGTGTCTTATCATAAGGAACAAGACTATATATGGTTAAGGGGTGGCCATCTGCAGGGTTTCCGAGATATTGTGATATTATGAAATGGAGGGAGTGGGGCATGGCCCCAGCATATCCCTGGGAACCCCCAGGTTGGTGTTACTGAATGCGTCTTATCATAATGAACAAGAATATATATGGTTTAGGGGTGGGGATCTGAACAGTTTCTGAAATATATGGCCTTTTTTGAAGTGGAGGGGTGGGGCAAGGCCCCAGCGCGTCTCTGAGGACCCCCAGGTTGGTGTCAATGAATGTGTCTTATCATAAGAAGCAAGCATATATATGGTTTATGGGCGGGGATCTGTAAGGTTTCCGAGATATTGGACCTTTTATCAAATGGAGGGGGTGGGGCATGGCCCCGGTGCATCCAGGGGACTCCCAGGTTGATGTCACTGAATGGGTCTTATCAAAAGGAACAAGAATATATATGGTTTAGGGGTGGGAATCTGAATGGTTTCCGAGATATTGGGCCTTTTATAAAGTTGAGGGGGTGGGGCCTGACCTGTGCGCATCCCTGACGACCCCCAGGTTGGTGTTACTGAATGCGTCTTATCAATAGGAACAAGAATATATATGTTTTAGGGGTGGGGATCTGAACAGTTTCTGAGATATATGGCCTTTTGTGAAGTGGAGGGGTGGGGCAAGGCCCCAGCGCATCTCTGAGGACCCCCAGGTTGGTGTCAATGAATGTGTCTTATCATAAGAAGCACGCATATATATGGTTTAGGGGCGGGGATCTGTAAGGTTTACGAGATATTGGGGCTTTTATGAAATGGAGGGGGTGGGGCATGGCCCCGGCGCATCCAGGGGACTCCCAGGTTGATGTCACTGAATGGGTCTTATCATAAGGAACAAGAATATATATGGTTTAGGGGTGGGGATCTGAATGGTTTCCGAGATATTGGGCCTTTAATTAAGTGGAGGGGGTGGGGCATGACCTCGGCGCATCCCTGAGGACCCCAAGGTTGGTGTTACTAAATGCGTCTTATCAATAGGAACAAGAATATATATGGTTTAGGGGTCGAGATCTGAATGGTTTCTGAGATATATGGCCTTTTATGAAGTGGAGGGGGTGGGGCATGGCCCCGGCACAACCTGGGGGACCCTCAGGTTGGCATAAAAGCATATGGCTGAAAGAATTTTACTCAAGAAACATTTCTATAAAAGTTTTGTCCAAATATCTGCAATGACTTGGCAGTAAATGCCATTTTTCAATTTTGCCCATTATAAGTCTATGGAAACTCTAAGTTGCCATAGCAACCAAACTAATGGGCCGATTTTCATAAAAAACACAAACTTTCAATCCCCCAGCCCAAGGATGCTACAGATAAAATTTGGGCTGAGTCAGTCCAGTGGCTTCAGAGAAGAAGATGTTTGAAAGTGTTGACGTCAGACGACGACGACAACGACGACGACGCCGGACAACTGCCTATCCTATAAGCTCCCCCGGAGCCTTCGGCTCTGGTGAGCTAAAAAACGTGCCCATAAAATGACCTAAACAGTATTGAAGGGGACGTTAAACCGCAATCAAACAAATATACATTATCCTTCTGCCTACTCCGAGACACTTGCGTCGGAAAATTCCTAGACAATTTGTGCCATTTTGTTAACTTGCCAGACATTCCAAAAAAGATGACCTTGCCTCATCGTTAGTCTTATCTCTCTCCTCGGCTTGGGTAGTGAGTTCCAATATAGGAGGCTCAACATCCGTCTCATCTCTCTCATCGGCTGGGGTAGTTAGTTCCAGTATAGGAGGCACAACATCAGTCTCATCTCTCTCCTCGGCTGGAGTAGTTATTTCCAGTATAGGAGGCTCAACATCAGTCTTATCTCACTCCTCGGCTGGGGTAGTGAGTTCCAGTATAGGAGGCTCAACATCAGTCTCATCTCTCTCCTCGGCTGGGGTAGTGAGTAGCGCTAGGAATATTAGCAATGCGCTAGGAAAAAAAAACAACAGTTTAACAAAATACCACCTCGAAAACAGACCTACATAATCCCCTCCCTACTCGAAACCACACTTTTATATGACTAAACTAGGGTATGCAGGGCTTTACATTATTTTTCTTATTTCTGCCTAAAACAGTGTGTGGGCACTCGAAGAACCGTCTCGCCGAGGCGGCTCTAACGAGTACCCACAATCTATGTTTTGCGCAGCAATATGAAAATTATCCATTTTTTTCTGATAGTTTTCCTTTTTTGGTGGTACAATTTTTATGGTTTTCGTAATGATCGTACTTTCTTAACCCCTTTTGTACCAAATGTAATCTTTCTCCTTATATATGACAGGAGCCCATTTCAAAATTTAGGGCCGCCCCCGCCCATTGGGGCTTGAAGAAATAGTTGGGCTGCATGATGCTTCCACGCAGAGCTGAAACCGTCCTCACACGAATACTGGTAAACCGCTAAGAGGATTTAAGCCTGCCCAGGCAAACCAGTGCGAGTAGGCCCGTCCGTGTTTCTAAAGCCTATTGGTTTAAATGGGCGACAGGGCTTGAGATGTCATTTCATCTCAATGTCGGGTAAAAGTCCCACAAAATTGGACGCAACGTCTCCAAAATGACCTATACAGTATCGACGGGGACGTTAAACCTCAAATCAAACAAACAAACAAACATCAAACTTTAGGGGTGTCAGGTTGTGTTTTCTTCAAAATTTATTTGGAAATTGGCTCAACATTTTTGCAAACAGTAAAAGCCCTGATCAGACGCCGTGTTCTGCGGTGTCTGATCTGGGCCCTGCGCTGAATGCCACTTACCCCTTTGAGGGTTTTCGGTACCAAATGGGTTAAAACAACAGCAGCGTCGAACGGGTATCGAGGAATAAGATCAGACTGCGTGGATGCTCAGGCTGAACGAAGTTTTTATAGTCGCAAGTTATTCTGCTCTCCGTGTGACACGCCTCAAAGTGATATTCTGGAAATAAAAAGCGTCTCTTTCAGCGAACTCGAGTAACGGACGGGCGGCTCATGTAGGAGCAGTCCGATAATGATCTACAATGTTTGCTTATGCATTTTGTCGGAGACTGGTATGTTGACATATGCCAGCGTGTATGAGAACTGATATAAACGAAGTCCACAAACACTGACTTTTCCCTTAGTTTAATACAGGTTACAAGCCAAGATGTAAAAGACAAATTACACTTACTAAAACCCATCAAAACCTGTTTTTTAGATTTGAGGTTTTACGTCCCCGTCAACACTGTATAGGTCATTTGGGAGACGTTGCACCTAATTTTTGGGACTTTTACCCGACATTGAGATCAAATGGCATCCCAAGCCTTGTCGCCCAATGAAACCAATAGTGTTTATAAGCATGGACGGTCGGACTTGCACTGCTTTGCCGGGACAAGCTTAGATCCTCTAAGCGGTTTACCAGTACTCGTGTGCGGTCGGTTTCAGCTATGTGTGGAAGCATTTTGCAGGCCAAATATTTCTTCAAGCCCCGAAGGGCGGGGGCGACATCCAAACCTGCGGGACCTGATGAAATTTCCCTTAAATTATTGAAATTGATATTTAACTGTATTCATTATCCACTTGCCTTACTTTTCAATAGATCTCTTGAGTTTTGTCTAGTTCCACACCAATGGAATATGGTAAACATCTCTCTGCTATATTCAAAGGAAAAGGAGATGACCAAACTCAACCAACTATATACCCATCTCAGTTACTAGCTGCCTTGGCAAAATCCTGAAAAATAATTTTCAAATATCTGTATAATTATTGAGTTGTAAACAAAATCCTAATACACTATCAGTCAGGCTTCCGATCTAGAGACTCAACAGTAAACCTGCTTCTTGAACTGTATCAAATTATTGTTGAAAACTTAGACGAAGGATTAGAATTGAAATTAATTTTTTGCAATATAAGTAAAGCATTTTACATAGTTAGGCACCAAGGACTTTTACATGAACTGAGAAACTACAGTATCAATGGAAATATTCTCAAGCGGTTTACAAGTTATCTATCTGACAGAAAAAAAAAAACAGCGTATAACAAGTGAAGGCTTTTCTTTAACTTGGCTACCTACCTGTGCGCGAGTACCACACGGGTCTGTACAGGTCCTATCTTTTCTTGTTATATAATAATGACATCGTAAATAACACCGACACAAATATTCGATTGTTTGCAGACGATATCTTTATTTACTGTAATTGAAAACGCTAACTCCTTGAAGGATGACTTGTATAAACTGCAAAGTGGTTCGAGGATTGTTGCGTTATTCTTAATCCATCTAAAACTACATGTACCTCAATGACATTTACTCAAAAAAGACATTCACAGTCACTCGATGTTAAGTTTGACAATAAAACACTGAAAGATGCAAAACACCATTCCTACCTTGGTCTAACATTTACCTCTGATGCACCTTGGCATGAACATATGAAAAGAACCTATTTAAAAGCTGCATATAGATTGAACATCCTTAGAATGCTTAAACATGACTTAGATAGAAAATCTCTCTATACATCGTTCATTAGATCTACCTTGGAATTAGGTGACATAGTCTGGGACAACATCAGCCAACAAAATCATTTTTTTTTTTCTCGAAAATGTTCAACTCGATACATGTAGAATCATCACGGGTTTGCATAAGGGAACCTCTGATAATGTACTGTACAATGAGCTAGGCCTATGCCCACTTGCTGAAAGGAGACAACTGTACACAATATGAAAAGCGAGAACTAGATAAAATTCAAAACGAAGCAGCTAGGATAGTTACAGGTGCTACAGCTTTGGTCTCCTTACAATCTCTAAATGAAGAAGTTGGATGGGAATCATTGCAAACTAGGAGAACCAATCATAAGCTTATTTTATTCTTCAAGATGCAACACGATCTAGTTCCTACTTATTTATCAAATCTTGTTCCTCCTTTAGTTAGTGAAACTACTATGTACGGCCTCCGAAATGCCAATGATTTTACAACTATTCAGTGTAACACACATAACTATTATTTGTCTTTCTTACCCTCGGTTGTCAGGGACTATAATAACTTACCGAATCAGGCTAAAAAAACTACTTCACTGGCGTCTTTTAAAACAGCCCTTACTGGAAGCAGGGTCCAAATACCAAAATTTTATTACCGGGGTAAGAGAAAATGGCAAGTCATGCATGCTCGCTTGAGAACCAATTGTAGTATTTTAAAAAGTGATCTTTTTTCAAAAAACATGACTGACTCACCATCTTGTACTTGCGGGCTCGTTGAAAACGCTTACCATTTTTTCTTTCGATGTGCTAATTACCAAAATCAGCGCAACCAACTACTCCGAGACCTATCATTTGTACCCAACATCAATCTCAAAATACTCTTATATGGTGATGCATCAAGATGTTTTGAAGATAACGAACAAATTTTCCGTCACGTATTGGCATTTATAGAAGCCAGCAAAAGATTTTAACATAAAGACACTTTAATATGATTAAAGGAAGCATTCTCCCCGCCAATCTGCACATGAATGCAGCAAGGGTCGGTGGTTGAATAATCGCTTCAGATAACCATCTTTGCCTATCTTCATTTTCATATGCTGTATCTGTCTCATCATCTTCTCTCATTACATCATGCTTGTTTGTTCTTCTTCTCTGTTTTGTTTGATCTTTTCTTCATTCATCCATTGCCTTGGTTAGTACAACTATGTATAGTCATCTACGTACAACTGTATTCAAGTGAACCCGCCAATATATGTACAAACGCTCTCATTTTCATTTATCAGGAGATGAACTTCATAAGCTACATTTAGCTTCCGTTCAAATCCTTTAACATATTGTTCCCGTCTGCTTTTTCCAACTGACTGTCGCTGACCATGTATAACATTCAAGTACCGGTTGTTTATAGCATCGGTAGTCACCTCCCTGTGACATAAGAGCGAAATCTTGATTGAGCTTGTGCATTGGAACATTGGCAAACAGTGGATATCTAATCAGACGCCACATAACGCGGCATCTGATCAGGTCTACACTGCTTGCTTAAAAATACAAGAATTTAATGGTTAAACGAAAGCTCAATTCTCAGTTCAGGACTATTTGCTCAACCTACAATCAAAGACAATCCACCCACCAGTACTCTCAGTGATTTTATTTATTTTGAGTACTTGACCCTGCAGGCACAAAACGTTGACTCAACGTTGAAACAACGTTTTCAACGTTAGTTCAACATTGAGTGCCTGCTGGGGAGTCTTCAAACAGTATTTATATTTTTATTTCTTTCAGTTCATTCTTATTTTTAGTAGATTCGAAAATCAAGTTGTGCTCAAGTTTACACTACAGGTCGCAACCGGTGTTTCAAATTAATTACTACTTTTGAACACACGCAATAGAATTAAGACTCTAATTTACTACTTGCAAAGTGCTATTTTTAAGGCCGCCCTTATAGCTATATTTCACAGTGTCGCACATTAGTACATTCAGTGTATAATAGTACAAGTGACAACTGCAGACACAGTCAAGACAGTTTAGCTGACTACCCTCTACCTATTAGGGTATGGGGTCACATAGCCGTCTAAAGCTGGCCCATGAGGTGTAGGCGATAAAGCCGATATGCGATATAACCGTCTAAAAATAGATCTAATAAATATTTTATAATAATCTCTGCACACCTAAACTTCCTCCCTGATGTGTGATACCATGCCCACGCAAATGGAGGGTTGTGTAGCATTCAACTAATCATTTCCCACCCCTCATTGCACGGCCAACCTGCGTACACAGATGATTAAGAGTGGTGCAAGCGAGCGTTATATCAACGGATATTCGACGTCAGCTATGACGTCAACGTAAAGTTGACGTCACGACGTTCGGTCGGATACACGTGTGTGTGTGTGGGGGGGGGGGGGCGATATAGCCTCGTCAGTGCACCAAAATTTTACGGCATTTAAGATTTAAGACATAAGCTAACCATATTTAAGGCATTCTTTTAAAAACACAAATAAATACGGAAACTTTTAAATTCTAAAATACTGAAATCATCTCTTTGAACCGCAAGTGCGCAAACTAAAAATGCGCTATCACAGTTATAATGTTTTCTAACTAAACACATGGCTATAAATGACAGTGGAAAAGTTTGACATCGTTTCCTATTTCTGCCCAGGACACGTACCGCGCCCTCACATTAGAACCCTGTCACTCAGTGAGGCCGAGTACCTACCATCTGCACACTCCAAAGCAGAAACAAGAAAAAAGTAAGTGCATCAACGTCATATAATCACAGCGACGGGTCGCTAGAGGGTACTCTGATACGAGTACACCGCAATCGACGAGTGAAGGGTACTCAATCGTACTGACAACCAGCAGTATATGCTGGGTACTCATCACCTTGCCAACCGATGACCGAATTTTGAAAACCAACGGCGAGTACAGTGTAACCGCTCAAGTCCTATATACTGGACCGGCGAGCACAAGGTACACCCTCAAATTTCGCTTGAAACCATACGATCGTTAAAAACAGTGCATTAAGACGCACGTGACGTCTGATCAGAGCCTTTGACAATAAATAATAATTACATTGATAATATTTCTTTATAACCTTTCGTTGCATCTGATCAGAGACTTCAATGAAGGGCAAAAATGAACAATACCAGCATTACTGCATTATCCAATGCTGCGTCTGATCAAGACCCTCAAGCCAATAAAATGCTTAATAACGAGTAATGTGTGTGACCTTAAACTGTGCCTGATTAGAATCTACATTGATTACGTTTCTAACAATGCGTGCATGCATGCATGCGTGTGTGCCCATGAACAAACGCCGTCATACACGGTATATAAATCGTCACGCGGTTTGTTACATGTGGGTTTACGGCGTCCCGCAAACCCCCATGCTGACAAGACGACCGAGGGTGATCTCTGACAGGTGAACGGGAAGCTGTGGTGAAAGGCACAAGAAAGATATTATATGGAAGACATAAATTATTATCAGTAACTATCTACAACAATCAACAATACGAACACTAAACATTACATTTATTCGCCTATATAATCGTTTCACGGGGCAAAACTACGTTTTGTGCTGAAGACAGCGGCAGCAAATAACAAAATAAACGAACAACAAAAAACAAAACGTGACTGGCCAGATATAAGTCCACTTGGGGTGAACTGCGCTGACGCGCTGCTATACTGAGAATTTAAATCATGTCAACTTGATTATCACTGTCAACTTGATTATCACTGTCAAGTATCACTGTCAAGTATCACTGTCAACTTGACTATAAGTTGACTAGCACTGTCAACTCGACTATCACCAACAACTTGGCTATCACGACGCTCTGTGTAACGGTGCTGCCCGCCTCTGCATGGCATCTGGGCCGATACGTCGTACCAGTAACTGCTCCTATCGACCAGGGAGCAGCAGGTCACCACACGTCATTGTGCCTGCAAATTACGATAATCGACTAAAATACATGTCACGAAACGTGATCCCTGCCCCGGAAAAAACCACGACTGGCCAGATATAAGTCATCTTGGGGTGAACTGCGTCGACGCGCTGGTGTACTGAGAATTTAAATCATGTTTACTTGACTATCATTGTCAACTTGATTATCACTGTCAAGTATCACTGTCAACTTGACTATAAGTTAACTATCTCTGCATCAACAACTTCTCTATTACCAGAACTTGGTTATCACCAGCAACTTGGTTATCCAGCAACTTGGTTATCACCAGCAATTTGTCGTTATCTTATGGTCTCGACGCTCTGTGTAACGGTGCTGCCCGCTTCTGCAGAACATCTGGACCGATACGTCGTACCAGTACCTGCTCCTATCGACCAGTGGGGAGCAGGTCACCATACGTCATTGTGCCTGCAAATTACGATAATCGACTAAAATACAGTTCACGAAACGTATACGCTATATCATGATCCCTGCCCCGGAGAAGTCTGAATATGTTCATGCATATACCGTTATTGCGCATGCGCCGACCAGACCACAGGCCGATCAGTACATGCGACAAATAACCACGCACCAGAAATCAACTTGACTGTACATCAAAATACCAGCACCCAGCGTTTGAAACAAGAATACTCAATGTTTATGCTTCCTTACTAAGCACTACAGAAATCAATTAATGCGCACTACAACTGAGCATAATACTTATCAAATTTCTGCTCACTACATTAGCACGGGTAAGAGGCAATTGGACAGACCGCATCTTTGCGCTACCTGGTCACGCGCCAATTACAAGAAACATAACAAACTCCCTTTCATATCCTTCTCCGCGACACGGCTCACAAATATAGCTTTTCACAAATTCATTACATTAACAACAGCTAGAAACTAAAAATAGGAAGATTTTTATCTATGCTACACAACATTTGTTAGTGTCTGATAGGGATCAACGCTGTTTGCCGTAAATCCTTTCCGTATTTGGTAGGCACGTCAGAACCGCCTTCGCGACGCTGATGACGCAGCTGACGTCATCCACGCCACTCAGGCCGTTATAACGTGGGTCGACCAACTACTCTCACTTATCATCATCACGTTCTTTACACGTACATACATGTACAGACAGATATCTTAAACAGAAACGGCATCATTACAATAAGAACTCGTAATTCTTCTTTCTACACAACATAAACATGCTTGCGATTTCAATTTATCACGGTTCATCATCACGGATAACCCGACAGGCTCTTGTCTAATGTTTGCCCTGAGGAGTACGATATGGTTCTTAATTTTACGTCCCCTCAACACATATCATATAGAGACGGGACCATGGTTTTCTAACCACCAATAGTCAAAAGTTATCGATCGAACAAATGACCCCACGTTTAAAATATATTCTACAAACGCCTAAATGAATCTAGAATGAGCGAGTGTCCGAGTTTTACGTCTCACCAACATCATACTGTTACATGTGGGTTTACGGCGTCCCGCGAACCCCCATGCTGACAAGACAACCGAGCGTGATCTCTGACAGGTGCACGGGCAGCTGTGGGGTAAGGCACAAGAAAGATATCAAATGAATGACATGAATTATTTACAGTATCTATATACAACAAAACTTACACAAAACATCACATTCATTTGCTTCTATAGCCCACTCACGACGTCCGCCCCGAAGGCAAAACAATGTTCTGTGCTCGGAACGGGGTGACGTGAGTGTCTACAGAAGCAAATAGCAAAAACAACAATAAAATAAGAAAGAGAAACACAAAAACGCGACTGGCCAGATTATACGTTCACTTAGGGTGAACCACTTCTCACGCACTGCTGTAAACTAGTTTGTCGACCTTGTTGTCGACCACAAGTTGATTTATATTATTCATACGAACTTGAAGTCCCGGTAACTTCTTCGTTTGAATCGACTCCAGGTTGTTGTCCACGACCTGTTTAACATGGTCGAATCGACTCTAGGTTGTTTTCAACGACCTGTCTAATATGGTCTCGACGGTCTGTTATTGGGTCTGTCCGCCCTTGCTGGACACTAAACCGACAGCGTCGCACCAGTACCTGCTCCTATTTTGCAGGGAGCAGCAGGTCACCACACATCGTTGTGCCTGCAAATTACGATAATCGACAAAAATACAGTTCACAAAACGTACATGCTTTATCATGATCCCCTCCCGGAGAAGTAAGAATATGTTCATCAATTTGTAAGCTAGAGGACCTAATGGGTAAGATTATTAGGGGTTAAGAGCGGTGACCGCTCGGGTCACATGTGAGACGAAAGGTCAGGTGGTTTTTCTCCGGATACTCCAGTTTTCGCCCAATTCGAAATCAGGGGCTAATTATCTTGAAAGTGCCGTTAAACAATACTATCCTATTGCTAACATGTCTTAAGGTATCAATTATGAAAGCATTCGCTACAATTGTTTTATGATGCTCTTAAATTATCATTAAAATATCCAATTTTCTAAAATATATATAAACAAATAATATTTAGAAAAAGAAATTCCAGATGGCCCCTATTAATGATAAACTGCTTCTAAACAACATCTAATTAATTTTTGACAGCATCGTAAACAATTGTACCCGGGGACTGGGACGAGGACCCTGCTTTCGTAGTCCCCACGGACCGGATGCAGGCTGGAAACAGACATGCTGGTGCATTGGCAACTGAGAGCAGTTGCTGGCAACAGAGGGCTGTTGCAATGGCTAAGCAGACTGGTATTAGCCATAAGACCCAGCAGGCACTCAGCGTTAAAAATACGTCCTATCAACATCGATGCAATGAGATGACATCACTCCGACGTTGATACGTCATTTTAACGTTGTGTGCCCACTGGGGACAGACAAATTCCTTGATGGTGTTCCGTTTTCCAATTCTGACCTCAGACCCTGACGTGAAGAAAGACCGTCATCAGTAAAGAGAACCCATTTGTAACTATGACACAGGAATTACTACATTACTTCAAGTAGAACCTCACTGCGAGCTTCGGCGAAAAAGGTAATTAGGAAGTCGCATGCAAGGAAGTGCCCAGCCTCTTTGCAGACATGCACATCTGCAGAAAGCCAGAATGCCTCTGGCTGGTAAAGAGACAAAATAGTCGAGCCCACCGGAGTCCAACAATTGGTTTTCTTTTGTTCCAGCAGTTATTATTTAATGCTGTGTAGTCCTCGTCGTTTTCGTTTAATTTAATGATCTCGGGAATGATGCACTGATGAGTTACAAATCCTTCATGCGGACTGAACAAATTGTCTAAACCACGACTGAAGCAAGGGTGAGGAATGTGGCTATGTAAAATAATAAATAAAACGTTTTTACTGACCTTAGCAAGGCGGTTATTCTTTTGTGGTGTAGTATTGTTGTAGTTCGTCTTTGTATATTTGTATAGCTAATGTCTCGTCTTAACCCTTGTCCTGCTGAATATTTATATATGCCACACCCACTACCGATTATCAACCAATCAGATTACTTGAAGCAAATTATTGCAACAAATTCATAATCTGAATGGCAAACAATGTAGATCCTGATCAGATGGCTTCGTCAGAAGCCATCTGATCTGGATCTACATTGTTTCAAAGATAAGGCATATCCGGGATTAGCAGTACAAGGGTTAACTTATGACTAAAACAAATAACCAACAAATTGGTGCAGATTGACGCGCCTAATGGACAAAGAGTACGTAGTGATCGTTGAAAAAAGGCGTTGAAGAAATAATAATTCGATATTTTCTGACATTACCGGAGGACTGTGTGTGACAACATATAAGATTTATACATGAATGTGTGATTGTTAACGTTTGCAAACACGATGTTTCTCTCAAATATGATACATTCATAACGCGTAATTTGTTGCAGAGTGGAATTTTGTTGAAACAGGCGATCATTCGTCACCATTGGATCAAACTGCCTGATCCGATCAATACAAAATTATTTTGTGAGCTGTACACTGTAGGAACTGACTACATCACGGTAACTGACCACGTGACATATCTCTACTTGACTATACTACACGGCGTTGTTAACGACAATACAAATATTCCGATCTATGGATAGCCTTTCGGCCATTTTGCGGTAAAGTAACTGTCCTTTTGGCTTTTCACTTGTGACTTTTTTCATTATGGTGAAGTTATTTTAAGTTTGCATTTATTTCCCTTTGGTGTATTTGATGGGAGGTGTGAGGTAATTCCATTACGATAACACACCAGTGCGACATAATGTTTTTTTTCACATCTCAAAACTTGGTTACTTTTCAGATGAAAATCTGTGCTATTTTTGTTATTTTTACTTCAAACATAGGTTGTGGGTGCTCGTTAGAACCATCTCATTGAGACGGCTCTAACGAGTACCCACAAGCTATGTCTTGGAGCAGAAACAGGAAAAATAATGTCAACCCCCGTAAACCCAAGTTTTCTCTACATAATGTTGGGTTTAGGGGGTGTTCATTTCATGGACTGGCTAACGTGATGCTATCGATTCCTGATCACTGCCATCATTTCCATATGGCTACAAAGGAACCAAGTATTGTTAATCAAGAAATCCGCAGATTGCTATGTTGTGCCTTATGGACTTGAACGTTATTGCGAGGGGTTGTCGCAAATGTTGACGGCTTGATAAACGAACGGTCGGAAACTGAACGCCTATATAATGCCATGCTTAAAATAGATTCAACAAAAATAGCGAAACAAATATACAGAGCCTGGAATGCAAAGTTGAATTAAGCAAAAATAGCAGCTGGTTTTTAGAGGATTTTTCACGATTGGCCATTTCATATGATATTTATGAACTGAGCCCTTCGTAAATTTCATATGAAATGAACACGAATGCAAAATTATGTTTATCATATGATCACTTTAAAAAGGATTTGACCCCCTTTGAATTTGACATTTTTTATTCGCAAAAAAATACATTGTTGACATGGACGTCGTCTTGACGTTACCTAATCCCGCCAAAGTGATATTGAATGTGTGGTCATACGATATTTATTACACGACGTTAACCACTGCTTATCAATGACGTCATGTAATAAAGTAAATTATTAGTAAGAACAAGAATTCCAATCACGAAAACACGCATATAATTCTGACCCCTTGAAATCCCACTTTTTATAGCGAAACTGGGGTTTACAAGGTTATACAATTTTTATGTTTCTCTTATTTCTGCTAAAGTATAAATTGTGGATGCTCGTTATCACATCACAGTCTCGTCGACGCGTTTTAAACGAGTACCCACAATCTGTTTTTTTTTTTTTTTTTTGGGAGCGGTACGAAAACTTTCAGAATCTTTATCTGAAAATTTTCACTTTTTGTTGGTAGGCGTTTCACTATGTTTGAAAAGACGTGTTCCCATAATGCACCAACGGTTATGTCCTGTCTGTATGGACTTGGGACTGTTGCCACAAAAGCTTAATTTTTTGTTTGTTTGTTAAGGAGTTTAACGACCCAGTCAACACACTTTAGCTCATACCTTCCTTATTTTTCCTGGGCAGGCTTTTACGTAAGCGGTTAACCAGTACAATACACATTCTTTAACCAGAAACTGACATTGTTTGTTTGTTTGTTTAACGTCCCCGTCAGCACTGTATAGGTCATTTTGGAGACGTTGCTTCCAATTTTGTGGGACTTTTACCCGGCATTGAGGTGTAATGAGATGAAATTACATCTCAAGCCCTGTCGCCCAATGAAACCAATAGGGTTTTGCATGTAATGTCAGAAATGCATTTTTCACTTCTAAAGAGCATAAGAATTATACACTTTGGTCATGTCAGAAAGTGTGTGATGCCCTCACCTTTCTACTTGACAATATTTATATTAGATTCGGTACTAAGTTATTTAGACAAATTGTGGGTATTCCGATGGGTACTAATTGCGCACCTCTTGTGGCTGATCTGTTCTTGTATTGTTATGAAAGAGACTTCATTTTGTCGCTTTCCATTGATAACCAATCTGAAATTATTGAAGCTTTTAGCTTTACTTCTAGATATTTAGATGATTTATTAAATATTGATAATACCTATTTTGATGGTTTGATCAGTCAGATTTACCCCCTAGAACTTCAGTTAAATAAAGCAAATTCTTCTGATACCGAGGCCCCGTTTTTGGATTTACATCTATCTATTGTAGATGGATTTGTTTCGTGCAAAATTTATGATAAACGCGATGACTTTGATTTTGAGATTGTAAATTTTCCTTTTTTGGATGGTGATGTTCCTCGTGCTCCATCCTATGGCGTTTATATTTCGCAATTAATTCGATTTGCTAGAGTGTGTAGTCATGTAACTGACTTCAACACTCGTAATAAATTATTAACGGCTAAACTTCTTAATCAGGGTTATCGGTACCATAAACTACGCAAAGCCTTTTCAAAATTTTATAGACGCCATTCTGATTTAATTTCAAAATTCAATATTGGACTTAAATCTCTTCTGCAACAAGGTCTATCGGAACCCGAATTTTATGGTGACTTAGTATATAAATTCAGAAAAATATATAACCGCAATGACTTCAGCACCCAATTTCGTAAAATCATTCTTCGATATAAAAAGATTGGGTACAACATGGATATTATACGACAGACTGCATGCATGGTAGTTAACCCAATCACGGTTGGCAACTTTGCTTCCCTCTTTAATTGCACGCCGGTGGGTCAGGCCTCAGATTCTATGACGGCTCCAACGTAAAGGCTTATTGAAAATTAAAGAGATAATGTTGGTTGGTGCCTGATGCTCTGTCTCTGGTCGGGCTCATCGGGGTCTAACTGTTGGTTTTCTTTTGCTCCAGCATTTCAGTGGTTTCTTGCTGTCGAGTCCTCACCGTTGTCTCACCTCTGTGGTTCTTTGATTTCTGTGTTCACGGAGATGTTGCACTGATGAGTTAGGAGGCCTTCATGCGGACTGAACAAATTATTTGTATAAATCGCGACGGAAGTAAGGGCGAGGATTGTGGCCACGTAAAATCGATTTAAGCCCCCCAGTGGAAATCTTCCACTGACCGTTCCAAGGCGGCTCTTCTGTGGCGATTTATTTATGTTGTTGTTTGTTACTTACTGTGTGTATCACTTGTGTCTTTTAATTTTGGATGGCCATATGGCCATTTTGTGGGAAAGTAACTGTCCATATGGCCTTCCTTTGTTTAGGTTTCCATTATGGTCTGGTCGCTTAATGTTTGTATTTCTTTCCCTTTGGTGTCTTTTATGGATGGAGTAAGTTAATTGTATCAATTCCTGATCTTTGTTTTACTTCTACTTTAAGCCTGGACGGTCCGACTCGTGCGCACCGCTTTGCCTGGACAGGCTTAGATCCTCTAAGCGGTTTACCAGTAATCGTGTGCTTGTCGGATTCAGCTCCGCGTGGAAGCATCATGCAGCCCATGTATTTCTTCAAGCCCCGATGGGCGGGGGCCGGACAACTTCAAGTCTTGATCGAATCAGCAGAAGGGAGAGAATGACCGGATAAAAGATTTCATGATCGATCTCCACGAGAGAATTCTGCCGATCCGGGCAGGTATCGAACCCGCGTCCTCCTGATCACCACCCAGCAGGCACACGTCACTAGGACAACGTCAAATCAACGTCGGTGCAACGTCATGACGTTGCACCGACGTTGATTTGACGTTGCATAAACGTCATGACGTTGCACCAACGTTGAAATGACGTCACAATTACGTCATGTGCCTGCTGGGCAATCAGTCAGGCGTGCATCCGATGCAGATTCAGCGGTTGCTTGATGATTGAAAGAACGCTGGTAAACCCATATCCCGATATGCATTGCAAAAAAAAGCCTCTAATCAAATTGTGCCGGCCTCGGTAGCTCAGTCGGATGCGCGTCTGTCTGGTGATCAGGAGGGCGCGGGTTCGATACCTACTGGCGTCGGCAACATTCTTTCGTTGAGATTGATCACGACATATTTTCTACGGTCATTCTCTCTCTTCCCCTGATTCAAGAAGGGCAGATGTCAGTTTCTGGCGAAAGAATGTGCAATGTACTGGTTAACCGCTTACGTATAAGCCTGCCTAGGAAAAGTGTTGATAGGTTAATTGACCAGCTCAAAATGACATAAATAGTGTTGACTGAGCCGTCAAACATCAATACGAACAAAAAAAACATGGATTGTGGGGATTCGTTTGAATCGCCACGGCGAGCTGGTTCTTACTATTAATCACAATGCTTTTGAGGTGGTTCTTACGAGTCATCACAATCTATGCTTTTGAGCAGAAATGAGAAATAATGAATGCCCCTGTAAACCCATTTTTCTATTATATAAAAGTGGGGCTTTAATGGGTCAAAATTATATAGGCGTGTTTTCGTGACGGATTAAAGCAGGATAATAGAAATGTTAAGCAAAAGTAAAATACAAAGAGTCTGAAATGCAAAGCTGAATTAAGTAAACGTAACAATCCGTAAAACAAAGCATTAATTAAGAACTAGAATTCCAGCGAAAATGTCTCGCTTGTATGCAATTCAACCTAAGGATGAACACTAAGGTTATAGCAAATGTGAGGGCTTGGCGAACAAACATATTGATGAACAAATGGATGGAAAGCATTTGCAACAAATATTTATGAATGACAGAACAAATACATATGAATGACAAAAAAATACATGTAAATGACATACAATAAATACATATAAATGGGACAAATTTTCATTCTAATTACCGGCAAACATGCATAAACACATTTAAACATTAAGATGAAACATTCAAAACGAAGCAACTTTGGATATAACTAAAAACAAGGCAAACAAAAAAGGTGAATTTAACACCGACTGACGAAAAAAAAATGACAGATCAACTCCATGAAGACCTCGTCGCAAACAAACGCCCGAATACCAACACAAGAACGACAATCCAAATACACACCCATCTAAGACCTACTAAAGACAAATCGGCCTTTCAAAGACCAACGCAAGCAACAAAACAACTTAAAACATAAACCAACAAACAAAATATCAAATAGCCATGGAAAAGTCCAACAGCAGAAACCTCTAAAACAAACTTAAAAAGCCAGTGAAGCAAAAGTATCACACTGAGAAACACAAACAGAAGAAAAGACCACATAACGCACATAAACTCTGTTATTCAAGTAAGAACCACACCCCACGCCCCTAAAAAGACAGAGATACGACTAAAGTAGGATTCAGTAATGAACACAACGGCAAACACCAAAAGAACCCATAAAATGAAAAATAATAACACACGTGACAAAAAAGACACATGCAGTGAACAAAACGACAAATATAAAAAGAGCCAAAAATGACCAACTAATAACAAAACAAAACCAAAGTAGTCAGGAGAAAACAGCTCGCCAATGGTTGCGAGCTCGTACCTCATATATATTGCAACGGAGTGACTTTCAGATATGATTACCTTCCTATGGCGCAAACAAGGGTAGTTCAAAAACAAAAGAAAACTAATCAGAGGGAATGAAGTACGAAACGCAGAAAAATGGAGCATTTTTTGTATCTGACACGCTATCTTGACCTCATACTCAAGATTGGTCAGAATATTCCGGACGAACTGACGGCCGGCCGGAAAACGCATTCTAACGGGCGTATAAAAACTTTCGAACCCCGCAATTTACAGTTTCGTGATGTAGTCCTTGCTTCAACACGGTTATAGAACATAATTACTCCTTTGGCAAGACCAGGCCACCTCTGTAATTTTTTAAAAGCCCCGGAGCAGTGGATACTAGATGAGAGAAAACAAGAGATCGGAAAGAACGGATAAAAGCAAAACGAGCAGAACAGATACAATAATGAGGCAGGCTGATCTGAACTATATAGGTATTCGGGGTAGCTAACATGCATCACATATCTTAGATAGTGAAAATTTTTATTCTTGAAAGGCCATAACACTTTAATTAGACATAACCTATCAGCATATATACTGATTTGAAACCAAACAAACACATGCAAATCCACCTGTGCTCAGCGCCCCGTGCAACTAGAGGCTTTTTCAACAAAACTATGGGAAGTCAAGCAGTTGTAAAGGGGAAATTTATATTTTTGTAGGACAGAGCACTCAACACTACTGCAGCACAAAAATGAAAAACAAAACCCTACCTTCCGTACGCAGTGCCCTGCATCGCACTATGGCGCACGTTGTACAACACGGTACCCCAACCATGAAACGGGTTGTACTGGTCGCATGACACTTACCAGCAGCAAGCCAGTACCTGACAGATGGCATAACAAAAGGCGGCTAGCCTGTGTACAGGGTATTACCTTATTCCGGAAAGGTTAAAATAAAAAAAAACATAGCCCACTGACATATGTACAGTATTGCATTACACAAAAACAAAACACAAAACCGTCCGTGCGCAGCGCTTATGTCACGGGAGCCTTCTTCAACAACAAAGGAAGGCCAGCCTTTGTATAGGATAAATGTATATTTTTGATTGGCCGTAGCAATCGAATCAGATATAACTACGAAGTTATGCACAAAAAATAAAACTCATTCATTCATAGCGCCCCACGTCATAGGAGCCCTCTTCAACATACCATTGGAAACCTAGTCTTTTTTACAGAGAAACCAGTGCTTCAGCTGAAGTGCACGACCCGCCGGATGCTTTTAGCTTTATGAGTGTTACCATATATGGGTATGGCGGCCATTTTGGTCATGTGACCTGGACATAAAACGGTTCCCCCAATAAATGCGCCTTATCGTAAGGAGAAAAAATATATCTTATACTTTAGAACTGTATTCTGAATCGTTTGCAGGATAAAATCCAACACAAAAGCATATGTGTCAAAGTTTGACCTAGGCACAAAGAAGGTCAAGGTCAACCCAGGGTCACCATTTTAGCAATTTATGATGGGCCTACGTTCCAGATGCTATTTATCAAGTTTCGTGGAAATCTGCACAGTGGTTCTGGAGAAGACTATTTTTGAAGGGTTTTTACCAAATATTGCTTGGCGGCCATTTTAGTCATGTGACCTGGACCCCATGAGGAAATTTTGGTTTCCCCCATCCCGTAGAGGCTCCATATGAAATTTGACTTCAATCGGCCCAACGATTTCCGAGGAGAAGCAGTTCGAAAATTTTTACATTTTTCGCCTCGGCGAGGCTGTACTAAATGGAATGTAATATTTCGCAAGTTCATTGATAAGATCTCATTAATATTTATCAGTATGCCAAAAATTGTTTAAATATTCCAAGCGGTTAAGTCACTATCACCAATTTTCACAAACGGGTTACGGACGGACAGATAGACAGACCATATATGGCTTGGCGGCCATTTTGGTCATGTGTCCTGGACCCCATGAGCAATTTTTGGTTTCCCTCCTTCCCATAGAGGCTCCATATGAAATTTGATTTCAATCGGCCCAACGGTTTCCGAGGAGAAGCAGTTCGAAAATTTTCACATTTTTCGCCTCGGCGAAGCTATTGTAAATGGAATGTAATATTTCGCAAGTTCATTAGTTAGATCTCATTGATATCTATCAGTATGCCAAAAATTGTTTAAATATTCCAAGCGGTTAAGTCACTATCACCAATTTTCACAAACGGGTTACGGACGGACAGACAGACAAACCATATATGGCTTGGCGGCCATTTTGGTCATGTGACCTTGACCCCATGAGCAAATTTTTGTTTCCTCCATCCCATAGAGGCTCCATATGAAATTTGACTTCAATCGGCCCAACGGTTTCCGAGGAGAAGCAGTTCAAAAATGTTCGAAAATTTTCACATTTTTCGCCTCGGCGAGGCTATACTAAATGGAATGTAATATTTCGTAAGTTCATTGGTTAGATCTCATTGATATCTATCAGTATGCCAAAAATTGTTTAAATATTCCAAGCGGTTAAGTCGCTATCACCAATTTTCACAAACGGGTTACGGACGGACCCAAAGAAGGTCAAGGTCAACCCAGGGTCACCATTTTAGCAATTTATGATAGGCCTATATCCCAGATGCTATTTATCAAGTTTCGTGGAAATCTGCCCAGTGGTTCTGGAGAACACTATTTTTGAAGGGTTTTTACCATATATGGCTTGGCGGCCATTTTGGTCATGTGACCTGGACCCCATGAGCAAATTTTGGTTTCCCTATCCCACAGAGGCTCCATATGAAATTTGACTTCAATCGGCCCAACGGTTTCCGAGGAGAAGCAGTTCGAAAATTTTCAGCTTTTTCGCCTCGGCGAGGCTGTACTAAATGGAATGTAATATTTCGCAAGTTCATTGGTTATATCCCATTGATATCTATCAGTATGCCAAAAATTGTTTAAATATTCCAAGCGGTTAAGTCACTATCACCAATTTTCACTTACGGGTTACGGACGGACAGACAGACAAACCATATATGGCTTGGCGGCCATTTTGGTCACGTGACCTTGACCCCATGAGCAAATTTTGGTTTCCCCCATCCCATAGAGGCTCCATATGAAATTTGACTTCAATCGGCCCAACGGTTTCCGAGGAGAAGCAGTTCAAAAATGTGCGAGTATTTTCACATTTTTTGCCTCGGCGAGGCTATACTAAATGGAATGTAATATTTCGTAAGTTCATTGGTTAGATCTCATTGATATCTATCAGTATGCCAAAAATTGTTTAAATATTCCAAGCGGTTAAGTCACAATCACCAATTTTCACAAACGGGTTACGGACGGACAGACAGAATGACAGACTGACAGACTGACAGAATGACAGAATGACACGGTGATTTTAGGGCACTCTTAGAAAAAACCGACTTCAGTCGGTTGCTTTTTCTGCGGGTCGTGCAATTTATATTCTTGAAGGGCCATATGAAACAAATCAAACAATCAACCAACATATTGGCAGGGCAGCAACACAAAAGCACGCATCCATGCGCGGCGCCCATGCCATTTGAACCTTCTTCAACATACCGTGGAAATTCTAGTCTTTGTATAGGTGAAATTTACATCCATGAAATGCCATAGCACTCAAACAGATGCCACCTACTACCTTATATACAATACCGCAGCAAAAAAAAAAAAAAAAAAAAAAAAAACGTCAACCCTTCGTGCGCGGTGTTCCGCACCACGCCAAAGCGCTCGTTGTACAGCGGAAACCATCCACCAGGATACACGTTGTACTGGTTCTGCATGGCTGTTCCCAAGTAGCAAGCCATGTGCAGCGCCTCGCACATTGAGCGCCTTCTTCAACACACAAGAGGAAGATGTGAAATTTATATTCCTGAAGTGCCGTGGCACTTATAACCTACCAGCATATGTATCGATTGAAGCACCTAAAATTACATCCATGGGCAGAGCCCCATGCCTTGGGAGCCTTCTTCAACATATCAAAAAAGTCTAGCCTTTGTACAGGGGAAATTTATATTCTTTAAGGGCTATAACATCATTTGTGAAATCATTTGTGACCTACCAGCGTGTGTGTACAGGGCTGCAACGCCTAAAACATCTATCCGTGCGCAGCGCCTCGTGCCAAAGGAGCATTCTTCAAGATACCATGGAAAGTCTTGCCTTTGTTCAGGAGAAAATTACATGCTTGAAGGGCCTTAGCACTCAGATCAGGGGTAACCTACAAGCAAATGTATTGCAGCACAAGAAAAAAAACACCGGTTCGTGTGCAGCGCCTCGCTCCATTGTAGCCATTTTCAAGGTAACATAGGAAGGCTAGCCTTTGTAGGGGGTGGGGGGATTTATATTCTTGAAGAGCCTTGACTTTCTATTTGACATAACCTACGAGTATATTACCAAATAAACCAATAAATGCACAGCCCCACATGCCACAGGAGGTTTCTTCATCATACAACCTGAAGTCTAGCCCTTGAACAGGAGTAATCAATATTCTTTGAGGGCGCACGCATGTCAGATGTTACCTACCAGCAAATGTAGAGTAAACGCATCTGTGCGAAGGGCCCCATGCCAAGGGAGCCTTCTTCAACGTACAATGGGAAGTATAGCCTTTGTTCAAGGGAACGATATATTCTTAAAAGGTCATAGCACTTGAACCGTATGTAACCTACCAGCTAATAGTGTAGAGTACTGCAGCACAAAACATAAGAAAAATAAAACCAACCCTCCTCTTTTATAACGTAGTTAGGCTAGCCTTTGACAAGGGACATTTATGTTCTTGTAGGGCCATAGTACCCATATTAGACACGACCTACCAGCATGTGTAAAGTACTGCAGTTGAAAAAAATATAAACAAAATCCACACGACCGTACGCAGTACCCCGTGTCATGGGAGACTTCTTCAACATATCCTAGGAGGCCTAGCATTTGTATGGGAGATAATTTATATTCTTGAAGGGCTATGACACCCAAATCAGAAATATCGGCAAATGCACAGGGCTGCATCAAAACAATATCCGTACGCGGGGTCCTGTGCAATTGGAGCCTTCTTCAACATACCGTGTAATGTCGAGACTTTGTTCAGAGTGAATTTATATTCTTTGAGGGCAAAAGTACTCAAATCAGACGTAGCTTACCAGATTATGTTCAGTACTTAAGCACAAAAAAAAGAAAAAGAAAATCCACCTTCCGTGTGCAGCGCCGCGCACCTGGCCATGGCACACGTTGCACAACGTGACATCCCCCTCAATGATACAGGTTGTATAAGTTCCTCATGGTCTAACCTGACCTGAAAAGCTGAAAGCTGACCCAAAGCAACGGTGTCCTTTGTCCAGGGGATATCTATATTCTTAACCTACCAGCAACTGCATAGTACTGCAGCATTCAAAACCCACCAGCGCCCCGCGTCATCGGACGATTTTTCAACATAAGGCTAGCCTTTTTTAGGGGAAATATATATTTTGAGGGCCGTGACGCTCAAATCAGACATGTTATACCCGCATGTGTACAGGGCTGCAGCACAAGAAAAACACCCACCCTTGTGCAGTGACCCGTGCCATTGAATTATATTCTTCAATGGCGATGGCACTAATATATCAACAATTAGCTAAAGTACAGTACTGCAACACAAAGATAAAACAAAAACACACCCTCCGTGCACTCCCCAGTGCGCCATGGCGTTCCTTGTACAACGTGACACCACCCAACATGTTATAGGTTGGACTGATTCTGCATGGCTCTTGTCTAGTAGCAGGAAAAGTCCAATCTAAACAAAACCCGACAAGCTGGAACCTTTCTTCAACATAACTTAGCAAGGCCACCCTTTGCACAGGAGAAATTCACATTATTGCAAGCTAGACAGGGAAATCCGTGTTTAACTCTGGGATAAAAATTTATGTTCTGAATCTGGTGTTCCGGCCCAAAATCGAATATAATCGCGTGTTTGATAAATGCACTGGTTGATTGCGACATCGTAAGCCTCGTCGTTAAGGTTGACGTCACAGCACGTTACGTAACGTCACTAAATATTCCTGCAGTGTCAACACATTATGGCGGACGTTGGTTACCGAAGTGACTGCAGCATTAAAATCAGCGCTAAGAATTGGACGGTATGCAAGAAAAAGACTCCTATATGGGTGTGAGGGGTGGACGAAAAATCCAGTGGGACAAAGGGACAGTGACCCTTGGGACGGATTTTTCCATCCACCCCTGATACCCATATAAGATTCTTATATTCTTGGAAGAACCTTAGTACTCAAATCAGACATATCCTACTAGCATATGTACTGTACTACTGCGCAAAAAGAATATACAAATCTTATATGGGTGTGAGGGGTGGATGGAAAAATCAGCCCCGAGGATAACTGTTTGGCATCACGAGGCTTGCCGAGTAATGCCGGACAGTGATCCCGAGGGACAAATTTATATATCCATCCCTCACACCCATATAGAATTCTTTTTCTTGTATACCTTACAATTCTTAGCACGGATTTTTAATGCTGCAGTCACTTCGGTTACCAACGTCCGCCATATTGTGATGACACTACAAGAATGTTTAGTGACTTCATGTAACGTGCTGTGACTTCAACCTTAGCGACGGTGCATATTAGGTCGAATTTAAAAACGCCAGAATAATCGATTTAGGGTAAGAACATCAGGGTTAGAACAGAATTTCTATCCCACGCTAAAAATATTGATTTCCTGATCTGCTGTGCAAGAAAAATAAAACATCCATCCGTTTGTAGCATCCCGTGTCAATGGGAGGATTCTTCAAAATAACATAGGAAGGCCGTGTCTGAAATAGGGGAAATTTATATTCTTGCAAATCAGACATAACCTACCAGCACATGTACAACGCTGCAGCACAAAAATAGCACCCATCCGTGTGCTGCGACCCGTGCAATGAGAGTCTTCAACATACCAATGGAAGTCTAGCGTTTGTGCAGGGAAAAATTTCATTCCTGAAGGGCAATGGCACTTAAACGCCGATCTTGGTAGCACTGTAGAACTGAAACTTGAGTGACATAATCTCTTTTTTTTTAATCAGCTAAATGCCATTAAACTCTCAGCATGTCAGTGGTCTGGAATAACTGCTGGCTATCAGGTCAAGTACATGTACAGATTACTGAACTATGCCAGTGCTGGAAAAAGCCAGTAGTAAAATGTAATGCATATTTCCTGTTTGATCCACAAACTGTACTTAATGGCAAACAGTGTAGACACAAAGCAGTATAAGTCCATGGACCACCCCTCTAAACCTCGCTTTATATGTAAAACTGGGGTTTATAGGGGTGTACATTATTTCGTTATATATTACTCCAGGACATATGTTATTAGTACTCGTTAGGACCGCCTCATTTAGGCGGTTCTTACGAGCACCAACAAACAATGTTTGGAATATATATAAGAATACTATAACATTTTTATCAGAAAAAAATAACCCTTTGGATATATCAAAGAATGCGCTTTGTCTAATGGACTTTGTCTAATTGGTCTATTTTTCACATCTGTAAATGTAAAAACGTGTTTCATTAGAACTGCCTCAATGAGGCGGTAATGAGGCAGATCTTCGAACAAAAATGAGAAACATGTATTGTCCTTGTAAACCACTTGTTTCATTGTACACAGCGGAGTATACATTTTCTTGGACTTGTTAACATAATGTGACCATATAAATCATTACGCTAGCACACCTATATAACTTTCACCCCCTTAAACCCCACTTTTAAAACTGGGGTTTACAGGGGTAAATCTTATTCTTATTTATTCTACTTAAAACATAGATTGTGGGTACTAGGTAGAACGATACGGTTCTAATGAGTTCCCACAGTCTACGTTTGGATCAATTCAATTGTTTTTTATCTGAAATTTCCTTTTTGGCAGGTGTGTGGGGGGGGGGGGGGTCCAATATATTTGAATATGCGTGTTTTCGAAATCTGAAAATAGACATTTTGCATAACCTGCATTTTCGTCGAGAAATATTTTGAATAAATTCTATTGCATGCAGAATGTTTGTGATAGTTTTGTATTTTTGTATAGTTTTTGTTTCTGTTGATATATAATGTGTTTTATGTCTCTGATTTTTCTTTCATTTCTGAAATTAGGACAGTAGTTTCCACACAAGAAAGGCCTAAAATTCAAAGGGACGTTCAATGAAGCAACTTGATGGTACCTAAGTGTAAACAACACCGTGTTCAACCGGAGTTCATGTGTAAAAGGCATGTCAAAATATTGTGCCTCAGCTGGTTGACATAGTGAATCTGTAATGCAATACTGACAAAGCTAAAAAACGCAAAGAAGCTATACAAAGTCTTTCACACATGCCCCAGGTTGAGCTGCTTTAGCATGTTTCCTTTTTATTGTACCACAGATTCACTTGAGCCCACCTTTGTGAAAAAGGCACTTATAATATAGGTGAACAGCAGACTCTCGGGCGAGCCTGCGCATATGGACAGACTCACCAATGCCTTTCCTTTTATAGACATGTATGTTGAGCCGGCAAAGAACCATGTCTCCGCCCATGTTTGGAATATTTAGTGTTACTGTGTAAGTATAGACAAACAAGAAAGCAACAACAAATTTTCCCTATGTTTAGGGCACACGGCCTACATGAAAAGGTCTATAATTACACATGAAATAGCTCAATTAATTGCAGGGATCAAGTTTTTAATATGTGTCTTGACTGGGTGATATGCATATTACAGGAATCATCAGCTTCAGGCTGGGTGTCCAGAGACTAATAAATTTACATTCTTTGAGGGAAAAAGTACTCAAATCGGACGCAACCTACCAGATTATGTTCAGTATTTAAGCACAAAAAAGAAAAAGAAAATCACCCTTTCGCGTGCAGTGCCGCGCACCTGGCCATGGCACACGTTGCACAACGTGACACTACCAGCCATGATACAAGTTGTATTAGTTCCTCGTGGTCTAACCTGACCTGAAAAGCTGGAAACAGCACAAAGCAACGGTGTCGTTTGTACAGGGAAAATCTATATTCTTAACCTACCAGCAAGTCCATAGTACTGCAGCGTACATAACCCACCCTCCTTGCGCAGCGCCCCGCGTCATTTGACGATTCTTCAACATAAGAAGGCTAGCCTTTTTAGGGGAAATATATATTTTGAGGGCCGTGACGCTCAAATCAGACATGTTATACCCGCATTTGTACAGGGCTGCAGTACAAGAAAACACCCATCCTTGTGCAGTAACCCGTGCCATTGAATTATATTCTTAAATGGCGATAGCACTCATATCAACTATCAGCTAAGTACAGTACTGAAACACAAAGATAAAACAAAAAACCGCCCCCGTGCGCAGTACTCCGCAGTGCGCCATGGCGCTCCTTGTACAATGTGACACCACCCAACATGATAAAGGTTGTACTGATTCTGCATGGCTCTTTCCCAGTAGCAAGACAAGTCCAATCTAAACAAAACCCGACAAGCTGGAACCTTTCTTCAACATAACTTAGCAAGGCCACCCTTTGCACAGGAGATATTCATATTCTTGCAAGCCAGACAAGGAAATCCGTGTTTGACCCTGGGATAGAAATTTATATTCTGACTCTGGTGTTCCGACCCAAAATCGAATATAATCGCGTGTTTGATAAATGCACTGGTTGATTGCTACCTCGTACGCGCCGTCGTTAAGGATGACGTCACAACACCTTACGTGACGCCACTAAACATTCCTGCAGTGTCAACACAATATGGCGGACGTTAGTTACCGAAGTGAATGCAGCATTAAAATCAGCGCTAAGAATTGGACGGCATGCAAGAAAAAGACACCTATATGGGTGTGAGGGGTGGATGGAAAAATCCGTTGCTCGGGATCAGTGTACGGCATCACTCGGCAAGCCTTGTGAGGCCAGACAGTGACCCTTGGGACGGATGTTTCCATCCACCCCTCATACGATTCTTAAGATTCTTATATTCTTGAAGAACCTTAGTACTCAAAAACAGACATATCCTACTGGCATATGTACAGTACTGTTGCACAAAAAAGAATATACAAATCTTATATGGGTGTGAGGGGTGGATGGAAAAATTGGTTCCGAGGGTAACTGTCTGGCATCACGAGGCTTGCCGAGTGATGCCGGACAGTGATCCCGAGGGACAAATTTATATACCCACCCCTCACACCCATACAGGATTTTTTTTTCTTGCATACCTTACATTTCTTAGCGCTGCAGTCTCTTCGGTCACCAACGTCCGCCATATTGTGATGACGTTACAGGAATGTTTAGTGACGTCACGTAACGTGCTGTGACGTCAACCTTAACGACGGTGCATCTGAGGTCGTACTCAACCAGTGCATTTACCAAACACGCCAGAATATTCGATTTTTGGTAAGAACATCATGGTTACAACTGAATTTCTATCCCCAAGCTAAAAATATTGATTTCCTGATCTGCTGTGCAAGAAAAATAAAACATCCATCCGTTTGTAGCATCCCGTGTCATTGGGAGGATTTTTCAACATAACATAGGAATGCCGTGTCTGAAATATGGGAAATATATATATTCTTGAAGTGCAAAGACACTCAAATCAGACATCACCTACCAGCATATGTACACTGCAGCACACAAATAGCACCCATTCGTGCGCTGCGACCCATGCCATGAGAGTCTTCAACATACCAATGGAAGTCTAGCGTTTGTGCAGGGAAAATTTACATTCGTGAAGGGCAATAGCACTTAACGGCCGATCTTGGCAGCACTGTAGAACTGAAACTTGGTTGACATATTCTCTTCTTTTAATCAGCTAAATGCCACAACCCTCTCAACATGTCAGTGGTCTGGAATAACTGCTGGCTATCAGGTCAAGTACATGTACAGATTATTGAACTATGACTGTGCTGGAAAAAGCCAGTAGTAAAATGTAATGCATATTTCCTGTTTGATCCACAAACTGTACTTAATGGCAAACAGTGTAGACACAGAGCTGTATAAGTCCATGGACCACCCCTCTAAACCTCACTTTATATGGAAAACTGGGGTTTATAGGGGTGTACATTATTTATTTTTATATTACTCCAAGACACAGGTGATTAGAACTCGTTAGTACCGCCTCATTTAGGCGGTTCTAACGAGCACCAACAAACAATGTTTGGAATATATATAGGAATACTATAACATTTATATCAGAAAAAATAACCCTTTGGAGATATCAAAGAATGCACTTTGTCTCATGGACTTTGTCTAATGGGTCTATTTTTCACATCTGTAAATGTAAAAATGTGGGTTTCATTAGAATTGCCTCAATGAGGTGGTAATGAGGAAGATCTGTGGACAAAAATGAGCAAAATGTATTGCCCTTGTAAACCACTTGTTTCATTGTACACAGCGGAGTATACATTTTCATGGACTTGTTAACATAATGTGACCATATAAATCATCACGTCAGCACACCTTCATGACTTTGACCCCCTAAACCCACTTTGAAAAACTGGGTTTTACAGGGGAAACCTTATCTTTCTTATTTCTGCTAAAGACAGAGATTGTGGGTACAAGTTAGAACGATATGGTTCTAATGTGTTCCCACAGTCTTTGTTTGGATCATATTAGAATTGTTCATCTGAAATTTCCTTTTTGGCAGGTGGGGGGGGGGGGGGGTCGAATATATTTGAATATGCGTGTTTTCGAAATCTGAAAATAGAAATTTTGCATAACCTGCATTTTCGTCGGGAAATATTTTGTATAAATTCTATTGCATGCAGAATGTTTGTGATAGTTTTGTATAGTTTTTGTTTCTGTTGAAATATAATATGTTTTATATCTCTGATTTTCTTTCATTTCTGAAATTAGGATGGTAGTTTCCACACATGAAAGGCCTAAAATTTAACGAGACGTTCAGTGAAGAAACTTGGTGGTACCTATGTGTAAACAACACCGTGTTCAAACGGAGTTCATGTGTAAAAGGCATGTCAAAATATTGTGCTTCAGCTGGTTGACATAGTGAATCTGTAATGCAATACTGAGAAAGCTAAAAACCGCAAAGAAGCTATACAAAGTCTTTTACACATGCCCCATGTTGAGCTACTTCAGTATGTTTGCTTTTGATTTTACCACAGATTCAATTGAGCCCACCTTTGTGAAAAAGGTACTTATGATATAGGTGAACAGCAGTCTCTCGGGCGAGCCTGCGCATATGGACAGACTCGCCAATGCCTTTCCTTTTATAGGCATGTATCGTGAGCTGGCAAAGAACCATGTCTCCGCCCATGTTTGGAATATTTAGTGTTACTGTGTAAGTATTAAAAAACAAGAAAGCAACAACAAATTGCACGACCCGCAGAAAAAGCGACCGACTGAAGTCGGTTGATTTTCTAAGAGTGCCCTAAAATCACCGTGTCATTCTGTCAGTCTGTCTGTCCGTCCGTAACCCGTTTGTGAAAGTTGGTGATAGTGACTTAACCGCTTAGAATATTTAAACAATTTGTGGCATACTGATAGATATCAATGAGGTCTAACCAATGAACTTGCCAAATATTACATTCCATTTAGTATAGCCTCGTCGAGGCGAAAAATGTGAAAATTTTCGAACTGCTTCTCCTCGGAAACCGTTGGGCCGATCGAAGTCAAATTTCATATGGAGCCTCTATGGGATGGGGAAAACTGAAATTTGCTCATGGGTTCCAGATCACATGACCAAACTGGCCGCCAAGCCATATACGGTAAAAACCCTTCAAAAATAGTCCTCTCCAGAACCACAGGGCAGATTTCCACGAAACTTAATAAATAGCATCTAGGACGTAGGCCCATCATAAATTGCTAAAATGGTGACCCTTGGTTGACCTTGACCTTCTTTGTGCCTAGGTCAAACTTTGACACACATGCTTTTGAAATGAAAAATTGAGAATGCATTTTATCCTGCAAACGATTCAGAATACAGTACTAAAGTGTAAGATATATTTTTGCTTCTTACGATAAGGCGCATTTATTGGGGGAACCGTTTTAGGTACAGGTCACATGACCAAAATGGCCGCCATACCCATATATGGTAACACTCATAAAGCTAAAAGCATCCGGCGGGTCGTGCATTTCAGCTGAAGCATTGGTTTTCTCTATGTTTAGGGCACACGGCCTACATGAAAAGGTCTATAATTACACATGAAATAGCTCAATTAATTTGAGGGGTCAAGTTTTTAATCTGTTGCTTGACTGGCTGATATGCATGTGAAACTGCAGGGATTATCAGTTTCAGGCCGGTGGGTGTCCAGAGACTAATAAATATCCACCAATGTCATGTTAATAGCCAATTTTCCTGATAATCAGTGGGGCCTTGAATGCCACCAAGATTGGACTTTAAAACAGTTGTACAGGCCTGCATGATTCATGTCTGTGCGCAGCGCCACGTGCCATGGAAGCTTCTTCGAAATACCAGTAAGTCGAGACTTTGTGCAGGGGAAATTTATATTCTTGAAGGGCATAGGTCTGAAATCATGTAGCCTACTTGCTAACATACAGTACTGCAGCACAATTAAATAAAGCGAACAAAACAAACCATGCCCCATCTTACTTGGTGTGATACTGATAAGCGGGAAACTTTCAACATAACATAGCAATGCTAGCCTTTGTATATGGCAAATTTATAGTTTTGAAGTGCCGTATAGTACTCAAAACAGACATATCCCACCGGTTTTATGTAAGTACTATAGGTCTCAAAAAAAGAAAAACAAAACTCATCCATCCATGCAGAGCGCACCGTGCCTTGGGACAATTATTCAGCATAACATGGGAAGGCTAGCCATTGTACTGAAAAAAAAAATATATATTCTTGAAGGACAAATCAGACATAACCTACCAGCATGTGTATGTGTGCAGGGGTGCAGCACACACAAAAAAAAAACATCAGTGCGCTGCGACCCGTGCCATGGGAGTCTTCTTCAACATGCCATGGAAAGTCTAGCATTTGTGCAGGGGAAATTTATATTCTTGAAGGACCATAGTACTCAAATCAGATGTAACCTACCAGCCAATGTTCAGCAATGCATCGCAAAAAAAAGCACTTCAATTTGAACAATCTTGGTAGGGGTCTACTAGATGAAGCTTCATACTAAATATCAAAGTCCTGGGCCTTGGGGTTTCAGAGAAGAAGATTTTTAAAGATTTTCCCTATATAAGCCCATGTAAAACCAAAGGGCCCCGGGGCGGGGGCATTTTTGGCCCCAGCACTGTAATTTGAACAATCTTGGTAGTGGTCCACTAGATGAAGCTTCATACCAAATATCAAAGACCTGGGCCTTGCGGTTTCACAGAAGAAGATTTTTAAATTTTCGGTGAAAAAATCTATTTTTGTCTCCTGTGACCTATATGTGCAACGGACCGGAACCATTTGAACAACTTTGAAAGGGGGCCACCTAAGGATCATTCCTGTGAAGTTTGGTCAAAATCCCATCAGTGGTTTAGGAGGAGATGTTGTTTGAAGAAATTGTTCACGCACGGATGACAGACAAAAAGTGATCCTAATATTAATCACAAGAGGGCGATGATGGCCCTGGATCGCTCACCTGATCCATAGAGTAACAAGTGGGACCCGGGGAGGGCCATTATTAACCCCAGGGCTATAATGTGCATAATGTTCAGCGACGTCTAAAAAGGTGAAGCTTCATACCAAATATCAACAAAGGCTATAATTTGAACAATCTTGGCAAAGGTCCACTAGAAATGCTACATACCAAATATCAAAGACCTGGGCCTTGCGGTTTCAGAGACGAAGATTTTTATTAAAGATATTCCCTACATAAGCCTATATAAAACCAAATGGCTCCAGGGTGGGGGCATTTTTGGCCTCAGGGCTATAATTTAAACCATCTTGATATAGGTCCACTAGAGGAAGCTTCACACCATATATCAAAGACCATGGCCTTGCTGTTTCAGAAGAAGATTTTTAAGGAATATCTCTATATAAGTCTATGTAAAACCAAAGGGCCCCAGGTCGGGGGCAGTTTTGGCCCTAGCACTATAATTTGAACAATCTTGGTAGGGGTCCACTAGATGAAGCTTCATACCAAATAGCAAAGACCTGGCCCTTGGGGTTTCGGAGAAGAAGATTTTTAAAGATTTTCCCCATATAAGCCCATGTAAAACCATAGGGCCCCGGGGCGGCGGCATTGTTAGCCCAAGCACTATAATTTGAACAATCTTGGTAGGAGTCCACTAGATGAAGCTTCATACCAAATATCAAAGTCCTGGGCCTTGTGGTTTCAGAGAAGAAGATTTTTAAAGATTTTCCCTATATAAGCCCATTAAAAACCAAAGGGCCCCGGAGTGTGGTGGTGGTGGTGGTGGGGGGGGGGGGGGAAGAAGGACCATGGCCGTGTGGGATGAAGCTTCATACCAAATATCAAAGACATGGGCCTTACGGTTTCAGAGAAGAAAATTTTTAAAGGTTTTCCCTATATAAGCCCATGTAAAACCAAAGGGCCCCGGAGCGGGGGCATATTTGACCCCAGCACTATAATTTGAACAATCTTGGTAGGGGTCTACTAGATGAAGCTTCATACGAAATATCACAGACTTGGGCCTTACGGTTTCAGAGAAGAAGATTTTTAAAGCTCTTCCCTATATAAGCCCATGTAAAACCAAAGGGCCCTGGAGCGGGGGCATTTTTGGCCCCAGCACTATAATTTGAACAATCTTGGTAGGGGTCCACTAGATGAAGCTTCATACCAAATATCAAAGACCTGGGCCTTGCGGTTTCAAAGAAGAAGATTTTTAAAGCTCTTCCCTATATAAGCCCATGTAAAACCAAAGGGCCCTGGAGCGGGGGCATTTTTGGCCCCAGCACTATAATTTGAACAATCTTGGTAGGGGTCCACTAGATGAAGCTTCATACCAAATATTAAAGACCTGGGCCTTGCGGTTTCAGAGAAGAAGAGTTTTAAAGATTTTCCCTATATAAGCCCATGTAAAACCAAAGGGCCCCGGAGCGGGGGCATTTTTGGCTCCAGCACTATAATTTGAACAATCTTGGTAGGGGTCCACTAGATGAAGCTTCATACCAAATATCAAAGATCTGGGCCTTACGGTTTCAGAGAAGAAAATTTTTAAAGATTTCCCTATATAAGCCCATGTAAAACCAAAGGGCCCCGGAGCGGGGGCATTTTTGGCCCCAGCACTATAATTTGAACAATCTTGGTAGGGGTCCACCAGATGAAGCTTCATACCAAATATCAAAGACCTGGGCCTTGTGGTTTCAGAGAAGAAGATTTTTTAAGTTTTTGGTGAAAAAAATCTGTTTTTGGCTCATATGACCTAGATGTGCAACGGACCGGAACCATTTGAACAACTTTGAAAGGGGACCACCTAAGGATCATTCCTGTGAAGTTTGGTCAAAATCCGATCAGTGGTTTAGGAGGAGATGTAGTTTAAAGAATTGTTTACGGACGCACGGACGGACGCACGGACGCACGCACGGACGGACGCACGACGGACGACGGACGAAAAGTGATCCCAAAAGCTCACCTCGTCACTACGTGACGGTGAGCTAAAAACTGAAATCCAACCATGCGCAGCACCCCATTACGCGTCTTCTCACGCGTTAACAACGCGACAACTCCCATCATGATACAGGTGGTACTTGTTCTGTATGGCGCTTGCCCAGTGCAACAAAGGCCCCATCTGACGTGTCAACATAACAAAGTAAGCCTTGCCTCTGTAATGGGTAACTTTATAATTTTTGAAGGGCCATAGTACTGAATTCAGACATGTCCTAAAACATATGAACGGTACTACAGCACATAAAATGGAAAAAAAAACAATACCCATTCATTCGTGTGCAGTGCTCCACGCCATGGAGAATTCTTCAACATAACCTACAAAGTCTAGCCTTACTACCCGGAAAATCTATATTCTTAAGGGCCATGAAACTCAAATCAGGCATGACCAGACAGGATATGAATGGGGCTGCAGCAAACATTCATCTGTTTGCAGCGACCCGTGCCATGGGAGCCTTCTACAACTTATCGTGGGAAGTCTAGCCTTTGTGAAGAGTAAATTTCTGTTCTTGAAGGGCCATATCACTCAAATTATGGTATAACCTGCCGACAATTGTGCAGTATGCAGCACAAAAAATACGAAAAGAAAGTCCAAATTCTATTGCTATTGGCCACATGGCTGTCACTGACCAAAACAGTTAATTCGTCCAAAGTTTATTGCGATTGGTCAAATGACTGTCACTGGCCAATTAAGTAAAACATCCGAATTATATTGCTATTGGTCACTGGACTATCAGTGACAAACAAAGTTAAAAAAAAAACGTACTGTATTGTTATTGGTCACATGACTGTCTTTGACCAGTAAATGTAAAACATTCAAACTGTATTGCTAATGGTCAGTTGACTGTCACTGATTAATAAAGTAAAATATCCAAATTGTATAACTATTGGCCACTTGACTGTCACGGACTAAGTAAAACAACCAAACTGTATTGCTATTGGTCACCTGACTGTCACTGACCAATAAAGTTATATCATCCGAACGTTGCTGCTATTGGTCAAATGACTGTCACTAACCAATAAAGTAAAACGTCCAACCTATATTGCTATTGGTCACATGAATGTCACTGACAAATTAAGTTAAAACACCATTGCTGTATAGCTATTGGTCACATGACTGTCATTAACCAGTAAAACATCAAACCGTCTAAACTGTAATGCTTATGGTCACTTGACAGTCCCTGACCAATAAAGTAAAACATCCAGACTTTATTGCTATTGGTCGCATATAAATATAAATAAAATAAATCGTTTAATTTGTATTGATATTGGTCACATGACTGACACTGACAAATAAGGTTAAACGTCTGAACTGTTTTGGTTTGGTCACATGACTGTCACTTACCAATAAAGTTACATCGTCCAAATTGTTTTGTTATTGGTCACATAAGAGGCACTGACCAATGAATTAAACATCCAGTCTTCATTGCTATTGGTCTGACCAATGAAGTTAAAACATCCCTACTGTATTACTATTGGTCACATGACTGACTGACCAAAAAATTTAAACATCAAAATTTATTGCTTTTGGTCAAACTACTGTCACTGACCAATGGAGTAAAACGTCCAAATTATATTTCTATTGGTCACATGACTGTCACTGACAAATAAAGTTAAAACACGCTTGCTGTATTGCTATTGGTTTGTTTGTTTGATTTGAGGTCAACACAGTATAGATCATTTTGGAGATGTTTTATTGCTATTGGTCACATAACTGTCATTGACCAGTTAATGTAAAACATCTAAACTGTATTGCTAAAGGTCAGTTGACTGTCACTGACCAAACAGATAAAATATCCAAACTGTATTGCTATTGGTCGCATGATTGTCACTGACAAAGTAAATCAAATCATCCAAACGTTATTGCTATTGGTCAAATGACTGTCACTGACCAATAAAGTAAAACCTCAAACCTATATTGCTATTGGTCACATGACTGTCAATGACAAATAAAGTTAAAACACCATTGCTGTATTGCAATTGGTCACATGACTGTCATTGACCAGTAAAACATCTAAAGCACCTTAACTGTATTGCTAATGGTCACTTGACTGTCACAGGCCAATAAAGTTAAACATCCAAACTTTGTTGATATTGGTCACATGACCGTAACTGACCAATAAATATAGCTTTTACAAGGCATGAAAGTCGGTCACCTGAATCAGACCCACAAGATCGAGACTAACCTGGAATGATAGCAGGTTATCGTAATGACTCAGGAAGTTGACACAAACAAACAAACAAGAAAAAACCAAGAATTCCGCCGAAGGCTGTCGCGCCTGTGGGGTTGCAAAGACACCGAACCATGACATCTAGGCGAAGGTCAACATAGAAGCTTGCTTAACAGTTGCCATTCTTAAATGCAAGCTTGTACAAAGTATCATTAATGGAGGTCTAATAATTATTGAGAAATGAACTTAACCGTTAGGGTGAACGCTAGGGTTGTTGCAATATTTTACAAAGTCAGTGAACCATAAAATATAGGTCAAGGTCAAATATGGATGCTTGCATTTAAATTTCCACCTCCAGATACAAGTTTGTACCAAGTATCATTAATAAAGCTCTTATAGTTCTTTTGAAATTAACTTGACCACTTGGGTGAACGCTAGGGTGGTCGGAATATTTTACAAAGTCAGTGAACCATAAATCGTAGGTCACGGTCAAATATGGATGCTTGCATTTAACTTGCCACCCCCAGACACAAATTTGCACCAAGTATTATTAATGCAACTCTTATAGTTGTTGAGAAATTAAATTGACCATTTGGGTGAACGGTAGGGTGGTCGCAATATTTTGCAAAGTCAGTGAACCATAAAATGTAGGTAAAGGTCAAATATGGATGCTTGCATTTAAGTTGCCATCCCGAGATTCAAGTTTGTACAAAGTATCATCAATGAAGCTCTTATAGTTCTTGAGAGATCAACTTGACCATCAGGGTGAACGCTAGGGTATTCGCAATATTTTACAAAGTCATTGAATCATAAAATGTAGGTCAAGGTCAAATACGGATGCTTGCATTTAAGTTTCCATCCCGAGATACAAGTTTGTACCAAGTATCATTAATGAAGCTCTTATAGTGCTTGAGAAATAAACTTGAACCTTGAGGTGAACGCTAGGGTGGTCGCAAATGTTGACGCCTTGACAAACGGACGGACGGAAAATCGGACGCCTATATCGCGCCATGCTAATAGCAGGCGCGACAAAAAACGACATGAAGTCAGAATAACTGAAAGTAAAGCCATCTGAGCCAAAAAAGTAGTTATTGGATTCTTGGATCCTGATCAGAATCAGCAAAACCAGTTTAAATGGAGAGAAGACATAGGACCATAGAGTCCTCCATTCAAGAGACATATATGTAGCATCCAAAGTACATAAGTACAAGCCCTGTGGTCCGGACATGGAGACACCAAAAAGGGATCGCTCCCACCCATCGGGGCCTGGATAAAAAATTGGGCTGCACGTCGCTTCCACGCAGAGCTGAAACCGTCCGAACTTTAGTACTGGTAAACAGCTTAGGTTTAAGCCTGCCCAGGAAAAGTGATGCGAGTCGGACCGCTCCTTAAACCCTAGCGGTTTCTATGGGCTTAAGATGTCATTTCATCTCAATCTCGGGTAAAGGTCCCACAAAATGGGAAGCAGCGTCTCCAAAATGACCTTTAGTGTTGGCGGGAATGTAAATATCAACTCTAGAAGCCTCCGTGGTGCAGTGGTTATGCTACTCGCCTTGTAAACCAGGGATCGCAGGATCGATCCCGGGCTTCTCCAGACTTTCGGATGAGTCTTTAAACCGAGGTCCCGTCTCCGTATGACCTTAGCTGTTGGTGAGACGTAAAACTTAAACCTAAATATCAACTCCATCGAATCAAAAACCAACAGGGGAAGGATGTGATTCAATCTGGTGGCAAAAAGTTCCAACATAGGGAAGCCGCAAAGATTGAAAAACCGTTTAATAAAGAGCTAGAACAATATCTCGACTGCAAGACCATTAGATACAAATCGGTCTGGATAAGATAATAAACGGCATATGTATATATTCACATACTCGGAATATGACTGAGGACAATATACTGATGAAGACACCAAAGAAGCTCCCAAACTAGGATGCAAATGGAGAAAGAGAGAGAGAGAGAGAGAGAGAGAGAGAGAGAGAGAGAGAGAGAGAGAGAGAGAGAGAGAGAGAGAGAGAGAGAGAGAGAGTGTGTGTGTGTGTGCGTGCGTGCGTGCGTGTGTGTGCCCCACCCTTAGTTAAAAGGTAAGCCAACTGACACGCCTGAAGCTAACGTCACGTATGAATGCTAAGAATTAATTGAAAAAAAAAAATGGACTACTCTGGAAACAAAAAGCAAAAACAGCAAAAAAAGCTATCGCCTTTGGCACGGAAATGACATATTCGGAGGCCATAAAAACAGGACAAAGACAGCAGCACCGATGACGACCGCAAAGTCTCTCCAGGAAACGCTCCAAACAATGGTTCTAATAAAGCAAGAACTAATAAAGAGTATACAAAGAAAAGATCAACGCGGAGGTTCATCAGATGCAGAAACCGAAATGCGTGGAAAAAGACTAGGAAAAGGTTAAAACAAACCCAAAAGGCAAAAAGACGGGTCTAAACTTGTCTAGTCAGTGGTTGTCCTTTGGCGACTATATTTTGTTGGAAAAGGGGCTGTCCTTTTGTCCTAGAAGTAAAAGTCACGATAAAATTAAACTCGCTGAGGAACTTTTAGAATATACACGTAGAATACGTCTTAAGGAGTTCTTTGCTGAGGGTGACAAATCCAACAATACACCAAAGGAACATAACAGTTTTTCTGAACTCCCATTTGACCATGTTTCAACATGTAATTCTAGTACAGATAACATATCTAAGTCTATTGACAATGTCTTAAAGTAGAAGTAAAACAAAGATCAGGAATCGATACAATTAACTTACTCCACCCATCAAAGACACCAAAGGGAAAGAAACACAAACATGAAGCGACAAGACCATAATGGAAACCTAAACAAAGGAAGGCCATAAGGACAGTTACTTTCCCACAAAATGGCCAAATGGCCATCCAAAATAAAAAGACACAAATGATACTCACAGTAAGTAACAAACAACACCACAAACCAACCACAACGGAAGAACCGCCCCGGAACGGTCAGTGGAAAGAATTCCACTGGGGGGCTTAAATCGATTTTACATGGCCATAATCCTCGCCCTTACCTCTGTCGGGGTATGCACTAATTTTGTTTCGTCCGCATGAAGGCTTCCTAACTCATCAGTGTAACATCTCCGATAACATACAAATAAAAAAAACTACAGAGATGAAACAAGGTTGAGGACTCGACAGCATACAACAACAGAATTGCTGGAGCAAAAGAAAACCAACAGTTAGACTCCGAGGGGCCCGACCAAAGACGGAGATTCAGGCGCCAACCAACATAAAGAATACTAAATTAAAACTAGAATTTGTTTTTCTACAAAAACACAGATCTCTCCCCCGTTTTTGACTGCTACGTATAACCTTGACATTGGAGGTATTGAGCTGGGTCTTGTGTACAACACATCATCTAATGAAGATGAACATTTCTGCATAGTAACTTTAAAAATGTTCATAGAAAAAAAAAGGTATTGGCCGTAAACAAAAAAAGCACTTTTTTACCTTTGACCTCTAAGTATGGCCTTGACCTTTGCGGTACAACACGTCGTCTCATGATGGTTAACATTTCTGCCAAGTAATTTCATAATCCATCAAAGAATAAGGAAGTTATTGACTGTCCTTTTTTTTCCTTTGACCTCTAGGTATGACCTTGACATTGGAGGTATGGACCATGGTCTTGCACATGACTCATGGTCCAACTTTCAAGCCTCTAGCTCCAACAGTTTTTGAGATATCTTGCTGACAAGATTTTATTAAAAAAAATTCAAAGGGCAATAACTCTTGAAAGGGGCATAATCCGGATGAGAAAAAAAATACGTGTCAGCTTATTTTCCATCAGAAATGCATGTATGAAATTTCAAAACCATAGCATACACAGTTCTAAAGATATGCTATGCATCACTTTTAGGATTCATTACAATGGGCACAAATTACCAAAATGACAAAGGGCCATAACTCGCAAAGTATTTTTCGGAATTTTGTCAAAAGTTAATCAGTTCATATACTCATCACCACCAATATACTCAACAACTTTCAAGGCTCTAGCTCCAATAGTGTTTGAGATATTTTGCTGACAAGATTTTTTTAAAAACATTTCAAAGGCCAATAACTCTTGAAAGGGGCATAATCCGGACGAGAAAAAAAATACGCGTCAGCTAATTTTTCATGAGGAACACATATATGAAATTTCAAAACCCTAGCATACATGGTTCTAAAGTTATGCTATGCATCACTTCTAGCATACATTACAATGGGCACAAAATACCAAAATGACAAAGGGCCATAACTCACAAAGTATTTTTTGGAATTTTGTCAAAAGTTAATCAGTTCATCTACTCATCACCACCAATATATTCACCAACTTTCAAGGCTCTAGCTCCAATAGTTTTTGAGATATCTTGCTGACAAGATTTTATTAAAAAAAATTCAAAGGGCAATAACTCTTGAAAGGGGCATAATCCTGACGAGAAAAAAATACGCGTCAGCTTATTTTCCATCAGAAATGCATATATGAAATTTCAAATTTATCGCATACACCGTTCTAAAGTTATGCTATGCATCACTTTTAGCATACATTACAATGGGCACAAATTACCAAAATGACAAAGGGCCATAACTCACAAAGTATTTTTCGTAATTTTGTCATAAGTTAATCAGTTCATCTACTCATCACCAACAATCTATTCACCAACTTTCAAGGCTCTAGCTCCAATAGTTTTTGAGATATCTTGCTGACAAGATTTTATTAAAAAAAATCAAAGGGCAATAACTCTTGAAAGGGGCATATTCCGGACGAAAAAAAAAATACGTGTCAGCTAATTTTCCATGAGGAATCCATATATGAAATTTCAAAACCCTAGCATACATGGTTCTAAAGTTATGCTATGCATCACTTTTAGCATACATTACAATGGGCACAAATTACCAAAATGACAAAGGGCCATAACTCACAAAGTATTTTTCGGAATTTTGTCAAAAGTTAATCAGTTCATCTACTTATCACCATCAATATAATCACCAACTTTCAAGGCTCTAGCTCCTATAGTTTTTGAGATATCTTGCTGACAAGATTTTATTAAAAAAAAATCAAAGGGCAATAACTCTTGAAGGGGGCATAATCCGGACGAGAAAAAAAATACGCGTCAGCTAATTTTCCATGAGGAATCCATATATGAAATTTCAAAACCCTAGCATACACGGTTCTTTAGTTATGCTATGCATCAAAAGCGTAATGGACAGACGAACAGACGAACGAACCAGAACCAATATGCCCCTCAAACTTTTTCAAAGTTGGGGGCATAATAAGAAAGTTATTGACAGAACACAAAAAAGGCCCTTTTTTACCTTTAACCTCTATGTATGACCTTGACCTTTCAGGTATTAAACTGGGTCATGCGTGCAACACATCATCTCATGGTGGTTAACATTTCTGCCTAGCAATTTCAAAATCCATCTAAAAATAAGAAAGTTATTGACCAAACACGAAAAAAGGCCCCTTTTTTACCTTTGACCTCTATGTATGACCTTGACATTTTAGGTACCAAACTGAATCATGCATGCAACACATCGTCCCATGATAGTTAACATGTTTGCCAAGTAACTTCCAATTCTATTTAAAAATAGGCAAGTTATTTACAAAACCCAAAAAAGGCCCCCTTTTTTACCTTTGACCTCTAAGTATGCCCTTGACCTTTGAGGTACCAACCTGGGTCATGTGCGCAACACATCGCCTTATATTGGTTCACATTTCTGCCATGTGATTTCAAAATCCATCTCAAAATAAGAAAGTTATTGACCAAATACGAAAAAAAGGCCCACTTTTTTACCTTTGACCTCTAAGTATGATCTTGACCTTTGAGGTACCGACCTGCCTCATGTGCACCACACATCGTCTCATGATTGTTAATAATTATGCCAAGTAATTTTAAAATCCATCTCAAAATTAGAAAGTTATTGACAAAATACGAAAAAAAAGCCCCTTTTTTGACCTTTGACCTCTAAGTATGACCTTGACCTTTGAGGAACCGACCTGCCTCATGCGCACCACACATCGTCTTATGGTTGTTAATAATTGTGCCAAGTAATTTTAAAATCCATCTCAAAATAAGAAAGTTATTGACCAAATACGAAAAAGGGCCCCTTTTTTGATCTTTGACCTCTAAGTATGACCTTGACCTTTGAGGTACCGACCTGCCTCATGCACACCACACATCGTTTTACGGTTGTTAATAATTATGCCAAGTAATTTTAAAATCCATCTCAAAATAAGAAAGTTATTGACCAAATACGAAAAAAAGGCCCCTTTTTGACCTTTGACCTCTAAGTATGACCTTGACCTTTGAGGTACCGACCTGCCTCATGCGCACCACACATCGTCTTATGGTTGTTAATATTTCTGCCGAGTTATTTTAAAATCCATCAAAAAATAAGAAAGTTATTGACCGGACACGATTTGCCCATACATATATACATACCAACAAACTTCCAAGGGAGATAATTCAAAAAGTATAAATGCGAGAGTTATGGTTCTTGCACACTGCACGTCGTCTAATGCTGATTTATATTTATACGAAGTTTCGTGACGATAGCTCTAACGGTTTTCAAGTTACAGAGCGGACACGAAAGTGTGACAGACGGACAGACGGACAGACGGGCAGACAGACAGACAGACGCCCGGGGGAAAAACAATATGTCTCTCCGAAAAAATTTTTTTCGGGGGAGACATAATAAAATTCCATTTATTTTTTTACGCTGGAACCGTCATATAATCTTAAGCCCGACCCACCGGTGTGCAATCAAAGAGGGAAGCAAAGTTGCCAACCGTGATTGGGTTAACCACCATGCATGCAGTCTGTTTTATAACATTTATGTTGTACCCAATCTTTATATATCGACGAAGGATTTTACAAAATTGGGTACTAAAGTCATTACAGGCATGTATTTTTCTAAATTTATATACTAAGTCACCAAAGAATTCGGGTTAAAACCTCTCATGCAGTCCCTTCAATCCTATGTAAAAGACACGACAAACTTTATTTTAAAGTTAAAATCGTTTATGTTAGCACATGCGAATTCATTTTTAGGGATTCTGGATGTATCGTTTTATACACTATACGCATGCAGGGTTGTTTATGTCAGTGGTACGTCTTGTACCACAAATCAATTGCTTGTTGACAACATTCTTAGCTTAATCCGTCTCGTTCTGGAATATAATCATTTTCAGTTCAAGAAGGACAATTACCTCAAGCAAATGGGTACGGCGATGTGCATTCCTATTCTCTCGCATGTGCGTCGCTATTTAAGGGTAAACTTGAACAGGATTTTCTTGAAAGTAGATCTCTTGCACCCAGTACATGGTTGAGATGTTTGGGTGACATCTTCATGGCATGGGATCATTCCATAGAAAGCTTACATAGTTTCATCGATGCTCTCAATTCTTTTCATCCATCAATTAAATTCACATACAACATTTCCATATCCGCCCCCGCCCATTGGGGCTTGAAGAAATAGATAAGCTGCATGATGCTTCCACGAACCGCACACGACTGTCACGAGTACGGGTAAACCGCTTGATTAGAGGACCTAAGCCTGCACAGGTAATGTGGTGCGAGTAGGATCGTCTATGAATATAACACTAATGCTTTCATTAGACGATAGGGCTTGAGATGTCATTTCATCTCAATGTCGGGTAAAAGTCCCACAAAATTGGAAGCAGCGTCGCAAAAATGACCTTTACAGTGTTGACGGGGAGGTTAAAACTCAAGCAAACAAACAAATCAAAGAAAATAAACTTTCTTGATGTTACTGATTCCAAATTTGCTACTGATGTATATGTGAAGTCCACCAATGTTCACCGTATATTGAATATTCATCTTGTCATCCCAGATCGTGCAATAAAACGGCATTCCCTTTAGTCAAGGTAAAATATTTGGAAGAATTATTTCTGGTGACACAAAATTCAAAGAAAGTATTCTTCAACTGTGCCATTTTTTTCATAGAGAGAAATTATCCTGCATCTGTTGTCGATGAGGCTCTGGGTAATGTTTCTTCATTGACGCGGGGCGAGGCATTGCAAACATCAGTCAAAACTGGAGATAGAAATGTTATACCCTTTGTTATTGAATACCACCCGTAATTACCTAACATAGGTCTGGTTATAAACAAATACTGGGATTTGTTACAGCTATCGCAAAGAGCTAGCGTTAATACTTTACACACATATAAACCTACTTCGGCGTTTCGACGGTCTAAAAATTTACTTGATTACCTTGTGCGCTCGTCATTCGTTGATAGGACCCATCATTGTTCTCAAACATGTGACAGACCTAGATGCCCCAATTGTAAAAATATCATTAAAACTGATGTTTTTACCAGTAGCAGCACTCAAGCGTCTTTCAGAATGCGGTATTCGACAAGTTGACAAGTTGCAGAATGTTATTTATCTTATAGAATGTAAACGCTGCAACATGCAATACATTGGTCAAACAAATCAACGCGTTTCCAAACGTATGAACAGCCATATATTTGATATCGATACGTACGATGATAAAAGCTATACTACCAATATCGCGTCACAGTACAACCAATTTCACTTGACGATTTTAGATTTGTTCCCATCGATGTTGTCAATAATGAGATAGATAGTCTTACTGGATTCAGAAACTTGACTTTACACCCAAAAGGCATGAATTCAAAGTTACTGTATAATAGTAAGTAGACTAGCATACATTTTAATTGTTCCAAATATCACTTTTGTATATGCTCTATTGGAATTACTTGCATAATCATTGATCCATAATTATGTCTTGCTAGTCTGCTTTTGTGTCAGGGCACTACTGGACCTCGTGGAAGCTGCTCCGTGTCTGTGCCTTTTCAGGTTGGGTGGTAGCGCAACCTGGTTGGGTCTAGACTTTGCGACCAATAGTTATCTTAAGTCTTTTTACGGTCCGCTTATAATTTGGCCAGCTTGCGTTTTGGCGCGGCCTGATAATTTATTAATATTTTTGTTTTGCTGGCCGTTGTTATTGCCTGTACGAGGGTTTAAATGCGTAGGCTGGTGATAGTGTTTAGGGATGCAGCGATTCATTAGATTTACATGCGCGCCCGGCTATGTCCTGAATCAGCCTGTGCTTTTGCGCAGTCTGATTCGGGTCTTCGCTGTGCGTGTTTCGGATGGCTGGAACCTAGTAGTTATCTTTTATGCGGCCGATGGGGACTTATCAGGCTGCGCGACCTGGCCCCGGGGTTATAGTACTTTTTTATGCCCGCGTTTGCAAAGCATTGAATTTATTATGCTCATAAATACTTAAATACATATGAAAGAGGCGGGTTTCCAGCTCAGACCAGCACAGACTGTTATTTGTCCTGCTTATAAATTTAAAAATGCTTACAATTTTGAAATTTATGAGGCTCAAGTTTCGTGCTCGGATGGGTTGAGCATGTGTGGGTGTGGGGCTATTACCACGGACACTAATCTTGGACTTCGCATTTCGCATGTATTGCTCTGCTCCGGATTACTTATTGTACACTGCCGCTTACTTTTGTGTAACGTAGCTAGCGTGGCGCACCGCATCACGTTACGTTTTCGTGTGCGACGCCATCAATGTCTATTGTTTATAACATCATGAAGAAGCCTTGAAGGCGAAACGTTGATGATAATACATGATAAAGATTATTTTGTGATGGTGTTGATTTAATAAATATACAAAACTGGATACGGTTAGTAATTCCATATTTATGGTATGAAAGGCTTGGGAGGCAGAGCCCCATAAGTCCTGAACGATGAGGCTAAAAGTTTTTAAAATGAACCTATAGCCTGGATGGTGTCTGAAAGAAAAATTGGAAGTCTGACGATGGCACTACTACTGGGATTCCCTTTAGATAAATGGAAGGGTTTATCCACAATTAAGTGCCCTTACGACCAAATAGATCAGGAATCGATACAACCAACCCACAGCTCCCATCAGAGACACCAAAGGGAAAGAAACACAAACATGAAACAACAGACCTAATGTAAACAACAATAGCGGAAATCGAAAGGACAGTTACTTTCCCATAAAATGGTCAATAGGCGATCCAAAATAAAATAATAAAAGCGACACAAACACCCAAAGATAAACCATAACAAAAAAAAAAATCAAATAAACCGCGACAGAAGAACCGCCTTGGAACGGTCAGCGCAAACGAATTCCACTGGGGGGGGGGGGGCTCAATCGATTTTACGTGGCCACAATCCTCGCCCTTACTTCCGTCGCGATTTAGACAAATATTTTGTTCAGTCCACATGACGGCCTCCTAACTCATCAGTGCAACATCTCCGTGAACACGAATAATCAAACAACCACAGAGATGAAACAACCATTTTTAACGACTTTGGTATGTCGTGACCCGGGATCGAACCCGTGACCTCCCGTTCCCCGGAGCGGACACTCTACAACTGAGCTATAGGGGCCGGTTATATTGGTCAGTGATATCCATGAGACCAATATCAATACAGTAAGGGTGACAATCATGAGACCGATATCAAAACAGTAAGAGTGTGTGGGCTGTTTGGTCAATGGCAATAATGAGACCAATATCAATGCAGTAAGGGGGTCCTATCTTTATTGGTTAGGGACAATAATGAGTTCAATACAGAGACAGAAATAGTGTGTTTACTTTATTGGTCAGTAACATCCATAGACCAATATCAATACAGTAACGGTGTGTTATCGTTATTAATCAGTGAGGGTCATGATACCAATATTAATACAGTAAGGGTGTGTTACCTTTATTGGTCAGTGACAATATTGAGGCAAATATAAATACAAGCGTATGTAAACGGTACTCTTGGTGACAATCATAAGACCAATATCAATACAGTAATGTTATCTTCATTGGTTAGTGACAATACTGGGACAAATGTCAGTAAAGTAAGGGTGTGTTTTCTTTATTGATCAGTGAAAACGAGACCAATATCACTGCTGTAAGGGCCTGTTGACTTTATTGGTCGGTGGCAATAATGCGACCAATACAGATGTAGGACAGGCAGACTTTTTACGGCCGCCACACATTCCCAGACACCAGCTGTAGTGACGTCAAATATGTTCTATAAGTGTTATTCTTTGGAAGCAAGGAATACACCACAGAACTGAAAAATATAGTTAATACTTGGATATTGAGAAAACTTGTACTTAATTTTTTTTTTTCAAGACAAAGGCTTTGGGTGCTCGTTAGAACCACCTCAATGAAGCGGTTCTAAGGAGCAATCACAACCTATGTGAAAAAAATATCATATTCATCAGATAAGTAGCCATTTTGGAGATGTGAAAAGGCACTATGTCGCACGGTTGTGTTATCGTATTGGTTATCTTTATTGTTCAGTGACATTAAAAGACCAAAATCAATACAGTTAGGTTTAGTTATCTTATTGGTCCGTGACAATAATGCGACCCATTTCAATACAGTAAGAGTGTGTTATCTTTGTTGGCCAGGGACAATAATGAGACCAACATGATTACAGTATGAGTGTATTACCTTTATTGATCCGTCACAATAATGAAACCAATATCCTTACAGTATGAGTGTATTATCTTGATGAGACCAATAGCAATAGAGTAAGGGTGTGTTAGCTTTAGTGGTGAGTGACAATCAGTGACAAATATGAGATCAATATCAACAGATTAAGGGTGTGTTATCTTTATTGTTCAGTGACAGTAATGAGACAAATATCTCTACTGGCAGGTTGTGTTATCTTTATTGTTCATTCAGAATAATGACACCTATATTAACAGAGTAGGAGTTTGTTAGCTTTATTGGTCAGTGACTATAATGAGACCCATACCAATACAGTAAGAGTGTGAAATCTTTATTGATCAGTGACTATAATGCAGTCTATGTCAATATAGTAACAATATATTATCTTATTGGTCAGTGACAATAAGGAGACAAATATCAATCCAGTAAGAATGTGTAATATTTATTGGTCAGTGAAAAAATCCGACCAATATCAATACAGTAAAGTGTGAATTATCTTTATTGTTCAGTGACAATAATGAGACCTCTATCAATATTTTAAGAGTAAGTGAGTTTGTGAGTGTTTGAGTTTTACGTCTCACCAACAGCTAAGGTCATACGGAAACGAGACCTCGGTTTAAAGACTCATCCGAAAGTCTGGAGAAGCCCGGGATCGATCCTGCGACCCCTGGTTTACAAGGCGAGTAGCGTAACCACTACACCATGGAGGCTTCTAATATCAAAACAGTAAGGTTGTCATCACGTGAACACGTCCGGGTCTCTGATGGGAGCTGTGGGTTGATTGTATCGATTCCTGATCATTGTCCCCACTTCTATTTTGGAAGCAAGGAATACACCACAGAACTCGAAAATATAAGGTGTACATATTTTCTGGGCCTCAATTGCTAGTTTCGGCCAATTAGGCCTCATCAGTGACCTCAAATATTTTCAAAATTCCACAATGGAATCAATGATCCTAAACGACAAGAAAATATAAACTACACTATGATGTAGGACAGGGAGACTTTTTACGGCCGCCACACATTCCCAGACATCAGCTGTGACGTCAAATATGTTCTATAAAAGTGTTATTCTTTGGAAGCAAGGAATACATCAAAGAACTGAAAAATATGAAGTGCACATGTTTTCTGGGTCTCACTTACTAGTGTCGGCCAATTAGGCCTCATCAAATATTTTCAAATTCCGCAATCGAATCAATGATCCTAAAGGACAAGAAAATATAAAAACTACACTATGATGTAGGACAGGCAGACTTTTTACGGCCGCCACACATTCCCAGACACCAGCTGTAGTGACGTCAAATATGTTCTATAAGTGTTATTCTTTGGAACCAAGGAATACACCACAGAACTGAAATATATAGAGAAAACTTGGATATTGAGAAAACTTGTACATTAATCTTATTATTTTTCTTCAAGACATAGGTTTCGGGTACTCGTTAGAACCACCTCAATGAAGCGGTTCTAAGGAGAACTCACAACCTATGTGAGAAAAAAATCATATTCATCAGATAAGTAGCCATTTTTGAGATTCGAAAAGGCACTATATCGCAAGGTTGTGTTATCGTATTGGTTATCTTTATTGTTCAGTGAAATTAAAAAGAACAAAATCAATACAGTTAGGTTTAGTTATCTTATTGGTCCGTGACAATAATGCGACCCATTTCAACACAGTAAGAGTGTGTTATCTTTGTTGGCCAGGGACAATAATGAGACCAACATCATTACAGTATGAGTGTATTACCTTTATTGATCCGTCACAATGAGACCAATATCCTTGCAGTATGAGTGTATTATCTTTATTGATCAGTGACAATGATGAGACCAATAGCAATAGAGTAGAGGGGTATGTTAGCTTTAGTGGGTAGTGACAATCTATATGAGATCAATATCAACAGATTAAGGGTGTGTTATCTTTATTGGTCAGTGACAAAAATGAGAAATATATCAATACAGAAAGACTGTGTTATCCTTATTGTTCAGTGACAGTAATAAGAGCAATATCTGTACAGGAAGATTGTGTTATCTTTATTATCCATTGAAAATAATGGCACCAATATTAATAATGTAGGATTTTGTTATCTTTATTGGTCAGTGACAATAATGAGACCCATACCAATACAGTAAGAGTTTGATACCTTTATTGGTCAGTGACTATAATGCAATCTATGTCAATATAGTAACAATGTGTTATCTTATTGGTCAGTGACAATATGGAGACCAATATCAATCCAGTAAGAATTTTTTATCTTTATTGGTCAGTGAAAAAATAAGACCAATATCAATACAGTTTAGTGTGAATTACCTTAATTGCTCAGTGACAATAATGATACCTCTATCAATATTTTAAGAGTGAGTGAGTTAGTGAGTGTTTGAGTTTTACGTCTCACCAACAGCTAAGGTCCTACGGAGACGGGACCTCGGTTTAAATAAAAATAAAAAATGAGTTCCTTTAAGAGCAATGAAAACATTCATAAGAAAGAAGATGGGTCATACTACGTAGTTTCGGCTAATAAAGCCTCATCAGTGACCATGTAATGATCCGGCAACAAAAGCCAGAGGAAGCATACTGCAATATTGCGAATTTCGAATAGGCAGTCGATTCAAAGACTGATATAAATCAAAATGAGGTCAAAATAATTAAAAACCTGTCTAGAATTTGAGTCTAAACTTATAATTTATTTCTGATTTCTCAGAATATTCACGCTGATCTCAAAGGACCAAAAGTAAAATATAAACTGCACTATGGTTGATGTACGGGGAGACGTTTTACGGCCGCCACACGGCACAACACCAGCTGCAGTGAAGGCAAATAAAAATAAAAAATGAGTTCCTTTAAGAGCAATAAAAACATTCATAAGAAAGAAGATGGGTCATACTACGTAGTTTCGGCTAATAAAGCCTCATCCGAAAGTCTGGAGAAGCCCGAGATCGATCCTGCGACCCCTGGTTTACAAGACGAGTAGCATAACCACTGCACCACGGAGGCTTCTCAATATTTTAAGAGTGTTAATCTTTATTGGTCAGTGACAAAAATGAGACCAATATCAAAACAGTAAAAGTGTATTATCATTATTGGTCGGTGACAATAATGAGACCAAATATTAGTACAGTGAGTGTTTCAGTTTTACGTCCCACCAACAGCTAAGGTCATACGGAGACGGGATCTCGGTTTAAAGACTCATCCGAAAGTCTGGAGAAGCCCGGGATCGATCCTGCGATCCCTGGTTTATAAGGCGAGTAGCGTAACCACTACACCACGGAGGCTTCTAAAATCAATACAGTAAGGTTGTCATCACGTGAACAAGTCCGGGTCTCTGATGGTAGCTGTGGGTTGATTGTATCGATTCCTGATCATTGCCCCACTTCTATTTTGGAAGCAAGGAATACACCACAGAACTCGAAAATATAAGGTGTACATGTTTTCTGGGCCTCAATTGCTAGTTTCGGCCAATTAGGCCTCATCAGTGACCTCAAATATTTTCAAAATTCCACAATGGAATCAATGATCCTAAACGACAAGAAAATATAAACTACACTATGATGTAGGACAGGGAGACTTTTTACGGCCGCCACACATTCCCAGACATCAGCTGTAGTGACGTCAAATATGTTCTATAAAAGTGTTATTCTTTGGAAGCAAGCAATTACATCAAAGAACTGAAAAATATGAAGTGTACATGTTTTCTTGGTCTCACTTGCTAGTTTCGGCCAATTAGGCCTCATCAATGACCCTCAAATATTATCACATTCCGCAATGGAATCTATGATCCCAAAGGACAAGAAAATATAAAAACTACACTTTGATGTAGGACAGGCAGACTTTTTACGGCCGCCACACATTCCCAGACACCAGCTGTAGTGACGTCAAATATGTTCTATAAGTGTTATTCTTTGGAAGCAAGGAATACACCACAGAACTGAAAAATATAGAGAATGCTTGGATATTGAGAAAACTTGTACATTAATTTTATTATTTTTCTTCAAGACAAAGGCTTTTGGTACTCGTTAGAACCACCTCAATGAAGCGGTTCTAAGGAGCACTCACAACCTATGTGAGAAAAATATCATATTCATCAGATAAGTAGCAATTTTGGAGATGTGAAAAGGCACTATGTCGCACGGTTGTGTTATCGTATTGGTTATCTTTATTGTTCAGTGACATTAAAAAGAACAAAATCAATATAGTAAGGTTTAGATATCTTATTGGTCCGTGACAATAATGCGACCCATTTCAATACATTAAGAGTGTGTTATCTTTGTTGGCCAGGGACAATAATGAGACCAACATCATTACAGTACGAGTGTATTACCTTTATTGATCCGTCACAATAATGAGACCAATATCCTTACAGTATGAGTGTATTATCTTTATTGATCAGTGACAATGATGAGACCAATAGCAATACAGTAGAGGGGTATGTTAGCTTTAGTGGTTAGTGGGAATCAGTGACAAATATAAGATCAATATCAACAGATTAAGGGTGTGTTATCTTTATTGGTCAGTGACAAAAATGAGAAATATATCAATACAGAAAGACTGTGTTATCCTTATTGTTCAGTGACAGTAATAAGACCAATATCTGTACAGGAAGGTAGTGTTATCTTTATTATCCATTGAAAATAATGGCACAAATATTAATAGAGTAGGATTTTGTTAACTTTATTGGTCAGTGACAATAATGAGACCCATACCAATACAGTAAGAGTTTGATATCTTTATTGGTCAGTGACTATAATGCAGTCTATGTCAATATAGTAACAATGTGTTATTTTATTGGTCAGTGACAATAAGGAGACCAATATCAATCCAGTAAGAGTTTGTTATCTTTATTGGTCAGTGAAAAAATGAGACCAATATCAATACAGTTAAGTGTGAATTACCTTTATTGCTCAGTGACAATAATGATACCTCTATCAATATTTTAAGAGTAAGTTAGTGAGTGTTTGAGTTTTACGTCTCACCAACAGCTAAGGTCACACGGAGACGGGACCTCGGTTTAAAGACTCATCCGAAAGTCTGGAGAAGCCCGGGATCGATCCTGCGACCCCTGGTTTACAAGGCGAGTAGCATAACCACTGCACCACGGAGGCTTCTCAATATTTTAAGAGTGTTAATCTTTATTGGTCAGTGACAAAAATGAGACCAATATCAAAACAGTAAAAGTGTATTATCATTATTGGTCGGTGACAATAATGAGACCAATATTAATACAGTGAGTGAGTGTTTCAGTTTTACGTCCCACCAACAGCTAAGGTCATACGGAGACGGGATCTCAGTTTAAAGACTCATCCGAAAGTCTGGAGAAGCCCGGGATCGATCCTGCGATCCCTGGTTTATAAGGCGAGTAGCGTAACCACTACACCACGGAGGCTTCTAATATCAATACAGTAAGGTTGTCATCACGTGAACAAGTCCGGGTCTCTGATGGTAGCTGTGGGTTGATTGTATCGATTCCTTATCATTGCCCCACTTCTATTTTGGAAGCAAGGAATACACCACAGAACTCGAAAATATAAGGTGTACATGTTTTCTGGGCCTCAATTGCTAGTTTCGGCCAATTAGGCCTCATCAGTGACCCAAAATATTTTCAAAATTCCACAATGGAATCAATGATCCTAAACGACAAGAAAATATAAACTACACTATGATGTAGGACAGGGAGACTTTTTACGGCCGCCACACATTCCCAGACATCAGCTGTAGTGACGTCAAATATGTTCTATAAAAGTGTTATTCTTTGGAAGCAAGCAATACATCAAAGAACTGAAAAATATGAAGTGTACATGTTTTCTGGGTCTCACTTGCTAGTTTCGACCAATTTGGCCTCATCAATGACCCTCAAATAGTATCACATTCCGCAATGGAATCTATGATCCCAAAGGACAAGAAAATATAAAAACTACACTTTGATGTAGGACAGGCAGACTTTTTACGGCCGCCACACATTCCCAGACACCAGCTGTAGTGACGTCAAATATGTTCTATAAGTGTTATTCTTTGGAAGCAAGGAATACACCACAGAACTGAAAAATATAGAGAATGCTTGGATATTGAGAAAACTTGTACATTAATTTTATTATTTTTCTTCAAGACAAAGGCTTTTGGTACTCGTTAGAACCACCTCAATGAAGCGGTTCTAAGGAGCACTCACAACCAATGTGAGAAAAATATCATATTCATCAGATAAGTAGCCATTTTGGAGATGTGAAAAGGCACTATGTCGCACGGTTGTGTTATCGTATTGGTTATCTTTATTGTTCAGTGACATTAAAAAGAACAAAATCAATATAGTAAGGTTTAGTTATCTTATTGGTCCGTGACAATAATGCGACCCATTTCAATACAGTAAGAGTGTGTTATCTTTGTTGGCCAGGGACAATAATGAGACCAACATCATTACAGTATGAGTGTATTACCTTTATTGATCCGTCACAATAATGACACCAATATTCTTACAGTATGAGTGTATTATCTTTATTGATCAGTGACAATGATGAGACCAATAGCAATAGAGGAGAGGGGTCTGTTAGCTTTAGTGGTTAGTGAGAATCAGTGACAAATATAAGATCAATATCAACAGATTAAGGGTGTGTTATCTTTATTGGTCAGTGACAAAAATGAGAAATATATCAATACAGAAAGACTGTGTTATCCTTATTGTTCAGTGACAGTAATAAGACCAATATCTGTACAGGAAGGTAGTGTTATCTTTATTATCCATTGAAAATAATGGCACCAATATTAATAGAGTAGGATTTTGTTATCTTTATTGGTCAGTGACAATAATGAGACCCATACCAATACAGTAAGAGTTTGATATCTTTATTGGTCAGTGACTATAATGCAATCTATGTCCATATAGTAACAATGTGTTATTTTATTGATCAGTGACAATAAGGAGACCAATATCAATTCAGTAAGAGTTTGTTATCTTTATTGGTCTGTGAAAAAATGAGACCTATATCAATACAGTTAAGTGTGAATTACCTTTATTGCTCAGTGACAATAATGATACCTCTATCAATATTTTAAGAGTAAGTTAGTGAGTGTTTGAGTTTTACGTCTCACCAACAGCTAAGGTCATACGGAGACGGGACCTCGGTTTAAAGACTCATCCGAAAGTCTGCAGAAGCCCGGGATCGATTCTGCGACCCCTGGTTTACAAGGCGAGTAGCATAACCACTGCACCACGGAGGCTTCTCAATATTTCAAGAGTGTTAATCTTTATTGGTCAGTGACAAAAATGAGACCAATGTCAAAACAGCAAAAGTGTATTATCATTATTGGTCGGTGACAATAATGAGACCAATATTAATACAGTGAGTGAGTGTTTCAGTTTTACGTCCCACCAACAGCTAAGGTCATACGGAGACGGGATCTCGGTTTAAAGACTCATCCGAAAGTCTGGAGAAGCCCGGGATCGATCCTGCGATCCCTGGTTTATAAGGCGAGTAGCGTAACCACTACACCACGGAGGCTTCTAATATCAATACAGTAAGGTTGTCATCACGTGCACAAGTCCGGGTCTCTGATGGGAGCTGTGGATTGATTGTATCGATTCCTGATCATTGCCCCACTTCTATTTTGGAAGCAAGGAATACACCACAGAACTCGAAAATATAAGGTGTACATGTTTTTTGGGCCTCAATTGCTAGTTTCGGCCAATTAGGCCTCGTCAGTGACCTCAAATATTTTCAAAATTCCACAATGGAATCAATGATCCTAAACGACAAGAAAATATAAACTACACTATGATGTAGAACAGGGAGACTTTTTACGGCCGCCACACATTCCCAGACATCAGCTGTAGTGACGTCAAATACGTTCTATAAAAGTGTTATTCTTTGGAAGCAAGCAATACATCAAAGAACTGAAAAATATGAAAATGTACATGTTTTCTGGGTCTCACTTGCTAGTTTCGGCGAATTAGGCCTCATCAATGACCCTCAAATATTATCACATTCCGCAATGGAATCTATGATCCCAAAGGACAAGAAAATATAAAAACTACACTTTGATGTAGGACAGGCAGACTTTTTACGGCCGCCACACATTCCCAGACACCAGCTGTAGTGACGTCAAATATGTTCTATAAGTGTTATTCTTTGGGAGCAAGGGATACACCACAGAACTGAAAAATATAGAGAATGCTTGGATATTGAGAAAACTTGTACATTGATTTTATTATTTTTCTTCAAGACAAAGGCTTTTGGTACTCGTTAGAACCACCTCAATGAAGCGGTTCTAAGGAGCACTCACAACCTATGTGAGAAAAATATCATATTCATCAGATAAGTAGCCATTTTGGAGATGTGAAAAGGCACTATGTCGCACGGTTGTGTTATCGTATTGGTTATCTTTATTGTTCAGTGACATTAAAAAGAACAAAATCAATATAGTAAGGTTTAGTTATCTTATTGGTCCGTGACAATAATGCGACCCATTTCAATACAGTAAGAGTGTGTTATCTTTGTTGGCCAGGGACAATAATGAGACCAACATCATTACAGTATGAGTGTATTACCTTTATTGATCCGTCACAATAACGAAACAATATCCTTACAGTATGAGTGTATTATCTTTATTGATCAGTGACAATGATGAGACCAATAGCAATAGAGTAGAGGGGTATGTTAGCTTTAGTGGTTATTGAGAATCAGTGACAAATATGAGATCAATATCAACAGATTAAGGGTGTGTTATCTTTATTGGTCAGTGACAAAAATGAGAAATATATCAATACAGAAAGACTGTGTTATCCTTATTGTTCAGTGACAGTAATAAGACCAATATCTGTACAGGAAGGTAGTGTTATCTTTATTATCCATTGAAAATAATGGCACCAATATTAATAGAGTAGGATTTTGTTATCTTTATTGGTCAGTGACAATAATGAGACCCATACCAATACAGTAAGAGTTTGATATCTTAATTGGTCAGTGACTATAATGCAATCTATGTCAATATAGTAACAATGTGTTATTTTATTGGTCAGTGACAATAAGGAGACCAATATCAATCCAGTAAGAGTTTGTTATCTTTATTGGTCAGTGAAAAAATGAGACCAATATCAATACAGTTAAGTGTGAATTACCTTTATTGCTCAGTGACAATAATGATACCTCTATCAATATTTTAAGAGTGAGTTAGTGAGTGTTTGAGTTTTACGTCTCACCAACAGCTAAGGTCATACGGAGACGGGACCTCGGTTTAAAGACTCATCCGAAAGTTTGGAGAAGCCCGGGATCGATCCTGCGACCCCTGGTTTACAAGGCGAGTAGCATAACCACTGCACCACGGAGGCTTCTCAATATTTTAAGAGTGTTAATCTTTATTGGTCAGTGACAAAAATGAGACCAATATCAAAACAGTAAAAGAGTATTATCATTATTGGTCGGTGACAATAATGAGACCAATATTAATACAGTGAGTGAGTGTTTCAGTTTTACGTCCCACCAACAGCTAAGGTCATACGGAGACGGGATCTCGGTTTAAAGACTCATCCGAAAGTCTGGAGAAGCCCGGAATCGATCCTACAATCCCTGGTTTATAAGGCGAGTAGCGTAACCACTACACCATGGAGGCTTCTAATATCAATACAGTATGGTTGTCATCACGTGAACAAGTCCGGGTCTCTGATGGTAGCTGTGGGTTGATTGTATCGATTCCTGATCATTGCCCACTTCTATTTTGGAAGCAAGGAATACACCACAGAACTCGAAAACATAAGGTGTACATGTTTTCTGGGCCTCAATTGCTAGTTTCGGCCAATTAGGCCTCATCAGTGACCCAAAATATTTTCAAAATTCCACAATGGAATCAATGATCCCAAACGACAAGAAAATATAAACTACACTATGATGTAGGACAGGGAGACTTTTTACGGCCGCCACACATTACCAGTGGTGACGTCAAATATGTTCTATAAAAGTGTTATTCTTTGGAAGCAAGCAATACATCAAAGAACTGAAAAATATGAAAGTGTACATGTTTTCTGGGTCTCACTTGCTAGTTTCGGCCAATTAGGCCTCATCAATGACCCTCAAATATTATCATATCCGCAATGGAATCTATGATCCCAAAGGACAAGAAAATATAAATATGTTCTATAAAAGGCCGCCACACATTCCCAGACACCAGCTGTAGTGACGTCAAATATGTTCTATAAGTGTTATTCTTTGGAAGCAAGGAATACACCACAGAACTGAAAAATATAGAGAAAGCTTGGATATTGAGAAAACTTGTACATTAATTTTATTTTTTTTTCTTCAAGACAAAGGCTTTTGGTACTCGTTAGAACCACCTCAATGAAGCGGTTCTAAGGAGCACTCAAAACCTATGTGAGAAAAATATCATATTCATCAGATAAGTAGCCATTTTGGAGATGTGAAAAGGCACTATGTCGCACGGTTGTGTTATCGTATTGGTTATCTTTATTGTTCAGTGACATTAAAAAGAACAAAATCAATATAGTAAGGTTTAGTTATCTTATTGGTCCGTGACAATAATGCGACCCATTTCAATACAGTAAGAGTGTGTTATCTTTGTTGGCCAGGGACAATAATGAGACCAACATCATTACAGTATGAGTGTATTACCTTTATTGATCCGTCACAATAATGAGACCAATATCCTTACAGTACGAGTGTATTATCTTTATTGATCAGTGACAATGATGAGACCAATAGCAATAGAGTAGAGGGGTATGTTAGCTTTAGTGGTTAGTGAGAATCAGTGACAAATATGAGATCAATATCAACAGATTAAGGGTGTGTTCTCTTTATTGGTCAGTGACAAAAATGAGAAATATATCAATACAGAAAGACTGTTTTATCCTTATTGTTCAGTGACAGTAATAAGACCAATATTTGTACAGGAAGGTAGTGTTATCTATATTATCCATTGAAAATAATGGCACCAATATTAATAGAGTAAGACTTTGTTATCTTTATTGGTCAGTGACAATAATGAGACCCATACCAATACAGTAAGAGTTTGATATCTTCATTGGTCAGTGACTATAATGCAATCTATGTCACTATAGTAACAATGTGTTATTTTATTGGTCAGTGACAATAAGGAGACCAATATCAATCCAGTAAGAATTTGTTATCTTTATTGGTCAGTGAAAAAAAGAGAGCAATATCAATACAGTTAAGTGTGAATTACCTTTATTGCTCAGTGACAATAATGATACCTCTATCAATATTTTAAGAGTGAGTTAGTGAGTGTTTGAGTTTTACGTCTCACCAACAGCTAAGGTCATACGGAGACGGGACCTCGGTTTAAAGACTCATCCGAAAGTCTGGAGAAGCCCGGGATCGATCCTGCGACCCCTGGTTTACCAGGCGAGTAGCATAACCACTGCACCACGGAGGATTCTCAATATTTTAAGAGTGTTAATCTTTATTGGTCAGTGACAAAAATGAGACCAATATCAAAACAGTAGAAGTGTATTGTCATTATTGGTCGGTGACAATAATGAGACCAATATTAATACAGTGAGTGAGTGTTTCAGTTTTACGTCCCACCAACAGCTCAGGTCATACGGAGACGGGATCTCGGTTTAAAGACTCATCCGAAAGTCTGGAGAAGCCCGGGATCGATCCTGCGATCCCTGGTTTATAAGGCGAGTAGCGTAACCACTACACCACGGAGGCTTCTAAAATCAATACAGTAAGGTTGTCATCACGTGAACAAGTCCGGGTCTCTGATGGTAGCTGTGGGTTGATTGTATCGATTCCTGATCATTGCCCCACTTCTATTTTGGAAGCAAGGAATACACCACAGAACTCGAAAATATAAGGTGTACATGTTTTCTGGGCCTCAATTGCTAGTTTCGGCCAATTAGGCCTCATCAGTGACCTCAAATATTTTCAAAATTCCACAATGGAATCAATGATTCTAAACGACAAGAAAATATAAACTACACTATGATGTTGGACAGGGAGACTTTTTACGGCCGCCAGACATCAGCTGTAGTGACGTCAAATATGTTCTATAAAAGTGTTTTTCTTTGGAAGCAAGCAATACATCAAAGTACTGAAAAATATGAAGTGTACATGTTTTCTGGGTCTCACTTGCTAGTTTCGGCCAATTAGGCCTCATCAATGACCCTCAAATATTATCACATTCCGCAATGGAATCTATGATCCCAAAGGACAAGAAAATATAAAAACTACACTTTGATGTAGGACAGGCAGACTTTTTACGGCCGCCACACATTCCCAGACACCAGCTGTAGTGACGTCAAATATGTTCTATAAGTTTAATTCTTTGGAAGCAAGGAATACACCACAGAACTGAAAAATATAGAGAAAGCTTGGATATTGAGAAAACGTGTACATTAATTTTATTATTTTTCTTCAAGACAAAGGCTTTTGGTACTCGTTAGAACCACCTCAATGAAGCGGTTCTAAGGAGCACTCACAACCTATGTGAGAAAAATATCATATTCATCAGATAAGTAGCCATTTTGGAGATGTGAAAAGGCACTATGTCGCACGGTTGTGTTATCGTATTGGTTATCTTTATTGTTCAGTGAAATTAGAAAGAACAAAATCAATACAGTTAGGTTTAGTTATCTTATTGTCCGTGACAATAATGCGACCCATTTCAATACAGTAAGAGTGTGTTATCTTTGCTGGCCAGGGACAATAATGAGACCAACATCATTACAGTATGAGTGTATTACCTTTATTGATCCGTCACAATAATGAGACCAATATCCTTACAGTACGAGTGTATTATCTTTATTGATCAGTGACAATGATGAGACCAATAGCAATAGAGTAGAGGGGTATGTTAGCTTTAGTGGTTAGTGAGAATCAGTGACAAATATGAGATCAATATCAACAGATTAAGGGTGTGTTCTCTTTATTGGTCAGTGACAAAAATGAGAAATATATCAATACAGAAAGACTGTGTTATCCTTATTGTTCAGTGACAGTAATAAGACCAATATTTGTACAGGAAGGTAGTGTTATCTTTATTATCCATTGAAAATAATGGCACCAATATTAATAGAGTAAGACTTTGTTATCTTTATTGGTCAGTGACAATAATGAGACCCATACCAATACAGTAAGAGTTTGATATCTTCATTGGTCAGTGACTATAATGCAATCTATGTCAATATAGTAACAATGTGTTATTTTATTGGTCAGTGACAATAAGGAGACCAATATCAATCCAGTAAGAATTTGTTATCTTTATTGGTCAGTGAAAAAGAGAGCAATATCAATACAGTTAAGTGTGAATTACCTTTATTGCTCAGTGACAATAATGATACCTCTATCAATATTTTAAGAGTGAGTTAGTGAGTGTTTGAGTTTTACGTCTCACCAACAGCTAAGGTCATACGGAGACGGGACCTCGGTTTAAAGACTCATCCGAAAGTCTGGAGAAGCCCGGGATCGATCCTGCGACCCCTGGTTTACAAGGCGAGTAGCATAACCACTGCACCACGGAGGCTTCTCAATATTTTAAGAGTGTTAATCTTTATTGGTCAGTGACAAAAATGAGACCAATATCAAAACAGTAGAAGTGTATTGTCATTATTGGTCGGTGACAATAATGAGACCAATATTAATACAGTGAGTGAGTGTTTCAGTTTTACGTCCCACCAACAGCTCAGGTCATACGGAGACGGGATCTCGGTTTAAAGACTCATCCGAAAGTCTGGAGAAGCCCGGGATCGATCCTGCGATCCCTGGTTTATAAGGCGAGTAGCGTAACCACTACACCACGGAGGCTTCTAAAATCAATACAGTAAGGTTGTCATCACGTGAACAAGTCCGGGTCTCTGATGGTAGCTGTGGGTTGATTGTATCGATTCCTGATCATTGCCCCACTTCTATTTTGGAAGCAAGGAATACACCACAGAACTCGAAAATATAAGGTGTACATGTTTTCTGGGCCTCAATTGCTAGTTTCGGCCAATTAGGCCTCATCAGTGACCTCAAATATTTTCAAAATTCCACAATGGAATCAATGATCCTAAACGACAAGAAAATATAAACTACACTATGATGTAGGACAGGGAGACTTTTTACGGCCGCCACACATTCCCAGACATCAGCTGTAGTGACGTCAAATATGTTCTATAAAAGTGTTTTTCTTTGGAAGCAAGCAATACATCAAAGTACTGAAAAATATGAAGTGTACATGTTTTCTGGGTCTCACTTGCTAGTTTCGGCCAATTAGGCCTCATCAATGACCCTCAAATATTTTCACATTCCGCAATGGAATCTATGATCCCAAAGGACGAGAAAATATAAAAACTACACTTTGATGTAGGACAGGCAGACTTTTTACGGCCGCCACACATTCCCAGACACCAGCTGTAGTGACGTCAAATATGTTCTATAAGTTTTATTCTTTGGAAGCAAGGAATACACCACAGAACTGAAAAATATAGAGAAAGCTTGGATATTGAGAAAACGTGTACATTAATTTTATTATTTTTCTTCAAGACAAAGGCTTTTGGTACTCGTTAGAACCACCTCAATGAAGCGGTTCTAAGGAGCACTCACAACCTATGTGAGAAAAATATCATATTCATCAGATAAGTAGCCATTTTGGAGATGTGAAAAGGCACTATGTCGCACGGTTGTGTTATCGTATTGGTTATCTTTATTGTTCATTGAAATTAAAAAGAACAAAATCAATACAGTTAGGTTTAGTTATCTTATTGGTCCGTGACAATAATGCGACCCATTTCAATACAGTAAGAGTGTGTTATCTTTGCTGGCCAGGGACAATAATGAGACCAACATCATTACAGTATGAGTGTATTACCTTTATTGATCCGTCACAATAATGAGACCAATATCCTTACAGTATGAGTGTATTATCTTTATTGATCAGTGACAATGATGAAACCAATAGCAATAGAGTAGAGGGGTATGTTAGCTTTAGTGGTTAGAGAGAATCAGTGACAAATATGAGATCAATATCAACAGATTAAGGGTGTGTTATCTTTATTGGTCAGTGACAAAAATGAGAAATATATCAATACAGAAAGACTGTGTTATTCTTATTGTTCAGTGACAGTAATAAGACCAATATCTGTACAGGAAGGTTGTGTTATCTTTATTATCCATTGAAAATAATGGCACCAATATTAATAGAGTAGGATTTTGTTATCTTTATTGGTCAGTGACAATAATGAGACCCATACCAATACAGTAAGAGCTTGATATCTTTATTGGTCAGTGACTATAATGCAATCTATGTCAATATAGTGACAATGTGTTATTTTATTGGTCAGTGACAATAAGGAGACCAATATCAATCCAGTAAGAATTTGTTATCTTTATTGGTCAGTGAAAAAAAGAGAGCAATATCAATACAGTTAAGTGTGAATTACCTTTATTGCTCAGTGACAATAATGATACCTCTATCAATATTTTAAGAGTGAGTGAGTTAGTGAGTGTTTGAGTTTTACGTCTCACTAACAGCTAAGGTCATACGGAGACGGGACCTCGGTTTAAAGACTCATCCGAAAGTCTGGAGAAGCCCGGGATCGATCCTGCGACCCCTGGTTTACAAGGCGAGTAGCATAACCACTGCACCACGGAGGCTTCTCAATATTTTAAGAGTGTTAATCTTTATTGGCCAGTGACAAAAATGAGACCAATATCAAAACAGTAAAAGTGTATAATCATTATTAGTCAGTGACAATAATGAGACCAATATTAATACAGTGAGTGAGTGTTTCAGTTTTACGTCCCACCAACAGCTAAGGTCATACGGAGACGCGATCTCGGTTTAAAGACTCATCCGAAAGTCTGGAGAAGCCCGGGATCGATCCTGCGATCCCTGGTTTACAAGGCGATTAACGTGACCACAACACCACGGAGGCTTCTAATATCAATACAGTAAGGTTTTCATCACGTGAACAAGTCCGGGTCTCTGATGGGAGCTGTGGGTTGATTGTATCGATTCCTGATCATTGCCCCCGCTTCAATTTTGGAAGCAAGGAATACACCACAGAACTCGAAAATATAAGGTGTACATGTTTTCTGGGCCTCAATTGCTAGTTTCGGCCAATTAGGCCTCATAAGTGACCTCAAATATTTTCAAAATTCCACAATGGACTCAATGATCCTAAACGCCAAGAAAATATAAACTACACTATGATGTAGGACAGGGAGACTTTTTACGGCCGCCACACATTCCCAGACATCAGCTGTAGTGACGTCAAATATGTTCTATAAAAGTGTTGTTCTTTGGAAGCAAGCAATACATCAAAGAACTGAAAAATATGAAGTGTACATGTTTTCTGGGTCTCACTTGCTAGTTTCGGCCAATTAGGCCTCATCAATGACCCTCAAATATTTTCACATTCCGCAATGGAATCAATGATCCCAAAGGACAAGAAAATATAAAAACTACACTTTGATGTAGGACAGGCAGACTTTTTACGGCCGCCACACATTCCCAGACACCAGCTGTAGTGACGTCAAATATGTTCTATAAGTGTTATTCTTTGGAAGCAAGGAATACACCACAGAACTGAAAAATATAGAGAAAGCTTGGATATTGAGAAAACTTGTACATTGATTTTATTATTTTTCTTCAAGACAAAGGCTTTTGGTACTCGTTAGAACCACCTCAATGAAGCGGTTCTAAGGAGCACTCACAACCTATGTGAGAAAAATATCATATTCATCAGATAAGTAGCCATTTTGGAGATGTGAAAAGGCACTATGTCGCACGGTTGTGTTATCGTATTGGTTATCTTTATTGTTCAGTGACATTAAAAAGAACAAAATCAATACAGTAAGGTTTAGTTATCTTATTGGTCCGTGACAATAATGCGACCCATTTCAATACAGTAAGAGTGTGTTATCTTTGTTGGCCAGGGACAATAATGAGGCCCACATCAGTACAGTATGAGTGAATTACTTTTATTGATCCGTCACAATAATTAGACCAATATCATTACAGTATGAGTGTATTATCTTTATTGATCAGTGACAATGATGAAACCAATAGCAATAGAGTAGAGGGGTGTGTTAGCTTTAGTGGTTAGTGACAATCAGTGACAAATGTGAGATCAATATCAACAGGTTAAGGGTGTGTTATCTTTATTGGTCAGTGACAAAAGTGAGAAATATATCAATACAGAAAGACTGTGTTATCCTTATTGTTCAGTGACAGTAATGAGACCAATATCTGTACAGGAAGGTTGTGTTATCTTTATTATCCATTGAAAATAATGGCACCGATATTAATCGAGTAGGATTTTGTTATCTTTATTGGTCAGAGACAATAATGCGACCCATTTCAATACAGTAAGAGTGTGTCATCTTTGTTGGCCAGGGACAAGAATGAGACCAATATCATTACAGTATGAGTGTATTATCTTTATTGATCAGTGACAATGATGAGACCAATAGCAATAGAGTAGAGGGGTGTGTTAGCTTAAGTGGTTAGTGACAATCAGTGACAAATATGAGATCAATATCAACAGATTAAGGGTGTGTTATCTTTATTGGTCAGTGACAAAAATGAGAAATATATCAATACAGGAAGACTGTGTTATCCTTATTGTTCAGTGACAGTAATGAGACCAATATCTGTAAAGGAAGGTTGTGTTATCTTTATTATCCATTGAAAATAATGGCACCAATATTAATAGAGTAAGATTTTGTTATCTTTATTGGTCAGTGACAATAATGCGACCCATTTCAATACAGTAAGAGTGTGTTATCTTTGTTGGCCAGGGACAAGAATGAGACCAATATCATTACAGTATGAACGTATTACCTTTATTGATCCGTCACAATAATGGGACCAATATCATTACAGTATGAGTATATTATCTTTATTGATCAGTGACAATGATGAGACCAATAGCAATAGAGTAAGGGTGTGTAAGCTTCCAGTAGGAATACATCAAAGAACTGAAAAATATGAAGTGTACATGTTTTCTGGGTCTCACTTGCTAGTTTCGGCCAATTAGGCCTCATCAATGACCCTCAAATATTTTCACATTCCGCAATGGAATCAACGATCCCAAAGGACAAGAAAATATAAAAAACTACACTTTGATGTAGGACAGGCAGACTTTTTACGGCCGCCACACATTCCAAGACACCAGCTGTAGTAACGTCAAATATGTTCTATGAAGCGGTTCTAAGGAGCACTCACAACCTATGTGAGAAAAATATCATATTAATCAGATAAGTTAGCCATTATGGAGATGTGAAAAGGCAATATGTCGCACATTAGTGTTATCGTATTGGTTATCTTTATTGTTCAGTGACATTAAAAAGAACAAAATCAATACAGTAAGGTTTAGTTATCTTAATGGATCAGTGACAGTAATGAGACCAATATCTGTACAGGAAGGTTGTGTTATCTTTATTATCCATTGAAAATAATGGCACCAATATTAATAGAGAAGGATATTGTTATCTTTATTGGTCAGTGATAATAATGAGACCCATACCAATACAGTAAGAGTGTGATATCTTTATTAATCAGTGACTAGAATGCAATCTATGTCAATATAGTACAATGTGTTATCTTATTGGTCAGTGACAATAAGGAGACCAATATCATGCCAGTAAGAATTTGTTATCTTTATTGTTCAGTGACATTAAAAAGAACAAAATCAATATAGTAAGGTTTAGTTATTTTATTGGTCCGTGACAATAATGCGACCAACTTCAATACAGTAAGAGGGTGTTATCTTTGTTGGCCAGGGACAATAATGAGACCAACATCATTACAGTATGAGTGTATTACCTTTATTGATCCGTCACAAGAATGAGACCAATATCCTTACAGTATGAGTGTATTATCTTTGTTGATGAGTGCCAATGATGAGAACATAAGTAATAGAGTAAGGATGTGTTAGCTTTAGTGGTAAGTGACAATCAGTGACAGATATGAGATCAATATCAACAGATTAAGGGTGTGTTAACTTTATTGGTCATTGACAATAATGACACCTATATCAATACAGAAGAGTGTGTTATCTTTATTGTTCAGTGACAGTAATGAGACCAATAGCTGTACAAGAGGGTTGTGTTATCTTTATTGTCCATTGAAAATGAGTGAGTGAGTGTTTGAGTTTTACATCTCACCAACAGCTAAGGTCATACGGAGACGGGACCTCAGTTTAAAGACTCATCCGAAAGTCTGGAGAAGCTCGGAATCGATCCTGCGACCACTGGTTAACAATGCGAGTAGCATAACCGATGCACCACGGGGGCTCTCAATATTGTAAGGGTAATAATCTTTATTGGTCAGTGATAATAATGTGACCAATATCAAAACAGTAAACGTGTATTATCATTATTGGTCAGTGATAATAATGAGACCAATATCAGTACAGTAAGGCTGTCATCACGTGAACAAGTCCGTGAATTTGGAAGCAAGAAATACACAACAGAACTGGAAAATATAAAGTGTACCGACTTTCTTTGCCTCACTTGCTAGTTTCGGTCAATTAGGCCTCATCAGTGACCTCAAATATTTTCAAAATTCCACAATGGAACCAATGATCCCAAAGGACAAGAAAATATAAACTACACTATGATGTAGGACACGGAGACTTTTTACGGCCGCCACACATTGTCAGACATCAGCTGTAGTGACGTTAACTATGTTCTATAAAAGTGATATTCTTTGGAAGCAAGGAATACACCAAAGAACTGGAAAATATATATTGTACATGTTTTCTGGGCCAGACTAGCTAGTTTCGGCCAATTAGGCATCATCAGTGACCCTCAAATATTTTCAAAATTCCACAATGGAACCAATGATCCCAAAGAGCAAGAATATCAATTCGGAAAGGGTGTGTTTTCTTTATTGCTTATTGACAGTCAGGAGACCAATATCAAAACGGTAAGGGTGTGTTATCTTTATTGGTTAGTGACAATAGTGTGACCAATATCAATACAGTAAGAGTGTGTCATCGGTATTGCTCACTGACACTAATGAGAACAATATCAATACAGTAAGTGTGTGTTATCTTTATTGGTCAGTGGCAATAATAATAATAATAATAATAATAATAATAATAATAATAATAATCTGAATAGCTTGTTCCCCATTTAGGAAGAGGGTTGTATTCTCGGAGATGTTGCACTGATGAGTTTGGAGTCCTTCATGCGGTTGGAACACATTATTTGTCTGATTCGCGACGGATTTATTGGTAAGATGTATAAATATAATAGAATCAGTGAAGCTGAACAGAAACGCGCACAGCGCAACGCCAGAGCTAAGACATCGGCAACAGAGCTGTCTTCCTCTAGCCCCTGCTGCTCTTTCTGCAACAGACAGTTCAGAGCTAGAATTGGTCACATCAGTAATACCTGTAATACCTATTAATAAGACGCCAATAGGTAAGCCTTCGGCTTCTTCTGACGCTTCTCGACACTGGTCATAGCTGGTAGTTGGGGGAAGTGCAGAATAACATGCGGTCTCAAACTTATGCGGGTGGCCTTTTCAGCACTGGTTAAGTCTTGACATGAACATGTTGAGTGAGGGTGAAATTATGTTTTCACTGAGCATATTCCATGCATTTACTACCCTATTACTTAATACGTTTGCTCTCATCTTTAATCTGGAGTGTTTTTGAACAATTTCTTAGAGTGGCCTCTTGTTGATCTTGCTGTAGCCATAGTAAAGAATATATCTGTATACAAATTGTCAATGTCATTGAGAATTTTATACACTTGTATCATATCCGCACGATCTCTTCAATACTCGAGTGTGAGAAGACCAAGATTTCTAAATAGAAGTGAAGGCAATGACCAGGAATCGATACAATTAACTCGCAGCTCCCATCAGGGACACCAAGGGAATGAAACACAAACATGAAACAACTAGACCCTAATGGAAGCATTCACAGCAAAATAATAAAAGCTATATACACACACTCAAAGGCAAGCCATAAAAAAAATTAACCACGACAGAAGAACCGCCTTGGAACGGTCAGTGAAACGAATTCCAATTGGGGGCTTAAATCGATTTTATGTGGCCACAATCCTTGCCCTTACTTCCGTACCAATTTAGACAAATAATTTGTTGGGTCCGCATGAATGCCTCCTAACTCTTCAGTGCAATATCCCCGTGAACACAAAAATCAATCAACCACAGAGATGAAACAACGGTGAAGACTCACTGAAATGCTGGAGCGAAAGAAAACCAACAGTTAGACTCCGATGGACCGAACCAGAGACAGAGCATCAGCCACCAACCAACATTACATAAAACAAAATTCTCTATAATTCTCAGTAAGCCTTGACGCTGGAACCGTCATAGAATCTGAGGCCTGACTAAGCCTCTCTGGATAACTGTGATGCCTTTTTGACTTAACTAGGCGGGTCGCGCGGCTTGAACGTTTTCAAATGATATAATGTCCGTTTTAAAATGGGGGACCAAACAACCGTTGCATACTCCAAATGGGGTCTAACAATGGATTTGTACAGATTCAAAAATAATTTCATGTCAATGAATTCAAATGTGTTGTATTTAAGCCAAATACAGTCAACCCTCTTTATACCGACATTCGTTATAACAGCAAAACTCGTTATAACGGCAATTTGAATGGAATGACTACTTACCTAAAGGCTGAGCCTCGGTTCCGAGTGGCGTGGGCTTCCCTCGAGTTGGAAATGCACAAATCGAGTCCACATTCATGAAAGAGTCTTGTAATCTAATACTCCAAGAAGCAAATTTTATAGATATTTGTTAGAATCGCCTCACCGAGGCGATTCTAACAAATATCTATAAAAATTGTTTCTTAGAGTAATGATGGGGAAAAGGCCTTTTATTACTTATCATACTCCTAACTGGGATTCTTTATAACGGCAACTTCTTTATAACGGCACAAATATAGGGAACAAATACTGTCATTATAACGAGGGTCCTCTGTATTTCTATTAGCAATTCCTACTTTTTTGGCAATGTGTTCTCTGAACAGAAGCATATTATCCATAATAACGCCAAAATCTTTTTAAGATGACACCTTTTGTATTTCACTTAATTCACCACTAGTATTCATTAGACATCTAAAACTTTGGCCGTGAGATTCAATATGGACATGTTTACATTTACCAAAGTTAAAAACATTTCCCACTCAAGGGCCCACTCTTCGGAGTTGATAACAGATTTTTCTAACCTAGTGGCTATGTATTTGACACTATCACATATCTTTGCATCGTCAGCATATAGCTTTATACAACATGCGATAGCATCCGGCATGTCATTTATGAAATCACAAATAATATTGGCCCTAAAACAGAGCCCTGGGGGTATACCGGAGGTTACATTTGACAATTCAGAGCATCGACCGTTCACTACTACCCTTTGCATTCGATTTGCTAGAAATTTTTTATCCAAGCATAAGCTTTTTAAGAAGGCGTTCGTGCGATATCTTGTCGGACGCTTTCTTAAAATCCAGGAAAATGACGTGGACATCTTCACCATTGTCTAAGACATCTGAGACTTCTTCTACAAACTCATCTAAATTCAGAAAAATATATAACCACAATGACTTCAGCACCCAATTTCGTAAAATCATTCTTCGATATAAAAAGATTGGGTACAACATGGATATTATACGACAGACTGCATGCATGGTAGTTAACCCAATCACGGTTGGCAACTTTGCTTCCCTCTTTAATTGCACGCCGGTGGGTCAGGCCTCAGATTCTATGACGGCTCCAACGTAAAGGCTTATTGAAAATTAGAGAGATAATGTCGGTTGGTGCCTGATGCTCTGTCTCTGGTCGGGCTCATCGGAGTCTAACTGTTGGTTTTCTTTTGCTCCAGCATTTCAGTGGTTTCTTGCTGTCGAGTCCTCACCGTTGTCTCACCTCTGTGGTTCTTTGATTTTTGTGTTCACGGAGATGTTGCACTGATGAGTTAGGAGGCCTTCATGCGGACTGAACAAATTATTTGTCTAAATCGCGACGGAAGTAAGGGCGAGGATTGTGGCCACGTAAAATCGATTTAAGCCCCCCAGTGGAAATCTTCCACTGACCGTTCCAAGGCGGCTCTTCTGTGGCGATTTATTTATGTTGTTGTTTGTTACTTACTGTGTGTATCACTTGTGTCTTTTGGTTTTGGATGGCCATATGGCCATTTTGTGGGAAAGTAACTGTCCTTATGGCCTTCCTTTGTTTAGGTTTCCATTATGGTCTGGTCGCTTAATGTTTGTATTTCTTTCCCTTTGGTGTCTTTTATGGGTGGAGTAAGTTAATTGTATCAATTCCTGATCTTTGTTTTACTTCTACTTTCTATTAACTGAGTAATGCACGATCTGCCAGCAACGAAACCATGCTGAAGCTTATTCTTTGTCACATGGTCTACAAGTGCATTTCTAACATGGAACAGATATCAAACTAATTGGCCTGTAGTTTTTATCAAACTTCCTGTCATCACTTTTAAAAATAGCACTAACGTTGGCTTATTTCCAGCTACTTGGTAATGTTGATTCTTCAAGTAACTTTTTTAAATAAGGATAATAGAAGTGGAGCTTTTGCTAAACTGGTTTCTTTTAGGAGGATGGGGTGAATTAGGTCAGGGCCCTGGGATATGCCTTTTTTGAGCTCTTTTGTACTTTTCAAAACTTTTACCTCAGCGATTGCTATTGAGTCTAGGGGTTCTTCATTGTACCGACTGCCAAATTCAGGCCTAAAACAAGATGTGTTTGTGAAACAATGATGCCCCCCGGACAGCGCATGTTAAATATGAAAACAGTATCACTAAGCAATCGAAAGGTATGGCCAATGTTCAAATCGTAAATAAGTAGACCAATGTCACACGGTCAAAAATTATGGTACCACAAGAAAAGTATTGTGGCAAGGAATGGACATGTGATATATGAAAGCCCTACCACTTACCAAGGTCAAGAGGTCAAAAAATTGCTACACTAGAAAGGGCTTGTGACAAGGAATGCACATGTGAAATATGAAAGACCTACCACTTACCAAGGTCAAGAGGTCAAAAATTATGCTACACTAGAAAGGGCTTGTGACAAGGAATGCACATGTGAAATATGAAAGACCTACCACTTTCCAATCGAAAGTTATGGCCAAGGTTAAAGTTTTTAAAAAGTAGGTCAAACATCAAGGTCAAGGTCACGAGGTCAAAAATTATGGTACCACTACAAAGGGATTGTGACAAGGAATGCAAATGTGAAACATAAAAGCCATACCACTTACAAATCGAAAGTTATGGCCAATTTTAAAGTTTTGAAAAAGTAGGTCAAACGTCAAGGTCAAAGTCAAGAGGTCAAAATTATGGTACCACTAGAAAAGGCTTCTGACAAGGAATGCACATGTGAAATATGAAAGCCCTACCACTTACTAATCGAAAGTTATGGCCAATGTTGAAGTTTTAAAAAGGAGGTCAAAAGTAGATCAAATGTCAAGGTCAAGGTCACGAGGTCAAAATTTATGGTACCTCTTGAAAGGTCTTGTAATAAGGAATGCACATTTGAAATTTGAAAACCCTATCAGTTACCATTCAAAAGATATGCCCAATGTTAAGGTTTTTTGCGGACAGGGAAACAGAGAAACAGACATGTCAAACAGACGGACAGACAGACGGACCAAAATCTATATCCCCCGAATCTTTGATTCCGGGGGCATAAAGATTCGGGGGCATAAAAACCGCCATGTTTCCACTAACCCGACCGACCATGCTTCAGTCCCCCCCCCCAACCCCCACATACACACACACACACACACACACACTCCGACTCTACTATTTTTATCATTAAAAGAACAAAATAGAAATTGAAACACCGACCCTACCCAGTGTCGTCTTTGCATTTTCCCATATTGAACCCAGGGCTATAATTTGAATAATCTTGGTAGTGGTCTCAAGGTGAAGCTTCAAAACAAATATCAAAAACCGGAGCCTTCTGGTTTCAGACAAGTGCATTTTTTCCTTATATTAGTCTATATAAAACCTGCGGGCCCCGGGGAAGGTCCATTTTTGGTCTCAGGGCTATAATTTGAACAATCTTGGTAGAAATCCACAAGACAAGCTTCATACCAAATTTCAAAGACCTAGGCCTTCTGGTTTCAAACAAGAAGATTTTCAAAGGTTTCCCAATATACGTCTATGTAAAACCAGCGAGCAACAGTGTGGGCCCATTTTGGACCCAGGGCTATAATTTGAACCATCTTGATAGAGGTCCACTAGACAAAGCTTCATACCAAATATCAATTACCTGAGCCATCTCGTTTCAGACAAAAAGATTTTTAAAGATTTTCCCTATATAAGACGACGAAAACCAAAGGACCCCATTACACGGGCATTTTTGACCCTATGGCTATAAATTTAACAATCTTGATATAGGTCCTTTAGATGAAGCTTTACATAAAATATCAAAGACCTGGGCCTTGCGGTTTCAGAGAATCAGATTTTAAAAGATTTTCCCAATATAAGTCTATGTAAAACCAAATGGCCCCGGGCCGTGGGCATTTTTGGCCCTAGGGCTATAATTTGAACAATCTTGATAGAGTTCTACTAGATGTAGCTTCACACCAAATATCAAAGACCTGGGACTTGCGATTTCAGAGAAGAAGATTTTTTTTTTAATTTTCCTAATATAAGTCCATGTAAAACCAAAGGGCGCCGGGGCGGGGGCATTTTTGGCCCTAGGGCTATAATTTGAACAATCTTGATAGAGTTCCACTAGATGAAGCTCCACACCAAATATCAAAGACCTGGGACTTGCGATTTCAGAGAAGATTTTTTTTTCAAATTTTCCTAATATAAGTCCATGTAAAACCAAAGGGCGCCGGGGCGGGGGCATTTTTGGCCCAAGGAAAATAGCTTGAACAATCTTGATAGAGGTGCACCAGATAAAGCCACACAGCAAATATCAAAGACCAGGGCCTTGCGGTTTCAGAGAAGAAGCTTTTCAAGATATTCCCTACATAAGCCTATGAAAAAACCAGAGGGCCCCGAAGCAGGGGCATTTTTTGGCCCTTGGGCTAAAAATTAAACAATCTTGATAGAGGTCCACTAGATAAAGCTTCACACCAAATATCAAAGACCTGGGCCTTGCGGTTTCACAGAAGATTTTCAAATATTTTCCCTATATAAAAAGTAGAAGTGGAGGCAATGATCAGGAATCGATATAATTAACCCTCAGCTTCCATCAGATACACCAAAGGGAAAGAAACAAAAACATGAAACAACAGACCCTAATGGAAACATCAACAGCGGAAAAAAATGGCAGATAGGCTATCCAAAATAAAATAACACAAGCGGTACAAACCCCCAAAGACAAACCTAAGTCTATGTAAAACCAACGGGCCCCGGGAAGGGGGCATTTTTGGCCCATGGCTATAATTTGAACAATCTTTATGGAGGTCCACTAGATGAAGCTTCATACGAAATATCAAAAACCTGGGCCTTGCAGTTTCAGAGAAGCTTTTTAAAGATTTCCCCTATGTAAAACCAAAGTCTATGTAAAACCAAAGGGCCCCGGTATGGGAGCATTTTTGGCTCTAGGGCTTTAATTTGAACAATCTTGATAGAGGTGTATTAGATGAAGCTTCACACCAAATAACAAAGACTTGGGCCTTGTAGTTTCAGGGAAGAAGACTTTTTAAGATGTTTACTATGTAAGTATATGTAAAAGCAGAGGGCCCCGGGGAGGGACATTTTTGGCCCCATGGCTATAATTTAAACCGATCTTGGTATAATAAAAATAAAAAATGAGTTCCTTTAAGAGCAATGAAAACATTCATAAGAAAGAAGATGGGTCATACTACGTAGTTTCGGCTAATAAAGCCTCATCAGTGACCCTGCAATGATCCGGCAAAGAAAGCCTGAGGAACTATACTGCAATTCGTCCACTAGATGAAGCTTCATACCTAATATCAAAGACCTGTGCCTTGCGGTTTCAGAGAAGAAGATTTTTTTAAAGAGTTTCCCTATATAAGCCTAAGAAAATCAAAGGGCTCCGGGGCGGGGGCATTTTTGGTCCCAGAGCTATAATTTGAACAATAGAGGTCAACTAGATGAAGCTTCATACCAAATATCAAAGACCTGAACCATGCAGTTTCAGAGTAGAAGTTTTTTTTTAAGTTTTCAGTAAAGATAATCTATTTTTAGCTCCTGTGACCTAGATGTGCAACGAACCGGAACCATTTGAACAACGTTGAAAGGGGTCCAACAAAGTATCATTCCTGTGAAGTTTGGTCAAAATCCGATCAGTGGTTTAGAAGATGTCGTTTGAAGAAATTGTTTACGCTCACATGGACGGACGCACGCACTGACGCACGCACGCAAGACGGACAAAAAGTGATCCCAAAAGTGAAAGGTGAGCTAAAACATGTACAAAAACAAAAACACATAAAAATACAGACCCGACCCCGTTTTTCTTCTCGCGAGAAAAAATAAAATAACTAAAATTTGTTTTCCTAAAAAAACACACATGTACCCCCATTTTTTTACCTCTAAGTATTACCTTGCCACTGGAGGTATTGACCTGGGTCTTGTGTGCAACACATCATCTAATGAAGGTGAACATTTCTGCAAAGGAACTTTAAAAAGTCCATCAAGAAATAAGAAAGTTATTGACCGTACAAGTAAAAAGTCCTTTTTCACCTTTGATCTCTAAGTATGACCTTGTCCTCTGAGGTCCCTTGGATCTTAGGCGCAGCACATCTTCTCATGATGGTTAACATGTCTGCAAAGTATTTTCATAATCAATCAAAGAATAAGATAGATATTGGCCGTACACAAGAAGAGCCTTTTTTGACGTACACAAAAAGAACCCTTTTTGACCTTTGACCTCAAAGTATGACCTTGACATTGGGGATACGGACCTTGGTCTTGCACACGATACATCGTCTAAAGAAGGTTAACGTTTCTGCAGGTTACTTTAAAAGACCATACAGAAATAAAAAAAAAGTTATTGATCGGACACGAGAAAAAAAAAAAACATTTTTGACCTTTGACCTTTAAGTATGACCTTGACCTTGGGTCATGCGCGCGACAATTGTCTCATGGTGGTTTACATTTCTAGGAAGTAATTTCAAAATCTATAATTATTGACCGGACAGGATTTGCCCATACATACATACATACACGATTTTGTATCGTTCACAAACTCCCAAGGGAGAGAACTCAAAAAGTATAAATGCAAAAGTTCTGGTTCTTGAACTCCAACTATGACCTTGACCTTTGAGGTACCAACCAGAATCGTGCCCTCGACACATCGTCTCATGGTGGTTAACATTTCTGCAAGGTACTTTCAAAAGCCATGAAAATAAATCTATTGACAAAACACAGAAAAGGGCCCTTTTTTACATTTGACCGCTAAGTTTGACATTGACCTTTGAGGTACCAACCTGGGTAATGCCCTTAACACATCGTCTCAAGATGGTTAATATTTCTGCCAAGTAATTTTAAAAGCCATTTAAAAATAAGAAAGTAATTGACCGAAAACGAAAAAAGACCCTTTTTTTACCTATGGCCGCTATGTATGACATTGACCTTTGAGGTACCGACCTGGGTCAGGCGCGCGACATATCGTGTCATGGTGGTTAACATTTCTGCCAAGCAAATTTAAAATCCATCTTATAATAAGAAAGTTATTGGCCGGACACGATTTGTCCATACATACACGATTTTGTACCGGTCATAAACTTCCAAGGGAGATAACTCAAAAAGTATAAATGCGAAATTCATGGTTCTTGAACTCTAAGTATGACCTTGACCTTTGAGGAACCAACCAGAATCGTGCCCTCGACACATCGTCTCGTGGTGTTAACATTTCTGCCAAGTAATATCCAAAGCCATAAAAAATAAATCTAATGACCAAACACAGAAAAAGGCCCTTTTTTACCTTTGACCGCTATGTATGACCTTGACCTTTGAGGTACCGACCTTGGTCAGACGCGCGACATATCGTCTCATGGTGGTTAACATTTCTGCCAAACAAATTTAAAATCCATCTAATAATATGAAAGTTATTGGCCGGACACAATTTGACCATACATACATACACGATTTTGTCACCGGACACAAACTTCCAAGGGAGATAACTCAAAACAGTATAAATGCGAGAGTTATGGTTCTTGTGCTCTGCACGTCGTCTAATGTTGATTAATATTTATATGATGTTTCGTGAAGACAGCTTGAATAGTTTTCAAGTTATAGAGCGGACACGATTTTGTGCCAGACAGATGGACAGACAGACAGACAGACGCCCGGGCGAAAAATAATAGGTCTCCCCGAAAAGGGAGAGACATGATAAATGAAAGTTTCTGCTACCTACCGACCAAACGTTTTTTGCATGTTAGTAGAAACACGTCTGTTTTTTACGCCTCAGTCATCTTAGAATACACATACAGTAAAATTTCATAAATGTGATTATGACTTGTCATTGTCAGTAATGGAAATTATTATTAGTATAGCAATACAATAAAGATGCTTTAACTTTATTGGTCAGTGACAGATATATGACTAACAGCAATATAATTTGGACGTTTTACTTATCAAGTAAGGGACAATCATGTGCCCAGTAGCAATACACTTTGGACGATTCACTTTATCATATGAACCCCGCCAAGCGAATTTGTGTCTTCGAGCATTCCGTCATGACAAATTTTAACTGCGCATGCCCAGCCATTCAGAGGGACCAGGGATATGGCTTTCTGTCTGAAGGTTCCTCTTTTTTTTTTTTTTTTTTTGGTTTGGGTTTTACGGCCCTTTCAAGATTATTTCACTCATATCGAGCCGATCGTTAATCATAGGTGGGCGAAAACCGGAGTACCCGGAGAAAAACCACCTGACCTTCCGTTGCAGAACTTGGCGTCTCACACGTGACCCGAGCGAGGCTCGAACCCACGGCGGTGAGAGACCTAATGACTAAGAGACAGCGCTCTTATCCATTAGGCCACGGAGGCCCGTTCAAGTTTCCTCTTGATTCACTGCTCGCATAGGCGATAAGTACCAAAATCGCTTGACGGGGCCTATATGGCGTCGCGTCTGAGAGTGTAATAACGTCATGTAATATTTTCGATAATCCACTAGTGGATTAAATATGCAAATTAGCTAGATACATCCCGTAATGTTACATGTACGACTTCTTTAACGACCTCGTGGTTTACTAAAGACGGAATATTGACATTTTTTTCAACAAAACGTGAGTAAAGATGCCTTTTTAATGTAATATGATAAATAGAATCTTCCATTCATGCTCATGTATTATTGCACGACCCGCAGAAAAAGCATCCGACTGAAGTCGGTTGATTTTCTAAGAGTGCCCTAAAATCACCGTGTCATTCTGTCAGTCTGTCTGTCCGTCCGAAACCCGTTTGTGAAAATTGGTGATAGTGAGTTAACCGCTTGGAATATTTAAACAATTTTTGGCATACTGACAGATATCAATGAGATCTAACCAATGAACTTGCCAAATATTACATTCCATTTAGTATAGCTTCGCCGAGGCGAAAAATGTGAAAATTTTCGAACTGCTTCTCCTCGGAAACCGTTGGGCCGATTGAAGTCAAATTTCATATGGAGCCTCTATGGGATGGGGGAAACCAAAATTTGCCCATGGGGTCCAGGTCACATGACCAAAATGGCCGCCAAGCCATATATGGTCTGTCTGTCTGTCCGTCCGTAACCCGTTTGTGAAAATTGGTGGTAGTGACTTAACCGCTTGGAATATTTAAACAATTTTTGGCATACTGATAGATATCAATAAGATCTAACCAATGAACTTGCCAAATATTACATTCCATTTAGTATAGCCTCGCCGAAGCGAAAAATGTGAAAATTTTCGAACTGCTTCTCCTCGGAAACCGTTGGGCCGATTGTAGTCAAATTTCATATGGAGCCTCTATGGGATTGGGGAAACCAAAATTTGCTCATGGGGTCCAGGTCACATGACCAAAATGGCCGCCAAGCCATATATGGTAAAAACCCTTCAAACATAGTCTTCTCCAGAACCACTGGGCAGATTTCCACGAAACTTGATAAATAGCATCTGGGACGTAGGCCCATTATAAATTGCTAAAATGGTGACCCTGGGTTGACCTTGACCTTCTTTGTGCCGAGGTCAAACTTTGACACATATGCTTTTGTATTGGAAAAGTGAGAATGCATTTTATCCTGCAAACGATTCAGAATACAGTACTAAAGTATAAGATATATTTTTGCTCCTTACGATAAGGCGCGTTTATTGGGGGAACCGTTTTAGGTCCAGGTCACATGACCAAAATGGCCGCCATACCCATATATGGTAACACTCATAAAGCTAAAAGCAACCGGCGGGTCGTGCACTTCAGCTGAAGGACTGGTTGAATTTAATGAACTCGTTGAGAATTAGGGAAAACCTCGAATTTTATCCCTTTTTCTCAACTCGTTTAATAAATTCAATAATACATGAGCACTCGTGTAAGATCCTCTATTTTTGGTCAGTGACGGTCATGTAACCATAGCAATAAAGTTTTGATACTTTACTTTATCTGTCAGGGAAAGTCATGTGACCAATAGAAGTACAGTAAGGATTGTTCAACTTTATTTGTAAGTGACATTCCTGTGACCAACAGCAATACAGTTTGGACTTTTTATATTTATTGGTTAGTGATAGTCATGTGACCAATTGCAATAATGTTGAGACGTTTTACTTTATTGGTTAGTGGTAGTCATGTGACCAACAGCAATACTGTTTGGACATTTGTAAAACCTCTTGGTAATTAGGAGTCATGTGACAAATTGAAATGCAATTTGGACCGTTTAAATTTATTGGTAGGAGGGGTTGGGGGGGGGGGGCATGGGACCAACATTTTGGACGTTTCAACTTCATTGGTCAGTGACAGTCATGCGACTTAAAGTTATAAAGTTTACACGTTTCAATTTTATTGGTCCGGGACAGTCAAGCGACCAATAGCAATACAGTTGGAGCGTTTTGACCGGTTTGGTTTGTGACAGTCATGTGATCAATAGAAATACAGTTTGGACGTTTTTACGTTTCTGGTTTGTGACAGTCAAGTGACCATCCGCAATGCAGTTTGTTTGCCTTTTTGGTTTGTGACAGTCATGTGGCCACAGAAATACAGTTTGGACGCTTTGACTCTTTTTTTTGGTTTGTGACAGTCAAGTGACCAATTGAAATACAGTTTGGACGTTTTAACTTTATTGGTCAGCGACAGTCATGTGACCTACAGCAATACAGTTTGGACGTTTTATTAATCTGCGACAGTCATGAAAACAAAAGGGCTATAGTGGACCTGGATCGCTCACCTGATCCTTATTGTAGAAATAAAACAGTAGGTGATGTAAGGTGGATTGGATGGTTTGAGTAATTTTGCTTTTAACAGTGACACAAGAAACATTTCTTTGACATTATTTTGTATATTTAGGAGTAGAAGTCATTATCTTGATTGTATATTTTTTAGTTCTGGTGACTGGGTGGTAGGGGGCTAGACTTGTCACAAGAAACCTACATTCCAACATGGTTCAAAAATGATGACAAAAGAGATCAAAGCTCAATGTCACAAGTCAAAATTTTTGTATGGGTGGGAGGCCCTTGTCAGAAGGAACATACATGCCAAATATGAAGGCTCTATCTCAAATAGTTCAAAAGTCAGTATAAAGTATGTCAAAGGCCTAGGTCACAGGTCAAACTTTTTGTGAAGGTAGGAAGCCCTCGTCACAAAGAACATACATGCAAATATGAAGGTTCTATCTAAAATTTTTCAAAGTTATGATAAAGTAGGTCACAGGTCAAGGTCACAGGTTAAATTAGTTTTGCATGAGTGGGAAGCCCTTGTCAAAAGGAACCTACATCTCAAATATGAAGGCTCTACCTCAAATAGTTCAAATGTTATGGCAAAGTAGATCAAACGTCATAGTCGTAGGTCTTTTTTATATAACTGGAGGCCATTATCAGAAGGAACGTTCGTGCCAAATATGAAGGCTCTATCTTAAATAATTCAAAAGTTATGATAAAGTAGGTCAGAGGTCAGGGTTACAGGTCAAAATGTTTGTAAGGGTGGGAAGCCCTTGTCACAAGGAACATACATGCAAAATATAAATGCGCTATCTCTAATTGTTCAAACGTTATGATAAAGTAGGACACAAAATCAAGGTAAAACAATCACAGGTCAAAATTTTATTGTATGAGTGGAAAGCCCTGGTCACAAGGAACCTGCATCCCAAGTAGAAGGCTCTATCTTAAATGGTAGAACAATTATGACAAAGTAGGGCAAACGTCAAGGACACAGGTCAGAAAAAGTTTTGTATAGGTGGGAAGCCCTTGTCACAAGAAACGTACATGCCAAGTATGAAGGCTTTATGTCACATAGTTCAAATGGTATGACCAGGTAGGTCAAAGGACAAGTTCACAGGCCAACATTTTTTATGGGTGGGAAGCCCTTGTCACAAGGAACATTGTTTGTTTGATTTGAGGTTTAACGTCCCCGTCAACACTGTAAAGGTCATTTTGGAGACGTTGCTTCCAATTTTGTGGGACTTTTACCCGACACTGAGATGAAATGACTTCTCAAGCCCTATCGCCCAATGAAACTAATAAGGTTTATTAGCATGGACGGTCCGCCTCGCACCGCAGTTGCTGGACAGGCTTAGATCCTCTAAGCGGTTTACCAGTACTAGTGTGCGGGCCGGATTCAGCTCTGCGTGGAAGCATCATGCAGCCCATATATTTCTTCAAGCCCCTATGGGCGGGGGCTAATCACAAGGAACACACATGCCAGATATAAAGGATCATTCTCAAATGGTTCAAAAGTGATGATTTAGTTAGGTCACAGGTAGTCAAGGCCAAGGTCACAGGCCAAATTCTTTTGCATGAGTGGGAAGCCCTTGTCACAAGGAACATACATGCCAAATATGAAGGCCCTTTCTTAGATGGTTCAAAAGTTATGACAAAGTAGGTCAAAGGTCAAGGTCACAGGTCAAATTTTTGTATGTTAGGGAAGTTCCTGTCACAAGGAGCATACCTGTCAAATATGAAGTCTTTATCTTGAACGGTTAGAAATTATGCTAAAGTAGGACACATGCCAATGTCGATGTCACATGTAATAGTTTCGTATCAATAGGAAGCCCTTGTCACAAAGAACTTTCATGCCAAATATGAAGGTTCTATCTCAAATGATTTAAAAGTTATGACAAAGTAGGTCAAAGGTCAAGGTAATAGGTCAAAAATTGTGTATGGGTGGGAATACCTTGACACATGGAACATACATGCCAAATATGAAGGATCTATCTCAAATGCTTCAAAAGTTATGATACAGTTGGCGCAGGTCATGGTCACAGGTCAATTTTTAGCTCACCGTCACGTAGTGACGAGGTGAGCTTTTGGGATCACTTTTCGTCCGTCGTCCGTCAGTGCGTCCGTGCGTCTGTGCGTCACTGCGTCCGTAAACAATTCTTTAAACGACATCTCCTCCTAAACCACTGATCGGATTTTGACCAAACTTCACAGGAATGATCCTTAGGTGGTCCCCTTTCAAAGTTGTTCAAATGGTTACGGTCCGTTGCACATCTAGGTCAAAGGAGCCAAAAATAGATTTTTTTCACCAAAAACTTAAAAAATCTTCTTCTCTGAAACCACAAGGCCCAGGTCTTTGATATTTGGTATGAAGCTTCATCTGGTGTTCAAATTGTTACGGTCCGTTGCACATCTAGGTCATAGGAGCCAAAAATAGATTTTTTTTCACCAAAAACTTAAAAAGTCTTCTTCTCTGAAACCACAAGGCCAAGGTCTTTGATATTTGGTATGAAGCTTCATCTGGTGGACCTCCACCAAGATTGTTCAAAGTATAGTGCTGGGGCAAAAAATGCCCCAGATCCGGGGCCCTTTGGTTTTACATGGGCTTATATAGTGAAAATCTTTAAAAATCTTCTTCTCTGAAACCGTAAGGCCCAGGTCTTTGATATTTGGTATGAAGCTTCATCTAGTGGACCCCTACCAAGATTGTTCAAATTATAGTGCTGGGGCCAAAAATGCCCCCGCTCCGGGCCCTTTGGTTTTACATGGGCTTATATAGGGAAAATCTTTAAAAATCTTCTTCCTTGAAACCGCAAGGCCCAGGTCTTTGATATTTGGTATGAAGCTTCATCTAGTGGACCCCTACCAAGATTGTTCAAATTATAGTGCTGGGGCCAAAAATGCCCCCGCTCCAGGGCCCTTTGGTTTTACATGGGCTTATATAGGGAAGAACTTTAAAAATCTTCTTCTCTGAAACCGTAAAGCCCAGGTCTTTGATATTTGGTATAAAGCTTCATCTAGGGGACCCCTACCAAGATTGTTCAAATTATAGTGCTTAGGCCAAAAATGCCAACGCCCCGGGGCCCTTTGGTTTTACATGGGCCTATATAGGGAAAATCTTTTAAAAATCTTCTCCTCTGAAACCGCAAGACCTAGGTCTTTGATATTTGGTATGAAGCTTCATCTAGTGGACCCCTACCAAGATTGTTCAAATTATAGTGCTGGGGTCAAATATGCCCCCTTTGGTTTTACATGGGCTTTTATAGGGAAAATCTTTAAAAAAATTCTTCTTTCAAACCGTAAGGCCCATGTCTTTGATATTTGGTATGAAGCTTCACCCCACAAGGCCAATGTCCTTCCCCCCCCCCCCCCCACACACACACACCCTGCCCCCCCCCCCCCCCCCCCCGCTCCGGGTCCTTTGGTTTTACATGTATATGGACTTATATAGGGAAAATCTTTAAAAATCTTCTTCTCTGAAACTGCAAGGCCCAGGTCTTTGATATTTGGTATGAAGCTTCATCTAGTGGACCCCTACCAAGATTGTTCAAATTGTAGTGCTGGGGCCAAAAATGCCCCGCTCAAGGGCCCTTTGGTTTTACATGGGCTGATATATAGAAGAGCTTTAAAAAATCTTCTTCTCTGAAACCGTAAGGCCCAGGTCTTTGATATTTGGTATAAAGCTTCATCTAGGGGACCCCTACCAAGATTGTTCAAATTATAGTGCATGGGCCAAAAAAGCCCCCGCTCCGGGGCCCTTTGGTTTTACATGGGCTTATATAGTGAAAATCTTAAAAAATCTTCTTCTCTGAAACCGCAAGGCCTAGGTCTTTGATATTTGGTATGAAGCTTCACCTAGTGGACCCCTACCAAGATTGTTCAAATTATAGCCCTGGGGCCAAAAATGCCCCCGCTCCGGGGCCCTTTGTTTTAACATGGGCTTATATATGGAAAATCTTGAAAAATCTTCTCTGAAACCGTAAGGGCCATGTTTTAAGCTCACCGTCACGTAGTGACGAGGTGAGCTTTTGGGATCACTTTTCGTCCGTCGTCCGTCGTGCGTCCGTGCGTCTGTGCGTCCGTGCGTCCGTAAACAATTCTTTAAACGACATCTCCTCCTAAACCACTGATCGGATTTTGACCAAACTTCACAGAAATGATCCTTAGGTGGTCCCCTTTCAAAGTTGTTCAAATGGTTACGGTCCGTTGCACATCTAGGTCAAAGGAGCCAAAAATAGATTTTTTTCACCAAAAACTTAAAAAATCTTCTTCTCTGAAACCACAAGGCCCAGGTCTTTGATATTTGGTATGAAGCTTCATCTGGTGGACCCCTACCAAGATTTTTCAAATTATAGTGCATGGGCCAAAAATGCCCCCGCTCCGGGGCCCTTTGGTTTTACATGGGCTTATATAGTGAAAATCTTTAAAAATCTTCTTCTCAGAAACCGTTAGGCCCAGGTCTTTGATATTTGGTATGAAGCTTCATCTAGTGGACCCCTACCAAGATTGTTCAAATTATAGTGCTGGGGAAAAAAAATGCCCCCGCTCCGGGGCCCTTTTGTTTTACATGGGCTTATATAGGGAAAATATTTAAAAATCTTCTTCTCTGAAACCGCAAGGCCAAGGTCTTTGACATTTGGTATGAAGCTTCATCTAGTAGACCCCCGCCAAGATTGTTCAAATTATAGTGCTGGGGGCAAAAATGCCCCCGCTCCGAGGCCCTTTGGTTTTACATGGGCTTATATATGGAAGAACTTTAAAAATCTTCTCCTCAGAAACCGTAAGGCCCAGGTCTTTGATATTTGGTATAAAGCTTCATCTAGAGGACCCCTACCAAGATTGTTCAAATTATAGTGCTGGGGCCAAAGTGCCCGGCCCCGGGGCCCTTTGGTTTAACATGGGCTTATATTGGGAAAATCTTTTAAAAATTTTCTTCTCTGAAACCGCAAGACCTAGGTCTTTGGTATTTGGTATGGAGCTTCATCTAGTGGACCCCTACCAAGATTGTTCAAATTATAGTGCTGGGGTCAAATATGCTCCCGCTCCGGGGCCCTTTGGTTTTACATGGGCTTTTATAGGGAAAATCTTTAAAAATTTTCTTCTTTGAAACCGTAAGGCCTATGTCTTTGATATTTGGTATGAAGCTTCACCCCACAAGGCCCAGGTCCTTCTTTCCCCCACCCCCACGACCCCCCCCCACCCCCCTCTCCGGGGCCCTTTGGTTTTATATGGGCTCATATAGGGAAAATCTTTAAAATTCTTCTTCTCTGAAACTGCAAGGCCCAGGTCTTTGATATTTGGTATAAAGCTTCATCTAGTAGACCCCTACCAAGATTGTTCAAATTATAGTTCTGGTGCCAAAAATGCCCCCGCTCAAGGGCCCTTTGGTTTTACATGGGCTTATATAGGGAAGAGCTTTAAAAATCATCTCCTCTGAAACCATAAAGCCCAGGTCTTTGATATTTGGTATGAAGCTTCATCTAGGGGACCCCTGCCAAGATTTTTCAAATTATAGTGCTGGGGCCAAAAATGCCCCCGCCCCGGGGCCCCTTGGTTTTACATGGGCTTATATAGGGAAAATCTTTAAAAATCTTCTTCTCTGAAACCGCAAGGCCTAGGTCTTTGATATTTGGTATGAAGCTTCATCTAGTGGACACCTACCAAGATTGTTCAAATTATAGTGCTGGGTTCAAATCTGCCCCCGCTCGGGGGCCCTTTGGTTTTACATGGGCTTATAGAGGGAAAATCTTTAAAAATCTTCTTCTCTGAAACCACAAAGCCTAGGTCTTTGATATTTGGTATGAAGCTTCACCTAGTGGACCCCTACCAAGATTGTTTAAATTATAGCCCTGGGGCCAAAAATGCCCCCGCTCCGGGGCCCTTTGGTTTAACATGGGCTTATATATGGAAACTCTTGAAAAATCTTCTCTGAAACAGCAAGGCCAAGGTCTTTGATATTTGGTATGAGGTTTCATCTTGTGGACCCCTACCAAGATTGTTCAAATAATAGTGCTGGGGCCAAAAAATGCCCCCGCCCTGGGGCCCTTTGGTTTTTCATGGGCTTATATAGGGAAAATCTTTAAAAAAATTTCTCTGAAACCGTAAGGGCCATGTTTTTGATATTTGGTATGAAGCTGCATCTAGTGGACCCCTACAAAGATTGCTCAAATTATAGTGCTGGGGCCAAAAACGGCCCCGCATTGGCATATATAGGGAAAATCTTAAAAAAATTTCTTCTCTGAAACCGCTAAGCCCAGGTCTTTGATATTTGGTATGAAGCTTCACCTAGAGGACCTCTACCAAGATTGTTCAAATTATAGTGCTGGGGCCTGAAATGCCCCCGCTCTGAGGCCCTTTGGTTTTACATGGCTTATATAGGGAAGAACTTTAAAAATCTTCTTCTCTGAAACCACAAGTCCCAGGTCTTTGATATTTGGTATGAAGCTTCACCTAGAAGACCCCTATCAAGATTGTTCAAATTATAGCCCTGGGGCCAAAACTGCTCCCGCTCCAGGGCCCTTTGGTTTTACATTGACTTATATAGGGAAAATCTTGAAAAATCTTTTTCTCTGAATTCACAAGGCCTTGGTCTTTGATATTTGGTATGGAGCTTCATCTAGTGAACCTCTACCAAGATTGTTCAAATTATAAGCCCTGCCCTGGGGCCCTTTGGTTTTACATAGACTTATATATAGAGATAATCTTTGAAAATCTTCATCTCTGAAACAGCAAGGCCTAGGTCTTTGATATTTGGTGTGAAGTTCATCTAGTGGACCTCTATCAAGATTGTTTAAATTATAGCCCTGAGGCCAAAAATGCCCTCGCCCCGGGGCCATTTGGTTTTACATAGGCTAATGTAGGGAATATATTTAAAAAAATCTTCTCTGAAACCCCAAGGACCAGGTCTTTGATATTTGGTGTGTAGCTTCATCTAGTGGACCTTTGCCAAGATTGTTCAAATTATAGGCTTTGTTGATATTTGGTATGAAGCTACACCTTTTCAGACCTCCCTCAACATTATGCACATTGTAGTCCTGGGGTCAATAATGGCTCTCCCCGAGGCCCACTTGTTACTCTATCATATGTGTCAGGTGAGCGATCCAGGGCCATCATGGCCCTCTTGTTTGTATTTGTGGTAAGCGATTGTCAGAAGGAACTCACATGCCAAATATGAAGATATCTTAAACTGTTCAAAAGGTATTTGTAAAAGACCTACTGATCTACGTTTTGATTCGACACGAGCCACTTTCGAATCGACCAAGATATTGCCAAGATGATCATTCAGGGCAAGACTTATGATAATTGGTCCATAACTGTGGCCTCTTGAGTGTTCACAAGGTTTTTCTATGATTTGACCTACTGGCATACATTTTGACCCGACATGGCCCTTTATTCGAACTTGTGTTAGATATTGTCAAGATAATTATTTTGAGCAAGTTTAATAAAGATTGGACCAAACTTGTCGTCTTTACAGTGTCCACAAGGTTTTTTTATGATCTGACCTACTGCCCTACTTTTCGTCCCGACATGACTCATGTTCAAACTTGAACAAGATATTGTCAAGATGATCATTCTGAGCAAGTTTGATGATGAATGAACTGGACTGGTCTCTAGTTGTTTACAAGGTTTTTCTATGATTTGACCGACTGACCTAATTTTTGACCCGACACGACCCATATTCGAACTTGAACGAGATATTGCCAAGGAGATTATTCTTAGCAAGTTTGATGATGATTGGATCAAAAGTGTTGCCTCTAGCGTGTTCACAAGTTTTTTCTATGAGTTGACCAACTGATCTACTTTTTAATCTGACATGACCATATTCGAACTTGACCGAGATATTGTCAAGGTGATCATTCTAAGCAAGTTTAATGATGATTACACCAAAACTGTGGCCCCTAGTGTGTTCACAAGGTTTGTTTCTATAATTTGACCCACTGACCTACTTTTTGATCCGACATGACGCATATTCAAACTTGACCGAGATATTGTCAAAATGATTATTTTGAGCAAGCTTGAAGATGATTGGAGCAAAGGTGTGGCCTCTAGGGGATTCACAAGGTTTTTCAATGATTTGACATACTGACCTACTTTTTAATTCGACAGGACCCATATTCGAACCTGACCGAGATATAGCCAAGATGATCATTCTTAGCAAGTTTGATGACGATCGGGCCAAAACTGTGGCCTATATGTTCACAAGGGTTTTCAATGATTTGATCTACTGTCCTACTTTTTGACCCGACATGACCCATATTCAAACTTGACCGATATATTGTCAAGATGATCATTATGAGGGAGTTTGATGATGCTCGGACCAAAACTGTGACCTCTAGTCTGTTGACAAGGTTTTTCTATGATTTGACCTACTGACCTACTTTTTGACCCGACATGACACATATTCGAACTTTACCGTGATATTGTCATAATGATCATCCTAAGCAAGTTTGATGATGATTTGGCCAAAACTTTGGCCTCCAGCGTGTTCACAAGAAAAGTTTACGCACGGACGATGGACGACGCACGACGACGCCGTACATCTCACAGTCACAAAAGCTCACCATGACCTTCGGGCTCACCACGACCTTCGGGCAGGTGAGCTAACAATGACAATTCAGTTTGGAAGTTTTAACTTCATTGGTCAGTGAGACTCATTTGACCAATGTCAATACAGTTTAGTTTATACCAATTTATTTTAGTTCGAGTGCGATGAAAGCTGCAAGCTTATTGAATCGCTCTCGAACACTCATTCCGGGTGTTTTCACGCGCGCGAGAGAGAGGCAGTGGCTTTTACACCACTGCTACCCATTTACACCTGGGTGGAGTGGAGCAGTGTCATTACGTGTCTTGCCCAAGGACACACCTCGATACCGGTGGCCGGTTCGAAGGCACAACCTCTCGATCATAAGTCGAACGCGTTAACCACTGCACTATCGAGGCTGACAATGCAGTTTGGTTTTTTAACCCCATTGAACAGTGAGAGTCATGTGACCAATAGCAATACAGTATGGCAATTTTAATTTATTGGTCAGTGACAGTCATCTGACCAACAGAAATACAGTTTGCACATTTTAACTTCATTGGTCAGTAATAGTCGTGTACCCAATAGCAGTACCGTTTGAACGTTTTAACTTCTTTTATCAGTGACAGCCCTGTGACCAATATCAATAGAGTTTGCTCGTTTAAACTTTAAAGGTCAGTGGTAGTCATTTGACCAATCTCAGTACTATTGCACACAGCGACAGGTAGAAATAAAACGTAACGTCGAAGACAGCGTTAAGAACCCGCGAGTCATTGTTTATGAACTGACGTCAACAGCGTCGATTAAAAGATTGGATACTATTGGAAACGTAAACGTTAAACAGAATCAGAATCAGAACTGCATCAAATAACATTCATACACCAGGACCCGTGATGGGAAATTAGTCTCTAGCTCTCACAACAGAGGTAAACTGAATTTAACCCTTTCACTGTCAAGCTGTTTTTTTAGGAATTGCCAAATGTGCATGACGTAGACGTTTTCGATAAACAACGTCTAACGTCAACATTGATGTATACCTGTTGAGACGTTAACGTCATTTACATCAGTAACATATTGTTTTTGTTTGATTTGAGGTTTAACGTCCCCGTCAACACTGTATGGGTCATTTTGGGGACCTTGCTTCCAATTTTTATGGGACTTTTACCCGACAATGAGGTGAAATTACATCTCAAGCCCTGTCGCCAAATGAAACTATTCGGGTTAATAAGCATGGACGGTCCGACTCGCATCGCTTTGCCTGGGCATGCTTAGATTCTCTAAGCGGTTTACCAGTACTCGTGTGTGGTCACATTAATATGTCCTAGATTTTGACACAAGCCACACCCTCAGGCAAGAAGCCAGGATGTGTTCTTTTGAAATCTAAGATGACCCTCGGAATCTAAGAATACCCTCTCAGGCACGCAGTTCTAAATATGAATGCTTTGTGATGGGCGAATGTCAATTTATAAACATTTGAATAGGCCCCCGCCCATCGGGGCTTGAAGAAATAGATGGGCTGCATGATGCTTCCACGCAGAACGGAAATTACACCTCGAATCAAACAAAACAAACGAACAACCAAAAATAAGCTTTTGAAAAATTTTAACACAATATTGCAATGGTGTCCTGTGTCCTAAATTCTGACCCCTAGCCCTGGTTAAAGACTGTACGTCTTGTTGTTTTTTTGTGTTTTTTTTTTTTTTTTTTTTGTTGTTGTTTTGTTTTGTTCTTTTCGCTTGGGTTTCTTTCAAAGATGGTAGCTTCTTATTGAATAACCATTCCGCCGTGGCTTTTGTTGCTTTCGAAAGAATTCCTTAAATTTACCATTTTTGTAGCATTTTTAACATTTCAATGTCAAAAGTGGAGTTATAAGGAAATAATTATCATTTTTGTGTATTCTCCGGCGAATCACTGACAAACTTAGCATGAAGCCCTTCCCTTCGGGCTTAATGCAGTTTGTGAGTGATTCGCCTGAGTTTACAGATCGATCAAATTCACAATAATGAAATTCATTCCTATTATAAATAACGTCAAGCGAGTGAGTGTTAGAGTTTTACGTCCCACCAAAAGATTAGGTTATATGGAGACGGGACCTCAGTTTAAAGACTCATCCGAAAGTCTGGAGAAGCCCGGGATCGATCCTTCGACCCCTGGTTTACAAGGCGAGTAGCGTAACCATTACACCACGGAGGCTTCTATATAACGTCAAGAAATAGTGAAGACACAGGTGAAGAGTTCAGATTAGAACGACAAGAAATCCTTAGATCAGAACGACAAGAATCCCCGTTAAAAAAAAATAAAAAATATCTAGGCACATCTTAGTTTATACTAATTTATTTTTGATCGACTGCGATGAAAGCTTCAAGCATATTTGAATCGCTCGCGAACACTCATTCAGGATGTTATCACGCGCGCGAAAGGGAGGCAGTGACTTTTACACCGGCCACGTTAGCTCAGTACCGGCCCCGATAGCTCAGTGGTAGAGCGTCCGCTTCGGGAATGGGAGGTCACTGGTTCGATCGCCGGCCGCGCCATACCAAATGCGTGAAAATGATACTGGGCGCTCCCTTGGCAGACGCTTGCACAATCAGGGGCAGTCCTTAGAAAATAAATGAAGGCGAATAAGTATTCGTTAAAGGATACTTTGTTTGTAGCAATAAAAGTCCTATAGAGCTTATATATGCGACGTTAAAGCTTCTATATTACATGCATAACGAAGAAATACCACGATTTTTCAATGAATTAAAAATGATAATCACCTCTGGCCTAGGAAGATTTATTTCCCATAAGGAAATATTTCCCTCTGGCCGGTCCTACTGTTCCAATACAATCGTTATATTTAGACCCGGGACCGTTTAATGCACGTCGACGCATTGTTCTCGGCGTGGTGTCAACGACGTCTCCAAAGATGTAAACAACGTTCAGAATGTATGGCGTTAGACTCGAAGGCAGTGTTGAATTAAAGAATACATAGACATAAAAACTAAATTAGGCGAAAGTTTGGTTATTGTCCTTTCGCATTTTTAAATGTTTAATCACCATAATAATTTTAGTTCTTTTATTTTCATTTAAAACAATAGAAATCGCTTTCAAGATGGCGTCTATACAGTTTTTGTTTCAGTCATCTTATGTGTCACTGCGCCCACTACCGTTTGCATGGTCTGTATGTTACGAATAAACTGTACAAAGAATTAGATGAAAAATTATCCATCAGCTTTATCAAAATGCATGTAATATACAGTTTATTGACTCGGTCCATTTTAAATATGGGATTTATAAACCTCGGGAGGTTGAACGTCCAATACAGAAACTCATGCGCAAGCGCACTGGTTTCTTTATCCGATCTTCAACCACCCGCGGTTTATAATTCCCATATTTAAAATGGGCTGAGTAATAAACTCTATTTATCTATATCTTTTATTTTACCACTTCTATCCATTTACACATGGGTGGAGTGGGGCAGTGGCTTGACATGTCTTCCCCAAAGACAATTCGCCTCCGGTGGCCGGATTCGAACCCACAACCTCTGAATCATAAGTCGAAGGCGCTAACCACTGAGCTATAAGAAGCCAATCGGTGCTTAAAGAAATAGACTGGGCTGCATGATGAAAACGACAGCACATGAGTACTGGCAAACCGCTTAGATAGTTTAACTCTGCCCAGGCAAAGTGGTGCGAAACCAATAGGGTCCATGTAAATAAACCCTATTGGTTTCACTGAGCGCCGCGCTTGTGATGTCATTTTATCCCACAAAATTGGAACCAACGTCTTCAAAATGACATAGTGTTGACGGGGGCGTTAAACCTCAAATCAAACAAACAAATCTTAATAAAGTTGGAAATGGACCTACAAACAATGGAGTAGAAAGGTTCATCCAACATAAATAGAGTAAAACGGCGGTAGGGTCAGTTTACCTTAATCACACATTTCAAAGCCAAGATACAACAAGTCTACATAAACAAATCCTACCTTGAAAATAAGTCAGTTAGCACAAACTACATTCCATAGTTATGGTCAGCCATTTTATGTAGTCTTCATAGGTTTGCATTCAATCAGCGAGCACTTACCCTGAAATTGAAACTAAACACTTAAAACATCAAACAAACTGATATATTCATATACAAGACAATCTGCTTGACATGTCAGGCGAATCGTCTAGGCGATTAATAGCCCAATCTGAACCCCACTATATCTGTTCTGTGTGGAACAATTCCGGAATTGTGTTTTGCGCAAAGCAGGAAATCTCACTTTGTTGCGCAAAATGAGAATCCTACATTGCGCGAGACAATTCCGGAATAGCCCCTAGCTTGACATGTCAGGCGAATCGTCTAGGCGATTCATATCCCCATCTGAACCCTACTATAACTGTTCTGTGAAAAGTAGGATTTAAGGAACAATTTAGGAATGTTGCGAAAAATGAGAAATCCTACATTGCGCAAGACAATTCCGGAATAGCCCCTGCGCAAAACTGAGAATCGGAACAAAGTTGGAATAATTTAATTTTTCTGTCTTCAATTTCTAATTTATTGCTATTATGAATCATATTCTTAAATCATTAATAAAAATTCTTAAGAAGTTCCGAAAAAAATCACATGCATTTTGAGATCATATTTCGTGTAAAGATGTCTGGAAGTAATTGATTGTTTGATTTGGGTTTTAACGTCCCCGTTAACACTGTAAAGGTCATTTTAGAGACGTTGCTTCCAAGTTTATGGGACTTTTACCCGACATTGAGATGAAATGACATCTCAAGCCCTGCCGCCCAATGAAACAAATAGGGTTTATATGCATGAACGGTCCAACTCGCACTACTTTTTCTTGGCATGCTTAGAACCTCTAAGCGGTTTACCAGTACTCACGTGCGGTTGGTGTCAGCTCTGCTTGGAAGCACCATGCAGCCCATCTATTTCTTCAAGCCCCGATGCGCGGGGGCGCGGAAGTAATTGAACTAGAATGATAAATATGTTAACATAGTTTGTTGCAATACGGAATAGGGACACAAATCATTATGTTTGGTTGAACTGTTCAAGATTATTTCACTCATTTCGAGCTGATCATAATTGAGAGGTGGTCGAAAACCGGAGTCCCCGGAGAAAAACTACATGACCTTTTGTTTCAGGACTTGGCATCTCACATGTGACCAGATGAGAGACCTAATGATTGAGAGTCAGCGCTTGTACCATTTAGGCCATGGATACTCATATTATAAATAAACATTAAAAGTAAAAAACAAAACGTTTTTACCCAACAGTACATTACGCAAACACGCCTGTACAGAAACAATGCCACCTTTATCGCCGAAAAATGACCATTTTATGATAAAAAATTGTAATATTTTTTTTATTTTCTGCTCAAAACATCGATTGTGGGCACTCGTTAGAACCCGATGAGGCGGTTCTAACGAGTATCCACAATCTATATTTTTGAGCAGAAATAAGAAAAATAAGGTATACCCCCGGAAACCCCAGTTTTACTATATACGAGTAAAAGTGGGGTTCAAGGGAGACAATTATATAGGCGTGTTTTCGTGATGGGGTATAGAACCAAGAGGGCAATGATGGCCCTGGATCGCTCACCTGATCCATATTGTACAAATGGAATTGAAGATAATATATGGTAGAGTAGAGGGTTTGAGCAATTTTTGTTGACACAAGGAGGTATTTATTTATAATTTTAGCCATCTTGTTCATCCAAGCACAACGGGTTGAGCAATTTTGAAAGCTTTTGCCATTATGAGTCTGTGGGAGCGAAGGGGCCCAGAGGCGTGGCCCATTGAGAACCAGGGGCATGATTTGCAAGAAAAATGTAGGTGACCACTTGCCGTTACTACATGCTAAATATCACAGCTCTGGGCCCTGTGGTTTCAGAGAAGAAGATTTTTGAAGCTTTTTCCATTATGAGTCTATGGGAGCGAAGGGGCCCCGGGGCGTGGCCCATTTGGAACCCAGGGGCGTGATTGGCAGGAATTATGTAGGTAACCACTTGCCGTTGCTACATACTAAATATCTAAGCTCTGGGCCCTGTGGTTTCAGAGAAGAAGATTTTTGAACTTATTTTTTTTAACTTTTTTTTTACATTATGAGTTTATAGGAGCTAAGGGGTCCCGAGGTGTGGCAAATTTATACCCAAAGGGCATGATTGGCAGGAATTATGTAGGTCACGACTTGCCGTTGCTACATGCTAAACATCTAAGCTCTGGGCCCTGTGGTTTCAGAGAAGAAGATTTTTGAAGCTTTTTTCCATTATGAGTCTATGGGAGCGAAGGGGCCCCGGGGCGTGGCCCATTTGGATCCCAGGGGCATGATTGGCAGGATTTATGTAGGTGATCACTTGCCCTTGCTACATGCTAAATATCTCAGCTCTGGGCCCTGTGGTTTCAGAGAAGAAGAGTTTTGAAGTTTTTGTTTTTCTCCATTATGAGTCTATAGGAGTTAAGGGGCCCCGAGGCGTGGCCCATTTGGACCCCGGGGCATGATTGGCAGGAATTATGTAGGTGACCACTTGCCGTTGCTACATGCTAAATATCTAAGCTCTGGGCCCTGTGGTTTCAGAGTAGAAGATTTTTTAAGCTTTTCCAATTATGAGTCTATGGGAGGGAAGGGGCGCCGGGGCATGGCCCATTTGGAACCCAGGGGCATGATTGGCAGGAATTATGTAGGTGACTACTTGCCCTTGCTACATGCTAAATATCTAAGCTCTGGGTCATGTGGTTTCAGAGAAGATTTTTGAGCTTTTTTCCATTATAAGTCTATAGAAGCTAAGGGGGCCCGGGGCGTGGCCAATTTGGACCCCAGGGGCATGATTGGCAGGAATTATGTAGGTGACCACTTGCCGTTGATACATTCTAAATATCTAAGCTCTGGGCCCTCTGGTTTCAGAGAAGAAGGTTTTTGAAGCTTTTTTCCATTATGAGACTATGGGAGCGAAGGGGCCCCGGGGCGTGGCCCATTTGGAACCCAGGGACATGATTGGCAGGAATTATATAGGTGACCACTTGCCCTTGCTACATGCTAAATATCTAAGCTCTGGGCCCTGTGGTTTCAGAGAAGAAGAGTTTTGAAGCTTTTTTTCCTGAGTCTATAGGAGCTAAGGGGCCCCAGTGCGTGGTCAGTTTGGACCCCAGGGACATGATTGGCAGGAATTATGTAAGTAACCACTTGCCGGTACTACATGCTAAATATCTAAGCTCTGGGCCCCCTGGTTGCAGAGAAGAAGATTTTTGAAGCTTTTTTCCATTATGAGTCTATGGGAGCGAAGGGGCCCCGGGGCGTGGCCCATTTGGATCCCAGGGGCATGATTGGCAGGATGTATGTAGGTGATCACTTGCCCTTGCTACATGCTAAATATCTCAGCTCTGGGCCCTGTGGTTTCAGAGAAGAAGAGTTTTGAAGTTTTTGTTTTTCTCCATTATGAGTCTATAGGAGTTAAGGGGCCCCGAGGCGTGGCCCATTTGGACCCCGGGGCATGATTGGCAGGAATTATGTAGGTGACCACTTGCCGTTGCTACATGCTAAATATCTAAGCTCTGGGCCCTGTGGTTTCAGAGTAGAAGATTTTTTAAGCTTTTCCAATTATGAGTCTATGGGAGGGAAGGGGCGCCGGGGCAGGAATTATGTAAGTAACCACTTGCCGGTACTACATGCTAAATATCTAAGCTCTGGGCCCTCTGGTTGCAGAGAAGAAGATTTTTGAAGCTTTTTTCCATTATGAGTCTATGGGAGCGAAGGGGGCCCGGGGCGTGGCTCATTTGGAACCCAGGGGCATGATTGGCAGGAATTATGTAGGTGACCACTTGCCGTTGCTACATTCTAAATATCTAAGCTCTGGGCCCTCTGGTTTCAGAGAAGATTTTTGAAGCTTTTTCCAATATGAGACTATGGGAGCGAAGGGGCCCCGGGGCGTGGTCCATTTGGAACCCAGGGGCATGATTGGCAGGAATTATGTAGGTGACCACTTGCCGTTGTTACATGCTAAATATCTAAGTTCTGGGCCCTGTGGTTTCAGAGAAGAAGATTTTTGAAGCTTTTTTTCCATTAGGAGTCTATGGGAGCGAAGGGGCCCCGGGGCGTGGCCCATTTGGAACCCAGGGACATGATTGGCAGGAATTATATAGGTGACCACTCGCCCTTGCTACATGCTAAATATCTAAGCTCTGGGCCCTGTGGTTTCAGAGAAGAAGAGTTTTGAAGCTTTTTTTTCCATTATGAGTCTATAGGAGTTAAGGGGCCCCAGTGCGTGATCAGTTTGGACCCCAGGGGCATGATTGACAGGTATTATGTAAGTGACCACTTGCCAGTACTACATGCTAAATATATAAGCTCTGGGACCTGTGGTTTCAGAGGAGAAGATTTTTTAAGAAGATTTTTGAAGCTTTTTCCCATTATGAATCTATGTGAGCGAAGGGGGCCCGGGGCGTGGCTCATTTGGAACCCAGGGGCATGATTGGCAGGAATTATGTAGGTGACCACTTGCCGTTGCTACATGCTAAATATCTAAGCTATGGGCCCAGTGGTTTCAGAGAAGAAGATTTTTGAAGCTTTTTTCCATTATGAGTCTATAGGAACTAAGGGCCCCGGGGCGTGGCCGATTTGACCCCCGGGCTTGATTGGCAGGAATTATATAGGTGACCATTTGCCGTTGCTACATGCTAAATATATAAGCTATGGGCACTGTGGTTTCAGAGAAGAAGATTTTTGAAGCTTTTTTCCATTATGAGCGTATGGGGCGAAGGGGCCCCGGGGCGTGGCCCATTTGGAACCCAGGGGCTAAATGGCAGGAATTTTGTAGGTGACAACTTGCCCTTTGATACATGCTAAATATCTAAGCTCTGGGCCCTGTGGTTTCAGAGAAGATTTTTTAAGCTTTCTTTTTTTATTACGAGTCTAAGGGCTAAGGGGCCCCGGGGTGTTGCCAATCTGAACCCCAGGGGCATGATTGGCAGGATTTATGTAGGTGACCACTTAACATTGTAACAAGCTAAATATCTAAGCTCTGGGCCCTGTGGTTTCAGAGAAGAAGATTTTTTAAGCTTTTTTTCATTATGAGTCTATGGGAGGGAATGGCCCCTGGGGCGAGGCCCATTTTGATCCCAAGGGCATGATTGGCAGGAATTATGTAGGTGGCCACTTGTCCTTGCTTCATGCTAAATATCTTAGCTCTGGGCCCTGTGGTTTCAGGGAAGAAGATATTTTAAGCTTTTTTCCATTATGAGTCTACAGGAGCTAAGGGGCTATGGCGCGTGGCCAATTTGGACCCCAGGGGCATGATTGGCAGGAATTATGTAGGTGACTACTTGCCGTTGCTACATGCTAAATATATAAGCTCTGGCCCCTTTGGTTTCAGAGAAGAAGATTTTTGAAGCTTTTTTTCCATTATGAGTCTATTGGAGCGAAGGGGCCCAGGGGCGTGGCCCATGTTGGAACCCAGGGGCATGATTGGCAGGAATTATGTAGGTGACCACTTGCCGTTGCTACATGCTAAATATCTAAACTCTGGGCGCTGCGGTTTCAGAGAAGAAGATTTTTAAAGCCTTTTTCCATTATGAGTCTATGGGAGCGAAGGGGCCCCGAGGCGTGGCCCATTTGGAACCCAGGGGCATGATTGGCAGGAATTATGTAGGTGACCACTTGCCCTTGCTACCTGCTAAATATCTAAGCTCTGGGGCCTGTGGTTTCAGAGAAGAAGATTTTTGAAGCTTTTTTCCATTATGAGTCTATAGGAGCTAAGGGGCCCCAGGGCGTGGACAGTTTGGACCCCAGGGGCATGATTGGCAGGAATTATGTAAGTGACCACTTGCCGTTACTTCACGCTAAATATATAAGCTCTGGGCCCAGTGGTTTCAGAGAAGAAGATTTTTGAAGCTTTTTTTGCCTTTATGAGTCTATGGGAGCGAAGGGGCCCCGGGGCGTGGCCCATTTGGAATCCAGGGGCATGATTGGCAGGAATTATGTAGGTGACCACTTGCCCTTGCTACATGCTAAATATCTAAGCTCTGGGCCCTGTGGTTTCAGAGAAGAAGATTTTTGAACTTTTCCATTATGTGTCTATAGGAGCTAAGGGGCCCCGGGGCGTGGCCAATTAGGATCCCAGGGGCATGATTGGCAGGAATTATGTAGGTGACTACGTGCCGTTGCTACATGCTAAATATCTAAGATCTGGGCCCTGTGGTTTCAGAGAAGAAGATTTTTGAAGCTTTTTTTCCATTATGAGTCAATGGGGGGCGAAGGGGCCCCGGGGTATGGCCCATTTAGAACCCAGGGGCATGATTGGCAGGAATTATGTAGGTGACCACTTGCCCTTGCTACATGCTAAATATCTAAGCTCTGGGCCCTGTGGTTTCATAGAAGAAGATTTTCGAAGCTTTTTTTTTTCATTTTGAGTCTATAGGAGCTAAGGGACCCCGTGGTGTGGCCAATTTGGACCCCAGGGGCATGATTGGCTGGATTTATGTAGGTGACCACTTAACATTGTTACAAGCTAAATATCTAAGCTCTTGGCCCTATGGTTTCAGAGAAGAAGATTTTTAAAAAAATTCCCATTATAATTGTATGGGAGTTATATGTGGCAACCAGAATTCCAATTTGATCAGCCCGAAAACCTAATGCAGCCTTTCCCCCTACCTAATGATGCTTCACATGAAATTTGATCAAGATTGGCCGTGAGGTATTAGAGATATACTTATTTGAAATTGTTTACGGACGCACGGACGCACGCACGCACGCACAGACGCACGCACGCACGACGGACAAAAAGTGATCCCAAAAGCTCACCTCGTCACTACGTGACAGGTGAGCTAAAAAAACGGATCCAAATCAATGTGCTTGCGCGACTTCAGCAGGTCAAAGAAAGTTTTTTTTTATTTAAAGACAGTATATTATTTTAAATACTGTCTGCAAATTTAAAGACTGACCGAAATAAAATCATGAAATGGCGTAAAACAGAAAAAAAAATCGCATTTTGCTATTTACAGTAACTTGGACATCTGTGGAATATTCAGTGATTATGTGCAACTGCAAATTATATAGTTGTCTTTCATTTAATCAAATTCATTCAGCCATAAATGAAGAGTTCTCAAAAACAGGTTTGTAACTAGATCTGCAGTCGATGGTATACCATCGCAAATACCCGCTTTTTCTATTAATAACACTATTGACTATGTATTAGCTAGCCAAAACTAAATGTAAGTTAAAAAAAAAGTTGCAAAGAGCATTCTAACTGATAAGCAAAGTTTCAGAAGTGTAACTCTTATAGTTTAGAAGATATGGCAAAGTCATACTTTTTGACCTTTGACCTTGGGGTTATGTTGGGGTCCACCTAAAGTATCCCAATTTATTCTATATTCCAACAGCCATCCAATAACCAAGTTTCAGAAGTGTAACTCCAATAGTTTAGAAGATATGGCAAAGTCATACTTTTTGACCTTTGACCTTGGGGTCGAGGTCACACCAAAAGTAGCCCAACATATTCTATATTCCAAGGACCATCCAATAAGCAAAGTTTCAGAAGTGTAACTCCAATAGTTTAAGAGATATGGCAAATCATAATTTTTGACCTTTGACCTTGGGGTCATGTTGAGGTCAAGGTCTCACCAAACGTATCCAAATTTATTCTATATTCCAAGGGCCATCCAATAACCAAAGTTTCAGAAGTGTAACTCTAATAGTTTAGAAGATATGGCAAAATCATACTTTTTGACCTTTGACCTTGTGGTCAAGGTCACACCAAAAGTAGCCTGACATATTCTATATTCCAAGGACCATCCAATAAGCAAAGTTTCAGAAGTGTAACTCCAATAGTTTAGGAGATATGGCAAATCACAATTTTTGACCTTTGACCTTGGGGTCATGTTGAGGTCAAGGTCACAAAAAAGTTGCCCACTGCCATCTACATTCCATGCACTATCCACATGCAAAGTTTCAAAAGTGTAACTTCAGTGGTTGCAGAGGAGATCCATATACAAGAAACGTGACGGACGGACAGACAGACAGACGGACAGACGGACGGACGGACGGACGGACAGACGGACTGACTGACGCCGGATCGAACTGTGGTACGAAAACAATATACCCGATTTTTCTTCGAAAAAGCGGGTATAATAAGATTCATGTGTAGAATGAGCTAAGGAATTAATGTGTTTGTTTTGTCAACATACCGACCATTCGCTTCGACAGAAATAAAATCAGTAAAATGTGGGGTTTTCAAATGTAAGTTTAGTCAAAGGCCATATTCGACTGGGAGGTTTCGTGAAATTTTCGTGAAATTCCACGCAGGAGTGTGGTGTTATCTTGTAATAGCCGATCACATGGTCCAATCAAAAATGCGTTATTTTTCAAACACATAAGCGATCGTGGAGCACGATTCTTTTCGAAGGAAAAGTCGAACCTTTCGTGCACCACGGTCGCTTATGAGCTATACGCAAATAAAATATTTGATTGGACCATGTGACCAGCTATTACAACTCCGGACAGTGATCCCGAGTGACGGATTTTCTATCCACCCTTCACACCCATATAGGATTCTTTTTCTTGCATACCTTCCATTTCTATTGCGAATTTTTAATGCTACTGTCACTTAGGTTACCGACGTCCGCCATTTTGTGATGACACAACAGGAATGTTTAGTGACGTCACGCATGACGACGCCGCGCATGAGGCTGTAATCAATCAGTGCATTTATCAAACACGCGATTATATTCGATTTGGGGTCGGAAAACCAGGGTCAGAACATAAATTTCTATCCCAGGGTAAAATCGCGGATTTCCTTGTCTGGTGTGCAAGAAAAGCTATTACCATGCTCGTGCTTGTCTAAGATACCCTGCCGAGCCCGCACCCACACACACCCAGACTGGGGTGAGAAGTATGCGCGAGGAGTGATAGATGATGTTTAAAGGAGGCGTTAATGGTAACGCCGAACAAGCCCAAACTCGTTTAATACCCTAGTGCTCTAGAAACGATTGGGCAATGAGGAGATATTGAGGAGGCGATGAGGAGGTAATGAGGAGGTGGTGAGTAGGTAATGAGGGGTAACCGTAAGGCAGTGACGGTAACCAGCGCAAGCGTGTTGTTGTGATTGTTGAAGATGTTTTAAGGAGACGATAAGGGCAAATCAACATACCCAAACTCGTTTCCCATGGTGCCCTAGAAGCGATCAGGCAATGGGGAGGTATTGAGGACGCGGTGAGGGGGGAATGAGGAGGCTGTGAGGAGGTTGTGAGGGGTAACCGGTAGGCAGTTAGGGTAACGCGGGTTGTGTGATTTATTTGTAGATGTTTTAAGGGATGGATAATGGCAACTCCGAACATACCCGAACTCGTTTCCCATAATGCCCTAGAAGCGGTGAGGCAATGGGGAGGTATTGAGGACGCGGTGAGGAGGTAGTGAGGAGGTGGTGAGGACCGTGTATGGCATAAAAATAATAGGAGTTTATACAATATTGCACTCTTAACCAGCAGTAAGCTCACGAAAAAAGGTCGCCCCCCCCCACCACCACCACCATCACACACAAACACAGCATCCGTAAGCTCAGACAGGGGAAAGAATGAGAACGTGATTGAAGATGTGAGGAGAAGGCAACGAGGGCAAAGACCCAACAGGCCCAAAAGGTAGGAGGAGGTTGGTAGCGGGTAGGCACCTGCGCAAGAGTGATGAAAACAAAGATAGATTTATTATCCGACAATAATAGTTATACTCTCTTAAGTAAGCGCGCGCAAAAAAAAAAAAAAAAAAAAATGGCGCGGTTTTTCAAAGCCTAAAATCTGACCGCGATAAAAACGGCGCGTTATGACGTCATCCAACATGGCTGACCGGATGTGATGACATTCCAAGATGGTCGACCGCATGTTATCCAAGATGGTGGACAAGATGTGACGTCATCCAAGATAGCGGACCGGATATGACGAAAGAGGGACCAAATAGTCTTAAGGACTAGATTGCCCCCCCCCCCGCTTTCCACCTACTTTAACGTCCCCGTCAACACTGTAAAGCACATTTTGGGGATGTTGCTTCCAATTCTGTGGGGCATTTACCCGACATTGAGATGAAATGACATCTCAAGCTCTGCCGCTCAATGAAACCAATCGGGTTTATAAGCGCCGCTTAGACTGGGCTTAGATGCTCTAAGCGGTTTACCAGTACTCGTGTGCGGATCGGTTTCAGCTCTGCGTGGAAGCATCATGCAGCCCATCTATTTCTTCAAGCCTCGATGGACGGGGCCGAAAACGATATTTAGAGAGAATAAATTAAATGCATGCAGTCTTTTACAACGCACGTTGTTAATGAGATGAGGACTGAGGCAGCGTATGAGAATGTTTTATCATCTTCTTGATTGTCCTTGTGCTAGTCTTTAAATCCACAGGCGCCGGCCCCAATCAGTAGCTCAGTCTGATGCGCGTCTGACTGGTGATCAGGTGGACGCGGGTTCGATACCTGCATAGGTGGGCAACATTTTGTTGTGGAGATATATCATGAAATCGTTTCTACTGTCATTTTCTCTCTCCCGCTGATTCAAGAAGGGCAGTTGTTAGTTTCTGGCGAAAGAATGTGCAGTGTACTGGCTAACCGCTTACGTATAAGCCTGCCCAGGAAAGTGCGGATAGGTAAACTGGCCGGATCAAAAATGACATAAGTAGTGTTGACAGGGCCGTTAAACTCCATTAGAAAAAATTAAATCCACAGACTAAAATGTGTTTAAATTTATAGACCGACTTTACATTTATAGACTGTCTTTAAAATAAAACAACTTTCTTTGTCCTGTTCAATGTGGCATTCCTTACTGACATTCCTATCAACGGCGCATTCATAATCTTCTGTAAATGCTCAGTACAGTCTGATCAGTGTGACCACCCTTTGCCCGTCCTATTACAATTTTAATAAGCATCATGTTACAAGTCTGTCACCGCCCATCGGGGCTTGAAGAAATACATGATGCTTCTACGCAGAGCTGAAACAGACCGCACACGAATACCGCTTTATATTTAGGTTACAAATTAGAAAACTATCGAACTTTTTCATCTAAAAAAAAATAAATGCTTCTAAACTCCGTTCAGAAAATCTGAATCATTTTTTTTTTTAATTTTATTTTCGTTTCTTTCTTTCTACTGGTCACATTTGACCACTTACCGCAGGTGTACATTACATATACTCCAGGTTTTCTTGCTTTAAATTAAGAATTAGATCAGCTCTATCTGTGATTTGTTGAGTAATAAATCACAGTTTGGAGGTCAGTTGTAAAGTAGACAAATCACGAGCAAGTAGCGCGCGTGATTTGTCTACTTACACTGACCGACAAACTGTGATTTATTACTCAACAAATCACAAACTAGAGCTGATCTATTTCGATTCTAACAGGCTGAAAATCGGCAATAAAGCTGTTGCTTCCTTCAAAATCTCAACTATTCGCCATTGTTAGAAGAAATCCCGCTAAAATTATCGACTGAAACACAGGCATTTATACCCTTTTCTAACGTTTTCCATGCGAGAATATGACGTTACACCATCTATCGTCCAGGAAATCGACTAGTGACGTCATAAATTGGTACTTTTTAATGGAGTCACTCGTCACGCACTTCCTTGTCCACGTGATTTGTTGTAAAACACGGCTGTTTTCCATTGCCTAGGCGCGCTGTGTTAGATCACTCGTTTTAGCCCATATGGGAAAGTTTTAGTTTGACCGTCCGCCAAATTATGACATTTTTGTTGACCTTTGACCTCTAAGTGCAACCTTGACCTTGGAGGTACGGATCTCGGTTTTGCGCGCGACACATCGTATTATGATGGTTAACATTTCTGCCAAGTATTTTCAAAATCCATTCCAGAAATAGGAAAGTTGTTGACCGTGTTTTAAGTTTCAGACCCTTTTTTGACCTTTGACCGCTAAGTACAACCTTGGCCTTGGCAGTACGGACCTGGGTTTTGTGCGCGACACATCGTCTCCTGATGGTTAACTTTTCTTAGAAAGTTATTGACTGCTTTTAAGTTTCGGAAGGACAAACAAACGGACGGACGCAAGAGGGAGCAGTTATGGGTTGCACCACAGAAATAAGGACAAATTGACATCCCAGAATGTTGTCCATCATAGACAAATTCCTATAGACACTACTGCCGGGGTTTTCGCAACTCAGAACTCATCTCTGTACGTTCAGACCCACAGGTCAAGGTAAATCATGGACACCGAACTTGTGCAAATTAGATGTTTGCAAACAACACCTATAACCCACCCCCACCTCTACCCCCTGGAAGTCATTAGAAAATATCGATTTATGTCGTGCAACTCTCAAGTCGATTTTTCCCCACAAGTCCGACCAGTACACATTTACCCTCTCAAAAAAGCTGACGGACGCGCCGACGGATGGACGGTCAGCGACATGTCACCATAATACGTCCGATTTTTTTCAAACCGGCGTATGATATGTATACCCCTCTGAACACCATTTATCTCTATATATAAGTGTTATTTACAGGGTTGGTGTGGGGTGGGAGTGTGTGTGTGTGTGGGGGGGGGGTAATTGGACAGACTTGATAACGAAATCATACAGTGTTTTTTTTCGCAGGTCTGATGAAAATGTGTGATAATTTTCTTACTTTTGTTACAAACATAGACTGTGGGTGCTCGTTAAAACCTTAATGAAAGTTGGTTCTTCTCAGACTTGAGCAAAACTATGGGCAATAATGATACCACAAACACCACTTTTCTATATAAAAGAGGGTTTACACTTCATATTTTCCAGTTCTGCGGTGTATCCCTTGCTTCCAAAAAATAACCATTTTATAGAACATATTTACAGAGGTGTCCTTTACAAGGACTTCTCAACGTGATGAATAATATAAATGTCTTCATTTGCAGTTAAAACACAATGAGAATAGTTGGTCATGTTTGTTTGATTTGATGTTTAACGTCCCCGTCAATACTATGTAGGTCATTTTGGAGACGTTGCTTCCAATTTTGTGGGACTTTTACTCGACAATGAGATGAAATGACATCTCAGCCCTGTCGCCCAATGAAACCAATAGGGTTTATAAGCATGGACGGTCCGACTCGCACCGCATTGCCTGGGCAGGCTTAGGTCCTCTAAGCGGTTTACCAGTACTCGTGTGCTGGCCGGAAGTAGTATAGGGGGGCGGTATGGGGACCAGATTATGGGGACCAGATTATAGGGACTGGTCCCTATAATTTTGTTGGTCCCCATAATCTGGTCCCCATACCGCCCCCGCTTGATGTAAGCTTGACTAGGCTAGATTGGGGACTTGGGTAGTTGGTAGTGTGTAAAGTGGATACCTTCCGAGATGGACTGAGTGTTTTGTGTTGATTACCTTGGTCCCTATAAATCCTCATTTTCTGAAATTTATAGGGACCAAGCCTAAAATGACTTGGTCCCTATAAATCTTCAGTTTTTGAAATTTATAGGGACCAAGCCTAAAATGACTTGGTCCCTATAAATCTTCAGTTTTTGAAATTTATAGGGACCAAGCCTAAAATGACTTGGTCCCTATAAATTTGATGTTGGGTGAAATTATAGGAATCAAGCTTGAAAATAACTTAGTTTTTTGTTGGAAATCTTCAAGAGGTCCAGGGATACCACAAGATGACATTATGTTGTTCTTTTGGAAATAAATTGAAATTGAAAAAAATGTTTGGCACGAATAGGGCTCGAACCTATGACCTCCTGCTTATCAGACAGGTGCTCTACCAACTGAGCTAAAGTGCCTTTATAAACTTTATTTGTAATATAATTGTTTTAAACTTAAGACATTATAGTTATTCTTTCTTAACTGTTTGATAGCCCTGAAAAGGGCTGTTTGGGTTTTGAATATCTTATTCTTTTATCTGGTTTTCTTTTTCCGTATTGGTTTGGTGGCAGCTCCAAGGCCAATAGCTGGTGACTGCATCAATTGTTCATCTTCATTTGCCACGATATTGATATGGAGTGGAATCCTAATAGGACTCATTTCCAGTGATGATGGTTGTTGAGGACGATCTTCTAACTGCTTGACTCTATTTTTGAGCTCATTGATTTCCTTCACCAAGACTTCAATAACTTTGGGTTGGGGCTTAGATTGCTGTACTGGAGGCTGTGCATAGATCAGTTGGTTAGATGGTATTGTTGTATATTGTTGTTGCTGTAAGGTAGCATCACTACCAAATGTTTCATTGATGGCGGTTGTTAAAAGATCTGGATTTTGCAAGAGATCATCGAATGATATTGACGGTTCCATTGTTTTTTCAAGAAATCTGAAGTAGGTCAAATCCTTTTTATACTCTGGAGAGGGATTGACCTACTTGCAAAAATACTTTCTTTCACGTCCGTGTTCACTCAATAAATACCGATGCATTGGCCTACTTCCTTGCACATCTGTGTACATGACGAAATAGCTCACAACAGTGAAATCTACTTCAAAGCGCTGGAAGAACAGACGGAGTCACTGAAGAGTGGCGTTAGAGAATTGATGCTCTCGTTTGACATAGTCAAGCGAGAAGCTGAAGGATTATTTTCCTCGATTGACAATATGGAGAAGATGATAGCCATAACAAAAGAGGCAGCAGAGTTGGCACATGGACAACGGTTGGATGGTAAGGTGGCTGGACCCTCTGCTGCCACACAGACGGAAGACTGGAGCCAAGAAGCGACAGAGCCTCCATTCTGTCTATCAAGCGGGTCCAGGATTACATATGAATCCTGGGCAACCAGATGTCCAGCATGCGGTGGGAGAATCTGCTGTCAGTGTTAGTTTTATAAACTAACAAAAGCCCAACGGCCCTTTTCAGGGCCACCATTTATTTTTGAATGAATGTCCTTTAATAATGTTCAATCAGGATTCCTAAGTCTGGTATTTGCTATGATGTTTAGAAAGAACAAACATCATTGCTGCACCAAAACGAAGAATTCTCTGATTATGATTGGTTAAACCAGTGTTTCATTTTAAGTAGGTCAATCCGATGTCACTTGTATATATATATCATTCATGATTATTGAATATATCATAACCATGGATGAATACCCAAAGTCTGGTATTTGCAGTGAGTGTAATGCTCCAACTTATCTTGAATGTGGTAAGTGCTACGTCATTCTAAGGTATGTTGGAGAGGAGCACAACTGCCCTGATGATGACGATGGGTTCTTTGAAGACGACACTTTGTCCATATGTGATGAGTGCCTGGAACAAAAACTGAACCTTTGAAGGTTCTCTAGACCAAATGGCCCTTTTCAGGGCCACCACTTATTCTTGAAAGAGTACCTTTTAATGATCATACAAAAGATTCCTAAGTCTGGTATTGGCTATAATGATCTATGTTTCGAGCATAGACCATCATTGCTACACCAAAGACGAAGAATTCTCTTAGGATGATCACTATTGGCTATTTCGTTAGCCAGTTTGATTGGTTGTTCGATTAAAGTAGGTCAATCCTCCTACATTGTATAAAAACCCTTCTGCTTTTGAGTTCTCACCATATTGTTCCAGTATGAGTTGGTTTAAGAAGTTACGTGCTGTCTTCCACCGAAGGAAATGTCCTGAGGTGGAAAGACAACAGCCATGTACTGAGAAAGAGTACTGGAAGAAAGTGGAGAGACTGCAAAGCGGACTGGCTTTCCAGCAATTCCTGGCTAGAAGGGGAGTGGGATCGGTTACCATTAAACCGATCGCTATAGTGGAGCCATTCCGTGGCTAGTAACTGTTTAAGTTACTAGCTACATAAGAACAGTCCTTTTTAGGGCTAACCCATGTATTTCGTTAAAGAATAACCTTTTATTGCAAAACAAAGACTGGTAAACTTTTACTGTTTTTAATGTGTTTTAAAACTTCTTAATACAATACTATATATTTCTTAACTATCTTATTCAAAAGTCTATTTTGTCTTTGGTTTCTTCACACCACGAGTGTTAGAAGTTGTTCGCTTTCTTTTTCTTGATTTCTTAACACTAGATTGTTTCTCCTCAGTAGAAGATTGTTTCTCCTCGGCACAAGACTGTTTCTCCTCGACACAGGATTGTTTTTCCTGAGGAGTGTCAGATGATATTTCTTCAGTAGGTAATGTAGGTGGTATGTCCAACTCATCTTGTATCAATTGCCTCTGTGGACATTCGGGTGCCCAATGGTCTGGAAGTCCACATATGTAACAGTGTCCGTAGGGTAGCTTGAACCCCGATGTACAATCTCTTGACCAGTGTGTCGTAGCATTACATCTGAAGCAACGTCCATAAGGCGTTCTCATCAGTTGTTGATCAAGAAGTGATTTTTCCAATGTCCGTAGAAGATGAATATCATATTGTTGTTTCAATAACTTCTTTAAACTTGAACAATGGTAGTAGATACTTTCAGGATCACTATATTTCTTTGTTCTTGGATCCCTATTGTATTCCATCTTGTTTAAGATTTTTGAAGTTTTCACTGTGGCAGTCAGAAGTAGAATGAAGTTCTATTCAAGATCGCTTCCTTTTATATCATCCTTGCCTCGTGTCTTCGAATGTAGAAACTCGATCACCTTTGGATTGTCAGCTACAGTTTTTTTCCAGTTCTCAAATGTGATAACTGAATCTTCTAACAGTTTGTACTTAGCACAAGTCCACCACAATTTCTTGAAATCTTCAAAAGTTTCTTTTTCATTTAATTTCATCTGGATTTCTTCCATAGAAATATCTTCATGAGAAAACAGTATGTAGATGCAAAGTAGTAATCTTCTGTAAGGTTTGAATTTTATCACTTGTGTCAGAGGTACTTCAAACCACTTCTTCTCCATGCTGTTGATGAAACAATGATGATCTGTGTTTCAGGTCAATTTATATGATCAAAGAATCCATCTGTTTGATCAAATCGTCAATATCAGTTTCCATCGGTTCCTCATGACGGTTTTCAGAACAGTCCATCGGTTGTTCTGATGAAGCTCTTTCAATATCCATTATCATGTTGAAAATGTAGCTGATCACCTCATCGTTGTTAGCTACATGCAAACGCCATTGATCCAGTTTCACGGGTGACTCATCCAGTATGTTACTCATCAGCCAAGCTGTTCTTTTCATCTCATGCCGAAAAGACATAAATGTATCATATCTTCTCAACCAAACATGAATGTCATCTTTAGTTTTCAAGAAATCTACATTATCTGGCTCTAATGACAAAGTTTGTTCAAGTGCAAGTCTGTAGATCTCAAATTTCAGAATTTGATCTAAAGATACAGGTAGACTTTTTCTGATAATCTTAATCATGATTTTTAGTTAAGTATGCAATTAGAATATTGAGTTGGAAACTTCAATATGATCTTAGGTTCTTTTCTCAATTGTTTGTTTCCTAATGTCACTTTATATCCTTCCTTGGCATTTATATATTCCGACCAATAGTCGTTGAAAGTCAAACATCAAGATGGTAATATCATAAGATCTGGATTGTCCCGACTACAGAATAACTGTTTGACTTGAGCTTTGGTATATTCCTCATTCAATATCAGATATCCCAAAAACGTATCTCTATAGAGAAAGCTAGATGATACATTGCCATGTAGGAAGTGCTGATGAAATTTCTCAGACATGTAAAACATGTCCCGCGTGGTAAAGTTAAAGAATGTGACTAGCCATCTTTTTGCTTTCTTAAGGGTTGCTTGATGTTGAAAATGAAAACAGCTATTCTGTCTATGAAACTCTAATCGTTTCTTATCTGACAAATTAGGAAGTTCATCAATAAGTAATAGTAAATGAAGCATTTCATCTTGGTAAGTTATTTGAGATCCAGTGTTCTTCAAAATCTTCATTCTCATAGAAAACCAACTGTCTTGAATGCGTTCTGTAAATTCTCGGCCTTTTCCACAGTTGTACATGTTGTATGTCAAAATCATCTCCGTTATTTCCCAGGGTAGTATACGGCTGGTAGTCATGATTAATCTGAAACAAGAATTTTGAAAATCGGTTAAGCCATTCGCAAGTTATAAGCATTATTGGTTTTTCGCAATAGGAATTCTAAAAATAGTAACATATGAAAAAATGATAAAAATCATTGTCATTTTGCTATTTATAGCTTAAATGGGGTCAAATAATTTTTTTTTCGAAATAAATAATATACAAGTTTATAAATTTATACATAATTCATAGATCATGTTCTTACTTTTCTAAAAATTAAAGAAAGATAGTTTTCATATGCAAATCACAAAACCATTTTCATATCAAATTGGTTTAGGGTAGACTATATATACAAAGTGATTTCTTGTTATAAACAGGCTAGTGATCTAGCTTACTGGTCTGTGAATAAAGCATGCGTGCTGTTTCCGCCTTAGTCCGTAGATGCGAGGTTATCGAATATATGCTTAAACAGAGTAGAAGGTAGCTACGCTCAGGCTGCTTTAAGGGGACCCACGCTCACGGGAAGCCTCCGCTCTGGGAATCACTCTGGTCCATAGAGACATTCAGGTGGTTCTAAAGTGTATTCGAGATAATCTCAAATCGCCAGGAGTCCTAAGGTGCAGGGCAGCCCACTATGCAACTCACGAGAGTACCGGGGAGGAATTTGGAACCACGATGATCAACGCAAGTTGATCACGTTTCCTCTTGCAAATTTTTTCCTGAGGTCAGTATAAAAACGGGTTTTTCAGGTTGAAGCTTCATAGTTCAGCATTGAACACCAAACAATCAACATGCCAAAGAGACATTGGAAACGAATAAGAACTCCATCCAGTTCGGATGATGAGACCATACCTAAGCGACCTAAGTTGGTAGATTACTCTGACACTGAAGATGAAGATGAAGAATATGAACAATATTATACTTTGAAACCAGTAAGACAGAGGGAGTCCAGGCGATTTAGAACTAGAGCCAATGTATACAGCGTGGACATGAGAAAGTTTCCTGAGAAAACATCACCATTAGAATTTGTACCACTCTTGTTTCAACAATTGGTGGATGATATTAAGAGACATACCGAGGCACAGGGCAATGATAGAATAAGAGTTAGTATCTATCATCCTGGACTTAAACTTGGGGTATTTATACCCTTCACAGATGTATCCTCATTGACTGGAGAAGCCCTGTCACAAGAAATTGAGAAAGTCTTACAGTCTAATGAAGACTTCAGAATTGATGATGGCCAGATGTCATTGGAAGTGACCCATACAAGACTCCCTGTAGGAAGTGGACAGAATAGAAAGCCACTCAATTATGGTCTCTACTTCGATTCTAACAATATGAGAAAGATGAAAAGAAGTATTGTTAATATCAACAATACAGAAGACTCCATGTGCCTAGCCAGAGCTGTGGTTGTTGGCAAATGTCAAGCTGACAAAGATGAATCCCCGACCTGGAAGAAGACATGGGAACATATACGTAAATCTACCAAGTCTTTCCAGACCAGTGAAGCTAAGAAGTTGTTGGATCGAGCTCAAGTTCCACATACCAAACCATGTGGACTTGACGAATACAAGAAGATCCAAGCTGTGTTAGCTCCTGACTACCTGATCAAAGTACATTCGCAACATGCGAAAGATGACCTTCTCTTCAAACCTGAATTCGAAATGACAAGACAGACTAAAGTGATACATATATACTATGATGGAGACAATCATTATGATACCATTACCAGTATAACTGGTTTTCTAGGATGTTCTTACTTCTGTGAACTTTGTGACAAAGGATATAAACAGAGAGGGGATCATATGTGTCCCCATGGATGTGACAAATGTTACAATGTGACATTATGTGCGGCAGGAGAAACTTGTTTCTGTAGGGATTGTAAAAGAAAATTTTACAGTCCTCAATGTTTTGCTAATCATAAAAGAATCAAACTTGGACAGAAAAAGTCCATGTGTCAGTTAGTGTATAATTGTGGAAATTGTTTCAGTAGAATCATTGGGAGTAAGAAAAATCATGTTTGTCCAGGGAATCGAAAATGTAGATTTTGTAAAGAGATCGTGGGTGCAAATCATCAGTGTTACATACAATCTTATGTTTGTAAGACTGATGGTGATGCACCCAACGAATCTGATGATGCAAATTCTGATGATGAAGAAGAAACAAGTTCCTCCTCCAAGTACATTTTCTTTGATTTTGAATCTTCGCAAAATACAGGAGAACATAAAGTTAATTTCTGTGTAGCACATAGAGCCTGTGACCAGTGTATCCATTTACCTATCCATGAAAAGTGTAAAAATTGTAGCAAGTTCCCAGACCAAGGAAGAGAAATGATTTTTGAAGGTCCTGGTACTTTGCATGAGTTTTGTACTTGGTTATTCCAACCTTTTAATGAAGGCTCAATTTGTATTGCACACAACTTTGGTGGTTATGATGGCCAGTTTATTTTAAGATATCTCTTAGAGAATGGAACTTACAAACCAGAGGTGATCATGAATGGGCATACTATCATAACCATGAAAGCTGGAAAACTTGAGTTCAAAGATTCGTTTCAGTTTTTGCACATACGTTTGGCTAGTTTCCCTGATACCTTTGGACTTAAAGAAATGAAGAAAGGTTATTTCCCACATTTGGCAAATACTGAAGCTAATCAGAATTATGTAGGTCCATACTTTCCTGCTGAAAGGTATAACCCTGGCCAGATGTCTAGCAAAGACAGAGACGACTTCTTGCAATGGCACAAGTCTAAAGTTGAATCTAATGCTATCTTTAACTTCAGGCAAGAAATGGAAGAGTATTGTCGGAGTGATGTCGATATCTTGAGGAGAGGTTGTGCTTGCTTTAGGCAGCAATTGATGGAAACTAGTGGAATTGACCCTTTTAAAGTAGCATGTACGGTGGCTCAAACTTGTTCTCTCGTTTGGAGAAAGGATCATATGCCAGAAAACTCAGTAGCTATCATTCCTCCTGAAGGCTATCCAAATCAAAAGAAATATTCGATCAAGGCTGTAAGATGGTTGCAAGTGATGGCTAAGAAAACTAACACACACATTCAACATGCATTGAATGGTGGTGAACAGAAAATTGGTGAGTTTTACGTGGATGGGTTTGACCAAGAAAATAAGAAAATCTATGAATTTCAAGGTTGTTATTGGCATGGTTGTCAAAGATGTTATCCTGACAGACATAAGATCAATACCTACAACTGTTTGAAGATGGACACTCTTTTTTGTTCCACTTTGAGAAAGATTGAAACTCTGAAAGCTGCAGGGTATGAAGTCATACAATGTTGGGAATGTGATTTTGATAAACAGTGTAGAGAAGACAAAGCATTCCAAACTTTGGTAGAAGCTGAATTTACTAACTTGGACCCCTTGAAACCCAGAGATGCTTTGTTTGGGGGAAGGACTAATGCTACCAAATTGTACCATGAGATTGATGAGCGTTCAGATCAAGAAATCAAGTACATTGATGTCTGTTCTCTGTACCCATACATTTGTAAATATGGTGTTTTCCCACTAGGTCATCCGGAGATTTATTCTCAAGAAGAAATTGACAAAGACAATATTCAAGAATATTGTGGCCTGATCAAATGTAAAGTTCTTCCACCCAGAAATTTGTATCATCCAGTTCTCCCTTACAAATGTAACAATAAACTTCTGTTTCCACTCTGTAGAACATGTGCAGAGAAGTCAGACAACTCACAACTTTGTCATCATACTAAAACAGAAGATAGAGAATTGGTTGGAACTTGGGTCAGTATAGAATTATTTGAAGCCCTGAAACTTGGTTATCGACTTACAGAAATTTATGAGGTTTGGCATTTCCCCGAGACAACTCAGTATGATAAAGAAACTGGCCAAGGTGGAATCTTTGCTGGGTACATTGATACATTCCTCAAAATAAAGCAAGAGGCCAGTGGGTATCCTGATTGGTGTAAGACTGAGGCAGACAAAGAAAAGTTCAAACAAGATTACTTTGAGGCAGAGGGAATTAGATTGGAGCATATTGAAAAGAATAAGGGTCGTAGGGCTACTGCAAAGACTGAGTTGAATAACTTGTGGGGAAAATTGGCTCAAAGAGATAATATGACTAAAACTGAATACATCTCGGAACCATCAACATACTTTGAATTGGTAAGCAATCCCATGAAAAAAGTCAAGTATGTTGATGTCTATGGTGAACAGTTTTTACATGTCAACTGGGAAGAAACAGACTCTATCATTGAACCTCACAGTTGCAGTAATGTGGTAGTAGCGTCTTTTGTCACAGCACAAGCCAGATTGAAATTGTACAGTGTATTACACAAACTTAATACACGTGTACTCTACTTTGACACTGACTCTGCAATCTATGTCCACAATCCCAAACTTTGGAATCCAACGATTGTGAATAATCGACTTGGTGAATGGACTGATGAGTTGCCCAATGCAAAAATCACAAAATTTGTTGGTATGGGTCCAAAGAACTATGGTTACGAGTATGTTGAAAACAATGGTGATAGAAAATCCACTTGTAAAGTGAAAGGACTGACTTTGGATTTTAACACTTCTCAAATCATACATTTTGAGAAAATGTTAAACTGGGCAAAATCTAAAGATAGAGATTTCCGTGAAACTGTGCAGTATCAACATAAAATCAGAAAACATCCCAATAGAAAAGTGACCACTGAAAAACTTTCAAAGATTTATAGATTTACCTATGACAAACGTGTGATTGTGAAAAATGGGTACACTGTGCCATATGGTTATGAATAATACCATGATATCTTAGTACATAAGATTTGTTTTACATTATTAAAACTATATAAATATACATGTTGTTCGTTGTTCTTTCTCATTATTCATCATGTCAAGCATTCAGACACCAGTAGTACAAGATATTAACAGTTTGTTTTTCAAACATCCTGCTAATCTCTTTATATCAGGTCCAAGTGGATCTGGAAAAACAGAGTTTGTAAGAAAAGTCATTGAATACAAACATGACTTGTTTGATATTCAACCACAACGTATCGTGTGGTGCTACAAAGAATGGCAACCAACTTATAATATCTTGCAAGAACGTGAAGGATCCAACATCACATTTCTTTCTGGAATTCCCAATGACGATGATGACATTGTCAGCGATACGAGTTTGTCTCACTTGATCGTCTTTGACGATATGTTAGGAGACAAAGATGAAGAAAAAATCAAATTGTGGTTTACAAGGAAAGGGCATCATCGAAATGCAAGTGTGATATACATCACACAAAATTTGTTTCACCAAAGTAAAGATAGTCGAACTATCAGTTTGAATGCACATTATCTCATTTTGTTTCAAAGTCCTCGAGATAAGATGCAAGTCAAAGTTTTGGCAAAACAACTTCAATCTCCACATTTGATGTATGCTTTCAATGATGCCACATCCAAACCACATGGATACTTACTGATCGATTTGAAACCAGATACACCAGATCTGTTGAGATTTAGAACAAATATTTTTCAAAACTGGTTTACAAAACCAAATCATCAAGGACCAGTTGTTTATTTCCCAAACATATAAAAGTGTGTGTCTGATTTGAAAATTGATCACAAGTCATTATGGTTTCGAAACGAACATCAGCTAACTTGATAAGGGCACTCTACAATTTGAGTAGAGAACCAAATACTGTAAAACGCAAACAATTGCTCAATGAGGGATTACTTGAAATGATAAAATGGTTTTCTTTGGCTGCAAGAAAAATCATTGAGGGTAAAATGAAATTACCCAAACAGACAAAGAAATTTATGGAAAAACATAAAGATGATCTCAGAAAATTAACAAGCACCATGGTCAATAGTGATGTTAAACGTAACATCATTTTGAAACCTGGTGGAGGTGGTTTCTTGGGTGGCGTTATTATCAGAACATTAATTCGATGGGATGGTAATAAAATATTAAGACGGTTTGCCAAAAAGAAGACTTCTGTAAAGAAGACTTCTGAAAAAAAGAAAAAACCTAGAAAAATTAATGAAAAATTTATTACTGTGAGAAAACGTCCAATTACATCATGGCAAAGTCTTGGGATGCGATCACCTACTGAAAATGCTCGGTCTGTAACTCGTCGAAAAACCATTTCACCAAATATTGCTAGATTTCAGCCACTCTATGCTGGGGAACCACATGTTTTTCAAACTGCAAGACAGTTTGGATTTGAAGCTGCAATGCGTGAAAAAGGTATGCAGGGACAAAAAATGTATAATCAACCTTTTAGAATCAATAACAGAGGTCCAAACTTGAAACTTACGAGACGCAAAATATAAAAGCCCATGTTCGACTGGGATTCTTCATAGTGTATCACGACAATCATGACGGCCGTACGTAAAAGGAAAACTCTGAGAAAAAAGAAAACTTCTTTAATTAATAAATATGGTCCTTTTTTAGAAGGACTTTGTCAGTTACCTCCAAAATTTCGTCAAAAAATAATCAATGATTCACCCAAAGAAGTGATCGATTGTGTTGGGGAATGTTGCTTAAACATTATAAAAGGCAATGTACATCTAACTAAAGCTCAGAAACAACACTTACAATCTAGAAAACAGCATGTTCGTTTGCTGAGTACAAAACAGGTCCCTGTTGCAGCAAAAAAGAAAATCATTAATCAGAAAGGCGGGGCTTTACTAGGATTGTTACTCAAACCTTTGATTGCCCCACTCATAGGATCTGTCCTTGGTGGCCTTCTTAATCCAAATCATGGAAGGGCGTAAAATGGCTATTGTCCCATTCAAACTTTGGGAAGATATGAAACGTTGGAAAGAGGAGCAAATTCAGAAACCTAGATTACCACCTGATCCTGAAGTTTCGGCTACTGCTAATCTTCAAAACGACTTGTCTTCTGTTATGAGTAATAATGAAATCTCGGAATCAGAAAAGTCTCAGTTGTTTGGTGAAACTTTGCATAAATTTAAGACGGCTCATAAAAAAGCTTTAAAAGAACCTTCAGTTTCCCTTTCCCAGCCTGTTCTGCAACCTAAGAAGATTGATCAACACATTATTGACAGTGTTCCTTCCACCATGAAAAGAAAAGCTCAGCTTTTGCTTTCTCTGTTGCAAGAAAATAAAAACATAGCTTGGGATGATGATGGTACAGTCAAGATGTATGGAAAACCTATTCCTGGTTCTAACATTATCGACTTGGTCAATGATGTGATCAGACATAGGAAAGGTATTGAGCCCACGGGCTGGCAAGCTTTTGCACAAGGGTTGAGAGAATTGAATATTCCTCAAGATGTGGTAGGCAATAGAGATAGATGGGAATGGATGCACGAACATCACCTTCCTCCTCCTGAACAATCACCAGAGGATGTCTTTGTGACTCCTCCTAAAACAAAACGTCATAAAATAAGGACTCCCTATACAAAACAGCGTAAATATGATCTGCCATCAGTCAAAAAACACGTAAGGCGATTAGCGAGAAAACATATAAAAGAAGAAGAAATGGAAGGTCCTTTCATACCTAAATGGTTAACCTATGATGAACAATGAAGTTTGAAAAATTATATTATGATCCTAAAAGTCCTGCTGCCTATGCTGGAGAACAAGCTTTATTCCAGTTAGCTAGAAAAACTTCTAAAAAAGTAAAACTTAAAGATGTCAGGGATTGGTTGAGGAAACAAAAGACGTACACTTTGCATAAACCTATTCGCAGAAAATTCAAACGTCGAAAAACTGTTGTTGCAGGAATCGATTATCAATGGCAAGCAGATTTAGCAGATGTGTCAAGTATGTCTAAGTTCAATGACAAACACCGATACTTGCTTTGTGTCAGTGATGTATTTTCCAAATTTGCCTGGGTTGTTCCCATCAAAGACAAGACGGGTAAAACTTTGATCAAAGCATTCAAATTGATCTTGAAAAAACGAAGTCCAAAAAGCCTCCAGTCTGATAAGGGAACAGAATTTAAAAATAAAAAAATTCAGAATTTTTTAAAGTCAAAAAAGATTCATTTTTTCACGACAGAAAATCCTGAAACTAAAGCCAGTATTGTCGAAAGATTTCAAAGAACTTTGAAAAGTCGCATGTGGAAATATTTTACACATCATCGTACGCTGAGATATATTGATGTACTTCCAAAATTAGTTCATGGTTACAACCATGCATATCATCGAAGTATCAAATGTGCACCTGCATCTGTGACTAGCAAAAACGAAGTTTTAGTGTCAGAAAATTTATTTGGAAAGAAACAAAAACATCAAAGTCCAAAATTAAAAGTCAGTGATTATGTTCGCATTAACAAGACAAAACGTACTTTTGATAAAGGTTATTTACCAAACTGGACACAAGAGTTATTTCAAATTTCGGCTGTGTACAAACATCAAAATCCTGTAACCTATAAAATAGTAGATCTAGATGGCGAGGTAGTCAAAGGCACTTTTTACTCGCAAGAGTTACAACGTGTAGAAAAAGATCAAATATTCGAAATTGAATCTATCATAGATCGCAGAAAACGTAAAATTGGTAAAAAGTGGATCAAAGAAATAAAAGTTCACTGGAAAGGGTATCCATCTAAATTTGATAGTTGGATTTTAGAATCAGATCTTCTATAAAAACGGTGAACATGAACTTCAGAAGCTCATTCGTGCGTGACACTGCTTCTTTACAATCTGCAGACGGTAGTCAAGGAATATTAGCAAAAAATCGCTTAACATTTTTGGCTCAAATTATTGTTGTTTATGCTATCATTATCACCTCATTGGTACAAATCAGTTTAAGAAGTCCAGACAAAGAATTGTGGTTGATATTACTCAGTAGCTCTGTTGGATACATTTTACCATCCCCAGGATTAAAATTCAAAAGACAAACTCCAATTTCATCTTCTCTCCCTGAGGATAAACAAAAACCATGAAAGAATTTTACTTGACATTATTAAGTGACAGTTCTTTAGACACCTTCCCACAAAATACTCAATCTACTTTCAAAGTCAAATTAGATTGTCCTATTCAAATTGACAAACAAAATTGGGAGGTAGCTTTAGCAGAAATAATAACACCAGGTGAAATCATGAATATCACAGATAAAAATAATTTTTTCTTTCTTCGATTAACAAATAATGCTTTCATTGACATAAAGTTTGATCATTTAAGGCATGAAATTTGCAGACAAACAAAAAAATGTTCAGATTATAAAGTATCCTTTCCAACAGGAAATTATACTAGCCCTGAACATTTGATTATGGAAATGAAAAATGCACTTGAGAGTCGTATTCAAAAGATTTTGACTCAACACAACATTAAAATTCATCTTGAATACAGAAGTCAATTAAAACGCATCAAGGTTGCTGTAGAATATCCTTCTGGTTCAAATTACACAAATCAAATTCAGATAGTATTTCCAACACCATTAGCCATCATTTTAGGCATCGATAAACAATTTCACGGAGAACCATTAGGCAACGACGCTGTCAAATTCAAATATGGTGTTGACTTGAATATTCATAACAGTCGCTTCTTTGTGTATTCCGATGTGGCCGGTTACACAAACATAGGACATATAACAGCTCCCATTTTAAGAGTTGTTCCATTTGCAAATACAACTGGCGAAATTCATTTCCATCAAGAATTTCTCAACTTGCATTACGTTCCAGTGGCAAAATCCTTCATTGATCAAGTTTACATTAGTATAAAAGGCGATACAGGTAATGATATTCCATTCATTACTGGCAAGACATTGATCAAACTACACTTCAGAAAAAAAGAACAATAATGCGTACTATTCATTATCATCAGTCTGGAGCAGGATTTAAAGACTTTCCCGTCTATCGAGGTGTCTCAAGACAATATGGCCATGGTTTAGGTTCAATATTTAAAACAGCAATGCGAAGTGTTGTTCCCATTTTAAAACCTCTAGCACAAGCAGGAATAAAAAGTGCAAAACAAGTTGCAAAAAAGGAGGGACTAGGTGCTCTTCGCGATATGTTGGAAGGTCAAAATATCAAACAAGTTTTGAAACAAAGAGGCAAACAGAGTTTGAAATCGCTAGGAAAATCAGCTCTGGGTGAATTAAGTGGGGGTATAAAATCAAAAGGCAAATCTAAAAAGAATCAGTCTAAGACTAAACGTCAAGGTGTTAAGAAGGGTCAAAAAAAGAAAAACTCAACTGCTATTCCAAAAAATCTTAAATTTCCGAAAGATATTTTCGATCAATAATGATGCAATCAGGTTCTTGTGAGTGCAGCAAAACGGAGTTGGAAATGCAATCCGTTCCTCCGACAATGACAACTATGCAAGAAACTCAGTGGACTGATTATCATCCTATCGCTTCCCTGGATAGTTATCAGGCGCCCATTGAATTTTTGGTTCCACCCCATACTGAATATTATACAGATTTATCTCAAACTTATCTTTATCTGAAATGTAGAATCCTGAAACCAGATGGAACTAATATTGAGGATAAAAAGGTTGCCCCTATCAACAACTTCTTCCACAGTATGTTCAGCAGCATCGATTTGTACCTGAATAATAAACTGGTCACAAGTAATATGGATACATATCCGTACAGAGCCTACATAGAAAACTTATTTTCCTTTGGAGCAGATGTCAAAGACAATCAGTTAAAAGCTGCAGAGCATTGGTATGAAGATGAACCTGGGAGATTTGAGGATTTTGATTGTGATAACATAAAAAAAGGCCGAGGTGAAACTACAAAACAAAGTAAATCTTTGGAACTCATGGGCCGATTACATTTAGATCTGGCCATGCAAGACAAATATCTTCCGAATGGGATCGAAATCAAACTCAGACTCAACAGAGCATCTCCTCAATTTTGTATCATGGCTGAGGATGGTTACCCTGTAGTACTCAAAATTGATGTAGCCAAACTGTCAGTGAGAAATGTACAACTTCTACCAGCAATCACAAACGATTTGAATCAGAGCATTGCTCAACATAATGCCAAATTCCCCATCAGAAGAGTTGAGGTGAAAACATTTACCATTGGTACTGGACTCAGATCTAAAATTGAAGACCATCTGTTCCAAGGCCAACTTCCAAAACGATTGTTCATTGGCATGGTTCCTAATGAAACATTCAATGGCACGTTTCCCACGAACCCCTTTAACTTCCAACCTTTCAATCTCAGTAAACTGGATGTCACACTCGATGGACATAATATCTATGGCAGACCCTTTGAACCTAACTTCACCAGAAATGAGTATCTTCGATCATACATGTCACTGTATCAGGCTCTGAGTAGTCGAGACCAAGTTCAGAATTGTAACATCGATTACGAGGATTACAAAGACGGATACACATTCTGGGGATATGACTTCACACCTGATCAAGCTGCTGACCAGAGTCATCTCCACCCTATAAAAACTGGAAACCTGAGACTAGAACTTCAGTTTGCCAATTCGCTCGCAAAGACTATCAACGTCATTGTGTATGCTGAATTTGATAATCTGATAGAAATAAACGGACTCAGAGAAGTAATCACAGACTACTGAAAAAAAGATGCATAGTGGATACTATATTGAAGAAGAACTGAGGGATTATCTACTATGGTCAGATTCTACTTCATCTGAAATTGGCATGCTTCAAAAAGAATTTGAGGGATTATCAGAAGACAATGAAACACAGGGACAACACAAATGGATTAAAGATACCCTTATACGAGCCATGAAGATCAACTTGATGACTGCTATATTTGACTATGCCCGTCACCAGTGCCAAGGATGTAGAATAAATCATCCCAGTCAGAAATACCATGACTTGTGCTTGTGGACAAAACCAAACGAATGGATAACAGACTATGCTTTACATATCCATGCCCTGAATAATCTCAACATCTATGATGTCATCCAAAAATGGGACGAGTTGCTCCTGGATGAAGTACCATCAGAAGAAAGAAGAAAAGAATATAGTGCTATGACAGGATTGGACCATTTAATACCATCTGAAAAAGTCGAAGCCTATAAAAACTGGATGTTCCTGAAAAACAGTCATAACAGATACGGAAGAAAACCTGACTACAACGAGTGGAGAGACTTTTGGAAACAGAAATTAATAGAAACTACTCCGTCGGAGACATCACCAGAAAAATGAACACACATGAACTGAGGAAAATTCTGTACCACATGCCTGTTAATGGAGATGTATGTGCCAAAGATCTCTTACCAGAGAAGAAACCTCTAGACATGAAAGCCTATATCATAAACACTGACAATTCAGATGAACCAGGAGAACATTGGGTTACCGTATACTTCAGAGGCCATCAAGCCATCTACTTTGATTCTTATGGCATGCCACCAGAAGAAGACTATATTCTACCTTTCATCCAAAGAAATTCCAGAAGTTGGATTCAAAATACAGAACCATTACAAAGTCCATGGAGTCACAACTGTGGAATGTGGTGTATATACATTATTCATCAACTTGAAAAAGGACTAGACTTGAAGAAAGCTATTCATGGGGAACTGTATGGCACAGGAGAAGACTTATACCAAAATGACAGAGATATTGACAGATGGTTCAGTGCTAATTATGGCAAAGTGATCTGGACACAAATCAGTTCTAATTATGGCAAAGTGATCTGGACACAAAATGACATGCCAACTCCAAAGTTTCTTTACAAACATAGAATTCAAGTTTGCAAATGTTTGAGAAATACACATTGCTTATCAAAGAAATACCCCATGTATTTAATGTTGTAAATATGTTAAGGTTTCAAATTGTAAACGAGGACAGAGGGACGGTCCTAATCCTCTGTTCATCGTAATCAAGTTAGTTAGCGGGACAAATAAAGTTAAAACTGTTCACCAATCTTTCTTGTCTTTTCACCCCCTCTTCTTGACGAAGAGGGTAGTAGTATCTAAACTTGAGATGGCTAGAATTAACATCCACTGACGCTTCATAGTCAAACTAATGAAACAAAAATAGATCTTGAGATACAAGATCTATATCCAGAAGTTTGCTACTATCAAGCCTCAATATATTTGCCAAAACACTTGACGCTTGACAGTCAAGTTTCTACCGATAATATAAAGTCTTGAGATACAAGATTTTTTATTTCTAATAGAAACTTGCTACTAGATAGCCTCAATATATAAGCATGACACTATGAAGTCTTGAGATACAAGAACAACATAATGTCATCTTGTGGTATCCCTGGACCTCTTGAAAGATTTCCAACAAAATACTAAGTCATTTTCAAGCTTGGTCCCTATAATTTCACCAAACATCAAATTTATAGGGACCAAGTCATTTTAGGCTTGGTCCCTATAAATTTCAAAAACTGAAGATTTATAGGGACCAATGTAATCAACACAAACACATGGATCTACTTGAAAGATCACCAAAAAACTAAGTTATTTTCAGGCTTAGTCAAAAGCATAGTCAATTCAAACTGGGTCCCTATAAATTTCAGAAAATGAGGATTTATAGGGACCAAGGTAATCAACACAAAACACTCAGTCCATCTCGGAAGGTATCCACTTTACACACTACCAACTACCCAAGTCCCCAATCTAGCCTAGTCAAGCTTACATCAAGCGGGGGCGGTATGGGGACCAGATTATGGGGACCAACAAAATTATAGGGACCAGTCCCTATAATCTGGTCCCCATAATCTGGTCCCCATACCGCCCCCCTATACTACTGCCGGATTCAGCTCTGCGTGGAAGCATCATGCAGCCCATTTATTTCTTCAAGCCCCAATGGGCGGGGCCGTAATCGTTGGCGATTGCAAGGGAAAATATTGTTTGAGCCGGGGCACAGCATTTCCTACAATTGCATGTGCGCCCAGCGAAGACCCGGATCAGCCTGCGCACCCGCGCAGTATAATAAGAGTCTTCGTTGTGCACTCTAAGAACAGCTGAGGGCCCAATGCTCCTTCATGTAGCAAGGGAAGTCTGACCAGACTATATGGATGCGCAGGCTGATCTGGTTCTTCACTGAAGAAAATGCTGTGCCCAGCTCAATTTTCTTTTTTCGTACCTACTACGGTTACCGCGATCGGTCCACACGAGTACTACTGGTAAACCGCTTAGAAGGCCTTAGCCTGCCCAAGCAAAGTGGTGAAAGTCGGACCGTCGTTGCATATAAACCCTATTGGTTCCATCTGTTCATCTGGTGACAGAGTCTGAGATCCCATTTCAACTCATAGTCGGGTAAAAGTCCCACAAAATTGAAGCAAAGTCTCCAAAATGACCTAAATAGTGTTGACGGTGACGTAAAACTTTTAAACCTCAAATCAAATAAACAAAACTGCGATCGATCACATTTTGACCATTTAATACTCGCAGGTGTACATTACATACACTCCAAAGCTTACACAGCAATCATGTTCGGCCCCCGCCCATCGGGGCTTGAAGAAATAGATGGGCTGCATGATGTTTCTACGCAGAGCTCAAACCGACTGCATACGAGTACCGGTAAACCGCTTAGAGGATCTAAGCCTGCCCAGGCGAAGTCGGGCCGTCCATGCTTATAAACCTTATTGGTTTCATCAGGCGACAGTAGTACTCGTGTGGAGCGTGATAGCTCAGTGGAGCGTGATAGCTCAGTGGTTAGTGCACTTGCCTCTGATGCTAAAGGTCCCGGGTTCGATCCCCGGCAGCGGCGATAAAATTTCGGTGTCCGAACACGCTCCATTGGCATCATTTGCAGGGATGAATGTCATAAAGTGCACCGTCCTTCGGATCGGGACGTTAACTGGAGGCCCCCTGTGCAGGGAGAACAATCCCCTGTGCAGGTTAAAGATCCCTACCGTAATTATATGATTACTGTGTAGGCTTTCATCCTGCAAAACCTGGAGTGTATGTAATATACACCTGCGGTAATGGTCAAATGTGACCGACGCAGTATCAGAAGATAGATAGATAGATAGATAGAGGACGGGGTTGCTGAATCAGACTCTGAAAGGGCAGAGGAACTAGTTGGTCAATTCAATGATGCATTTAATAAAACTGAGTTCACGGAGGTCCCATTAACTGGAAGATCGGCCCCATTCATGAATAATATTGTTGTGACAGCTGCAGGAGTGATCAAATTACTTCAAGGCTTAAACCCCAGTAAGGCCTTAGGACCTGATGAGCTTCATCCCAGAGTCCTGAAGGAACTAGCAAATGAGTTGGGTCCAGTTTTCGCACACTTGTTTCAACAGTCTCTTGATACGGGTGAAATCCCCAAAGAATGGCTCTTAGCAAACATTTGTCCACTTTTCAAAAAAGGAGATAGGGCTCTTGCCCGCAATTATCGCCCTGTGTCTCTGACTTGTGTTCTGTGTAAATTGCTGGAACATATAGTCTGCTCAAACATCATGGCCCACTTGGACGAACATAAACTTTTGTCAGACAGACAACATGCATTTAGGAAAAGGCACAGTTGTGAAACTCAGCTAAGCACAGTTATTAATGACTGGGCAAAAATCTTGGACAAAGGGGGACAGGTGGACACATTTATTCTGGACTTCGGGAAGGCTTTTGACACCCCTCCTCATGAACTACTTAAATCTAAGTTATTTGGCTATGGAATTGGGGGAAAGACCCTAAAATGGATAGATTCCTTTCTTTGCTACAGAAAACAGCGGGTTGTTGTTAATGGTGAATCTTCGGAGTGGGCTCCAGTTTTGTCTGGAGTGACAGCTTGGTCCACTTTTGTTCTCCCTGTACATCAATGATATTTCCACTGACATTGACTCAGAAATAAGACTGTTCGCAGATGACTGTGTTTGTTACCGGGAAATTAGAGATACAGATGACTCATTGAAACTTCAGGCTGACATAGATAGATTAGGATGTTGGGCACGTAAATGGGGCATGAGATTTCAGCCAGTTAAATGCAATATTATGCAGATAACTAGGAAGAGATCTAATAAAGTTGAGGCTTCTTACACCTTAGAGGGAACGGTCCTCGAGAATGTGGACTCCATTAAATACCTTGGCGTGACAATCTCACACAACTTGAGATGGAATACTCATATTAGCAACATGTGTACTAAGGCAAATAGAACGCTTGGTTTCCTGAGGCGAAATCTTCATCAGTGCCCGCAGGATGTAAAAGAGGCAGCATATAAAGGTCTTGTTCGCCCAATCTTGGAATATGGTAGTTGTATCTGGGACCCCAGTGGAGTGGTCCTTAATAATGAAATTGAGAAAGTTCAGAATAGAGCTGCTAGATTTGTAACAGGCAATTACTGCTTTGAAACTGGGAGCATGACTGGAATACTTGGAAAATTAAAATGGGAGTCTCTCAAGAAAAGGAGAAAAGACAGTAGGCTAATCCTTTTATACAAAGGTCTAAAGGGTGCTGCCAGCATCCCAACAGATGACCTTGTTCCCCCAGCTAGATACTGTAGAATTCACCATTCGTTGGCGTTTCAGACCCTTAGCGCAAGAACTGACATTTATAAAGAGTCGTTCTTCCCCAGAACCATTAGAGATTGGAATGCCCTTCCCGATTCGATTATTTCGACAGCTGAAGGTGCTGATGATTGTGTAGCTAAATTTACCTCGTTGGTTAGAGCTAGGGACTAACTTCCCACATCACAGGTCCTGGTGTATGAATGTCATTTGACGTGTCACCAGTAACAATTCTGATTCTGATTCTGATAGAGATGTCATTTCATCTCAATGTCGGGTAAAAGTCCCACAAAATTGGAAGCATTGTTATCAAAATGACCTGAACAGTGTTGACGGGGACGTTAAACCTCAAAACAAACAAACAAATCACAGCAATCATGTTATTACGATAGGGATCTTTAACCAGCGCAGGGGAAGATTCTCTCCGCACTGGGGCTCCGATTAGAAAGACGCTCCATTTGCTTAATGTGTGGCATTCGTCTCTGCAAATGATATCAAAGGACACCAAAATTTTATCATCACTGCCGGGGATCGGACCGGAGCCTCTAGCATCCCCTGCAGGCACAAAACGTTGACTCAACGTTGAACTAACGTTGAAACAACGTTTTTAACGTTGTTTCAACGTTAGTTCAACGTTGAGTGCCTGCTGGGTCAGAGGCAAGTGCATTAGCAACTGCCAGACAAATCTGATAAAAACAACTTACTCAACTTACAAATACACATCTCCTCCCTCATCTATAGCAAAATATCTTCTACATATGATTACACGTTCTGCATTTCTTTCTTTCTGTACTGCGCACACAGACTGAATCTTGTCTGACCATTGAAAAATACATGAACAAGAAAGCATGTATCACAAAAATAATCATGCAACCATCGACCAATCGCATAAAAAGATCAATCGATAGTTCAATAGGTTCAATAGCCTGGTCGTGAACTTCTCTCACTGCCCAATGCATGGGACTATTTAAGGCGAATGGATACACACACAAAAGGAGGTAACTCTAACATAAATGTTTACTGTTCCTAAAGGCGGAAACTTTTCTTTTAAAACAAGACGCGTTAACTAAATCCATATAATGAATAGCCTTGTTCACATTGTACTGTGACTGTGGTCTTTGCAGTGGTGCTGTCCTTAATGGCCACAAAGCCGTTCAGTGTGATCAATGTGAAATGTGGATACACACTGAATGTTCCTTCACTTCAGATGCAGAATATGGCACTTTGGTAAATTCAAGCTGCCACTGGATATGTCCAAAATGTGAGGTCTGTAACTTTTCAGACTCCTTCTTTGATGAATATGTAGAACTGAGTAAGCCAAACAGGTTTGAAACTCTGTCAGAGGATAAGAGAGGCAAATCTTCGACTGCTGATGAAACTAAGTCAAATTTTGTGAAAGGTTTGAAACTTTGCAGTATAAACATAAATGATATTAGAGGAAAAATTCTTGAACTTTTAGCTTTCCTCGATACATCTCGACCTCATAGTGTTGCTCTTCAGGAAACAAAGATTGACAGTTCAATTACTTCATCTGAGCTTTTCCCTGAAACTTGTCAGTACTGTGTGTACAGAAAAGATAGGAACTCTCATGGCGGTGTGGTGATGTTGCTCATTCATAGAGACATCCCTCACATGCCTTTGATGGAACTTGAATATGACACCGAATCGGTCTGGGTAAAGGTTTTAGCAAATGAAACTTCCCACTTCGTAGCAAGTTGGTATCGGCCACCAAATGGTACGATCGAAAACTTCCAGTTGTTTAAAGACCAGCTAGATTGCATTAAATCGCAGCATAAGGGTAAAAAACTCCCGGCTGTACATGTTCTAGGTGACCTCAACTTCAGAGACATTGCTTGGCCCGACAGGCTCAGCAAACAAGGCACAATGCTGAGTCAGTCGGGAGGACAAAATATTAATTGACATTATGAACGATCATGGCCTTGAACAAATTGTTAACTTCCCCACTCGTGATAAGAACACATTGGATCTGATCCTTACGACTTTGCCAGGACAATTCGAAGACATTCATTCCCCAGATAAACCAAGTGACCACGATGTTGTCTCTGGATATTTAAAAATTCACATCCCACCAATAAAGAAACCTCGGAGGAAGGTGTACTCATATCAGAAAGGTGACTATGAAACTATGAGGAAGGATGCACTCAGATTTGCAAAGGAGAAATACTTTAATGGTCATTCAGATGCTCGGTGTGTACAGGAGAATTTTGATTTGATAACTTCTTTCATTCATACTTCGGCCGAAAATCATATCCCCTCAAAAACTAGTAGGTCTGTATCTTCTATTCCCTGGATCACTCCAGAGATAAAAAGGAAAATTCGCAGAAGGAATAAGATTCATGCAAAGGCAAAAAAGACGGGAAGAGGTAAACTCCGGACAAAATTTGAAAACTTGAGACGTGAAATCAAGACTGATATAAAAATCAGCATGATTTGTATGTGAATAACTTGGTAGGTGATGTAAAGGCAAATTCCAGAGACTTATACAGATATATCAATAGCCAGAAGAAAGACAGGCAAGGTATCCCGCCCCTTAATAAAAGAGGAGGGAACGGGGTTGCTGAATCAGACTCTGAAAGGGCAGAGGAACTAGTTGCTCAACTCAATGATGCGCTTAATAAAACTGAGTTCACGGAGGTTCCATTGACTGGAAGATCGGCCCCATTCATGAATAATATTGTTTTGACAGCTGCAGGAGTGATCAAGTTACTTCAATGCTTAAACCCCAGTAAGGCATTAGGACCTGATAAGCTTCATCAGAGAGTCCTGAAGGAACTAGCAAAGAGTTGGGTCCAGTTTTTGCACACTTGTTTCAACAGTCTCTTGATACGGATGAAATCCCCAAAGAATGGCTCTGAGCAAACATCTGTCCACTCTTCAAAAAAGGAGATAGGGCTCTTGCCCGTAATTATCGCCCTGTGTCTCTGACTTGTGTTCTGTGTAAATTGCTGGAACATATAGTCTGCTGAAACATCATGGCCCACTTGGACGAACATAAACTTTTCTCAGACATACAACATGCATTTAGGAAAAGACACAGTTGTGAAACTCAGCTAAGCACAGTTATTAATGACTGGGCAAAAATCTTGGACAAAAGGGGACAGGTGGACACATTTATTCTGGACTTCGAGAAGGCTTTTGACACCCCTCCTCATGAACTACTTAAATCTAAGTTATTTGGTTATGGAATTGGGGGAAAGACCCTCAAATGGATAGATTCCTTTCTTTGCTACAGAAAACAGCGGGTTGTTGTTAATGGTGAATCTTCGGAGTGCGCTCCAGTTTTGTCTGTTCTTGGTCCACTTTTGTTCTCCCTGTACATCAATGATATTTCCACTGACATTGACTCAGAAATAAGACTGTTCGCAGATGACTGTGTTTGTTACCGGGAAATTAGAGATACAGATGACTCATTGAAACTTCAGGCTGACATAGATAGATTAGGATGTTGGGCACGTAAATGGGGCATGAGATATCAGCCAGTTAGATGCAATATTATGCAGATAACTAGGAAGAGATCTAATAAAGTTGAGGCTTCTTACACCTTAGAGGGAACGGTCCTCGAGAATCTGGACTCCATTAAATACCTTGGAGTGACAATCTCACACAACTTGAGATGGAATACTCATATTAGCAACATGTGTACTAAGGCAAATAGAACGCTTGGTTTCCTGAGGCGCAATCTTCATCAGTGCCCTCAGGATGTAAAAGAGGCAGCATATAAAGGTCTTGTTCGCCCAATCTTGGAATATGGTAGTTGTATCTGAGAAAGTTCATAATAGAGCTGCTAGATTTGTAACAGGCAATTACTGCTTTGAAACTGGGGGCATGACTGGAATAGTTGGGAAATTAAATGGGAGTCTCACAAGAAAAGGAGAAAAGACAGTAGGCTAATCCTTTTATACAAAGGTCTAAAGGGTGCTGCCAGCATTCCAACAGATGACCGTGTTCCCCCAGCTAGACACTGTAGAAATCACCATTCGTTGGCGTTTCAGACCCTTACTGCAAGAACTGATATTTATATAGAGTCGTTCTTCCCCAGAACCATTAAAGATTGGAATGCCCTTCCCGATTCGATTATTTCGACAGCTGAAGGTGCTGATAATTTGGTTAGAGCTAGGGACTAACTTCCCACACCACAGGTCCTGGTGTATGAATGTCATTTGACGTGTCACCAGTAACAATTCTGATTCTGATAAACCGCACTTTATCCACCCCCGCCCATCGGGGCTTAGAGAAATAGATTGGGCTGCACGGTGCTTCCACGCAGAGCTGAAACTGTCTCTGCGAATGAGTACTGGTTAGCCGCTAAGAAACTCTAAGCCTGCCCAGGCAATGTGGTGCGAGATAGACCTGCGTGTATATCAATCCTTTTGGTTTCATTGGGCGGCATGTACCGAGATGGGCGGCAGGTATCGAGATGCATGCATATAAATCCAATTGGTTTCATTGGGCGACAGGTATCGAGATGTCATTTCATCTAAATGTCGGGTAAAAGTGCCACAATATTGGAAGCAACATCTCCAAAATGACCTACATAGTAATGACGGGGACGTTAAACAAAAAATCAATCAAAACCGCACTTTATACATGTACATGGAAAAGTGGCAGCCCAATCTATTTCTCCAAACCCCGATGAAGGCGGGGTTGGGGGGGGGGTGGGGGGGGGCAGACGCCATTATAAACACACGGTTGTGTTAGAGTTATGTTGTCTACCAGCCCTCTCCCGAAGATGACGTCCATATACAGCAATGGGGCTCTGGCGGTGCCCAGTAAAGACCGAACTCAAGTGTGCAGAAGACGTATCATCTTGTTAGCAAGTCCGTGAAATCAACACCCCCTAATCCTACTTTATACAGAGAAAACTGGGGTTTACAGGGTAAACATTATTGTTTCTCATTTGTGTTCCAAGACATTGGTTGTGGGTACTCGTTAGAACCGCCTCAATGATGCGATTCTAACGAGCACCCACAACCTATGTTTGCAGTTTAAAAAAGAATAATATCATAGATTTTCATCAGTAAAGTCATCATTTTGTAGATATGAAAGAATGCACTATGCGTTCAGCAGGACCGGCCCCGATAGCTCAGTTGGTAGAGTGTCCGCTCCGGGGAACGGGAGGTCACGGGTTGGATCCCGGGCCGCGACATACCAAAGTCGTTAAAATGGTACTAGCTGCTCCTCGCTTGGCACTCAGATTTACGGGGTAGAGCTAGGACTGGTCGACCCAGTGTCAGGATAATGTGACTGGGAGTGGTATCATGTAATGTGTCTGGGACATGATACTTCAGTGAGGCAGCACTATAAAAGTGAGCATTGAGCTCCATGTCGCAACCAGACAACGTCGTGATATGACTGAAAATTGTTGAAAGCGACGTTAAACCCGAATTCTCTCTCTCACACACACACACGCACGAGCGCGCGCGCGCGTTCAGTGACAATTCTTTCTCAGAATAACATAGGAGGAAAAACAGGTGCACAATTATGATTTTTCAGTGAGAAATTTTAGCAAAATATTCACTGAAATTACATTTCCCTAGGAGATTTACTGCCAATTAGCCCATTTCAATGAGATTTTGGGAAATCTCACAAAATCTTATCCGAAAATTATTCCTGCCTATCTCAAGAAAAGTCTTCATTGCTTCACTTCAAGGGACCGTAGTGGACGACCGCATAAACACCTAGCCTTTGAGAGTATTCTTGCTGACTGACAACATGGCTTTCGAAGTCAAAGGTCCTGCGAAACTCAATCAGCAATCTGGATGGGGCCATAAATCGTGGCCACAAACAGACTGACGTGATCATCATTGACTTCGCAACGGCCTTTGACAAGGTACCTCACAGAAGGCTATTGTATAAATTTGACTACCAGATAAGAGGATCTACACATAAGTGGCTCGCTGGGTGCTCACGGCAAGTTTTACTTGACGACCAGGCGTCTGATTCAGTCCCTGTTTTATCTGGTGTCCCCCAAAATTCAGTCCTTGGACCGGTCCTTTTCTTGGTATTCATTAATGACCTCACTGATAATATCAGGTCATCTGTCCGTTTGTTTGCTGATGATTGTGTCCTGTATAGGAACAAGGAACATATAGACTCTTTCTGACTGTCTTATTTCACGAGATGACCTGGATCGACTAGCACAGTGGGAGGCCGATTGGCAGATGAAATGAGGGTGCCACGACACCATCCACACAAGTAAATTAAGTTTAATTGTACACGACACCAGCAAATTGGTTAGCCCTCAACTTGAATATGCATCACCCATTTATCATCCCTATTATGACGTAACACACGTCATAAAGTGGGGTTTATTCACAATCGTACAGTTTTACATTATGAAAGTTAGTACTTCGCAAATAAATGAAGTCAAAAAGATTCTGTTTTTCTTTTAAAATTAATGTTACATATTATCACATATTGAAAATCGAAAGCTTTTGAGACAGGCTGTGTTCAGGGCTAGATCTAGCCCCTATATGCACACTGAACACTAGCAAGAACCTGACTGCTACATCACTGAAAATCTGACTGATTTGACATGATCAAACTGGCATTTTTATATGTTTCAGAGCATTTCACAGGCTTTTGTTCTCACGTTAACATAGTTTCTGGTTATACCAAATATCTATCATTAACTAAAATGTTCAAAGTATTTCAACATCTGCTGGACACCTGTACCCACACCTACACGGTACTGTGTACTTAAACAATTGCTGAACCGCCCACATAAACGGAAACTGACACGCATATGATTGACGTTTTGTAGATATATTTTAGCTTTTATGTAAGCTTGCACTTGTTTTTTCCTGCCCAATCTAGTTTGAAAACAGCACATGTTGTCTATGCAATGTATAATTGAAAGGCCAATTCGAAATGCCAATGGTTTTGAACAGGCTCCAACGTAAATATCTCTTATGTATTATGTGGTTGTTCGGTACATTTTGCAATTTTATAGATAATGTATTGTAATATATCGAAAGGTCAAACGTTCCAAATTCTAACTGTAAAAGCTTGTAATGTTTCATAGCCCAATCAACATATTCCTAAATACATTTATAACCAATTCAGCAGTATATTGGTCATATGAAGTTCTTACTACTCATGAACGTTATTTCAACTATTCATGTAACATGCCTGTGTAATAAAAAGTGCATCTTTTACAATCCATCAACACTATTTGGATCATTTGGATCATTAAGATCACATGCCTATGTAACTTTGCCTTTGTGAAATTAATTTAAATATACATTATATACATATGTCCAGTTAATCATGTCTTCCTTAAACAACTTTAAGAATTCAGATTTGTCATACAAGACAATGTGCATAAGCTTAATTAATATTATATGACCATATAAGATAGACGTGCATAAAATGCAACAATCTTATATGAAGTTATTAAAGAGTATTTTGAAATAACCATCAATAGTACTGCTGATAGCCAGCAACAAGTTAACCTGTAACCAACATGTTTCAATTATTTATAGCAATGTCATTTTGTCCAAAATGTAATAACGTTTTTTTCACTTCTGTGGAGTGAATATCTTCCGAAGCTTTTAAGCCTTCAGTCTAATTTACTATAACTAATAATTAAAACACATAAACAACTAAATGAAAATAATTAAAGCTTCTGTATGGAGTTTATTGTTCACTGCTTAGCATTTTCACCGTCGTTTGTTGGTTTCTGTGGTATAGGAATCATGGGAACTCCACCCTTGGCTACCAGCACGCTGTCATCAGACGACGAACGTTGAGTAAACTGGTTTACTATCAGGTACATTGGAACAGGAGGAGATCTTCTCATTTGTTCGCACGACCCCCTTGTCGCTGCTACGTCATCTACATGTATGTATGTTGTTTATGACTCGAATGAGAAAACAATGCGTGTATCCAACAACTCTATTTGTCTGTTACAATCAATCTTAACCATCAGTTTGACGTTTTGTAGATACATTTTAGCTTTCATGTAAGCTTGCACTTGTTTCCTCCCGCCAAATCTGGTTTGAAAACAGCACATGTTGTCCACATAATGAATGATTGAAAGGCCAATTCGAAATGTCAGTGGCTTTGAACAGGCTCCAACGTAAATATCTGTTACCGTGCTGCAAGGTCTAGATGCCGAGACCATTGCCCAAAACCCTTCCGAATGTTCATGTAATGTCTCAGATTTTTGTTATAATCCAGCAGGTCACATCATTACAGGAGACCTCAATATTGTTAGAAATGACAAACTTCGAGACATTCATTCAAAAGGCCCCAAATACAGGGTACCAAAATCGTTTACTTGGAAACATAATTCCAAATTAATTTTGGATTCTGTTGAAGAGTATGCACCGCGCTGGGCTAGAAAAGAGGATGCGGAGGTTCACAACCCTCTCCGAATGGGTTAAATCAGTAATGACCTTGGTAAACAGACGTATAACAGTACTCATCAGAACCATGTCTCGCCGACATTATTCGGTGTTTGATGATCCAGATGTTGCTGCTGAGTTAGCTGAAATCGATCAGAAGTTTGTCGTTGTTCCAGCTGTGATTGTTTGCAAAACACACTCAACCATGGTCACTTTTCTATCAAGATAATTTTGTGATGCGTCTTTGCAGTGTGCTATCCAAAACATACATGTTATATCAAAATAGAATTGAAGGCAATGATCAGGAATCGACACAATTAACCCACAGCTCCCATCAGAGACACCAAAATGAAAGAAACAATCAGACCCTAATGGAAACATCAATAGCGGAAAGCCAAAAGGACAGTAACTTTCCCACAAAATGGCCAATTAGCTATCCAAAACAAAATAATACAAGCGACACAAACACTCAAAGACAAACCATAACAAAAATAAACGGCGACAGAAGAACCGCCTTGGAACGGTCAGTGAAACGAATTCCACTGTGTGTGTGTGGGGGGGGGGGGGGGGCTTAAATCGATTTTACATTGCCATAATCCTTGCCCTTACTTCCGTCGCGATTAACACAAATAATTTGTTCAGTCCTCATAAAGGCCTCCTAACTCATCAGTGCAACATCTCCGTTAACACAAAAATCAACAACCACAGAGATGAAACAACGGTGAGGACACGACAGCAAGGACCACTGAAATGCTGGAACAAATGAAAAACAAGAGTTAGACTCCGCGGATGGGCCCAAACAGAGACTTTAGTTTTACTAATGAAACCTTATCATAGATTTATAACTAACAGTCTGTTATGAGCTGTTCTTCGAATTTAGGCATTATCCTCCTAAACTCGCATATTTGGAAAAAGGGATGGCAGTCTATTCGTAAAATTAAATAGGTTTAAGATTTTTTTTATGTAAACAACACATTAAACCTTGTCAGACAGCTGTTAAATCGCACAAACCAAGAGTTTGAATGTTTTTTTTTTCTTTTTAATGCGTGTCCAGTAAACCTTAAAGCTCGACATATAAATCCAGTGGCGTTTTAACTTCTGTTACTTGCTGTTAGGCTAATCAGCTCATTAAACTCCTCTGAACATGGTCTTTTACATTTTTTGCATGCAGATATGTCATTACTGTCAATTGGTTGGCCAAAATCCGTGTGCCGTTTGAGCTCTGTTAACAGGTACAGCACATCGCGTTTTCCTTCGGGGATATCGATGTTCTTCTGGACTCGTATTGTGTAAAGATTTCAATTTTGGCCAATTCTGTCTTGTTGTGCTTGTATGATGTCCAGAAACAAAACCTGATACATTCAACATGCATAGGGTTGTCAGTATCTATCAAGTATTTGAAAAAATAACCAATGTAGTCCTTGGCGTTTCATTATACCCAACCAAGACTATACGTTGGTTTGATGTTGTTTTTTTTTTATAATAAAACTGTTTAATCCAGCAAAAGGATCTGTACCTGCGTGCCTGAAAAAAAGTTGAAGTAGTGTAAATGTAGAATTCTCTGTACCCATGTCAGAACCCAGAAGACGTGGAGCCACCCCAAACTCTTTCAATGTATCCAAGTAGTAAGTTACAATAAGGGACGGATAATTGTTGATAGAAGACAGTTCTAACCATAAAATGTTTCGACTGTATGCGTATATACAACCCGTATGATTTAAGTTGTCGTATCCGTCTACTTGCCAAATATAATTAGGTCCCCTTGCATAATACTGTCTTCTTGCTAGCCGATGGGCTTCACGCATAGCTACACCCTCCGGATCAGCCAGTCGTTTCATTCGTAAAACCTCATCACGAGCAACTCGTAGTTTGTAATTTACGATTAATCGTTACCACGTAGTTATATAGCCAACACACTGCCCAATGTGTGTATTCCATCTCACCTACCAAGTGTGAAACTAGTTTTTCATTTGGTGTTCATCTGGTGAACGCTGATGTCTTCTATGTCGGTTATTTTGTATAAGAATGCGGATTAGTTCTCTTCTATATAATTTAAAACCAAGAAACACAAAGAGTAAAATTAGTACCTCGTTGTATGAAAATCCTCGATCAAAGTAAATTATAATTAACTGCAATCTTGATAAACCTCTCACTGGGGGTAGGTATGGAGGAACGACGGTCGAAATTCCGCAAAGTTGTAGGATAAACACAAGCACCGCAAGATAAACTTCGTACATACTCATAACTGTAATCTGAAAATAAGCAATAGATCAGATTCTGTAGTTAAAGCACACAATGGCCAGAATAGATAATGTAAAAATACATGTAGAATGGTGTTTTAAATGAATTAAGGTGAAAGTTTGTTTTAATGAAATAAAATCATATTGGAAAATTTCGTGGTTTTAAACATTAAATTCAAGGCCATATCAAAAGTAACAAAGCCCTTCCCCAAATAGTATTCTATATTTCTTGTCCTTCCCCAGTATCTCTAACAGATATATGAATGGTTGCTCTTTGAAAATCTTTCCGTTACTGACATTGTTATAAGAAATGACCTCGTGCTCAAATAATTACACTCTTAATTAGTTAAAACTTTTTTATTTTTATATTTATTACGTTTGGTATTTTTGATGCGATATACCAAACACAATTGAATAACATCAAAAGTGCGAAATCATTATTTAAAGTGATTCATATGAAAAGTATAAGACTTGTGTAATCTGTTTCCCAGTCGTCTATTGACTTTGACAGATGTAGCTACAATAAAAACTGGTAACCCTAAATCATCAAAACAACTTATGAGGGTCACTGACGAGGCCTAATTGGCAGAAACTAGCTAGTCTGGCCCAGAAAACATGTACACTTCAGATTGTTCTGTTCTGTGTTGTATTCCTTGCTTCCAAAGGATAACCCTTTTATAGAACATATTTACAGCTGGTGTCTGAGAATGTGTGGCGGCCGTAAAAAGTCTCCCTGCCCTACATCATAGTGTAGTTTATATTTTCTTGTCTTTTGGGATCATTGATTCCATTGTGGAATTTTGAAAATATTTGAGGGTCACTGATGAGGCCTAATTGACCGAAACTAGAAAATCTGTCCCAAAAAACGTGTACACGTCATATTTTCCTGTTCTGTGGTGTATTCCTTGCTTTTAAGGGATAACCCTTTTATAGAACTTATATACAGTTGCTATATATTACATGGTCACTGTACTGTACTGTGTGTATGATCTGAGGGGGTGTCTGCTCAGTCGACTTCCGGCAAAATACGGAAGACAGTCTAAAGGAAACAGAACACAAGGCAAAGCATATATGAAAGAACACAAAAAGCAAAATATATAAGGCAGATCACAAAAGTAAAAAAGCATTAAACAAAATACAAAACGCAATACACAAAAGACGGAGCACAAAAGTAAAAACAGGTAAGGCAGAAGACAACGAGCAAAAAATTGTCAAAATACATTTAATATAACGCAAAATGCATTACACAGAAGACAGAACACAATGCAAATTAATCGGAGTCTAACTGTTGGTTTTCTTTTGCTCCAGCATTTCAGTTGTTTCTTGCTGTCGAGTCCTCACCGTTGTTTCATCTCTGTGGTTGTTTGATTATTTGTGTTCACGGAGATCTTGCACTGATGAGTTAGGAGCCCTTCATGCGGACTGAACAAGTTATTTGTCTAAATCGCGAGGGAAGTAAGGGCGAGGATTGTGGCCACGTAAAATCGATATAAGCCCCCACAGTGGAATTCGTTTCCGCTGACCGTTCCAATGCGGTTCTTCTGTCGCGGTTTATTTTTGTTATGGTTTGTCTTTGGGTGTTTGCGTTGCTTATGTTATTTTATTTTGGATAGCCTATTGGCCATTTTGTGGGAAAGTAACTGTCCTTTTGGCTTTCCGCTGTTGGTGTTTCCATTAGGGTTTGTTGTTTCATGTTTGTGTGTCTTTCCCTTTGGTGTCCCTGATGGGAGCTGTGGGCTGATTGTATCGATTCCTGATCATTGCCTCCACTTCTATTTAACAAATACGTCTGAACATTTGGTTGACTGATTGCTAAATTGATTGATGTTTATCAACGCAAAATATACATATACATTTTTTTATAAAATATTTCAAAATATGCATTAGTTTAAGATACAATGGGATTTCAAACAAATCAACTGTTGCATTGTTGAGAACAGTGAGTGAGTGAGTTTTAGTTTTACGTCCCACCAACAGGTAAGGTCATACGGAGACGGGACCTCGGTTTAAAGACTCATCCGAAAGTCTGAAGAAGCCCGGGATCGATCCTGCGATCCCTGGTTTACAAGGCGAGTAGCGTAATCACTGCACCACGGAGGCTTCTATTGTTGGGAACAGACTATGTTTCAAAATGTGACCTTGCCAATATATAGGTCCGGATCAACCCAAGGCCGTGTTGTCACAATGCTTTTCCTTAATTTTAAAGGCAATCGACACAATGGTTCCAGGGAAGACAGTACGGCTGACAGCTTGTTGAACAAGTGTTATATAAGTACCAGAGAGAACAAATAACCTGGCAGTCCCCATCAGTAAAATTACAAACAACTTCCATCAAAAAGTCATCAATTGTAAGTAAAGATCCAACAGTCATATTAAAATAAACATGCCAGTAATGGTACCCGACTATAATTATCATATCAATTTTGATACAAGTGTCTTGGGAATTCCATATCCAAATTATTGTGTCAATTCATTGAAAAAGTCTATGAGATGTAAGGGAAAATCATTTGATAATAAAATACCATAAATATCAGTTTGAGCTCCATGTAGTTAAAGCTTAATTTGTTTGCGGTTGAATGGTTTCGTTATGTTTCAACCCTGCTTTGACGCCCATGATTGCTAGGCAACAAAAGAGAGTAGGGTATATTCTCTTGGCTAGGACTTGACAAATCGATTTAAAATGGGTATATTTTAGCATGATTTTTCATAATTTAAAACTTCTTATATTACTTTTGGCCTTAAATGAATCCCCTAATGTCTCTGAAGAGATCAACTTCGTTGTAACGTCATTCCGAGCTGCAATTTCCCGGTATCATTCCAGTTACCTTTTGCACTGAAACGTTATGAGCGGTCAAATGAGATCATGTCCCTTAGCGTCCTCCTTAACTGAATTCTTCAAATGCGCCTGCTCAAGCATCTAGTGGAGTTAGATGTCTACTATCTGGTCTGAGTCTATGTCTTGTGCTAAACTCCTTATGTGCGAGCAGTGAAGACTGGCGGAACGGCGCGGATGCGCAGTCACGGCAGAGCCTTCACTGTTCGCATATAAGTACCAAAATCTTATGTGCTGGCTGGTCTTTATTTCAGAGGCACAGAGAGTAAAGCTGCACTCATTTGGAAATTATTTCACGTGCCCAGAATATGTGTCATGTACATTTATTTTAAATATCTTGACCATGGCTGAATACAGAAAACACACACACACACACACACACACACACACACACACACACACACACACACACCAAGCTCATTCTCGGATGAACTGTTTGCAATAAACCTGCACAGGTACATCTCCCGTCTTTTCCCGATGATCGTATAATTCATCCAGCTTTTCCGGAACGTCTTTGGAAATGCCTTTCTTCGCGCCTTGATCAATGAAAATTACGCTATACAATACAAATATTTCAGACCACAAAAGCGAGAACTCAGAAACACAGAACTCAAAAGTAAAAATAAACAATACACAAGTCAAGAAGTTTAAAGTCAGAGGACCATTACACATACCACAATGTCACATATAGGCTTCCGTAGTATCCCATCAGACATATCAAACTGCTGTGCTAAATGCAGCAAACCATTTTAGGGCCCAGGGTCCAGTTGTTCAAAGCACTGTTAGCTCATTGGTGGTCAAATTGTTATTAACTGTTCTAGCGAGTACAATATCTAATATTGCATTTGCATTTTTTCACATTTTTTTCTGCGAAAATTGGTAGAAGTGTTGACAAGAAAGATGAAATACGGGCTTACATCAAAGCTTGCTCAAAACTTGGTTGTTCTTTGATGCAGCTGATGACTGAAATTTCTACTGCTTGCGGCCCTTCTTTTGTGTCTTATGACACAGTTCGGCGGTGGAAAAAGAAATTTGAGTCTGGTGTAGAGTTCATCAAAAATGCACCGAAATCAGGTAGGCCAAAATCTGCATCTCGTAAAGAAATCGAGATAAAGGAAATCATTGGAGGAGTGCAGATTTACAGTTCGTGATATTGCACGAAAGGTAGGCATATTACTATCAACGGTTCACCTTATTTTGAAGAAGCATTTGAAAGTCAGAAAGATTTCTGCTAGATGGGTGCCACATCTGTTGACTAATGAGCAAAAGAGGCAACGGGTGAAAGTGGCCCAAACGCTGCTTATATGATAAAAAGCAGTTCGCCGTCACAGGTGATGAAACCTGGGTCCATTATTTTGAGCCCGTCAGAAAGGTTAGCAATAAGACTTGGGCCACTAAAGACAGCAAATGCGCAATAACTGCCAAACGTTTTTTGAGTACATGAAGGTTTTGTATGCAATCTTCTGTGGTGAAGGAGTCGCAATAAAAGTGCCGTTGAAAAAGGGCAAAAGCATCACCGGAAAGTACTATAAAGACGTAGTACTGAAGAAACCAGAAACGACGACCTGCCACTGGTTTTAAACATGTTCGTCTTCTACATGTCTATCTATCTATCTATCTTCTCATACTGAGTCGGTCATATTTGGCCATTACCTCAGGTGGGTGGTTAAATTTATAATTTAGCATAAAAAATCATCACTGGATGAGCCCTAAAAACTATTTACAATCCGAACACAGAGGTATCCTAAAACGCATACCTCTGAGTCTCAATCTTATACTGTGCGGGCTTTGAACTCCACTGCGGTCTTGGCATTCACCGCAGAAGATGGAAGACTATTCCACTGAAGAATAGTTCTAGGGAAGAAAGAGTTTTTCAGGGCATCACTATAGGACTGGTACCTACGATACTGTGAGTTATTTGCTCTTGATGCCCTTGTCCGGGTTGACACTGTTGCAGGGGTCAAGTACCCATCCTTGTTAATTGATACTGTACCAGAATGTATCTTTTAGAGGAAGGTTTAGAAGGACTGCCCACGACGGGTCTCCAGGGATGGCCACTCTAACTCATCAAGCATGTCACCGACGCTACTTCTATTTCGCCATCGTCTGCAGGTCCATCGAGCAGCTGTCCTCTGCAATGCCCCAGCTCATACCTTGGCAATAGTAATGGCGTTTTTATCCCCCGACCGAATAGGTTCGGGGAATATAGCGATCAGCCTGGCGTCTGTCCGTCCGTCCGTAGACGTAACCTTGTGATGGCCATAACTCCTATACCCTTTGAGATTCTTTGATTGTTCTTGGCACAATTGTTCACAAGGCTGAGACGGCGTGTCATGCGCAAGAACCAGAACTCTGGATGCCATACTTTTTGAGTTATCTCCCCTTTCAATAAACTAGACTGACTACCTTGTGATGACCATAACTCCAATACCCTTTGAGATATATTGATGATACCTGGCACAGTTGTTCACAAGGCCGGGACGGTTTGTCATGCACAAGAACCACAACTCTGGGTGCCATGGTTTATGAGTTATCTCCCCTTCCAATATTATAGAATCACTACCTTGTGACGGCCACATCCCCAATACTATTTGAAAGCCCCGCCCATATGGGCTTGAAGAAATATATGGGCTGCATGATGCTTCCACGCAGAGCTGAATCCGGCCCGCACACTAGTACTGGTAAACCGCTTAGAGGATCTAAGCCTGTCCAGGAACCGCGGTGCAAGGCGGACCGTCCATGCTAATAAACCCTATTGGTTTCATTGGGCGACAGGGCTTGAGATGTCATTTCATCTCAGTGTCGGGTAAAAGTCCCACAAAATTGGAAACAACGTCTCCAAAATGACCTTTACAGTGTTGACGGGGACGTTAAACCTCAAATCAAACAAACAAACCAATACTATTTGAGATATATTTATGGTACTTGGTACAATTGTACATTAGGTTTAGCAAGTGTGTCACGTGCAAGAACCACAACTCTGGGTGCCCTTGTTTTTTAATCATCTCCCCTGACAATATAACTGTTGGTACTAACCGTAATTGTATACAAGTTTGAGACGGCGCACCATGCCTACACTCCGTTCAGAAAATCTGAATCATCCATTTTTTCGTTTCTTCCTTTTAATTCTCATTTTAGCCCATACATCACGATGGGAAAGTTTTAAACCTGGCCCTCTGCCGACTTCTCCAGCAAGCTGCATGCCTCTGCGACAGTCAGGAAAGGCTGTGATTATTTGGCGAAAATTGCAAAACAAAGAAATGCGACCACAGACTAAAGTCCATTTGACGATGGTTGTCAGGTGAAATAATAAATTTATAAATACATGTGACACATTATATAAATAGATATGCAGTTACGACATACCTTACAGTCGAATGGCTAGATTGAGGCCCACTAGGAACAGGGAGCCTCTAGCAAAGTCATTCTTCTTTATATGTTTTCTTAGTCCTTTCGGCCACCCGTCTATAGGTCAGTCATTTTAACATTCTCTAGTGGATGGGGGAACGAATGTTTAGTGAAATGACCAAGGTGGCCGCTACGCCCATGTATGGTAAAACACTTTGAAACTCATCTTGTATGGAACCAAACTGTCAGCGGTATTGGCACTTGATATGCAGCATTAAAGGTTGTGAATCTGCATAGTTTTGTTTTCAAATGGAGATCCTAGACTAATCCAAGAGACTACCTGCGAAGTTGGGTGGTGTGGCATGGACTTGTTAGATGGGGGAGAATGATAAATATGATGGATGGATGGATGGATGGATGTGTCGCATTCCATCAATAGCGTTTTTATTTTTGATGTATTTGGAAATTACTTGTCAGAAATATTAACCGTTACGAGACAGTTCCTTATCGTTCTAAGAGGTCAAAGGTAGAAAAGGGATTGTTTTCGTGTCCGTGCAAAAACTAACTTATGCCTGGATGAATTTCGAAATAACGTTAATGATAATTATTATGAGAGGATGTGTCACACGAATGGCCCAGATCGGTCACTCCAAAGTCATGGTCATACTGAAAAGTCAAGGGTAAAAAATGTGTTCTTATTTTTAAAATTACACGGCAGGAAATTCAACCTTTTCCTGCTTCAGATAGTCTTGCACAATGAACGCCTTGTGCGATGACGCATTGTCATGTAGCAATCTGACATTGGCCAAACCAGTTGCGGGTCTTCGTTCTTTGAAATATTTCTTCAATTTTCGAAAAACTTTATTCTTGTAAAACTTCGCTTTTACAGATTTGCCTTTAGGCACAGCAACCTGAATAGCAGGGCCCTGATTTGAAAAGAATATAGCATACAATCCCTATTTGACGCTCATGGTCCGCTTTGCAATGCATGGTCTTTTGCAATACTTAGTTGCCCATATTTTGTTCTGCATCTTTCGTTTTTGCTCAAAAAAGTGAACCCATGTCTCGTCACCTGTGACGACATTAGCGAAAGACCGTGCATTGTAATTTGAAAACTTTTTAAGCAATTTCTTGGCGCACTGAACGCGTGTCTTTTTCTGCTCATCTGTCAACAGATGGGGAATCCATCTAGCACAGATCTTTCTCATTTTCAAATCCCGTTTCAGAATTGTATGAGCTGCTCCTAATGAGATGCCAACCATACTAGCTATTTGCCTAGTGGTGTATCGTGCATCGGTAGCAACTATTTTTTTTTCACTCTAGCAACCATCTTGGCAGATGTTGCTCTTTTCGGCCGACGATCATGTGGTGCAGCTTCTGTTGAGCCTAGCCCACAGCTGAATTTCTTACACCAACGAAAAACTGTCGGAAAAGACATTTCATTATGCCCATAAACCGAACATATTTAATCAAAAATGGCTTTGCACCGTATACGAAGAATACAACGATTCTTAATATAGGACCGTATTTCAACGGCGTACTCTGTCCTTCTTTCAACAATGTTCTGTATTAGTATACAAGAGTAGACAGTGTTTATCGAACGATATACATGGCTAAAGTGCACGGATTTTAACAGGTTTGGTATCAATGTATAGGTAAAATGTTTTTCTACGCTGTGATATTTATTTCCAGGTGATTTTCGCATTAGTGCATGAGAAAACTTTCTACTTGCATTCATATTTGAACAGTCCTCGTATGTCGCGGCCCGGGATCGAACCCGTGACCTCCCGTTCCCCGGAGCGGACACTCTACCAACTGAGCTATCGTGGCCGGTATAAGACTATGTGTCGCGCGCAAGACTTACGTCGGTACCCCTAGGTCAAAGTCATACTTAGAGGTCAAATGTCAAAAAAAATGCCTTTTCCGTGTTCAATCAATAACTTTTTTTTGTTAACCATCCTTAAAAGATTTGTGGTTTGCTAGACCTAGGTGGATACCATCAAGGCCAAGGTCATCTTTAGAGGTCAAATATAAAAAAGGGTCATTTTGAGTCCTATCAATAACTTTCGTATTCCTGCATGGATGTTTAAAATCACATGGCCAAAAAGTTAATCATCATCACTTGATGTAGCATGCATAAAACTCAGGTCCGTAGCTCAAAGGTGAGGTCAAAGATGTTTTTCCTCACACAGACTATGCATAAGACTCATTTCTATGTCCAATGTCATATGACAGGGGCATCCGTGTTCTATAGACGCAATTCTAATTTCTTTCTTTTTTCTCTATTCCATCTTTCCGTCTTTTGATAGTACTTTTCTTGGGAGACAGCCAGAGGTGGACGGCTGCTTCTAGGCTCGGCCGTTGCCCACCGGTTGTTGTCAGGGTGGGGGCGGGGGGGGGGGGTGCGATCTTAGTAAATACTTGTAGCTTGCCGGCCCGACGAGGCCTTCACTGTTGACCACAAGGCATAACATAAACAGTGGTAGCATTCACTGTCGTAACAAATTATTTATTACATTTCGCTCACACCTTCGAACGTATGAGAGAGAGAGAGAGAGAGAGAGAGAGAGAGAGAGAGAGAGAGAGAGAGAGAGAGAGAGAGAGAGAGAGAGAGAGAGAGAGATGCATCATGACGAAATAAAGGGTTCGAAAAATGCTTTTCGTGTGCAATTTATTCCAAGGCCGAAAAAGAGACATTGTAAATTATTATCACCTCTTTGAATCTGAGAAGAAAATTGCCCTTGTGTTTACAAATGTCTCTTGATTGCTGCAGCTCATACGCCAGTCTATGGCAGCCCTATAAAATGCGATGTACTTGTTAACAGTGGTAAAAAAATATACGGATATCGGACGTGGTGTCACAACTAATGATTTTCAATGAAGTGATCGTGCAAATAAACCATATACGCCCTTGTAATTTGCAAGAGTAGTAACCACTTCTATATGTTATGGTTAAAATGGGTGTGCCGAACCTGTCAAAATGTCTTAGTCTGTGAAAGGAAATTTAGATTTTGCAATTTTCTCCAAATAATCACAGCCTTTCCTGGTTGTCGCAGAGGCATACGGCTTGCTGGAGAAATCGGCGGAGGGCCCGGTCTAAAACTTTTCCATAGTGATGTATGGGCTAAAATGAGTATATACAGCAAGAAGCGAAACAATCGATGATTCAGATTTTCTGAACGGAGTTTAAGAACCACAACTCTGGGTGCTATGATATTTGAGTTATCTCCCCTTCCTATATAACAGTATGTCCACCTTGTGATCACCGTACCTCCAATACCCTTTGAGACATATTGGTGGTACTTGATGCATATACATGATGTTAAGCAGGCGTGTCATGCTCAAGAATTACAACTCTGGGTGCTCTGGTTTTTTAGTTATCTCCCCTGACAATATAACCTTGTGCTGGCCATAACTCCAACACCTTTTGAGATATATTGAAGGAACTTGGCACATTGTATACAAGGTACAGAAGGGGTGTCATGTGCAAGAACCACAACTGTTGGTGCTTTGGTATTTGAGTTATCTATCCTTCCAATATAGTAGTATGACCAGCATGTGATCACCATATCTCCAATACCCTTTGAGACATATTGATGGTTCTTTGTACAGAAATACAGGAGCTTAAGCAGACATGTCATGCGCAAGAACCACTATTTTGAGTGTCCCTGACAGTATAATCTTGTGATGGCCAATAACTGCAATACTTTTGTGATATATTGCTGGTTTAATTGTGGTGCATTTCTCTTGGTGAACAATCTTCTGAAGGCCATATTGACTTTTGGCCGGGGGATTTGCCATCTCTTCTGAAGGCTATTTTTGAAGAAAGAAGAAGTAACTGTTTTGCTTCAACCCCCCGTATTCCCCAGACCTTGCCCTGATGTGATTTCTTTTTGTTTCCGAAACTGAAATCATTCCTTGCTGGGCAGAAATACTAGTCCCGACAAGCACTTGGATCTGCCATTCATCAGTACCTTATTACTGTACCCAAATCAGCCTATCGTGATGCCTTCAGGAAGTGTATACATCGGCTGAAACTTTACATTTCTAGCCACAGGGAGTACTTCAAAGGCATGAAATGAGCATTTTGGGCTAACTTTGAATTTGAAGTCTCCAGAAAGAAATAAGCAATTCATTTCGAACATGCCTCGTGTTTTTGGTGAAAACAATGTGAGTAGCTTTTGCAAATACAAAAGCTATGCACATTTTTGCAGCTAAAACACCCCTGTATTAGATATTGTAGTTTATAGGAAATAGACATTTCGACCACTATCGAGCTAGATGCCATTTGGGGATTTTCAATATGGCCATCATGGCGGCCATCTCAGTTGTCCGAATGGAAGGATTTTACCAATACTGAATCTCCATGTCACCCCAATGTTTACCAGCATGTTTCAGCTCATTCTGACTTTGGTGTCTCTGATGGGAGCTGTGGGTTAATTGTATTGATTCCTGATCATTGCCTCCACTTCTATTTTTCAGTTCAGGAGATGTCATTTGAAGAATTTCAAGATGACGGGCATGGTGGCCATTTTGGTTATCAGAACAGAACTATTTTAGCAATTATGGATCTCCATGTCACCCCGATGCCTCACATCAAGTTTCAGCTCATTCCGACTTTTGGTTCAGGAGTAGATGTTGTTTGAAGAATTTCAAGATGGCCGTCATTTTGAAAATATTGGAAGGCAACAATTTTAGAAATTCTGATATCTCCATGTCATCCCATGCCTCCCAACAAGTTTCAGCTCATTCCGACTTTTGGTTCAGGAGTAGATGTTGTTTGAAGAATTTCAAGATGGCCGTCATTTTGAAAATATTGGAAGGCAACAATTTTAGAAATTCTGATATCTCCATGTCATCCCATGCCTCCCAACACATTACGCAAACACGCCTATACAAATACATTGTAACCTTTATCGCCGAAAAAATGAAAATTTTACGATGAAAAATTGTGATATTTTTCTTATTTCTGCTCAAAATATAGATTGTGGGCACTCGTTAGAACCGCCTCGTCGAGGCGGTTCTAGCGAGTACCCACAATCTATCTATATTTTAGAGCAGAAATAAGAAAATCAGGTATACCCCTGTAAACCCAAGTTTTACTATATAAAAGTGGGGTTCAAGGGGGTCAATTATATAGGCGTGTTTTCGTGATGAAGTTTCAGCTCATTCCGACTTTTGGTTCAGGAGTAGTTGTTTGAAGATGGCCGTCATTTTGAAAATATTGGAAGGCAACAATTTTAGAAATTCTGATATCTCCATGTCATTCCATGTTTCAGCTCAGTCCAACTTTGGGTTTGGGAGGATATGTCCTTTGAAGAATTTCAAGATCGCCACTACGAAGGCCACCTTAGATTTTGGAAAGCATCACGTGAACAAGTCCGTGAAATGAAGACACCCCTTAACCCCTCTTTATGTAGAGAAAACAGGGGTTTACGGGGGTAAACATTATTTTTCTTATTTCTGCTCCAAGACATAGGTTGTGGGGCGGTTCTAACGAGCACCCACAACCTATGTTTGCAGTATAAATAAGAACAAGAGGCTCAATGAGCCTAAACCGCTCACCTGAGGAACTTAAGTTTTAACAATTCACAGACTTGACTACTAAATCTGCTAATAGAATCCAGCCCATTGACCCTTACAGGATATAAGTCATCATTATTGCATTGCATTCCAAGTTTGAGACTTCTAGCTTCTATAGTTCCTGAGAAATCTTTGACGAAAATTTAACATTGGTCAAAATGGAGAGAAAGAAGAATGAAAGAACAGATGAACAAATAAGCTGAGAAAGCCCAATGTCTCTTACACAAAAAAATTCATCATTATTCTATTGAATACCAAATTTGATGCTTCTAGCTTTTATAGTTCCTGAGAAATCTTTGATTAAAAATTTAACATTGGTCTATTATCTGTATATGGAGAGAAAGAAGAATGAAGGAACAAATGAACCAGACTAGCTCCAAAACCTAATGCAGCCTTTCCCCTTGCCCAATGGTGCTACACATAAAATTTAAACAAGATTGGTCGACTGCCTTCTGAGATATGCTTCATTGAAAGTGTGGACGACGGATGGACGGACGACAGACGACGGACTCCGGAGCCTTGGTATACTATCAGCTCACTGGAGCCTTTGGCTCAGGTGAGCTAAAAATTCAAGTCGCTATTTCTGTCACAACATTTTCCCTACGTTAAGTCTATGGGCAAATTTTTTTGTCTCTCAAGGTCACTTAACTCCGAGGTCAATATTCCGATTCGGTCCAAAATCGAACTTAACCGGGATTTTATGCCTGTCCTCGTTACCTGCAAGTTTGAAGCTGATATGAATAAAAATAAAGTTGCTATCGTGGTCACAACGTATTTTTTTATGCTCAAGGGCAGGTAACTCCAAGGCAAATATTCCGATTCGGCCCAAAATCGAACTTAACCGAGATTTTATGTCTGTCCTCGTTACCTGCAAGTTTGAAGCTGATCTGAAAAAAATTCAAGTCGCTATCGTAGTCGCAACATTTTCCCTAATTAAGTCTTTGGGCAAATTTTTTGTCGCTCAAGGTCACGTAACTCCGAGGTCAATGTTCCGATTCGGCCCAAAATTGAACTTAACCGAGATTTTATGCCTGTCCTCGTTACCTGCAAGTTTGAAGCTGATATGAATAAAAATAAAGTTGCTATCGTGGTCACAACGTATTTTTTTATGCTCAAGGGCAGGTAACTCCAAGGCAAATAATCCGATTCGGCCCAAAATCGAACTTAACCGAGATTTTATGTCTGTCCTCGTTACCTGCAAGTTTGAAGCTGATCTGAAAAAAATTCAAGTCGCTATCGTAGTCACAACATTTTCCCTATGTAAAGTCTATGGGCAAATTTTTTGTCGCTCAAGGTCATGTAACTCCGAGGTCAATATTCCGATTCGAACTTAACTGAGATTTTATGCCTGTCCACGTTACCTGCAAGTTTGAAGCTGATCTGAATAAAAATAAAGTTGCTATCGTGGTCACAACGTATTTTTTTTATGCTCAAGGGCAGGTAACTCCAAGGCAAATAATCCGATTCGGCCCAAAATCGAACTTGACCGAGATTTTATGCCTGTTCTGGTTATCTGCAAGAATGAAGTCGATCAGAAAAAAATTGACGGAGCTAGAGTGATGACAAGCTTTTTCCTATGTGAAGTCTATGGGAGCTAGATGTTGCCATGGCAACCAGAGTTCCACTCAGATCTGCCTGAAAACCTAATGAAGCCTTTCCACTTGCCCAATAATGCGACACATGAAATTTGATCAAAGTTGGCCAAGTAGTCTTTAAGATATACATTTTTGAAATTCCCATTAACCCTAATGCAAAAACACACAAGGGCAGGTAACTCCTAAGTGAATGATCCGATTCTGCCAGTTATCGAACTTGACCGAGATTTCATGGCTGTGCTGGTTATCTGCAAGAATAAAGCCAATCTGAAAATAATTGAAGCAGCTACGGTGATGACAACATTCTCCCCATGTTAAGTTAATAGGCAATTTTTTCAACGCTCAAGGGCACGTAACTCCTGAGTGAATAATCCGATTCAGCCCAAAATCGAACTTGATCGAGATTTCATGCCTGTCCTCGTTATCTGCAAGAATGAAGTCGATCAGAAAAAAATTGACGGAGCTAGAGTGATGACAAGCTTTTTCCTAATTCCCATTAACCCTAATGCAAAAACACACAAGGGCAGGTAACTCCTAAGTGAATGATCCGATTCTGCCAGTCATCGAACTTGACCGAGATTTCATGGCTGTGCTGGTTATCTGCAAGAATAAAGCCAATCTGAAAATAATTGAAGCAGCTACGGTGATGACAACATTCTCCCCATGTTAAGTCAATAGGCAATTTTTTCAACGCTCAAGGGCACGTAACTCCTGAGTGAATAATCCGATTCAGCCCAAAATCGAACTTGATCGAGATTTCATGCCTGTCCTCGTTATCTGCAAGAATGAAGACAATCAGAAAAAAATTGACGGAGCTAGAGTGATGACAAACTTTTTCCTATGTTAAGTCTATGGGAGCTATTTGTTGCCATGGCAACCAGAGTTCCAATCCGATCTGCCCGAAAACAGTATGCAGCCTTTCCCCCTACCTGATAATGCTTCACATGAAATTTGATCAAGATTGGCCACTGGTTCCGGAGATATACTTCTTTGAAAGTGTGGACGACGGACGACGACGGACGACGGCTCGTGGTATACTAATACCTCACATGAGCCTTCGGCTCAGGTGAGCTAAAAATTGACGGAGCTAGAGTGATGACAAGCTTTTTCCTATGTGAAGTCTATGGGAGCTAGATGTTGCCATGGCAACCAGAGTTCCACTCAGATCTGCCTGAAAGCCTAATGAAGCCTTTCCACTTGCCCAATAATGCGACACATGAAATTTGATCAAAGTTGGCCAAGTAGTCTTTAAGATATACATTTTTGAAATTCCCATTAACCCTAATGCAAAAACACACAAGGGCAGGTAACTCCTAAGTGAATGATCCGATTCTGCCAGTTATAGAACTTGACCCAGATTTCATGGCTGTGCTGGTTATCTGCAAGAATAAAGCCAATCTGAAAATAATTGAAGCAGCTACGGTGATGACAACATTCTCCCAATGTTAAGTCAATAGGCAATTTTTTCAACGCTCAAGGGCACGTAACTCCTGAGTGAATAATCCGATTCAGCCCAAAATCGAACTTGATCGAGATTTCATGCCTGCCCTCGTTATCTGCAAGAATGAAGTCGATCAGAAAAAAATTGACGGAGCTAGAGTGATGACAAGCTTTTTCCTAATTCCCATTAACCCTAATGCAAAAACACACAAGGGCAGGTAACTCCTAAGTGAATGATCCGATTCTGCCAGTCATCGAACTTGACCGAGATTTCATGGCTGTGCTGGTTATCTGCAAGAATAAAGCCAATCTGAAAATAATTGAAGCAGCTACGGTGATGACAACATTCTCCCAATGTTAAGTCAATAGGCAATTTTTTCAACGCTCAAGGGCACGTAACTCCTGAGTGAATAATCCGATTCAGCCCAAAATCGAACTTGATCGAGATTTCATGCCTGTCCTCGTTATCTGCAAGAATGAAGACAATCAGAAAAAAATTGACGGAGCTAGAGTGATGACAAGCTTTTTCCTATGTTAAGTCTATGGGAGCTATTTGTTGCCAAGGCAACCAGAGTTCCAATCCGATCTGCCCGAAAACAGTATGCAGCCTTTCCCCCTACCTGATAATGCTTCACATGAAATTTGATCAAGATTGGCCCACTGGTTCCGGAGATATACTTCTTTGAAAGTGTGGACGACGACGACGACGACGGACGACGGACGACGGCTCGTGGTATACTAAAATTCAAGTCGCTATCGTAGTCACAAAATTTTCCCTATGTTAAGTCTACGGGCAAATTTTTTGTCGCTCAAGGTCACGTAACTCCGAGGTTAATATTCCGATTCTGCCCAAAATCGAACTTAACCGAGATTTTATGCCTGTCCTCGTTACTAGCTACAGTGATGACAACATTTTCCCCATGTTAAGTCGATAGGCAATTTTTCGGGCGCTCAAGGGGACGTAACTCTTGAGTGAATTATCTGATTCGGCCCAAAATCGAACTTGACCGAGATTTAATGCCTGTACTGGTTATCTGCAAGAATGAAGTCGATCAGAAAAAAATTGACGGAGCTAGAGTGATGACAAGCTTTTTCCTATGTGAAGTCTATGGGAGCTAGATGTTGCCATGGCAACCAGAGTTCCACTCAGATCTGCCTGAAAACCTAATGAAGCCTTTCCACTTGCCCAATAATGTGACACATGAAATTTGATCAAAGTTGGCCAAGTAGTCTATAAGATATACATTTTTGAAATTCCCATTAACCCTAATGCAAAAACACACAAGGGCAGGTAACTCCTAAGTGAATGATCCGATTCTGCCAGTTATCGAACCTGACCGAGATTTCATGGCTGTGCTGGTTATCTGCAAGAATAAAGCCAATCTGAAAATAATTGAAGCAGCTACGGTGATGACAACATTCTCCCCATGTTAAGTCAATAGGCATTTTTTTTTTCAACGCTCAAGGGCAAATAACTCCTGAGATATACTTCTTTGAAAGTGTGGACGACGACGACGACGACGGACGACGGACGCCGGCTCGTGGTATACTAATACCTCACATGAGCCCTCGGCTCAGGTATGCTAAAAATATCAAGGATTTTCATCAGAAAAGTAGCCAGTTTGGAGATGTGAAAAAATGCACTGTGTCGCATGGGTGTGTTATCGTAATGGGAACAAGTTTAGAAATTCTGAATTTCAATGTCAACCTGATGCTTCCCATTAAGTTTCCGCTCAATCATACTTTTGGTTTTGGAGCTATTGTTTATAGAGGATCTTACAGGAGTGCTCATGTGTTATTGAATTTATTAAACGAGTTGAGGAAAAGGGATAAACTGCGAGGCTTTGCCGAGCATTTTATCCCTTTTCCTCAACGAGTTTAATAAATTTAATAATACATTAGCACGAATGCAAGATTCTATTTATCATATGACATTTAAAACGCATTTTATTCACGATTGTTTACAAAAATGTCAATATTCCGCCGTTAATAAACGCGACGTCGTTAAGGACGTTGCACATGTAACGTTAAGGGACGTATCTAGCTAATTTGCATATTTAATCCACTAGTGGATTATCGAAAATAATACATGGCGTTATTACACTCTCAGACGCGACGTCATATGATAAAAAGAATTTAAAGATGGCCACCATTTGGATGTTGCAAGTCTGAATCTTCATCTCACCCAAATGCCTCCCAAAAAGTATAAGCTAAATTCTACTTGCAGTTTTGTAGGAAATGTCAAAAATTGTGAATAGCTAACGATAGACAGACAAATGGACAACAGGCCACAGCCTAAGGAGCTTTGCTCCAGGCGAGCTAAAAAGTAGGTCACAGTGACCTATTTCTACCACAATATTCACAGTTTAATGCATTTATTCATAACTCCAGGCAATGGTTAAGGGGAAAGTAAGAAGGATAATTAAATAATAAATTTCCTTATTTCTCTTTAGACACCTTTGTTGTAGGTACTTGCCATTGAGACAAATTCCAACAAGTACCGGCAACACAGGTTCTTCAGTTATGGGCCAGGGCACAGCATTTCCTACAATTTACATGTGTGCCCAGCAAAGAATCAGTTCAGCCTGCACATGCATATAGTCTGACCAGAGACTTCTCTTGCTGCATGACGCAACCAGACACCGTCGTGATATGACTGAAAAATTGTTGAAAGCGACGTTAAACCCGAATTCACACACACACACACACACACACACACACACACACACACACACACACACACACACACACACACACTCTTGCTGCATGAAGGAGCAATGGGCCCTAAGCTATCCTTAGAGCGCACAATGAAGACTGATCAGATGTGCAGTCTAATCGGAGTCTTTGCTGGGTGCACATGTAAATGGCAGGAAATGCTTTGCCCAGCTCTTATCTTTTTCCTTATCTGGTGCTCTACTCTGAGCACCCATAATTTAAAACATACATTTTAATAGTGATGAACACTTTCACTAATTTTCTGCAACTGGACCAGAATGATAGAGTGTGTTGATTACATGTTAATGTAAGTAGGATTCAAATTCCTTGCAATATAAAAGCCAAAAATAAAATATTTAGTAATACACCAAACAATGTAAATCACAGTGGCAGATACTGTAATGATCCTCAATATTGGGACATATATGCCTAAGCAAACGGTGCAGACCCAGATCAGACTACTCCTGAAGGAGCAGTCTGATCAGGGTCTACATGTTTCCTATTCCGTCTGCACCCTTTGGACTCCATGCTGGACCATGAAACAAATTTGTTGAAATTTTAGGAGAACTACGGCAAGTCCTTAAGGTGTCTGAATGTTCAGGATTTTTATATTAATAAAAATCAAAAATGAGTTCCTTTAAGAGCAATGAAAACATTCATAAGAACGAAGATGGGTCATACTACGTAGTTTCGGCTAATAAAACCTCATCAGTGACCCTGTAATGATCCGACAACGAAAGCCAGAGGAAGCATACTACAATTTTGCGAATTTATAATAGGCAGTCGATTCAAAGACTGATATAAATCAAAATGGGGTCCAAATAATTAAAAACCTGTCTAGAATATGAGTCTAAACCAATAATTTATTTCTGATTTCTCAGAATATTCACGCTGAGCTCAAAGGACCAAAAGTAAAATATAAACTGCACTATGGTTGATGTACGGGGAGACGTTTTACGGCCGCCACACTGCACAACACCAGCTGCAGTGAAGGCAAATAAAAATCAAAAATGAGTTAACCCTTATCTTGCTGTTCACGACAACCCATATCTATGGAAACAGTGTAAATCCAGATCAGATGGCTCCCCACCTTCAGGGTTATGAGGCTGCCACAACCTGGGTGGCAGAGCTAGGCAGCAACCATCTACAGACCGATGGCTTGGTGTTCTAGCTACTGTGGTTTGGCAGATGATCCTTGCTGCACAAGGACAACGGTAAAGCACATCTGCCCTGGTGAGTTGGGAACGGCGGCTTGCTCAGGTGTCGTAAAAGAATTGAGTAGGGACGTCAGCCAGGACAGGCGGTCCTGTAAACTACAACCGTCAAAACATATCATGGCAGCTACAAATTCAGAATCAAGGTTAGGCGGTGCCAACAGACATCAAAGCTCTGTTGGTGACGTCTCCGGCTTGGCCTCCTCTCAGGTGTGGGAGGCAGGGTCGGGCCATTGTGGCGAATCAAGCAAGCGCCTGAGGAAATTCAGGGTGGGAACACTCAATGTCAACACCCTGAGAGGAAGAGTTTGCGAGGTAGTGGAAACACTATCCCGCAGGAAAGTGGATGTCTGTTGTGTCCAGGAGACCAGATACCGTGGTGGAAACTGCCGCACAATCAAAGGCAAGGACACCAAGTATAAGCTCTACTGGTCTGGAAACGATAAAGGCACTGCTGGTGTAGGAGTGTTTGTGGCAGAAGAGTGGATAGAGTAAGTTTTTGAAATGCAAAGAGTCTCAGATAGAATCATCGTGGTGAAGCTTGTAGTCGGACAGTGCGTGGTTACCCTTCTGTCTGTGTATGCCCCACAGAGTGGTTTAAGTGCTGAAGTCAAGGACTTGTTCTTTGACCAACTGCGTGCTGTGACTGCCAGGATCCCAGGATCCGAACTCCTGATCCCATGCGGAGATTGGAATGGCCACGTAGGCCTTGCAGGCACTGGATACAAGGAAGTGCATGGTGGGATCGGGTATGGTAGACCTGAACCAGATGTTGAGGGTGAGAGGATTCTAGAGTATGCCCTGGCATTTGACCTGCTTCTTGGAAACCCATGCTTCAAGAAACGTGACAGTCATCTTATCACATACAAGTCAGGAAGCGCAGCGACGCAGATAGATTTCATCCTTTACCGCAGGACAATGCGCAAACTTGTCACAGATGTGAAAGTGATCCCTGGAGAGGAAGTAGCCCTGCAACATCAGCTACTCATATGCGACATGAGGATTGATGTGCCACCAAAACCCAAGCGCAAGTTCACCCCCAGACTAAAAGTTTGGAAGCTGAAAGAATCTCAGACAAGAAATCATTTCCAGGAGGTTTTCAGCCAGCATGTGAGTGCTTCGGCAGGTGTAGCAGATGCTACCACTGAGGATATATGGAACAGCATCAAGACCGGTCTGCTCAAGACAACTGAAGAGGTGTGTGGCACAACTCGGCCCCACCGCTGGCGTCGCGAAACCTGGTGGTGGAATGAGGATGTTAATAAGGTCATTGCAGCCAAGCGACAAGCCTTTAAAGCTTGGAAGACTGGTAAGGGCACCCGTGCATCATATCTTGCGGCCAAACGCATAGCCAGACGTGAGGTGCACCATGCTCGCCAAGAAGCTGAGAAGGAGATCTACAAGAATATTGACCCTAAGTCCTCAGAAGTATACCGCCTTGCTAACCAGATGAGAAGAGAGAATGCCGATGTTGTAGGTGACAAACCAGTAAAGAATGATGCAGGGGAGATGTCAATGAGTGACGACTCAAAGCAGAGGGCCTGGTTAGAACACTACCAAAGGCTACTCAATGTTGAGTTCGACTGGGACCCAGACCACCTGTCTGATGAACCACCAGTGGAAGGGCCACCCATCCCAATCACTATTGATATGGTTAAGAAGGCTATCTCAGAGATGAAGACTGGCAAAGCACCGGGTACCTCTGGCATAGTGGTGGAGATGATAAGAGCTGCAGGTGATGCGGGTGCCTCGATGATCCGCGACCTTGCAGCTGCAATCATCCGTGATGGGAAGGTACCCTCTGACTGGGAACAGAGTTTCATTGTCTGTCTCTACAAGGGCAAGGGCAATGCATTGGAACGGGGCAACTACCGTGGTCTCAAGCTGACAGAACAGGCCATGAAAGTCCTGGAGAGGATTGTGGATGGCTTCATTAGGCAGTTGGTGTCCATCGACGGTTCCCAGTTTGGCTTCGTCCCAGGAAGAGGCACAACAGATGCAATTTTTGTTGTCCGACAGCTGCAAGAGAAGTATCTGGCGGCCAACAGGAGACTCTACATGGCTTTTGTAGACCTGGAGAAGGCATTTGATCGAGTGCCTCGGAAAGTCATCTGGTGGGCACTAAGAAAACTTGGAGTGGACGAGTGGATTGTGAAACTGGTCCAAGGGATGTATGCTAATGCTCGGAGCCGTGTCCGCGTTGGTGATGGTTACAGTGAAGAATTCGAGGTGAAGGTGGGTGTTCATCAAGGCTCTGTTCTCAGCCCACTGCTTTTCATCATTGTGCTTGAAGCCTTGTCAAGCGAGTTCCGCTCTGGAGTCCCCTGGGAGGACCTGTATGCTGATGACCTTGTCATCATAGCTGAATCCCTTGAGGAATGTGTCAGTAGGCTCTTAACTTGGAAAGACGCAATGGAGGCGAAAGGGCTGAGAGTGAATGCAGGAAAGACGAAGATCATGATCTGTGGTACAGGTCTGGACCTCTTGCAGAGTACAGGCCAGTTCCCATGCGCTGTATGTCGCACTGGAGTTGGCAGCAACAGTATCTTTTGTAATGGCTGCAAGTTCTGGGTGCACAAGAAATGCAGTGGGCTCAAACGCTTGATAGAGGACCCTGATTACAGGTGTACACGGTGCCAAGGAACTGCACGCCCCTTAGATGGCAGACCACAGAGGGAAGTCCAAGTCGGATCCGACAAGCTAGAGGTTGTAGCTTCCTTCTGCTACCTAGGTGATATGCTCTCAGCAGCGGGTGGTTGCGACCTTTCAACTACAACACGTGTGAAAACAGCCTGGAAGAAATTCAAGGAGTTGCTACCAGTTCTCTCTTCCCGCCACCTCTCGTTCAAGACACGTGGCCGTGTGTAAAGCTCTTGTGTGCAGAGCGCAATGCTCCATGCCAGTGAGACATGGCCATTGACAAAGCCAAACCTCCAACGTCTACAGCGAAATGACAGGGCAATGATCAGACAGATCTGCAATGTCAAGCCACAGGACACTGTCACCATTAGGTCCAGTGAGTTACTTGAGCGTCTTGGCATTGAGGACCTGGACCTCATCCTGAAAGAGAGAAGACTTCGCTGGTATGGACATGTGGAACGCTCCAACGGTGCAGTCCAGACTGCCTGTGACATACAGGTAAGTGGAAAGCGGGGGCCAGGAAGGCCCAAGATGACCTGGAAGCAGCTAACAGAAAGAGATTGCAGAGAATGGAAGCTCTCTGCTATCGATCCTCATGATAGACAAGCCTGGAGATCTGGTGTAAGATCTGCCATGCGTGCAGCAAGCCAGCTACCTGGAAGGGGGCCCACTTATGTGGACATTGCCCCTGTACCTGCACGTTAATCAAAAATCCGTTGATGATGATGATGATGGCTTCTGAATCTGATCAGGATCTACACTGTTTGACATTCACTCTACGAATTTGTAGGAATAAATTACATCAAGTAATCTGATTGGTTCAAAGTCAGAAATGGGTGTGGCTAAACTGAATATTCAGCAAGAGAAGGGTTAACTTTCTTTTACTAAAAACTTTCCCACTCTCTGGGATAATTCAACACATGACAGACTGTTGATATTTTTCTTATTTTTCCCAGATAACAGGACTCTTCATCTCATGTAAATTGTCTCCACAGATACAAAGGGATTTGTTTTAAATAATTAACAAACATTTTCATTATTAAATAATTTATTCTGTACCAAATTGTATAAACAAATAATATATGTACATGTGTCCTCAAACCAGTTTATTTTAGTTATTCATTTTGAACAAACCGTAATGATCGTAAGTATTGGGACAGACAGGCGTAAGCAAACAGTGTAGACCCAGATCCGACTGCACTGATCAGTGATCAGAGTTGACACCATTTGGTATTGTGTCTAGCTTAAACACCAACAGCTTGTTTACCACAGCTAATTACATCACGTGTACAAGTCTGTGAAATGAATATTATTTTTCTTATTTCTGCTCAAAAACATAGTTTGAGGGTACTCATTAGAGCCATCTAAATGAGGCAGTTCTAACAAGCACCCACAACCTATGTTTGCAGTAAAAATAAGAAAATATCATGGACTTTTATCAGCTGTTTTTGACATGTGAAAAAATGCACTATGTTGCACAGGTGTGTAATCATAATGGATCACACTCTCGAGTCCAAACAGGATTCACTCCAGAAATTTTGGACACCTTGAGGACTTGCCGTTATTCTCAGAAAATTTTAGCAAATTTGTTTCACGGTCCAGCAAGGAGTCCAAAATGGGCCTTCAGAATGGCAAACAGTGTAGACCCTTCAGGAGCAGTCTGATCTGGGTCTGCACTGTCCGCTTAGGCCTATCTGTCCCAATACTTAGGATCACTACAGTATATTTGGATACTTTTGGGAGATTTTCTGATTTCATCTTTAAAAGGCATGTTTTTTGTGCTCATAAGAATCACCTCAATAAGGCAATTCTAATGAAAGCACACAAGAGAGCTTGATTTTACATAAGGATTGTAAAGGTATCATTAAGTGATAACCATCATGCCTTGTGTCCTGCACTAAGATTAACCCTCAGTAGTTTGAACAACACGTACCTTGGTTTGATTATTTTTGGGAAGGGGGGGGGGGGGGGGGGTGTAACATAATGTCAACCATTGTTGGTCATTTTGTGTCATCGCCCAGAGAAAGGGTGAACAGTTAGAATAGACAGTAGAGACAGTACAGGTGATTAAAGAACCAGAGGACCAGTGGTCCTGAACCGCTCACCTGTCCTGGACAATTTTCCTACTTAGATCAGCAGAAAATGTCATTTACCCTGCTCATAAATTTTAAAATGCCATCTCAATATTTGTTGGCATTTTAAAACTTATGAGCAGGGTAAATTTCATGCTGAAGTGAGTTGAGCGTGAAAAAAGTTTTATAACCTCGGTGCCTGGCTCACAGAAAGGGAAAATATGAGGAACTGTCCATTGGACTGTATGGTATACTGTATACAGAAGCAAATGAAACAAAAAGAAAACTTGTTCCAATTTATTTTCATATCTCAAGAGCAGTAACAGAACAAAACTAGAATTTGTTTTTCTACAAAAACACAGATGTCTCCCCCCTTTTTAACCATTGAGGTACCTACCTGATTCTTGGGGGCAACACATTGTCTCATGACCCCCGGCCCCCGCCCATCGGGCTTGAAGAAATAGATTGGGCTGCATGATACTTCCATGCAGAGCTGAAACCGACTGCAAATGAGTACTGGTAAACAGCATAGAGGTTCTAAGCCTGTCCAGGAAAAGTGATGCAAGTCGGACCGCCCATGCACAAAAACCCTATTGAGATGGCATTTCATCTCAATGCCAGGTAAAAGTCGCACAAAATTGGAAGCAACGTCTCCAAAATGACCTATACAGTGTTGGCGGAGATGAAAACCTCAATTCAAACAAATGTCTCATGATGGTTAACATTTCCACCAAGTAATTTTAAAATTCATCCAGGAAAAAGTGAGTTATTGACCAAACATGAAAAAAGGCCACTTTTTTATGTCTGACCTCTAAGTATGACCTTGACATTGGAAGTACTGACCTGGGTCCTGCACGCAACACATTGTCTCATGATGGCTATAGGTCATTCCCTTTCTTTAGACTTTGTTGTGATGAGTCTAGTGACCTGGACCATATTGGCAACTTTTCATCTTGGTCATGTGATCTAGACCGTATTGGCATTTTTTCATTTGTTCAACTCATAAAGGCTCCATATTAAATTTCACTTAAATTGGCTCAGCAGTTTTGAGAAAAAAATATCTGAAATATGGATCCTGAATGACCTTGGTCTAAGGCCAATGAATGACCTTGACCTTTCTCACCCATAGAGCTTCATGTATTCAGTTACTTTACCTGATCTACAAATTTTTGTGACACTGTCTTCAATGGTTTCCTATAAATCCATTATTTTCACTTTGCCCCATGCAAAAGCCTAAGTCGGCAAATTTGACATTGCTGTAAAATAGGTCAAGGTCAACCCAGGGTCACCAGTTGTACAAACCATGATGGGCCCGAGTACCATATGCTACATGCCAAGTTTCAAGGCTACTGGCGTTATGGTTCTGGGGAAGAAGATTTTTGAAGGCTTTTTACCATATATGGGCATGGTGGCCATCTTGGGTCTAAGGCCAATGAATGACCTTGACCTTTCTCACCCACAGATCTTCATGTATTCAATTACTTTACCTGATCTACAAATTTTGGTGACACTGTCTTCAATGGTTTCCTATAAATCCATTATTTTCACTTTGCCCCATGCAAAAGCCTAAGTCGGCAAATTTGACATTGCTGTAAAATAGGTCAAGGTCAACCCAGGGTCACCATTTGTACAAACCATGATGGGCCCGAGTACCATATGCTACACGCCAAGTTTCAAGGCCACTGGCCTTATGGTTCTGGAGAAGAAGATTTTTGAAGGTTTTTTACCATATATGGGCATGGCGGCCATCTTGGGTCTAAGGCCAATGAATGACCTTGACCTTTATCACCCATAGATCTTCATGTATTCAGTTACTTTACCTGATCTACAAATTTTGGTGACACTGTCTTCAATGGTTTCCTATAAATCCATAATTTTCACTTTGCCCCATGCAAAAGCCTAAGTCGGCAAATTTGACATGCTGTAAAATAGGTCAAGGTCAACCCAGGGTCACCATTTGTACAAACCATGATGGGCCCGAGTACCATATGCTACATGCCAAGTTTCAAGGCCACTGGCCTTATGGTTCTGGAGAAGATTTTTGAAGGCTTTTTACCATATATGGGCATGGCGGCCATCTTGGTCATGTGATCCAGACCCCGCGAACAAACTTTCGTTCCCCCGTCCCACTGAGGCTCCATATTAAATTTGGCTTTGATTGGCCCTGCAGTATAGGAGAAGAAGATCTTTGAAAATGGTGGACGGACAACGGACGGACGGACGACGGACCATGGCTATACTATAAGCTCACCTATGAGCCTAAAGGCTCAGGTGAGCTAAAAATGGGAGAAAGAGGAAAATGAATGGATGTGTGTAGGAACTGAAGAAATAACATCCCCCCTCTACCTGTACCTGTTGCAACGACAGCAGACCTTGCCCAACTTTTAGCCAATATCAGTTGCTGGGCACCCCGGTGACGAAAGATACATGACACTTTCACCTCACCCAACCTACCTCCTCCCCAATTTTCATGGTCCCATTGAAGTTTCACTGCACTTCATCAGGTAAAGTATAAATAATTTTATCATATAACGTCACTGTTTTATAGTGGATAATGTTATGTCATAAAAATCATATAACCACATGTGTAATAACACATGGTTACTGGCATGCAACATCATGACACTGACAATGTTTTCAACTGAATTTCTTTTGAATTCTTTCAGCAACAAAATCTGATTTAAAATCGCTAAATATTAAACAGAATCTTAAACTTGTGGTCATTTCATATGAAATTTATGAAACTCGAAATGACCACTCATGTAAGATTCTCTGTCTAATACACTTATGACTGTAATACGACATCCGACTGGAAAAAAAAAAACAGAAATAAGATGTGCTTGTGAACACAAACATGTCCCCGGGCATGGTCATTTTTTTAAGTTGGTCACAGTTCAAGGTCAAGATTTTTTGTTTGAGTGGGAAGCCCTTGACACAAGGAACTTACATGCCAAATATGAAGGCTCTATCTTAAACAGTTCAAAAGTTATGAACAATAAAAAAAATCTTTAAAGTAGGTCAAAGGTCAAGGTCACAGGTCAAAAAGTTTGCATGAAAGTGTAGCTCTTGTCTCAAGGAACCTACATGCCAAATATGAAGGCTCTATCTTAAACGGCTAAAGTTATGAACAATTTTATTTTTTATTTAAAGTAGGTCAAAGGTCAAGGTCATGGTCAAATTTTTTTACATGAATGTAAAGCTCTTATCACAGGGCACCTACATGTCAACTATGAAGACTCTATCCGAAACGGTTCGAAAAGTTATGACCAAAATGTTAATTTTTTTCTTTTAAGTAGGTCAAGGTCACAGGTCAAAATGTTTTGTATGAATGTAAAGCTCTTGTCACAAGGAACCTACATGCCAAATATGAAGGCTGTATCTCAGACGGTTCAAAAGTAATGACTGATGTTAACTTTTTCTTTTATGTAGGTCAAAGGTCAAGGTCACAGGCAAAAATTGTTTGTGTGAATGTAAAGCTCGTGTCACAAGATACCTACATGTAAAATATGAAGGCTCTATCTCAAACGGTTCAAAAGTTATGACCAAAATGTTAATTTTTTATTTTAAGTAGGTCAAAGGTCAAGGTCACAGGTCAAAATTTTTTGCATGAATGTAAAGCCTTTGTCACAAGGAACATACATGCCAAATATGAAGGCTGTATCTCAAGTGGTTCAAAAGTAATGACCAATGTTATTTTTTTCTTTTAAGTAGGTCAAAGGTCAAATATTTTTGCATGAATGTGAAGCTCTTGTCACAAGGAACCTTTATGCCAAATATGAATGCTCTATCTCAAACGGTTCAAAAGTTATTACCAACATTAAAGTTGTCCACGCATAAACAAACAAACCAACAAACAGACAGGGCAAAAACAATATGTCCCCGCTATCAATACCGGGGACATAAAAACATAAAAAAACTGCAAACCTTCATCATGTAACATCGCTTGTCATTGGCTGGCATTTAGTCTACACTACTAACCTTGTTTGCCGTTTCACCAAGTAGAACATTTTTAAACAAAAAAAAAATGAACAAATGCTTATAATAGAACAGGGATATCAATCAGAGAGGTAAATTGTCAGTTTTACAGTTGCAAATTCCCTTTTAATACAATGCCTTAAACTTTGTGATAGTAAAACCATCAATATACCTCCCCAAATGACAATTTTGAATACAGTTATCCCCAAATAATGAGTGCCTAGTGAAATCTACTCTGTCAGTGAAATCAAAGCCCCTTGTTAGTTTTGGACAACTGGCCCCAGGTCTGCAACATTTTTTCATCGAGAGCGATCATGAAGTCTTTTCTATGGTCATTCTCTCCCTGCACAGATTCAAGTAGGACAGTTGTCAGTTTCTGGCAAAAGTAAGTGTACTGTGTACTAGTGAAAAGCTTATGTACCATAATGATCTTAAGTATTGGGACAGACTGGCCCAAACAAACAGTGCAGACCCAGATCAGACTGCTCCTGAAGTCTGATCAGGGTCTCCACTGCACTTCTTGCACTTGTTAAACAAATTTGCTAGAATTTTAGGTGAATTACAGCAAGTGCTCAAGATGTTCGAATTTTTAGGACTTCTACAGTATAAGCATGCCCAGTAGAATTATGGTACGGTAAACTGATTGGCTCAGTTCATAAACTAAACAGAGTTGAATGGGCCATTAAACTACAAACTAAACAGAAGCATGAAGAATCTTTGGGCCTAAAGGCATCCATATAATGCATAGAAGACTTTGGGTGGATTTCCAGGCATATCCAAGTCTTCACTGGGCACACACATCTCCAAGACATTTTTGTTTGGTATAAATTAAGGGGAATGAATACACCTGGCAGATTTTTCCACTCTTTTTCAAAGGGAGACAACTTTTGGGACCTTCCTGTTCGCTTTTCTATAAACTCTGCCACAAGAATTTGCTCCTGGAATTTGCTCCAGGAGCAAATTCTTTCCTTTAAGAGTTGACCCTATTGACATGGCAGACAAAAATACTTTTGAAGGATCTATCTCCCCTGAAGGTGTATCCATTCATGTATGCCTCAAAATACTTAAACAATACATATTCCCGCCCCCGCCCATAGGGGCTTGAAGAAATATAGGGGCTGCATGATGCTTCCACGCAGAGCTGAATCTGGCGCGCACACTAGTACTGGTAAACCGCATATAGGATCTAAGCCTGTCCAGGAACCACGGTGCGAGGCGGACCGTCCATGCTAATAAACCCTATTGGTTTTATCGGGCGACAGGGCTTGAGATGTCATTTCATCTCAATGTCGGGTAAAAGTCCCACAAAATTGGAAGCAACGTCTCCAAAATGACCTTTACAGTGTTGACGGGGATGTTAAACCTCAAATCAAACAAACAAATCAAACAAACAATACATATTCATATGGATGGTCTTAAATGAAATTTATCCATGTACTTTAGCCTTATCTGACTGTTAAGTTTCTTAAAATTTCTTTGAATTTTTTGTAGGAGTGTGTCAGGGTGATATAACAGCCCATCACATGTTCAAATCAAATTATATTTTGGTTTCAAGCTCTTAAGGGATCATGATGCAGGGAATGTTAAGTCAGTCATGCTTCATGATCTCTTAGGAGCTTAAAAAACAAGAGGCTCAATGAGCCTAAACCGCTCACCTGAGGAACTTAAGTTTTAACAATTCACAGACTTGACTTGACTACTAAATCTGCTAATAGAATCCAGCCCATTGACCCTTACAGGATATAAGTCATCATTATTGCATTGCATTCCAAGTTTGAGACTTCTAGCTTCTATAGTTCCTGAGAAATCTTTGACGAAAATTTAACATTGGTCAAAATGGAGAGAAAGAAGAATGAAAGGACAGATGAACAAATAAGCTGAGAAAGCCCAATGTCTCTTACACAAAATAAGTCATCATTATTCTATTGAATACCAAAATTGATGCTTCTAGCTTTTATAGTTCCTGAGAAATCTTTGATTAAAAATTTAACATTGGTCTATTATCTCTATATGGAGAGAAAGAAGAATGAAGGAACAAATGAACCAGACTAGCTCCAAAACCTAATGCAGCCTTTCCCCTTGCCCAATGGTGCTACACATAAAATTTAAACAAGATTGGTCGACTGCCTTCTGAGATATGCTTCATTGAAAGTGTGGACGACGGATGGACGGACGACGGACTCCGGAGCCTTGGTATACTATCAGCTCACTGGAGCCTTTGGCTCAGGTGAGCTAAAAATTCAAGTCGCTTTTACTGTCACAACATTTTCCCTACGTTAAGTCTATGGGCAAATTTTTTTGTCTCTCAAGGTCACGTAACTCCGAGGTCAATATTCCGATTTGGCCCAAAATCGAACTTAACCGAGATTTTATGCCTGTCCTCGTTACCTGCAAGTTTGAAGCTGATATGAATAAAAATAAAGTTGCTATCGTGGTCACAACGTATTTTTTTATGCTCAAGGGCAGGTAACTCCAAGGCAAATATTCCGATTCGGCCCAAAATCGAAATAAACCGAGATTTTATGTCTGTCCTCGTTACCTGCAAGTTTGAAGCTGATCTGAAAAAAATTCAAGTCGCTATCGTAGTCGCAACATTTTCCCTAATTAAGTCTATGGGCAAATTTTTTGTCGCTCAAGGTCACGTAACTCCGAGGTCAATATTCCGATTCGGCCCAAAATTGAACTTAACCGAGATTTTATGCCTGTCCTCGTTACCTGCAAGTTTGAAGCTGATATGAATAAAAATAAAGTTGCTATCGTGGTCACAACGTATTTTTTTATGCTCAAGGGCAGGTAACTCCAAGGCAAATAATCCGATTCGGCCCAAAATCGAACTTAACCGAGATTTTATGCTTGTCCTCGTTACCTGCAAGTTTGAAGCTGATCTGAAAAAAATTCAAGTCGCTATCGTAGTCACAACATTTTCCCTATGTAAAGTCTTTGGGCAAATTTTTTGTCGCTCAAGGTCATGTAACTCCGAGGTCAATATTCCGATTCGAACTTAACTGAGATTTTATGGCTCTCCACGTTACCTGCAAGTTTGAAGCTGATCTGAATAAAAATAAAGTTGCTATCGTGGTCACAATGTATTTTTTTATGCTCAAGGGCAGGTAACTCCAAGGCAAATTATCCGATTCTGCCCAAAATCGAACTTAACCGAGATTTTATGCCTGTCCTTATTATCTGCAAGAATGAAGTCGATCAGAAAAAAATTGACGGAGCTAGAGTGATGACAAGCTTTTTCCTATGTTAAGTCTATGGGAGCTATATGTTGCCATGGTAACCAGAGTTCCACTCAGATCTGCATGAAAACCTTATGCAGTCTTTCCACTTGCCCAATAATGTTACACATGAAATTTGATCAAAGTCGGCCAAGTAGTCTTCAAGATATACATTTTTGAAATTCCCATTAACCCTAATGCAAAAACACACAAGGGCAGGTAACTCCTAAGTGAATGATCCGATTCTGCCAGTTATAGAACTTGACCCAGATTTCATGGCTGTGCTGGTTATCTGCAAGAATAAAGCCAATCTGAAAATAATTGAAGCAGCTACGGTGATGACAACATTCTCCCCATGTTAAGTCAATAGGCAATTTTTTCAACGCTCAAGGGCACGTAACTCCTGAGTGAATAATCCGATTCAGCCCAAAATCGAACTTGATCGAGATTTCATGCCTGTCCTCGTTATCTGCAAGAATGAAGACGATCAGAAAAAAATTGACGGAGCTAGAGTGATGACAAGCTTTTTCCTAATTCCCATTAACCCTAATGCAAAAACACACAAAGGCAGGTAACTCCTAAGTGAATGATCCGATTCTGCCAGTCATCGAACTTGACCGAGATTTCATGGCTGTGCTGGTTATCTGTAAGAATGAAGCCAATCCGAACAAAATTGAAGCAGCTACAGTGATGACAACATTTTCCCCATGTTAAGTCGATAGGCAATTTTTCGGGCGCTCAAGGAGACGTAACTCTTGAGTGAATTATCTGATTCGGCCCAAAATCGAACTTGACCGAGATTTTATGCCTGTACTGGTTATCTGCAAGAATAAAGTCGATCAGAAACAAGAATGAAGTCGATCAGAAAAAAATTGAAGGAGCTAGAGTGATGACAAGCTTTTTCCTATGTGAAGTCTATGGGAGCTAGATGTTGCCATGGCAACCAGAGTTCCACTCAGATCTGCCTGAAAACCTAATGAAGCCTTTCCACTTGCCCAATAATGCGACACATGAAATTTGATCAAAGTTGGCCAAGTAGTCTTTAAGATATACATTTTTGAAATTCCCATTAACCCTAATGCAAAAACACACAAGGGCAGGTAACTCCTAAGTGAATGATCCGATTCTGCCAGTTATAGAACTTGACCCAGATTTCATGGCTGTGCTGGTTATCTGCAAGAATAAAGCCAATCTGAAAATAATTGAAGCAGCTACGGTGATGACAACATTCTCCCCATGTTAAGTCAATAGGCAATTTTTTCAACGCTCAAGGGCACGTAACTCCTGAGTGAATAATCCGATTCAGCCCAAAATCGAACTTGATCGAGATTTCATGCCTGTCCTCGTTATCTGCAAGAATGAAGTCGATCAGAAAAAAATTGACGGAGCTAGAGTGATGACAAGCTTTTTCCTAATTCCCATTAACCCTAATGCAAAAACACACAAGGGCAGGTAACTCCTAAGTGAATGATCCGATTCTGCCAGTCATCGAACTTGACCGAGATTTCATGGCTGTGCTGGTTATCTGCAAGAATAAAGCCAATCAGAAAATAATTGAAGCAGCTACGGTGATGACAACATTCTCCCCATGTTAAGTCAATAGGCAATTTTTTCAACGCTCAAGGGCACGTAACTCCTGAGTGAATAATCCGATTCAGCCCAAAATCGAACTTGATCGAGATTTCATGCCTGTCCTCGTTATCTGCAAGAATGAAGACAATCAGAAACAAGATGTGTTTGTGAAACACCGATGCCCCCGGACAGCGCCTGTGCAATATGAAAGCCCCATCACTAAAGTATGTCATGGTTGAGGCCACAAGGTCACGAGGTAAAAAATTATGGTACCACTGGAAAGGTCTTGTGAGAAAGAATACACATGTGAAATATGAAAGCTCTATCACTTACCAATCAAAAGTTATGGACTATATTAAAGTTTTTAAAAAGTAGGTCAAACATCAAGGTCAAAGTCACAAGGTCAAAAATTATGGTACCACTAGAAAGGTCTTGTGACAAGGAATGCACATGTGAAATATGAAAGCCCTACCATTTACCAATCAAAAGTTATGGCCAATGTTAAAGTTTTTAAAAAGTAGGTCAAACATCAAGGTCAAGGTCATGAGGTCAAAAATTATGGTACCATTAGAAAGGTCTTGTGACAAGGAATGCACGTGAAATATGAAAGCTCTACCATTTACCAATCAAACGTTACGGCCAATGTTAAAGTTTTTAAAAAGTAGGTCAAATGCCAAGGTCAAGGTCATGAGGTCAAAAATTATAGTACCAATAGAAAGGTCTTGTGACAAGGAATGCACATGTGAAATATGAAAGCTCTATCACTTACCAATCAAAAGTTATGGCCAATGTTAAAGTTTTTAAAAATGAGGCCAAAAGTAGGTCAAATGTCAAGGTCCAAGGTCACGAGGTCAAAATTTATGGTACCTCTTGAAAGGTCTTGTGACAAGGAATGCACATGTGAAGTATGAAAGCTGTACCACTTACCATTCAAAAGTTATGCCCAATGTTAAAGTTTTTGCAGATGGACAAACGGACAAACAGACGGACAGAAAGTAGGTCAAATGTCAAGGTCCAAGGTCACGAGGTCAAAATTTATGGTACCTCTTGAAAGGTCTTGTGACAAGGAATGCACATGTGAAGTATGAAAGCTGTACCACTTACCATTCAAAAGTTATGCCCAATGTTATGTTAAAGTTTTTGCAGACGGACAAACAGACAAACAGACGGACAGACCAAAAACTATATGCCCCCCAGAATCTTAGATTCCGGGGGCATAAAAAATTGACAGAGCTAGAGTGATGACAAACTTTTTGCTATGTTAAGTCTATGGGAGCTATTTGTTGCCATGGCAACCAGAGTTCCAATCCGATCTGCCCGAAAACAGTATGCAGCCTTTCCCCCTACCTGATAATGCTTCACATGAAATTTGATCAAGATTGGCCCACTGGTTCCGGAGATATACTTCTTTGAAAGTGTGGACGACGACGACGACGGAAGACGGACGCCGGCTCGTGGTATACTAATACCTCACATGAGCCTTCGGCTCAGGTGAGCTAACAATAAGTAAAATCTGACTGGACCATATGACCCACTGTTCCAAGAAGCTGCCAGTCTCCTATGCCAAATGTCACAGAAATTCCACAAAGCGAAATAGAGCTAATATATTTCTAAATACATGAATTACTGCAATTTCATGTCTAGTGGTAGGTTGTAATTCTGATCTCTAAGGTTATCCTGGAATCATGTCTAGAATATGTATTTCAAGATAACAGGAAAGGGAATATCTGATGACAATTCTGAGATAACTTTTTCCAGAAAAATCTATGGCAGATCCAGGAAAAGAAGTGTAATGAGATAACCAAATATTCATTTTCTTCATTTATTGTCATGAACAAGTTTTGTGGGAACTTGTTGGAATCCCCTCATTGAGGCGATTCTAAAAAGTACCCACAATTGTTTGTTTGTATTAGAATTTAATGGCCCAGACAACACTATTTCAGGTCATTTTTGAGCTGGTCAGTTTACCTATCCACACTTTTCCTGGGCAGGCTTATACGCAAGCAGTTAACCAGTACAGTGCACATTCTTTCACCAGAAACTGACAACTGCCCTTATTGAATCAGTGGAAGGGTGAGAATGACCGAAGAAAAGATTTAATCAATCTCCACGAAAAAATGTTGCCGATCTGGCAGGTATCTAACCAGCATCCTCCGGATTACCAGTCAGATGCGCATCCAACTGAGCTATCGAAGCCGGCAAAAAGTACTCACAATAATGGTTTGATGGGAGTTATACGAAAGTTTATCCCAATATTAGCAATTTTACTCCTCTTGAGCTTGTATCTATTTTGTGCATACTCATTAGAACTGCATGTCTGAACCAGGTGACTGATATGTGTACCCATCATTTGTGTGCTTACGGAGAAATACAACGAAAACAAACTCTCAAGCTGCAGTTGTAAATACAGTGAACTAAGGACAACAGTTGAGGAAAATTCTTTTCAAGGGGAATGGACATACATTGTATCTTCAATGTACAGTCAAACCTGTCTTGGCAGAGCACCTTTGGGAAGAACCACTAGTGATCTCTCAAGACAGGTGGTCACTTAAGGCAGGGAAAAAATCACAACTTTATTTTTATAATTCATATTATGCAATTTATGAGGTCATTATTGAAATATATACATGTATCTACAGAAAAGTGTTGCTTCTAAAAGGTTATAAAACTGTATGACATTTCAGATGAATTAAAAACAACTAAATATTAATTTAAATAAACAATAATGAGAAACTTTTGAGTTCAAAAGATTCCGAAAAAAAATAACGTGTTTTAAAATGAAACAATTAAAGAAGAGATTACATGAACATGTTCAAGTTGCGGAGGTAGTTTGTCGAGACCCTGGTACAAGTTGTGGTGGTAGTTTGCCGAGGCACCTAAAAGTTGTTCGGCATTTTCCAAGCCTATTCAAACGTGGAATCGTGTCATGCGTTATGACCAAACAATCCAATTAGCGTCAATCAGTACACGCATTGATTATAATTGGCAAGCAATAAATTTTAATCCCCGCTCTTCTCATAATCAGTGTCATAATTTCGGTTTCCAGAGACAACATGAAGGTAGATAATTATTGTTACAGGCGCACCGGTTGATCTTCCGGTGTCAAGGTAAACTTATTTGGTCGCACACGGCAGGAAAATTTTACAATTTGGACAAGTTTTAAGCAGTCGTTGGTTGCGTTGGGCAGGTGGGCGCTCAGGACAGGTAGTTTAACATTGAAAATCACTCAGAAGGATTGCATGACAGTTGTTCAAGACAGGTAAATGCTTTAGACAGGTGGTCCCTGCTGCAGTTTCAACTGTAGGCAACTCCTTTAAAACAATTTGTCTCCTTTATCAACCAGCTCTGTCTGATGCATGTCTGACTGACGATACAGGGGCCAGTTGTTCAAAGTCTTGTTAGCTTAATGAGCTTGTTAGTGGTCAAAATTGTTAACTGTTCTAGCAAGTACAATATCTAAAAGCTTGTTATTTTTGCTGAAAAAATGAGCTGTTCACATTTTTTCAGCAAAAATATTAGCATATTTGCCATATTAACTGATCAAACTTTTAACGATACGTTCCCTGGTAGGCAACATTCTTTCATGGAGATTGATCATGGAATCTTTTCTACAGTCATTCTGTCCTTTCTGCTAATTCAAGACAAGCAGCCTGCCTTGGAAAAAGTGTTGTACGGAAACTAAAAGTGTCGTTAGAAAACTGAATGGCTCAATATAACCTAAATAGTGTTGACTGGGATTTTAAACTCCAAACAAAACCATTATCAACAAGCTTTTTTCTTGGGTTTAATGGCCTTTTCAGGATTATTTCACTTCTTTCAAGTGAACTGATCAGTACCGGATAAAACCTGAAGTACACCACAACCTCTTTATAACACTATTGTTGGGGTGCAAAGCAGAAACCGTGTCAGTTAAACAAACATGTTATACCGGGTATCCAAACCAAAATGTGAAGATTATATTAAAAAAATGACCATAATTGGTCGTTTTTCTATATAATCTTCACATTTTTGGGATCAATCTTGAAACCGTGCTATATTCAAAATTGTATTATAACCAACCTTGTTAAAATGAAGTTGTGGTGTACCCTGCGGAAAACCACAGCCTTCTTTTGTAGAACTTGGCCTCTCTCATTTGACTCTAGCAAGGCCCAAAACCACAGCAGTGAGATATCTGACCTTCTTAACCATCAGGTCACAAAGGTCCCTACTTGCTGCTTTCTCCTCTGGAGAAAATTCTATCCTTTCAGAGTAGTCCCCCTTTTTCAGAAGGGTGGCTAATAGGAAGTCCTAAAAGCTATCTCCTTTGTGAAACAACTTGGCAGAAAATATGCCTGATCTATCCATTCCCCTTTCAACTAACTGAAAATATATGTTGTGTGAACTTGATAGATTCAGGCAATTCTGACAAGAAAACACAACATATGCTTCTTTGCCTCAATTAAAATTGAGAATTTATCCCTAAATTTTTCCTGTTACTCCTCAACTGCTGCTATGTCCCCAATACTCCCTATTATTAAGTGCGCTAGCCCAAGCATGTCCTGTAATATGTCTCTTGTATATTGCTTCTGCCCGGAATGTATGACAATTGTCTATTTCAGGAGAAAAACTTCCAGTAAACCACTCCGCCTAGAATACCAAGTTCTAGTAAAACTATCACAATAAGTATCATTTTGTTGGTCATCACCCTGAAATTGATATAATAGAAGCAGCTAGTCATTGAACCTTTTTCACATAATGATAACACACCCATACAACTTAGTGCATATTTTCACCTCTCCAAATTGGCTACTTCTCTGATGAATGATATTTTTCCTTATGTATACTGGAAACATAGGTTGTGGGTGCTCGTTAGAACCGCCTCAATGAGGCAGTTCTAACGAGTACCCACAACCTATGTCTTGGAGCAGAAAAGAGAATGAAAATGTACACCTCGATAAACCCACGTTTTTTCTATATCAAGTGGAATTTAGAGGGCTGTTCATTTCACGGACTTGTTAATATGATGATTCAATTGTTTTTCAAACAATCCAAAGTTACTAAGCACAGTAGCTTTACATTGTTAATGTCCACTTGACTATCACTGACTTGTAGGAAATCCAGATACCGTATTCTCCCTAATTACCGCACAGTGCGCTTTGTTTTTTCAAAATCGTGTCAAAAGATCACAGTGAAAAATCTACCTTATTAGCGCACACTCGATGCGAAAACAATAGCTTCCAAGATGATGCATACTGATATTTAATGGGACAGAAAAGGATACTCAAGCATTGCCTTCACTGTTGAAGAAATAACGTTAAGTTTTTTTTTTATAGATTTACTGTGAGAGCTTCCAGGGGGAGGTTACTGTAAAGTGTGCGCTTATGCATTTCTTTTTCAAAAATAGCTTTGGTGTGCGCTTATAGGAGCATGTGCAGTAATTCGGGCAAATACGGTAATGGTTATTTATAGTTGTGCCATTCTTGTCATTGTGAAGTAGTGGTGTGTAAAAGAAAGCTTGTTGTAAAATATAGGGATCAACCATGGTTGTTCATGCATTAACATTAGCCGGGTCCAGAGGAAGCTGTTTGAACATGAGGCTGCCAGGCCGAATGTTCAAATATCTTCCGAGGGATCTGGCAAATGTTAATGCATAACCATGGATGATCATTGTTCTTGCATAAATAACTTATGATTCCGACAGCAATTTTTGAAGAAAACACCCAAAAGCTCCATATAAACTCTATATAAACTCTTCAAATGCGATCGGCGAACCAACATGGCGGCCAGTTCAGAATGTTGTTTACAATGACATTGTTACGCAGTAACCATTGACATCATCATAGAACCCTAAAACACTACGGGCAGGGCGATAACCTTATGTCGCTCGATGTAACATCAACAAAGCAAGGCCAGTTTTGTGATAACCATGTTCAAACAGCACGCGAATTTCATGATTTGAACATGGTTTTTTGCTGTTTGAGCACGGCTTTCGGTCCATTTGACAATGGTTTCAAACAGCCATGTGCATAGATATTTATGCAAAAACATTGATTTTCCTCATGTGCTGGGACATTGGCAAACCTTGAAGACCCAGATCAGATGCCACAGAATGCAAAGTCTGATCAGTGTTTGTTTGTTTATTTGATTTGAGGTTTAACATCCCCGTCAACACTGTAAAGGTCATTTTGGAGCTGTTGCTTCAAATTTTGTGTGACTTTTGCCCGACATTGCCATGAAATCACATCTCAAGCCCTGTCGCCCAATGAAACCAGTAGGGTTTATAAGCATGGACAGTCCAACTAGCATCGCTTTGCCTGGGCAGGCTTAGATCCTCTAAGTGGTTTACCAGTACTTGTGTGGGGTCGGTTTTAGCTCTGCGTGGAAGCAACATGCAGCCCATCTATTTCTTCAAGTCCCGATGGGCGGGGGCCATCTGATCATTGTCTACAGTGTTTGCTTAAAGTGCAGAATTTGAAGAGTTAAATGATCAAAATATTCTGAGTTCCAGTTCATGACCATTTTCCAAGCTTACACTAAACAACTGATGCACCATTGCAGTCAATGCTTTGATTAAACTATTCAATGAAATATGAATATTTCAAGAAATACCAATTCTTGATTCTGTAACATTATATTTACCATGAGATTATGAAACAATTACCAGTTGAACGCCCGCCCATCAGGGCTTGAAGAAATAGATGGGCTGCATGATGCTTTCACGCAGAGCTGAATCTGACCACACACAAGTACTGGTAAACCCCTTAGAGAATCTCAGTCTGCCGAGGCAAAGTGGTGTGAGTTGCACCATCCATGCTTACAAACTCTATTGGTTTCATTGGGCAACAGGGCTTGAGATGTCCTTTCATCTCAATGTCGGGTAAAAGTCCCACAAAATTGGAAGCAACGTCTCTCAAAAATGACCTATAAAGTGTTGACAGGGACATAAAACCTCAATTTAAACAAACAAAAACCAGTTGAACCTTTTAAAACTTTACCTCTCTCTAGGTTAATTAAGCAGACAACAAATTGACATTATTTTTCTTATTTTTCCCAGATAACAGGACTGTCACATCTCACAGGAAACAATTCGCATGAAATTTCAAGTTCAAATCCTGCTTTCTGGGAAAAATTAGAAAATTATTTCAAAATGACATCTGCTTAAAATAATACCCAGCATGCAGAGCGTTAAACCATTCGGTGAAAGTGAACATTTGATGAAAATACCAATTCAGGGTTCAAGATAAGCATCTGTTATGTTATATAAACTATGAGATTATTGAGCTTTTAAATTTAATTTTAACCAATTTTAACCCAAACGTATGACAGTATGACAGTAAACAGTGAAAACCCAGATCAGATGTTTTGTTGTGTCTGATCAGGATCATCACTCTGTACAAAAAATTCAGTGATTTTCCTTCATAATTTTCTGAAACTAACTTGACACCCATAAATTTCAAAATGGATTGCTACATGTAAGGTGGAAGATTTCATTCAGTACAAATTCTGTAGATGCGCATGCAGTTGCTGATGTCCATATTGATGCTGAAACAAATGCAGCCACTGGTGTGTGACCTTAACCCATTTAGTACCATAAACCCCAAAACGAGTACCCTGGAAAACAGTGCAGGACCATATCAGACGTTGCAGAATGCAGCGTCTGATCAGGGCCTCCACTGTTTGCTAAAAGCTCAGTCGCTTTCCAAATAAAGTTTGAAGAAAAAACAACCTGATACCCCTAAATTCTGAAGTGGACTCCTGCTATATATAAAGAGGAAGATTCCATTTGTACAAAAAGGGTTAAACCAACTCCTGGTACATAAATAAAGTCAATGGAAGGTAAAGAGCATGCACCAGTCCAAAACCATGTAAGCTAGTTTTACAAACTGAACATACACTCATTCTAGACGATGTAATACTGTATAGTTCGAACAAATTGACCCGAGACTGGTGAACTCTATTAACATAATTTCACACCCAACAAATGCATGTATTTATCTTCGCCGTCTCCCGAAAATGGTGATATTGTTATTCAATATATAGAGCTCGGTAAATGGGTCGCAATTCACGAGATGCCGAAAATTCACGAGAAGTTTACGAAAGCCGACGTATTAGGCGATAACATTGACTAATTTATTCCTTGGATAAAGGTCAGTATCAGGTCAATTTGTTCGAACTATAACAGTTTTTGTTAAGCATATCATTAACCATTAATATGCCAGTCACAACAATTGTCATCTGCTTTGTCATCTGTGGGTTACTTTAAAAGTCATTGTTCCAAAAAGTGTGGACCAAGATCAGACTGCTCCTCAGAAGCAGTCTGATCAGGATCCACACTGTTTGCCTGTATGCAAAAATATGTTTGAAAAGTTTGCAAGAAGATTCAGCAGATGACATAAACAAACAACATTTTAAGATGCAGTTTTTCTCAGCAGTTAAGGGTTAATAAATAAAAATCAATTTTTATATATGGAATAAATATTGTTGATATATCTACCAAAGGTGACAAATGATATTTACCTCATCGCCATGGTTTTCAGAATTTTCCGACTTTTCCCAAGTTGAGCGTCTGTATCACCTAACTGAAAGCACAATAAGAAGAAAACTAGAACATGAGCCTGCACATTTTAACTCCAACTATAGGTTGTGGGTGCTCGTTAGAACCATCTCAGTTCTTGTTACGGATTAATGTTTATCCTGCAGAATAATAAATTTTGACACACTCATTTCTGACTATCAACCAATCAAATTAGTTGATATATTATATTCATTTAAATCTGAAAACTGAATGACAAACAGCGTAGATCCAGATCAGATGGCTTCTTCAGAAGCCATCTGATCTGGATCTACACTGTTTGCAAAAGTAGGGGTTATCATGTGAGTGAGTTTTAGTTTTACGTCCCACCACCAGCTAAGGTCATACGGAGACGGCCATGGGTTATCATGTTCAGAAGGATAAGGGTTAAGTTATTTGCAGGTCACAACAGCTGTTGTGTGTGTGTGCGCTGTTGTAACAACAAGTTCTTTGATATACTACAGCTATCACTACATTTTCTTATCCCTTAACCCTTATCTTGCTGTTCACGACAACACCTATCTTTGGAAACAGTGCAGATCCAGATCAGATGGCTTCTGAAGAAGCCATCTGAATCAGATGGCTTCTGAAGAAGCCATCTGATCAGGATCTACACTGTTTGGCATTCAGTTTATGAATTTGTAGCAATAAATTGCATCAAGTAATTTGATTGGTTGATAGACAGAAATGGGTGTGGCTAAAATGAATATTCAGCAAGAGAAGGGTTAAGATAGCAGGGTTCACAGGTAATATGTCAAATGCAAGGAAACTGAATGAAACACTGAGACCTGGATAGTAATAATAATAAAATAATAATAATCGACCTTATTTATAGAGGGTAACACATTTAGTACTAGTACTAATCTTCCATGTGGCCCTCTTTTCTTGGGTAGGAACCAGTACTAAGCAATGTGGATAAAGTTTCTTGCTCAAGGAAACAACATATATCCTTGCTTCCTGGGTTAAATTCTGGGTTTGCATATGACAGAGTATTGGTTGCCTGTTCAATGCTGGTGGTTTTCTTTGCTCCAACTCTAAAGACCACATTATGCCAACATCTGTGCCTTCAAAAAACTCTTAAATAAATTCTCACAAACTTTCTCTGTAATCAAAGTAAGTCAAATGAAGTTTAATCCTTTTTTTAACAAATGGAATCTTCCTCCATAGTCCATTTCAAAATGTAGGGGTATCAGGTTGCATTTTCTTCAAATTTTATTTGAAAAATGGCTGAACTTCTTACTAACAGTGTAGGCCCTGATCACATGTCTAATCTGTGCCTGCACTGTTTGCGAATTACCCATTTTGGGGTTTCCTGTACAAAATGGGTAAAACACAGAAAATGAGAACCTTAATTTGGACAAAGACTTACAATAATTTCCCTTCACTTACTCTATCTTTTGTTCTAACAAGAACCTCCCTCTGTCGGCCTAGCTCTCCAAGGATTTCTGTACCTATCTCATCTGTCTCAGCTGCCACCTGGTGGGATCTAGCTATACTGTCCGTGGCTCTGTTTAATGACTGGGTCCCTTGAACTAGCCGTGCCCTTTGAGCTGCTTCCATCCTCTGTCAAGAGAGTTACATCAAGAAGAAGAGTTTCACTTGCTTACTTTTGGAGATGTCTCAATAGCAACAGATTAAGGTGGGTGTTTGGTTATAACTGAAGGATATTTTTTCCTTATTTCTCCATGCAAATCTATGTTGTGGGTATTCTTTAGAAGCGTCTCGCCAAAGGGGTTCTAATGAATACACACAACATAGGTTTATACGAAGAACTGACAAAAGTTATTCCCATATTATCACAAAATATTGACCATTTCTGTTTCTCGACTCAAAACCATTTTCAAGAAATAAATAACAGGAATGGACACATCTGGTATATTTCTGCCATTTTTTTTCAAACAAGGGAAAAAAACTTATGTGACTTCATGTTTGCTTTCCTATAAACTAAGCTCCTAATGACATAGCAACAGTTAAGGTTTGTATTTTGCGATGATTGAAGGATAGTTTTTGTCAGTTCTCCTTAAAAACCTATGTTGTGGGTATTCAATAGAATCGCCCCACAGAGGCGGTTCTAATGAACACCCACAACATAGGTTTATATGGAGATATAAGGAAAACTATCCTTCTATTACAACAAAAAACCCACCTTATCTGTTGCTATATAATATAGGCAAGTTTTTTGGTAAGGAGTTGTCTCTCCTGAATGTGCAAGTGGTCATTTAATATGACATTTATGCAACAGGCATAAGAAAAGGCTATTGAATAACACAAGTATCCATTTTCCTTCAGGGGCCAGTTGTTCAAAATTACCGTCATCGTCAATTAAGGAATCATTAAAACTTTGATCACTTAAAATGGCAAATATACTGATAATTTTGCTGAAAAAATGTGAGTAGCTTTTGTATATATTTTTTCAGCAAAAATATTTTTTTTTTAGATATTGTACTCACTAGAACAGTTAACAATATGACCACTAACGAGGGCTCATGTTAAATTTCCTGTATATGCAGTACCCTAGAAAAAGAGGTCTACCCTTAAAGACCTCATTAACATTAGCAAATGTTTTCCTTTAAGGGTAGACCTTTTTTGCCAAGGTAAACACAAATATTTAAAAGAATTCCCTCCTCTCCCCGCCCATAGGGGCTTGAAGAAATATATGGGCTGCATTATGCTTCCACGCAGAGCTGAATCCGGCCCGCACACTAGTACTGGTAAACCGCTTAGAGGATCTAAGCCTGTCCAGGAACCGCGGTGCGAGGCGGACCGTCCATGTTAATAAACCCTATTGGTTTCATTGGGCGACAGGGCTTGAGATGTCATCTCAATGTCGGGTACAAGTCCCACAAAATTGGAAGCAACGTCTCCAAAATGACCTTTACAGTGTTGACAGGGATTTTAAACCTCAAATCAAACAAATCCTCTAAGGTATAGAAGCCTCTGTGGTGTAGTGGATACGCTACTAGCCTTGTAAACCAGGGGTAGCAGGATCGATCCCGGGCTTCTCCAGACTTTCGGATGAATCTTTAAACCGAGGTCCCATCTCTGTATGACCTTAGCTGTTGGTGGGACGTAAAACTCAAACACTCACTCACTCCTCTAAGGTGTTTCAATTATGCTTAAGTGTTTACAGGAGCTGGTTATGGTAACTCAATGATACAACTTATGTAAATCTCCAACTTACATCATCTCTGTCAAAACCATAATTATCTGCCGAACTGAAACCTGCAGTACTGGCTTTCTTCTACAAATATAAATAAAAAGAAATCATGAACTACATTGAAATATATTTAACCAGTCTCTCCAAGATCTGTGTTCATGTATGTAGCTACACCACTGAGAATGACAACATGTTTTTACCTATATATTTTTATTTTATTTCAGATTTACAGTCCTTCCAAACATTAATCAGGTGGACATAAACTGGACTATCCATAGAAAAACCACCCGATCTTCCATTGCAGAACTTGCCATCTCATATATGACCAAAGTCAGGCTCGAACCCAGCTGTGAGAGACCTAACCTTACCCACTAGGCCATGAAAGTTGGCATGCAAGGCACAGATGCATATCAGATGTGACTGCTACGAGCAACTACTCAAAGACAAGACTTTTCTTTAATCTTTACATCTTTATTATCCAGTAATGCTCAAAATTAAGATAACCCTAAAAAGGTGTTTTTTGCATTCTTGTTATTTTGTAAGAATTAAGATCTACGCAGGGTGCTCAATGAAAACTTGTAGTTCATTCGAAAGATTACTATCAACAGTCACCCTCAATGAGGCAATTCTAATGTGGTAGTTAATACCTTTGAAGCATGGAATACAAAACAGACTGAAAATTGTTGAGTGTGCAATTTTTCTGGACAAGACTAGCTAGTTTCGGCCAAATAGGCCTCACCAGTGACCCTCATATATTTTTCAAACTCCTCAATGAAATCAATGATTCCAAAGTTCCAAACTTTTAGAACACTAAAATAACACTGCATTATAACACAGTTTTAGATAATATGTGTAACATGGTTTAAATGGATCCAAAACATGTATATAAATTATACAGAAATATGACCAGTAAAAACATTACCATTACTGGTCATTTTTCTGTATAATCTATGCATTTTGTTTGGATATAACATGGTTGTTTAACAGCATATACTATATAGGGTATGTGCATTGGACCACACCCAAAGTTTTATAAAGTTTTGTAGTGTATATATTTTACCACATCTCTTGACATCTGGTCAACATCTCTCCTGTAGTTGCGCAGCCTCCCTAACATCTGGGTTCTGTACTGTACAGGTGCTGCTTTGGCCTCATTCTCCATTTCTTGTATCTGTTAGCAGAAAAACAATCTCTTGGTACATGTACAAAATACAAATAAATGAATATTCTTGCATAAATACCTATGTGCATTCCTGTTTGAAGCCATTGTCAAATGGATCGAAACCTGCACTCAAACAACAAAAACCCTGTTCAAATCATAAAATTTGCGTGCTGTTTGAACATGGATTTTGAGCTTTTTATGTCACAAGACGGGCCTTGCTTTGTTTATGTTACATTGAGCGATGAAACGTAATCCCCCTGAACGTAGCGTTTTAGAGATCTATTGTTACGAGCCAGGCGTAGCAGAAAGAAAAAGCAAACAAGCCTTTTGGAAAAATTTAACAAAATTTATTTACAAGTTAACTTTAACCTGTAGAAGTAAGAAAATTAAATGTACTTAGCTCTGTTATGAAATATCCTGAATGAATCTATTTTCCTTGAACCCACAGAATTCACAGTCCAAAATGAAAAGTAATATCCTTTAACAATCCAACACAGAATTTAGAAATAACTTTTCTTAAATGCCCAAACATCAAACTCCAAAGTCTCCCTCAATGAGAAAAATCAAGCTCTTTTATAGACCCTAAGATTTCTCTAGAACATTCCAGAGGGCTGTGGAATAAGATGAGGTAATTTTCTAAAAATAATGCAACCCAGAACTTTCTGGAAGGTTCTGAAGTACTTTTCCTTGTAAACATGTTGTTTACAAAAATGAAATTAATCTGTGACTCAGTTTTCTAGAATCTTCTATAAGAAGATTAACAAGATATTTATAGCACTATTAGGTCACAGTGGGGTGCAAGTGGGAATCAGAAAAATAAATTCTTATGCATAACACTCCCCCTCTTCGAGGAAAAGAAAGATTTATGTAATAAAGCTTTCTTTTGCTTTAAGAATAATAAAATATTGAGCATAGCATATAAAATTACATGTATCTACAACCCACTTTAGTAGAAAAGAAAAACACAACTCCTGACCCTGCTCAAGCTCTTGAAAGGGCATCAGGGATAATGTTATCTCTCCCTCTGATATGTCTTATGTCTAAATTATACTCTTGTAGCATAAGACTCCACCTGAGCAACCGCTGATTTTTGTTTTTCATTTTATGTATGAAAGTCAGTGGATTGTGATCACTGAAAACAACCATCGGTGCAGTAGTAGGGGTAAGATAAACTTCGAAATGTTGCAGACTGATTCTTGCTCTGCATCTGTCTATGTTCGAGAATTAATCCTTCTAAGAGTCTATAAACATTTTTGTCCTTTCATGTTCTGGTATAAGAATACTAGGAGAACTCCATTCCAGTCATTGTCCAGCAAATACTGAATTTCTTCTTTAAGATTTTTCTGTTTTATAGGATTCATCCTGTATGGGTGTTGTTTTACAGGTTTAGAACCATTTATGTCCACATCGTGAAATATTTTGTCTGTCCGTGTTGGAATGTCAGGAAATAAGTGTTCATATTCAAAAATTAGCTGTTTCAGTTCATTCCGCTGATTTGGCTCTAGATGTGACAGTTTCTGGTCAAGATTCCGTAGAATGTCAGAATTCTGAAGTTTTGATGATGTGGGATCCGACTTCACTGAATTAATATCCTCACAGTCATTGTCACATGAATTAAGTGGAACAGAGCTAACTAGATTGACTGATGTTAAAGATGTATAGTCCCTATCTATGTATTCCTTAAGCATGTTAATGTGACATAGCTGCTTTAGCTTGCGCCTCTCAGGAGTGTTTATTATGTAATTTACGTCACTGATCTTTTTGTCTACAGTGTATGGACCATAATACCTGGCCTGCAACGATTTTCCTGGAATAGGCAAAAGAGCTAGTACCTTATCACCTGGTTTAAAATTCCTTTCTTTTGTCCCTATGTCATATAGCTGTTTCATTTTCCTTTGGGCTGACTGAAGATTGGTCCGAGCAGCCTCACAAGCTTTTGAAAGTCTAGTTTTGAAATCAGACACATACTGAAGTAAATTCAGGGAGGTGTCATCATTGGAGAGAAATTTCTCTTTGAGAAGTTTCAAAGGACCACGAACAGTATGGCCAAATACTAATTCAAATGGACTGAAGCCAAGAGATTCTTGCACAGATTCTCTAACAGCAAATAAAAGGAGATGGATGCCTTCATCCCAATCCTTCTCTGTGTCAAAACAATATGATCTTATCATGTTTTTCAATGTTTGATGGAATCTTTCAAGGGCGCCTTGACTTTCAGGATGATAGGCCGATGACTTATACTGTACAATGCCAAGTTCATGCATTACTTGTTGAAATATTCCAGACATAAAATTTGAGCCTTGGTCTGACTGAATAGATTTAGGAAGCCCAACAAATGTGAAAAACTTCACTAAGGCCTTGACGATTGTCTTAGTTTTGATATTTCTTAAAGGAATGGCTTCAGGAAAACGTGTGGAAGCACACATAATGGTCAAAAGATATTCACAGCCGGACTTAGTTCTGGGCAAGGGACCCACACAGTCTATAATTATTCGACTGAAAGGTTCATCAAAAGCAGGTATAGGCTGCAAATGAGCCTTAGGTATAGTCTGATTGGGTTTTCCTACCATTTGGCATGTACGACAGGACCTACAATGCTCAGAAACATCTGATTTTAACCCAGGCCAGTAAAAATGATTAAGAATCTTGTGATAGGTTTTATTTACACCTAAATGTCCTGACATGGGAGTTTCATGTGCCAAGTTTAATATTTCGGGACGGTAAACCCGTGGAACCACTATCTGGTGGTTGACAGTCCACTCGTCTTCTGCTGAGACGTCTGGTGGACGCCATTTTCTCATAAGAATGTCATTTTTGACATAATAACAGACTGGGACCTGAGATACTTCCTGCTCATCTAAGGCCCTTTCAAATAAAGGCGAAATTTCAGGATCCTTATGCTGTTCTATAGCTAGTTGAGACCCAGACATTTTGTCATGGCCTAGATCTAAAGATGAGTTATTCTCATGAAAATCTGTCTGCTTATCAGGCAGGTTTGAAGACAGAGACCTTGTTATCTCGTCATTAAAAGACTGACCCAAAAAGGTATCAGTAAAATCAAAATCCTGTTTCCCATCAGTTTGCTTGGCCTTACGTGCCATAGCCCTTGTGACTGCACAGGACGGATAAAGATCAGGAATTTCCTGCTCAATGGGATCAGGTGGTTGATCAGTGCAAGGATTAGAAGTCAAAAGTGGGTTTACCACAACCTTATCTCCAGCTAAGTCATTCCCTAGCAACAAATGAACACCTTTAAAAGGTAAAGAAGGTCTAATACCAACAGCCACTGAACCGGATACCAAGTCTGATGACAAATAAGCGTTATGAAGCGGAACATTAACAAATCCACATTCCACACCCTGAATAAGGACACTTTGGCCCAAAGAAGTCTTCTCAGAAAAAGGCAGAGTATCTGCAAGAATAAGAGATTGAGAAGCTCCGGTATCTCGTAAGATTTTGATAGGGGTAGGATGGGCATAACTGTCACCATTTAGTGACACAAAACCATCTGATAAGAATGGTTCATAACACTCCATAACTGAATCAGTCTCAGATAATTTGGTATCAGAAAGAGTTTCCTCCCTTACACAAGACTGTGGTTTTGGCCTTATAGAAGTCAAGCCTGTAGGCTTAAGTTCCTCTTGTCTTTCTCTTTCTTTCCTTCGCTTTAATTTTAAACACTCAGTGATCAAATGACCTGTATTTTTACAATAATAACAAACTACTTGAGATTGAGATAAGGGATTCTGGTCTTTGTTTTCACCAGAAGGTTTGGGAAAATTTGGGCTTCTGTTTTCACCAGAAGGTTTGGAAGGATTCTGGCTTTTATTTTCACCAGAAAGTTTGGGCATAGTACTAGATGTATGGCTATAACTACCAGAAGGATTACTGGGATAGAATCTTGGACCTGTCTGTGGATTATAAGGTTTTCGAGGATAAGGCCTGTTCACAAATGAGACTTTATGAGTCAAAGCATAATCATCTGCCAAACGAGAAGCTTCCTCCAAAGTTTCAACCTGTCTCTCATCGAGAAAAGATTTAATGTCTGAATTTATGCACCATTTGAACTCTTCAACAAGGACAAGTTGTCTAAGTTTGTCATGATCAGAGCCTACTTTTTTAGAAGAACACCACCTATCAAATAGCTGTTCTTTGGTTCGAGCAAATTCTACATGGGTCTGGGAAATTTCTTTTTTGCAATTCCTAAATTTCTGCCTGTAAGCCTCAGGGACCAACTCATATGCCTTAAGAATAAGCTCCTTGACCAGATCATAGTCTGAGCTTTGCTCGACAGTCAGCTGAGTGTAAATGTCTCGAGCCTTTCCGACAACAACGCTTTGCAAAAGTAAGGTCCAATGCTCTTTTGGCCATTTTAAATTTTCTGCAACTTTTTCAAAATGCAAAAAATACTTATCTACCTCTTTTTCCTGAAATGGGGGAACTAATCTGATATGCTTTGTGGCATCAAAGTAACTACCAGAGTCAAAAACAGGGGTAGGTTTCACCCTATCTTGACCCTGGAGTTCCAGTTCCTTCATCTTTAATTGAAAATGCCATTTTTCTCTTTCTATTTCAAGTCGCTCTTCTTTTTCTAATTTTTCTTTCTGAAGGCGTTCCTCCATTTCTCTTTTTTCCCTCTCCATTTCTCTTTGTTTTTCCTTCTCTCTTTCTTCCATTTCTAATCTTTCCATCTGCATTTGTCTCTGCATTTCTCTTTCTTTTTCCTTCTCTCTTTCTTCCATTTCTCTTTGCTTTTCCTTCTCTCTTTCTTCCATTTCTAATCTGAACTTCTCTAATTCAATTTGCCTTCCTATTTCAATTTGTCTCATTTGTAATTCAGTATGAGAAACCATAATGAGAGACAAAGCAGATGGATCGAAAAGTTCTTCATCAACAAAAAACTGCACCAAAATATTCTTAATTTCATGCTTCTTCATGCTTGTTTTGACAGCAGTGACCCCATAATGGGAAGCAATTTCTAGCAAATCTGTCCTTTTGGCCAGATTAAACAACTCCTGAGTAGGCTGAGCCAAAAAGCTTCTCAAATCAAATGACATGTTTGCTTTTTGTTTGTTTTATAAAGTATTTATGGAAATACAGATTGAGGTTAATTTGACAAAGTTTTTTTTTTTTTTTTTTTAATGACAAGCCCAACGAGAATTTCACATGAAATGACAAGTACTATTTCACCTGAAATGACAGCTCACATGAAATGACAATCCCCTATATGCCTATAGGGAAATACCAATCCTGTGAAGCAACTGCAAAGTCTATTTGATAAGAAATAACAATTACCTGCGTCACATGAAATGTCGGTTTTAAAATGCTTAAAATGGTTTTATCCCGGACGAGTCCCCAATTTCTGTTACGAGCCAGGCGTAGCAGAAAGAAAAAGCAAACAAGCCTTTTGGAAAAATTTAACAAAATTTATTTACAAGTTAACTTTAACCTGTAGAAGTAAGAAAATTAAATGTACTTAGCTCTGTTATGAAATATCCTGAATGAATCTATTTTCCTTGAACCCACAGAATTCACAGTCCAAAATGAAAAGTAATATCCTTTAACAATCCAACACAGAATTTAGAAATAACTTTTCTTAAATGCCCAAACATCAAACTCCAAAGTCTCCCTCAATGAGAAAAATCAAGCTCTTTTATAGACCCTAAGATTTCTCTAGAACATTCCAGAGGGCTGTGGAATAAGATGAGGTAATTTTCTAAAAATAATGCAACCCAGAACTTTCTGGAAGGTTCTGAAGTACTTTTCCTTGTAAACATGTTGTTTACAAAAATGAAATTAATCTGTGACTCAGTTTTCTAGAATCTTCTATAAGAAGATTAACAAGATATTTATAGCACTATTAGGTCACAGTGGGGTGCAAGTGGGAATCAGAAAAATAAATTCTTATGCATAACACTATGATGACGTCAAAAGGGTTTCTTTGTAACAACATCATTGTACACAACATTCTGAACTAGCTGCCATGTTGGTTTGCTGGTCCATTTGAAGAGTTTATATGGAGTTTATATATAAGGTTTTTGGGCGTGTTCATCAAGATCTGCTGTTGAAATCTAAGGTATGCAAAAACAACGATCTACCATGGTTATTTCATTGCATTAACATTTGCTGGATCCCTCTGAAGATATTTGAACATTGGGTCTAGCGGCCTCATATTCAAACAGCTTCCTGGGGACCCGGTAAATGTTAATGCATGAAAAACCATGGTTGATCCCTATAAAATACCTGGAATACTGTCACTTATATAATTTACAGTGTATTGCTACACTCGGCTCATAATTCATCTAAACATCAATCCATCTTGTTAGCTCTGTTCAACTTGAATCATGCGAAAAATTACTGTGAGGACCTTTAAATTCAATGAAATCTGATCCCACATCATCAAAACCACAGAATTCTGACATTCTGAGGAATCTAGATGAGAAACTGTCGCGTCTAAAGCCACGGGCCAGTTGTTCAAAACTAATGACATCGTTAGTTAACGTATCCTAAAAACTTTGATCATTTATTGTGGCAAATATGCTAATATTTTTGCTGAAAAAAAAAATGTGAACAACTTTTGCGGATGCAAAAGCTGCTCACATTTTTTCAGCAAAAATACCAAAATTTTGAATATTAAACTTGCTAGAACAGTTAACAATATGACCACTAACTAGCTCGTTAGCTAACGATGCTTTGAACAACTGGCCCCAGATCAACAAAATGAATAAAACAGTTGATTTTCTAACATGAGCACTTATTTCCAGATATCTTACGATATGAAAGCCGTAACAAGGAAAGAAGCATATAGCTGAAGAAAATGCCGCCTATGGTGGAATTTGAATGCTATAACCACTGAGCCCAAGAGTTGACTCTCTGATACAGTTGTCAGAGAGTGGCAATAAACCTAGGACCTATGCATAATCTATCAGGAAATGCTGTCTGTAACAGTATACTTATTGGTCTATTCACTTGCAACATTTTTTTCTTTTTTCAATTACAGCTTAAATCTGCATTACCCTTGTACCCTATTAAAGGAAAAATGCAGGGAAACATTCATACTCCCATATTCTTGTCGAGTTAAGCCAAGTTGTTTCCAGAAGTCACTTACAAAACTAAATTTTCACTCACAAACTGCCATCAGGCATATTGGCGCTACACAATAGCTTAACCAATTGCATGTGGGAAACCCCTCAAGGGGTACCTTGGCAAACAATGCAGGCCCAGATCAGACAGCGCCCGCCCATCGGGGCTTGAAGAAATAAATGGGCTGCATGATGCTTCCACGCAGAGCTGAATCCGACCGCACAAAAGTACTGGTCAACTGCTTAGAGGACCTAAGCCTGCCCAGGCAACGCGGTGCGATTCGGAACTGTCCATGCTTATAAACTCTATTCGTTTCATTGGGCGACAGGGCTTGAGATGTCATTTCATCTCAATGTCCCAAAGCCCTTGGTCACTATTCTGCTATTACACCTTCCTTACCTTAGAGACCAAGTGTAGTTTAAGTTTTATTGAAGTTGGACCACAAACATAAACATTATTAACTCTTCTCTTGCTGAATATTCATTTAAGCCACACCCATCTCTGACTCTGAACCAATCAAATTACTTGATGTAATTTATTCCTACAAATTTATAAACTGAATGAAAACAGTGTAGATCCTGATCAGATGGCTTCTTCAGAAGCCATCTGATCTGGATCTACACTGTTTCCAAATATATGGGTTGTCATGAACAGCATGGTAAGAGTTAAGCAAAATACATTTTAATTTTGCAGTCACGGAATCACTGATTGACAGAATCACGGAAGGACATGGCAAATCCAGTATAGCCCCACTTTTTCAAAGCGGGGCTATAAAGAAAAATAATAAACTAATGTCTCATCCAATGATGCTTACTAGCTTTGGCAATTGACTCTGGATTTAAATAATTCACTTTCAAAGACAAATTTTTACTGCTCTGTTGAGCTGGCGATTGTTAGTCTCTTTCCCTGCTAATTACTCTACATGAAAACATTGGGACAATAGGTCCAGAGCCAGTTGTTTGAACCAAATGATGCCTTTAGTTGTAACCATATAGTTAAAAACTGTGATCATTTGTTATGGCTAATATGCTAATATTTCTGCTGAAAAATGTGGGGAGCCTTTTGAGTAACTGGGCCCTGGAAAGTAAAAATGGTGCACTGGTTATGAAGGTCTAGAAATAATTCAACAACTTTCCATTATTTTTATCTTTCTATCTTAGGGGTATCCATATATTATTTTTCTTATTTCTGAATGTTAACGTACGTTGGTACCCATTGGAAGCACCTCACTGGCGAATCGCTCCTAATGAATACCCACAATATATCTTTTCATGCAGAAATAATAAAAAAATATCAGTAATTTTCAATTGAAAAAAGTGCCTTATCTCCAACTATGCTGGATTCTTTTGCAGAAAAAAAATCAGGCTTGATGATTCATGTGAACCATCTGCTAGTCACATGCAACTTGTCATGTCTTATTTTCTCTGAAAACTCAAGGTAAACAAGAGCTGTCTTCACACAGTATAGCTCGCCTGGAAGGTATCTTAGCCTGTTACACTGATTCAATGGCAGATGTGTGAGCATGTTTAAATAAAAACTTTGAATTATATTTATCATGATGCCAATTTGTAAACCAAATCCACCACGTTATTTGAAAATAACATATGAATGAGCAATTAAAAGTTATACTGTAAAATTTAAAAATTAAATACTCATGGACAGGATATAAGGAGAGAGATATTACTAGATCCATATCTGGTATGCAAGTCCATTTTAAAATACAGGGTTGCTAGCTTCAGTTATTTTTCGAAATTTATTTAGAAAATGACTGAACTCTTTGCAAAGAGTGAAGGCCCTTATGATGAGGGCCTTATCAGACACTGCATTCTGTGGCATCTGATCTGGGCTTGTACTGCTTGCCAATGTCCCAATTTTGGGGGTTACCACTGAATTTGAAAAAAATCAAAAAGACAGACACATACTATGAAGTTTGCTTCTTCCAATTTTTTCTCTGCCTGTCTGATAGCATTTTTCTTCTGTTCTGAAAAAGAAAGAGAGAACAAAAAACACTTGTAAATTTTAGAGACCCAGTTGTTTACAGCACTGTTAGCCCAAAAACTCATGCATTAACCTGGAAACCAATAAAAGGGATAATGTCAAACAGTGAAGACCTAGATCAGATGCTATGCGGCATCTGATCTGGGTCTTCACTGTTTGCCAACAGGATATTTCATCAAAAATAGAAAAAATGGAAAAATAGACCCAAACTCCTTTAGGAAAGACAGGCAAACCCATGGAGGTGATCTTATCATATACACAAAATCAACTCTTGTCATGCATTCGATGTGATGACCGCGGAGTAAATGGCATTGAAATGCAATGGCTGGAGGAGAGAAATAGTAAACAAAAACCATTCTGTTTATGCTATGTTTATCACCCACCCTCAGCCACAAGTGACTGGTCTGATAAAGTTGAGAATTCACTAGAGAGTGCAACCAGTGAGTAAATTTTTAACCTTTATATAAAAACGTAAAGGAAACAAGAGCACCGCATGCGGGTGCCAACGCTCGGCTGCAGTTTCTTTTAGTTAAACACAAATTCTAAGTCGAAAAAGGGGCATAACTGTGCCAAAAATATTTTGAGGGTTACCTCATGTATTGGTATGAGTTCCCCTTTTCATAATGAACAACTAGTCCAAGTTTCAAGTAAATGTTCAGTAATGACAGAGATATTACAAAATGTCCAAGTTTTTGCACGACGAAGACGCAAAAATTCTCAGTCAGAAAAAGGGGCATAACTGTGCCAAAAATATTTTGAGGTTTACCTCGCCTATTGGTATGAGTTCCCCTTTTCATAATGAACAACTAGTCCAAGTTTCAAGTAAATGTTCAGTAATGACAGAGATATTACAAAATGTCCAAGTTTTTGCACGATATTTTAAGTCGGAAACGGGGCATAACTGTGCCAAAAATATTTAGATACAAGGTTGTACAAAATATCATTAATGAAGCTCTTATACTTCTTCAGAAATTAACTTGACCATTAGGGTGAACGTTAGGGTGGTTGCAATATTTTACAAAGTCAGTGAACCATGAAATGTAGGTCAATGTCAAATATAGATGCTTGCATTTAAGTAACCATCCCCAGATACAAGTTTGTACAAAGTATCATCAATGAAGCTCTTATAGTCCTTGAGAAATAAACTTGACCATTTGGGTGAACCTAGGATGGTCGCAAATGTTGACGCCTTGACAAACGGAGGAACGAACGGACGGACGGAAAATCGGGCGCCTATATCGTGCCATACTAATAGCAGGCGTGACAAAAAGGTGTAACAAATCACTCAAAGTTTTTAAGGAAATGGCTACAGCATAGTTCATTTAATTTGAGACTAGCGAGTTACATGGTCATATCATGTGCAATGAATAGGATGTGACATGTATATTTTATCTTCCTTAGCTTGTGATTAAATTTGTTTTGCTCTCTGTATTCATCAGGCACACTGAATTCAACAGGCACAGAGCAGTAAAGTGCCACCATCCTATTATTTCAATACATTAAGAGGTGACTAGTTGGATTTTTATGTGTCTTGGGGTCTGCTGCAATAGGGATTGATTTTCTGGCAGGTTTGAGCTAATTATAATTGGGCTCTTAGCACTCAGGCACAACAATTTCGGACAAACTGTCTTGTGCCTAACTAGTGTGTATAGCATGAAATCCTAATAAAACATGTTTATTATCACAACATTTAGGCCCTGTGGTGTCTGATCTGAGCCTGTACTGTTTGATTTGTTGAAAATTATCATGTGGTGCTTTCGTTTGTTTGATTTGAGGTTTAACGTCCCCGTCAACACTGTATAGGTCATTAGGAGACATTGCTTCCAATTTTGTGGGACTTTTACCCGACATTGAGATGAAATGACATCTCAAGCCCTGTCGCCCAATGAAACCAATAGGGTTTATAAGCATGGATGGACCAACAGGTTTAGATCCTCTAAGCGGTTTACCAGTACTGGTGTGCGGTCAGTTTCAGCTCTGTGTGGAAGCATCATGCAGCCCATCTATTTCTTCAAGTCTCGATAGGCGGGGGCCGAAATAGTGGTGGTATATAACAGTTTTATGGTTTCTGGTCAACTCAAACCCGTTTTTGGTCAACTCATACCTAAGTCAACTCATAGCATAGCCAGAAAAATCTATGTTTTGATAAGTTGAACTTTAGTACACACATAGTCAGGCCAACTTTACAGTCTATGAAGACTCCTAACCATTTTCCTGAAGACAAAGGTGATATATAGTGTGTGCATTATGATAATACACCTGTGCGCTAAATGGCACCTTTCATATGTTTGGACCCCATATCCGGACAGCCAAATGATTTTTTTTTTTTTGAATTGTATCCAAATATAGTTTATGAGTGTCCACTATAGGTAGCTCTAATTAGCGCCTACAATCTATGTTAACCTGTTCTCAGCTTGTATGACAAGTCCTAATGGGCTTTCTGTCAATTTCTGTATATCATCTACATGTATATAAAGAGGACTTTCATGTCCAATATACGGACTTGTTAACCTGACGGGTACTATGTAGAATACTGGAAATAATGTCTTATCACCAGAAATTTGGTCACATCAAAATCTCAAATATGTTCCTCCAGTCCTCATCAATTGGGCTATTACCTGTGACAGTTTTAAGATTCTAAACCAGACAGCCTATGAGGCACGCCAATCGAAAGAAAAATGACCTAAATCCTACTTTTTGACCTCTGGTGACCCCCAGACATCCCTGGGACATTTTTTTGCACCACTGTATTCCACTCTACATTATCATCGATTTGATATGCATAATGACTATATTTGTATAAAATAGATTTTTAGACCCCTGGGCCCATCACCTTGCCACGACCTTGTGTGTGTGTGTTGGGGGTGGGGGTCACATCAGAATTCTGAAGACGTTCCTCCAGTCCTCATCTGTGAGGCTATTAACCCTTGTCCTGCTAATCCCGGATATGCCTTATCTTTGAAACAATGTAGATCCAGATCAGATGGCTTCTGACGAAGCCATCTGATCAGGATCTACATTGTTTACTATTCAGATTGTGAATTTGTTGCAATAATTTGCATCAAGTAATCTGATTGGTTGATAATCTGTAGTGGGTGTGGCATATATAAATATTCTAATGCACTTGCATATGTAACGCGACGTCTGATTGGATAACGTCAGAAATTTGCGACAGTATATTCTACGATATACTGTCGGAAACCCGACGTCATCACGTAACGTCGCTTTTCATTGGCTGCCATTTGGTTTTACGCAGCTCACAGCGGTTGCCGCTATGTGCAAAGTAGTTCAAGTTTTAACAAAACAAGTGAATAAGTGCATTAGAATGGGGATAACTGTAATGAAAATTGTCATTTGGGGAGGTAAATCGTCGGTTTTACGGTCGCAAATTACGTTTTACGGCTCCGCTGACGCGTCGCCGTAAAACGAAATTTCCGACCGTAAAACCTCCGATTTACCTCCCCAAATGACAATTTTGAATACAGTTATCCCCTAATTCAGCAGGACAAGGGTTAACAGTGCCAGTTTCAAGATTCTTGCTCAAAAAGCCTAGGAGCGGTTGTGTGACAGTCGACAAAAGGCTCAAGAAACCAATCTTTTGACCTCTGATGTCCCTCAGACATGACCCGGCTATACATGCAGCGCATGGAAACTGGCCTCCCTGCTAGCATTCTACAGAAATCTACAGCGGGCCGTTAGCGGCCCGTCAGGGTAGCTGACGGGCCGCTAACGGCCCGCTGTAGATTTATGTAGAATGCTTACTGGGCTGTACTCTGCAGGAGGTCCAGACCTGAACCACAGATCATGATCTTTGTCTTTCCTACATTCACTCTCAGCCCTTTCGCCTCCATTGCGTCTTTCCAAGTTAAGAGCCTACTGACACATTCCTCAAGGCAGGGCTCTAGAAAACCGATTTTTCGCCGGTCCAGACCGATTTATGAAATTAAAAAACGATTTATTTGAAAAATTCTACTGAAAAAATCAGTCCCAAAATGTTCTAATCAATCGCAGTGAAAACAGAAAAATACCTGGTTAAATGTCAGACTGTTTATTGTCCTAGTTATATAATCCAGTTATCTCAAGTGGCTGGGTTGTAGTGATGTTTGGCAGAAAACACATTTACGAGATCTTGTCAGGCAGCCTCTTGTAGCGAGAGTAAGGCTTAATAATCAGACAGTCAGTCAACCAAAACGAGACTGACATGCATGCAGACCGCTAGAATTCGCGCCAAAACAGTGGTGTATGTGGTGATTAACTTATTAATATACATAGAATCGGAATTTAAATACAAAAGTGGAGTTTTGCAAGGCAACATTTTCTGACCAAAGCTGTTGCATGCTTTATCTTAATGCGAGTTATTTATAATTAACATTTAAAACAAACTATATACCATGGCATAATCTGCGGTCATCAATGAAGTAAATCTCTAGCAGCTAATTGTCATGTGATACATTAATAGTCAATAAGGGCGGTGTCTGTCATAATTACATCTATGACTAATGACCAATCAGGACTTGAATCCTAATCCATAGATTTATCGAGGTGTGATCTTAAGCTGTCGGCATTTATCAACTGCTAAATCAGCGCGTGTTGGTAATAAAAAGTTTTTTTAATTTATGATTACATTTATCGCAACAGTTCACCATGTCTGTATAAGCGTAAACGAATGTTGTATGATGTATCTTGCAAGTTGAAAGGTACTGAATGCGCCGAAAAGAAGTCAAACTGCACAGTTCATGAGATCACAATGGCTGTGGCGAGCCTGCTGCACGTTGACAGGCAGGAAAAAAGTTACTATCGTGTGCCGGTTCATGAATTATCAATTGCCTTGAATGTTATGGTGCGTCATTTAGTTACCTCAGCCTGTCAGTCAGTTAGAGTTGTACATACACGCAGTCTCGCCAGAGCCTTTGCTGCATGTACACACGCGGGAAAAAAAACTGTCAGCTTAGCGAGATAAGAGAATAAAGAATGCAGATTAGTTCCTAATTTAATGATCCAGCCACAAGACAAGGACCCCTCCTTCCAAAACGAGTCCAAACTTTCACACCCGCTCAACAAGCAATTTAAGTTCAAGGCGAACATCGAAGTTCTCCGCCATTATGGATATCCGTTTTTATTATGCATACATCTACTGTTAAATGTAGCTAATCATCTTAGGCGGGATTACATCATTTTCACGGATTAAATTTTATGATTCAGGGATAAATGCAAATTAGAGACATAAATTGATCTTATTTTCACACCTTGTCAAGCGGAACATTGTAGGCTGAGGCTTGTGTTTACAATGTAATAGTAGAATAGACAGACCCGTGACAAATACGGTCGGCGTTTATAACACGATTCGGTTAACTAACACAGTCCGTTGGTTGGACTCAAAGTTCCATGTTATAATGAGGTTGAGGTGTACATTGATGATGACGTCATTGGTCAGCTGGCTGGACCGGTTCGGATTTCAAAATTTCTAGAGCCCTGCCTCAAGGGATTCAGCTATGATGACAAGGTCATCAGCATACAGGTCCTCCCAGGTGACTCCAGAGCTGAACTCGCATGACAAGGCTTCAAGCACAATGATGAAAAGCAGTGGGCTGAGAACAGAGCCTTGATGAAAACCCGCCTTCTCTTCAAATTCTTCACTGTAACCATCACCAACATGGACATGGCTCCGAGCATTAGCGTACTTCCCTTGGACCAGTTGCAGAATCCACTCACCCACTCCAAGTTTTCTTAGTGCCCACCAGATGACTTTCCAAGGCACTCGATCAAAAGCCTTCTCCAGGTCTACTAAAGCCATGTAAAGTCTCCTGTTGGCTGCCAGATACTTCTCTTGCAGCTGCCTTACAACAAAAATTGTGTCTGTTGTGCCTCTTCCTGGGACGAAGACAGACTGGGAATCGCCGATGGACACCAACTGCCAAATGAGGCCATCCACAATCCTCTCCAGGACTTTCATGACCTGCTCTGTCAGCTTGAGACTACGGCAGTTGCCCCGTTCCAATGCATTACAGTGAATAGACAGACAATGAAACTCTGTTCCAAGTCAGAGGGTACCATTCCATCAAGGATGATTGCAGCTCATCGAGGCGCCCACATCACCTGCGACTCTTATCATCTCCACCACTATGCCAAAAGGACACGGTGCTTTACCTGTCTTCATCTGAGAGATAGCTTTCTTAGCCATATCAAAAGTGATTGGGATGGGTGGCCCTTCCACTGGTGGTTCATCAGACAGGTAGTCTGGGTCCTAGTCAAACTCAACATTGAGTAGCCTTTGGTAGTTTTCTAACCAGGCCCTCTGCTTTGAGTCTTCACTCAATGACATATCCCCTGCATCATTTTTACTGGTTTGACACCTGCAACATCGGCATTCTCTCTTCTCATCTGGTTGGCAAGGCGGTATACTCCTGAGGACTTAGGGTCAATATTTTTGTAGATCTCCTCAGCTTCTTGGCGAGCATGGTGCACCGCACGTCTGGCTATGTGTTTGGCCGATATGATAAGATATGATGCACAAGTGCCCATACCATTCTTCCATGCCTTAAAGGCTGCCGCTTGGCTGCAATGACTTTATTAACATGCTCATTCCACCACCAGGTTTCGCAATGCCAGGGGTGAGGCCGAGTTGTGCCACACACCTCTTCAGTTGCAATGAGCAGACGGGTCTTGATGCTGTTCCATATATCCTGTGGTAGCATCAGCTACACCTGCTGAGGCACTCACATGCTGACTGAAAACCTCCTGGAAATCATCAAATGATTTCTTGTCTGAGATTCTTTCAGCTTCCAAACTTTTAGAACACTTTTAGAAAGTAGAACATGTTAACCACTGCGCAATTGAGGCTGATGATTTTCTAAAATACCGGAACAAAGCCGAAATACCGGAACGGACTATTAAAAATTATTGGGGATGAGCCCAATTTTTATTTTTTTTGCAATAATTTTCAGCTTTGTTTTGGTATTTTAGTAAATGAAACACAAAATATATTGGAAAATTTTACCACCAAAAAATGAAATTCTGATAAAAAAAAAATTCTGAGATTTTCCATATTTCTGCTCCAAACTTAGATTGTGAGAACTTGTTAGAACAGTACCCACAATCTATGTTTTGATCAGAAATAAGGATAATATAGTAGACCGCTGGAACTCGGACAACTCGGCTGAAGTCCCAATCTCAGGAGACAACTCAGCTGAAGCTACACTTCTGGCGGACCGTTTAGTTACCGGATGGGGTGTAATCACTGGATAGGACCCCTATTTTACCTTTATATACACCTTATTTGCATTATCTGCTGGTTCCTAGTCTGAAGATTATAAGTGTTGGAAATACAAGTAACAGACCTTTCAAGGTCAGGGGGGTCTGGTTACCTGTTTTTTCCAATATTGACAATGTGCAAGCTGGGAGCCAGCAAATAATGCAAATATGGTGAATAGTATTTTTTATAGCGGTACTGGTAATTACCAAAACAAAACCAAAATACCGAAACGAAGCCGAAATACCAGAACAGACTATTAGAAATATAGGGGAAATATCTGTGGTGAATCGTAATGCATTGCATTTAATAATTAAAACATATATACAGCATAAAATTGGCACCGAGAAGGAATTCTTGTCATAATAAATAAATAAACCTGCGCTTGGCAATACGTGCGACATTTGAGATCACCATCTGTGCAGTCTGATCAGAGTCTTTTCTGTTCGCATGAGCCTTCTTAGGCCTCCGGGTTACACAGACAGAAACAAGCAAAGACTGGTCAGACTGACTGTATGCACAGGTTGATCTCAGTCCTCGCTGGTTGCGCTAATCTTATAGTAAGTTTTGTCATGCACAGACTAAAATAAGATAAATAAATAAATGTCTCATAAAAATGTTAAAAGCAGTTTAAGCACAAACAGGTCCTTGATTGCTACTTAATTTTAATCCAATTAACCAATTATTGATATGATGACAGGTAAGATTAGAGGTGTAACGATAGACCTACCTCACGATACGAATCGTATTGTGATACTTTTTATTAATCAGACAGACAGACTGACTGACTGACACACACACAGCCTGTCCATACTATAAGCTCATCAATGAGCCTACTATATTTGTTGCATAGTTTTGGTAACATGTTGCGAAGCTGTGCCATCCTTTGCAAATAAACTGAGATTCTGTTACTGTCCAAGTTACCGCCGTCTGCTAGCCTATAATTCGTAAAAAGAAAGCTTAAAAGATATTAGAACAATGAGCAAATTTAATTGTAGCTAAAATAATCCTAAGATAATAGAAACCTTCACTGAACTTGCATACACTCTCCGGGATTTTGGTAGTTAAGTCATTTAGATTGTAGGCATGTAAGATTACTCAATTTTTATCTGGTAGGATCACCGGACTAGGCCAAGACTATTCCAGGGTAAAATCCAGTATTTCCTATAGCGGCCAGCATACTTCCAAAGTCAACCTACACTTAATAGCAGAATGCATATGACCAAAGACATATAATTCTCTAACTTATGACTAAAATAAACGTCCGTTCCGTTATTGTGTCCATTTCGGTCCATTCCAGTTAGTAAACGACCCGTTTCTTTGCTATTTTTTTTTCTTAATTTTGACTTTCGAAGAAATTTTTTGGGTGAACCGAACCGAAATTACCAAAAACGGACCGTGAACCTAACCGCCAGCTTCCTACCGCGGTGTACGTACTTTCGGTGAATCGTTACCCCTCTAGGTAAGATAGGGTATCGGGACAACTCGGCACATAGCAAACTCGGCCCCTACCTACTAGGCACATAGCAAACTCGGCCCACAATAGTTATAATGCTTATTGAGCTGTATATTAATACTTTATTTGCCTGTTTTATTATTATCATTATTATTTTATAATAATTATATATATGCTTATTAAATAAAAAAAGTTTCTAGTTTATTTATTTATTTTTTTTTTGCATTTGTTTTTAAATCATCTAAATCAATAAGCTCTGGATGTGACTTAATTGCTACACTAATTATCTGATTAATCAGGCGATGACTGAAGCTGTGAATATGATATCTTGGACTCATTGCCACCCATGATTGGCCAGCCGAGTTGATGGGTGTATTGTCAAACAAGAGATTGCCCAGCTGAGTTGATGGCGTCTTGTCAAACGATATTTTTTCCTTGTTTTCAGTAAAAATAGGTTGTGGGTGCTTGCTAGAATCACCTCATTGAGGCGGTTCTAACGAGTACCCACCACAACCTATGTCTTGTTTTTTTTTTTTTTTTTTTTTTTTTTTTTTTTTAAGATTTATTCGCTGGTAAATTTAAGAAACAACTTAAATATTTGAAACTTAAATAGTCGAAATTTTATTGAAAAAAAATCTTCATATTTTTTTTTTTTTTTAATAAAGATCTACTCCATTAAATATTGATGTTTGGTTCCTACTTAGTTGGTCCCTATTTCACAGGTAACTTTAATTTGATTGTTTGTTTGGTTATGTAATTATCATTACCAAGTGAACAATAGATATTTGACCCAAACAGCTAATTATGTGCCGAGTTTGTCATGTGCCGAGTTTGCTATGTGCCGTGTTGTCCCACAACCTAAGATAGATTCATTACTAGGGGTCAGACGACTTAGTGAAATCACCGAAATCTAACGAAATCACCGAAAAATTACCGAAATCACCATTTTATTGATATAAAACCATGTTAAATATTTAAAATATATTGTAGGGGTCTAGTTCATCATATTTTGGAATTAATATTAGTTGAAAAAATCCCCAAACTTTCATTTTTTTTTTTTTTCTTAATATAACATGGAAATCATCAGTCATCTCCGAAATTACCATCATTTTGATACAAAACCATATTAAATATTTAAAATATGATAACATGTGATATGGTTTAGGGGTGAATCATTAATGTCAGGAAAAGATTCCCAACATATCACTAGATTGTGTATTTTTAAGGTATAAACCCAAATCTTCAGTCACACAAAAAAAGGTTATTCATGGTGATTTCGGTAATTTATGATGTGATTTCGGTGATTTCATTAGATTTCACTAAATTGTCTGACCGCATTACTACTACATTTTGTAGCTTAGATATGCAGCCAATCTATTTCTCCAATGCCCGATGGGCGGCGAAAGTGATGTCAAATAAAGACAATCATCTCAAAAACATGTCTATATAATTTTGACTCCCTTCAACCCCAATTTTATATGGGCCGAATAGTCTTTGGGCCGAGTTGTTGGAACCCAGATGACACTTCACTTCCTGTTAAAAACAAATGGTTCAAACGCTATACCTCCTGTTTCTCTTGACAGACCAGATACAGTTGGGCGTATTTTGTCGAGTGTCGATGACAAATCATCCTCTAAATTCTCAAACTTTTCAGATGACATCTTTTTACTTCATTTTCATGTGACAAACAAAAATAAATGGGAACAAGGGCCGTAACCTAAGAATGTAACTATTCGTATGATAGTCGTGGGTTCTCAGGCTACACACTAATATCCGGTATATAATGTCCGGAATGTGTGGGGGTGTATGCTGCGTTGCCCTTAATACCCCGACTTGTGATGGTCGGAGTTTAATAGAATATAATTACAATCTCTGTGCATTTACAAAAAATATATAGCTATCCACTGCGGTTTAATTGGCCCAATTTGTCCAATTTTTACCACAGTCTTCAAAAAGGGAGATAAGTCATCCGCTGCAAATTACAGGCCCATTTCACTGACTTGCATTTTCTGTAAGACCCTCGAACACATAATGGCTTCCCACCTGGTAAAGCACCTTGATAAGCATGACCTCCTGTACGATCTACAGCATGGTTTTAGGGAAAAGAGGTCATGCGAGACACAGCTTACCATGTTGGTCGAGGACCTTGCAAGGAATGTGAGTACAGGTAAGCAAACTGATTTGGTATTGCTGGATTTTTCAAAGGCCTTTGATAAAGTAAATCACTCCAAACTCCTTTGGAAACTCCATCAGTATGGAATCAGAGGTTCTACATTAAACTGGATCCGTGCCTTCCTTGGAAACCGAACCCAGACTGTGGTACTTGATGGCGAGGAATCAGGATCTGTCCCAGTGACCTCTGGGGTCCCTCAGGGGTCAGTTCTGGGTCCGATCCTGTTTCTCGTCTATATCAATGACCTGCCAGATGAGCTGACATCACAGGTCCGTCTTTTTGCAGATGACACGGCCGTCTACCTGACAGTCGGGGGCACGGAAGATGGGAAGGCACTACAGACTGACCTGGACAGACTATCTCAGTGGGAGAATCGGTGGGACATGGAGTTCAACCCATCCAAGTGCCAAGTAGTACGGGTGACAACAGCCAGGAAAGTGATAAACACAGTGTACACTCTACACGGCCAAGTCCTGGAGGTTGTCACCAGTGCGAAGTACTTGGGGGTTGACATCTCCAGTGGCCTATCCTGGAACTCCCACATTGACCGGATAACAGCAAATGCAAACAAGACCCTCGCCTTTGTTAAAAGAAACATCAGAACAAAAAATCCGCAGGTACGAGAGACTGCCTACAAGACACTGGTCCGCCCCCAGCTGGAGTACGCCGCCCCCGTTTGGGACCCTCATACCAAGGAGAAAATACTCCAGCTGGAAAAAGTCCAACGTAGGGCAGCACGCTGGACAACTTGCAACTATGACTACCAGTCTAGTGTCACTGCAATGTTGGACAGCTTGGGTTGGAGGACACTCGAACAGAGACGGGCAGATGCGCGTCTCTGTCTTTTCTACAAAATTGTCTACGGTCTTGTGGCAGTGCCCCTCCCTGAATATATCCACCCTGTTAACATTAGTAGTCTACGGCACTGTCATTCCATGGCATTCCGACAACTCCATACTTCCCGAGACTATTACAAGTACTCCTTTTTTCCACTGGCCATTGTCCAGTGGAACGCACTACCAGAGACTGCTGTATGCTCACCAGACCTCGAGTCATTCAAGGTCGCAGTTAGTGAGCTGCAGCACTCCAGGCCCTAGATCCAAAAGTTGTTGTTTTTAACCTGATTTTAATCTCATCTGAACTATCATAACGTATCATCTTTCATCCCCTTCACTATTATGTTTTTAGCCTTTCTTTTCTTTAACACTCTGCCTTTTTCTATTCGACAGCGCACCTGCCTAGAATGTCCTCGCGGGCGTAAGGCAGTATATGGAGATAGATAGATGGTGTTGTAAGCCAGAGTGACTTAACTATCATGGACTTTGCCAAGGCCTTTCCTTTGATAACGTACCACACAGAAAGCTATTGTACAAACTGGAATATTATGGGCTCTCGAGGCCTACACGGGGGGGCGGGGGGGGGGGGGTTGTACTTGATGGCCAAGCGTCTGATCCTGTCCCTGATTTTTCTGGTGTCCCGCGGGGCTCTGTACTTGGATCGGTCTTTCTTTCTTTCTACTGATACTGCGTCAGTCACATTTGACCATTACCGCAGGTGTACAGGCCCCCGCCCATAGGGGCTTGAAGAAATATATGGGCTGCATGATGCTTCCATGCAGAGCTAAATCCGGCCCGGACACTAGTACTGGTAAACCGCTTAGAGGGTCTAAGCCTGTCCAGGAACCGCGGTGCAAGGCGGACCGTCCATGCTAATAAACCCTATTGGTTTCATTGGGCGACAGGGCTTGAGATGTCATTTCATCTCATTGTCGGGTAAAAGTCTCACAAAATTGGAAGCAACGTCTCCAAAATGACCTGCACAGTGTTGACGGGGACGTTAAACCTCAAATCAAACAAACAAATACCGCAGGTGTACATTACATACACTCCAGGTTTATACCCAGCCAGCAAAGAATGCCGGGCCAACGTCGGGCCAATAGCGGTACGACCCCCCCCCCCCCGTCGTACCGCTATCGGCCCGACGTTGGCCCTTGGTTTGTGCTGGCAGGGTAAACACTCCAGGTTTGCAGGATGAAAGCCTACACAAGATGGAAAAAGGCCAAGAGAGGGCTTTACGATTCATCAACAATGATTTTAGGTCATGTAATACGGTTGAAACAAATGGCTTCTGCAGTATTCAAAATTGTTAATAATATGTCTCTCCTGAATATATTAAAGACCTCAAATACGTTACATAATTCTTCAAATAATTTCAGGAAAGAAAATCAAGCCACCATTCCACAAGTGAAAAGTACTAGGTATACGGGCTAAGGTCATTTCGTTACGAAGCCGCCCGTATATGGAACTGTCTCCCGAACGACCTGAGAAAGGCTGGGTCCTACTCCCAGTTCAGGAGGCTGCTCCACGCCTGGAATGGCGTCATATGTACATTGTAAGTGTTCTTCGTGTTCTTTTTTATTTCTTTTAAGCATTTCCTTTTTTAAACCCTTTTACTTCCTTTGTTTTAACTTATTTCGTCAAGGCTTGGTAGGCACAAGTTATATCATTTTTTCTTGTTGAATTTTCGGGGGGGGGGGGGGGGGGGGGGTTCGCACAAAGGTTGTATCTTTGGGTCGATGCTTTTAGAAGTCTTTCTCTAGCCCTGCCTTAAGTATGTCTTTTATCTCAAAGTTTTCCAGACAGTATTTTATTTTCCTTTGTTTGTTTTGTTTGATTTGAGGTTTTACGTCCCCGTCAACACTGTAAAGGTCATTTTGGAGACGTTGCTTCCAATTTTGTGGGACTTTTACCCGACATTGAGATGAAATGACATCTCAATCCCTGTCGCCCAATGAAACCAATAGGGTTTATTAGCATGGACGGTCCGCCTCGCACCGCGGTTCCTGGACAGGCTTAGATCCTCTAAGCGGTTTACCAGTACTAGTGTGTGGGCCAGATTCAGCTCTGCGTGGAAGCATCGTGCAGCCCATATATTTCTTCAAGCCCCTATGGGCGGGGGCGGTTTATTTTCCTTTAACAATTATATAAACTTAAACTGACGTTTAATCTGAATTACATAAGAATATATTTAGTGCTGTGATATGTTCCCAGTTCTTAGATGCTGATATGGTATATGTTCTATATTGCATGCTGTAATATATGTTTCTTCTTATATATATATGTTTCGTAATTTACTTGTTGCTTTACATAGGTTTGTCGAAGTAAAAGCCCTACAGGGCTTATCTTATATTGTTACGAATAATCGACAAAAAATTAATATTCTATGTCTATACAGTAATGTGGCAAGCAATATTACTATCTATTATGAAATTTAGATATCTGATATATTATAACAGATATCTTATGTAGGATAAAAGATATCTTATACCATATATAAGGTATCTTATATATCATATAAGATATCTGATATAACAAACAAGATATCTTACATAATAAAGTAGATATCTTATATCCTATATGAGATATCTTATTTAATTCTGCAAATCAGATATCTGATATGATATATAAAATATTTTATATCTAAAAAAAAGATATCTTATATAACATATAAGATATCTTATATGTTAAATAAGATATGTGATTTGTCAATTAAGATATCATATTTACTAAAACATTTACGATATCTTATATGCTAAATAAGATATCTAGTATACTAAATAAGATATCTAATATAGCATATAAGATATCTTATATAACATATCAGATATCTTATATATTATACAAGATATCTTATTTATATTGGTGAATAAGATATCTTAATTGGTATATCAGATATCATATTCCATATTTAACTAAGATATCTTATTTAATAAATAAGATATCTTATATAATCTATAAGATATCTGATATTTTATATAAGATATCTTATATGCTTTATTAGATATCTTATTTAGTATATCAGATATCATATATTTTAGTAAATAAGATATCTTATATATCATATTAGATATCATATCATATTAAACGAAATTTCATATACATGCACTCTGATGAGTAAATCAAAATTGCATTCATATAATGAAAAGTTCACAGACATAATTTTAAGATTACTGTCACGACCTCAAACAGCTAAAGAAGATAATCTTGAATAAAGAAGCTTTATTTAACGTCGCGTATTAGAAACAATTAAATCAGTTCTGTAGAGTTTTTGTGACAAACAAAGTATCCTTTAACAAATACTTACACATTTTCATTTATCTTTCTGGGACTACCACTGATAATGCGAGTGTCAACAAAGGGAGCTCGTAGTACAATTTTTCACGTTTTTGGTATGGTGCGGCTGGGGATTGTATCCGCGACCTCCCATCCAGAAGCGGGCGCTCTACCACTGGGTCATCACGATAACACGTCCTTGTGCTAAAATGGCGTCTTTCATATCCTAGAACTAGCAATTTCAGATGGAAGTTATTCATATCTTTCTAGTCCAAAACTAGGCTGTAGTTACTCGGTAGAACCGCCTTAATTCATTGCGATTGTTCTAATGAGCACCCTCAACGTATGTTTTTGAGCGAAAATATGGAAATGATATATATCACTGTCAACCCATCTTTTCGTTTTATAAAGTGGGATTTACAAGGTTGTTCATTACACGGACTTTCACTCATATTAATTATTCATGAGGCGCACATACGGTTACTCAGTTGCTGCTGAATTCAAACCTAAACACTTAACATATTCTATGAAAGCAAGTCCTGCACTTACGATTGCCACAGCAAATCATATTACCAATACACTAGGGCAGACTGCAATTTTGGAAGTGAAAGAATAAAACTAACCCCTGTATTTATTTTTTTTCCTTCGAAAACGCTGGCATTTTTTTCATTTTCCAAACATTCAGTTAAATGCTGTCTCATTTTCGACGCGGCGTATATTATTCTGGTATCCTTATCCTGTTAAACACGACATCATTAACCTCTGCAAATATTGTAGATCCAGACCAGAAGCCATCTGACCAGGATCTACACTGTTATTCAGTTTGTGAATAAAAAATTATATCATGAAATTTGATTGGTGAACAGCCAGAAATGGGTGTGGCTAAAGTAATTTATTCAGCAGGGTAAGGGTTAAAAGAATTCGGAACGAAAGAAAACTCTTTGCATTCGCTATTGCAACAAGCCCATAATTATTAGGATTCGGTTGTTTTTTTTTTTGTTTTTTTTTTTTAGAAAAAAAAGTTGTTTTTCTTCAACAAAATACATCCATATTAGATACTGTCCTTGTGGAACACTGAGTTTACGCTTTGACCACCAGTGAGTTCGTCATGGTTGCAAGGTTTTGAATAACTGGGCCCAGATATAACATACACATGTACATACAATGACTGTTATTAGTAGTATTATTATCAACGCACAAGTTGTCAAGACTCGTATTGATAATTAACCGCTGTTAGTTTAAAACGACAGATATGTATTTTGCTTAAAACATTAGGTACATACGTTTCATTTATTTTGTAATTCATGTGGTTAAGCAGAAATATTTAAAAGTCATTAAATCCAACGTCTCCCTTTATAATCTACAAAGTATTGGAGGGACCTTAGTCGATTACTTATACAACTTTGCAAATAAAAAGCAGAAGTAAAACAAAGACCAGGAATCGATACAATTAACTTACTCCGCCCATCAAAGACACAGAAGGGAAAGAAACACAAACATGAAGCGACCAGACCATAATGGAAACCTAAACAAAGGAAGGCCATAAGGACAGTTACTTTCCCACAAAATGACCATATGGCCATCCTGGTGTATGAATGTCATTTGACGTGTCACCAGTAACAATTCTGATTCTGATCCAAAATAAAAAGACACAAGTGATACACACAGTAAGTAACAAACAACAACATAAATAAACCGACACAGAAGAACCGCCTTGGAACGGTCAGTGGAAAGATTTCCGGGGGGGGGGGGGGGCTTAAATCGATTTTACGTGGCCACAATCCTCGCCCTTACTTCCGTCGCGATTTAGACAAATAATTTGTTCAGTCCGCATGAAAGCCTCCTAACTCATCAGTGCAACATCTCCGTGAACACAAATAATCAAAGAACCACAGAGGTGAGACAACGGTGAGGACTCGACAGCAAGAAATCACTGAAATGCTGGAGCAAAAGAAAACCAACAGTTAGACTCCAATGGGCCCAACCAGAGACAGAGCATCAGGCACCAACCAACATTACCTTGAATTAGATTTCTCTAATTCTCAATAAGCCTTTACGTTGGAACCATCATAGAATCTGAGGCCTGACCCATTGGCGTGCAATAAAAGAGGGAAGCAAAGTTGCCAACCGTGATTGGGTTAACTACTATGCATGCAGTCTGTCGTCTAACATCCATGCTGTACCCAGTCTTTTTATATCGAAGAATGATTTTACGAAATTGGGTGCTGAAATCATTGCGGTTATATATTTTTCTGAATTTATATTCTAAGTCGCCATAAAATTCGGGTTCCGATAGACCTTGTTGCAGAAGAGATTTAAGTCCAATATTGAATTTTGAGATTAAATCAGAATGGCGTCTATAAATTTTGAAAATGATTTGCGTAGTTTATGGTACCGATAACCCTGATTAAGAAGTTTAACCGTTGATAAATAATTACGAGTGTTGAAGTCAGTTACATGACTACACACTCTAGCAAATCGAATTAATTGCGAAATATAAACGCCATAGGATGGCGCACGAGGAACATCACCATCCAAAAAGGGAAAATTTATTCTCAAAATCAAAGTAACCACGTTCATCATAAATTTTGCACGAAACAAGCCCATCTTCAATAGCTAGTTGTAAATCCAAAAACGGGGCCTCGGTATCAGAAAAATTTGCTTTATTTAACTGAGTTCTGGGGGGTAAAGCTGACTGATCAAACCATCGAAATAGGTATTATCAATATTTAATAAATCATCTAAATATCTATAAATGGAGCTAAAAGCTTCAATAATATCAGATTGGTTATCAATGGAAAGCGACATCATGAAGTCTCTTTCATAACAATACAAGAACAGATCAGCCACAAGAGGTGCACAATTCGTACCCATCGGAATACCCACAATTTGTCTAAATAATTTAGCACCTAATATAAATATTGTAAAGTAGAAAGGTGAGGGCATCACACACTTTCTGACATGACCAAAGTGTATATTTCTTATGCTCTTTAGAAGTGAAAAATGCATTTCTGACATTACATGGAAGATAGAGAGAATCTTCTCTGTGAAAAGTCCATTCAATTAAATCATTAAGCTTTTCTTTTATAAGATTATGAGGAAGTGTAGTGTAAAGAATGGAAAAATCGTAAGTAGACAGACTTGAAACACGAAAACGTCTGGATTTCAATTTATTTAAAAACCTCATTCCATTTTCTATAGACCAAAACAGATTTCTTCCTGATCTTTCATAGACTTTATCACATTATTTAATCACATGCGTTTTAATAGCAGTAAAATAAAAATAAAAAATGAGTTCCTTTAAGAGCAATGAAAACATTCATAAGAAAGAAGATGGGTCATACTACGTAGTTTCGGCTAATAAAGCCTCATCAGTGGCCCTGTAATGATCCGGCAAAGAAAGCCAGAGGAAACATACTGCAATTTTGCAAATTTCGAATAGGCAGTCGATTCAAAGACTGATATAAATCAAAATGGGGATCAAATAATTAAAACCCTGTCTAGAATATGAGTCTAAACCAATAATATATTTCTGATTTCTCAGAATATTCACGCTGATCCGAAAGGACCAAAAGTAAAATATAAACTGCACTATGGTTGAGACAGGAAGTTAATAATTTAGAAAAGTCAGAGGTAGTGCAAGAGCTAGAATTTGCAATAAACCGTGCTTTGTAAACGCATCAACGCTTTGACTATATAAGCGACACACGTCAATTAATTATGAGTTAATGCAATTAGCTCAACAAGTCGTAAAATATTATTAGAAAATTAATGACCTGTAAAATGACTCAACCTAACTTCGGTCAGACTGATTACCCCAGGACACGGGAGGCCATTAAATAGAACACAAAAAAATATCCTAGTAGACATGAACCTAAGTGCCCAGGGACTTTATGTCGTACTGCCCTCTACAACATGCGGTCTGGGATTATGCTGCCTTGTTATGTAAAAGTAAAGTCGGTTAACTCATGAAGAGAACGTATATAATACGGTGACCCTACCAAGGGTGGAACTCCATAGTAACAGTAACAGTAAAAGTTTCAATGTTTCACATTTACATGTAAAATATGTCGGCTTGAAGTTTAACATCTTAAGCGTTTTATATGAGTATAATGTTACTGAATATAACTAATATAATTTATGAAAAGATACATAGATGGACATATAAATTTACAACCATGAAATTTCTACTAATTTAATATTGATCTAGCGAGCACCTACAATCGATTTTTGGACTAGAAATAAGAAGGATATCTATAACTTTCATCTAAAATGCTAGTTCTAGTCACATCTTGGATATGAAAGGTCTAAGCCATTTTAGCACGCTGAAGTGTTATCATTTAAATTTATTTCAACTCTGACCGTCACTCAGAATCAGAATTACTGGTGACACATTCTAAGGCCCAAAATGAACCTAAAGGGGTAAACAATGATAAATAGCTTTTAATTATCTTTAAGAAATTGAGCTTAATTTTTTTACATGATGCCAATTAGATAGTAAGTGCAACGCAGCACTACCCTATTCCGCCTGAACATTCCGGATATTAGTGTAGAACTCTGAGTTCTGAACCAATAGTCATTTCAATCATTCTCTTTTAAACGTTTGGCCAACTACATATTTCCTTATAAGCGTCTCTTCTAAAGGTGAGGACGGAAAGGCGTCATTAGAAACTGACTATTTTTCAATTTTTCACCGGAAATCACGACTTTTTCAATAGTTTTGCATAAGGACTTTTTTTATTTAATCATTCTGAAGTAATGGCCAAATGTGACCGACTCAGTATAATTTGATATAGATAGAAATGTGAAAGTAAAGCAGTTTGCCCCCACCCATTGGATATGAAAGGTCTAAGCCATTTTAGCACGCTGAAGTGTTATCATTTAAATTTATTTTATTTTATTTAAATTTATATTAATTTAATGGAGCGTGATAGCTCAGTGGTTAGTGCACTTGCCTCTGATGCTAGAGGTCCCGGGTTCGATCCCCGGCAGCGGCGATAAAATTTCGGTGTCCGAACACGCTCCATTGGCATCATTTGCAGGGATGAATGTCATAAAGTGCACCGTCCTTCGGATCGGGACGTTAACTGGAGGCCCCCTGTGCAGGGAGAACCATCCCCTGTGCAGGTTAAAGATCCCTACCTTAATTACATGATTACTGTGTAGGCTTTCATCCTGCAAATCTGGAGTGTATGTAATATACGGTGAGTCGAAAAACCCAAATTTACCCAAATCCACTGTATTTACCCAAATCCACCCAAATCCACCTGATAATTACCCATATCCACCTATAGCTGGCCCATTTAAAGTCATATAAGTTGTTTTTAATGTTTATATGATAGAATATATCACTTACGACAAATAAATAATCAAATTTATTACCTTGTAACAATTTAACACGCACTATAAAGATACGCGTGTAGTGTGACGAAACATCTTTCAGTTGGTTGCCTAGGGTTACCACTGTAATAATCAAAATTCACACACGTCTATTGTAAATAATGTTAGATAATTGTAAACCTCAAAAAAAAATTATTTATTTATTTATTTATTAAGAAAGGAAGAAAGGAAAGGAAAAAAATTGACAAGTGAATGTTTGACGGTTGAGTGAAAAAAAAACAAACAAAAAAAACATGCAGAATATACCGCAGAATATACGACCTTATTAAACACAACTTTTTATAAAGTAAGGCTTTGGTTTACATGGGAACATATTATTTTTATTAGTTCTGCTAAAACAACACAACTTTTTAGAAAGCAAGGCCTTGGTTTACAGGGGAACATATTATTTTTATTAGTTCTGCTAAAGAAAAAACATATATCGTAGTCATAGACTGTGGGTATTCGTTGGACCCACCCCCACCCCACACCCCACCGATGAGTCGGAGAACACCCATTCATTACCGGCCCCGATAGCTCAGTTGGTAGAGTGTCCGCTCCTTGGAACGGGAGGTCACGGGTTCGATCCTGGGCCGCGACATACCAATGTCGTTAAGAATGGCACTAGCTGCTCCTCGCTTGGCACTCAGATTTACGGGGTAGAGCTAGGACTGGTCGACCCAGTGTCAGGATAATGTGACTGGGTGTGGTATCATGTAATGTGTCTGGGACATGATATTTCAGTTAGGCAGCACAATAAAAGTGAGTATTGAGCTCCCTGTCGCAACCAGACACCCTCGTGATATGACTGAAAAATTGTTAAGCCTGAACACACACACACACACACACACACACATTCATTCATTTACTCACGTGAACAAGTCCGTAAAATGAACATTCCATAAATCCCACTTCATATAGAGAAGGGGTATACATAAATAGAGGATATTTACTTTTTTGTTTGTTTGTTTGATTTGAGGTTTAACATCCCCGTCAATACTGTAAAGGCCATTGTTGAGAAGTTGCTTCCAATTTTGTGGGACTTTTACCTGACATTGAGATGAAATGACATCTCAAGCCCTGTCGTCTAATGAAACCAATAGGGTTTATAAGCATGGACGGACCAGCTCACACCGCTTTGCCTGGGTAGGCTTAGATCTTCTAAGCGGTTTACCAGTACTCGTGTGCGGGTCGGATTCAGCTCTGCGCGGAAGCATCATGCAGCCGTGACGGTTATATTTCTTTAAGCCCCGATGGGCGGTGGCCGTCTACTTTTTTTAGATAAATACCAAAAATGAGTGCTGATAAACCGCTACTTTTTTTTTTTATAAATACCAAAATTGAGTACTGATAAACCGCTTAGAAGGGCTAAAGCGGCCCAGGCAAAGCGTTGCGAGTCGGACCGTCCATGCATATACAACGTCGGAAAAACATTGCCAACGTCATGACATTGAATTGAAGTCTGTTCGTCAATGGTCGACTGGGCTTTATTAAAAACATTGAAGAAAAATTGGTTCCTCTCCAGTATGGATAATTTCGACCACAGTGTAAAAGACTGTGAAACTTATCGCCCCTACCCAAAAGGGCGTCTTAACATTAGGAAACGGTACACGCCTCATTTCACAGTCTTTAGCAGAATTGTGAAACAAAACTTTGAGGACTGTTCTAACACGCGCCTACAACCCGTAATGCTAGCATAAATGAGCGACATATTACACAGTTTCCTAAAATTAACTATACATACTGTGTTTTCGTAAAGAGACCTGCTTCGCTTAGCGAATGCTCTGTTCAAGCTGCATGTCTGCGCAGTCTGGTCATGGCCGTCACTATTCACTTATGGAAAATGACAACGCTTTTGCAAGCCACATGTGAAAACTCACACTCTGAGTGAGTGAATGCGCCATCACTAGGCACATATTTTAATTGATTTTAAAAACATATATAAACACACACACACAAACACACACATACACACACACACACACACACACTTAAATAAAAATTGTAATATCTTTATATTTATATATTTTGCTTTCAACATAGATTGTGGGTGCTCGTTAGAATCGCCTCAATGAGGCGGGTCTATGTTTTTTAACAAAAGGCAAATAATGTATACCACCATAAACCCCATTTTCCTCTATATAAAGTGTGGTTTAGAGGGGTCTTAGTGTCACAGACTTGTTATTGTGATGTGCATAATGCTTCCACGCAGAGCTGAAACCAAACGCACAGGAATACTGGAAAACCGCTTAAAGGTTCTCAGAAACTGCCCAGGAAGCGTGGTGCGAGTTGGACCGTCCATGCATATCAAACATATTGGTTTAATTGGATGGCAGGGTTTGGGATATAATTTAACCCCAATGCCGAGGCAAAGTCCCACTAAAAGGATGCCTCGTTTAAAATGACCTCTAAAGTGTTGACGGGGACGTTAAACCGCGAATCAAACAAACGAAACCTGGGCCTCAGTGTTCAGTCTAATAAAGCAATGTAGCGCATCACAAAATCACGCCTGTTCAAATTCAGTTATATTGAGGATACTGCAACAATAACAAAGAAAGGGGAAAAAATATGATAAAAAAACGGTGTTTTTCATACTTCTGTTCTAGACATAGATTCTGGGTACTTGTTAGAACCGACTCGTCCCGGAGGTTCTAACGATTACCCAAAATCTATGTTTTGATAAGAAATAAGAAAAATAATGTATAACTATGTAAAACCAAGTTTTACAGAATTAAAGTGTTCTTTTTTTTTTCCGTGGATGGAGGTGAAAAATACCGTGATAATAACACACACCCTATCGAATTCCGCTCCCATTAAGTCCCCTTTTATACACTAAATTCGAGTTTTACAGTAGTTAACATTACTTTTCTTAGATTTTTTTTCTAAAATGTAGAATATGGGTGTTCGTTATAGAACCAACTGCCATGGCTGAGGCGACCCTAACGTGTACCCACAATCTATATTATAGAGCAGAAATAGGAGACCTTTCCCAATTTTTCAGCATATAAGTTTCGCTTTTCCTTTTTTGTTTTGTATTTTATTATTTTTTTCAATTATTATTTTATTTTTTTTATTTTGCATTTATATAGGCATGATTTCGTAATGCAGCCGCAATCACGTGAAAAAGTCCGTGAAATGAAGACCCCCCTAAAACCCCACTTCATATGAAAAAATGGGGTTTCCGGGGGTGAACATTATTTTCCTTATTTCTGCGTCAAGACATAGGTTGCCGGTACTCGTTAGAACCGCCACAACCTATGTTTTGAGCATGTTTAAGAAAAATATCACAGATTTTCATCAGACAAGTAGCCATTTTGGAGATATGAAAATGTACTTATGTCGCACGGACAAGTTATCGTATTGGCCCTTGTCTCGCGACGGCATGGCACCTTGGCGAAACGCTCCTTAGTGCAAAGTCCATGAGCCGCAAAAACAGCGTTACGCCTCCGCACATCCGTCACTGGTCCAAACACGCCCGAGGAAGTAATTTTGGGCTCAGGATTTCTCTTTTACATCAGGAAAACACGCCTATATATTTTTACCCCCTTGAACCCCACTTTTATAAAGTAAAACTGGGGTTTTTCAGGGGTATACCTTATTTGTCTTATTTCTGCTCTAACATATAGGTTGTGGGTACTCGTTAGAACCGCCTCGATGAGGCGGTCTAACGAATACTCACAAGCTACATTTCGAACAGAAATGATAAAAATATCACGATTTTTCATCTTAAAATATTCGTTTTATCGGCGGTAAAGTTTATAATATATTTGTATAGGCGTGTTTTCGTAATAATGCCTATGCTCGGGTTATATGAAATGCTGCTGCTGCTGCTGGTGAGTGGGTGAGGGACATCTCAGACGCTATCAAAAATTATTAAAGACAGGATTTTCATGCCGGGGGGTCTGGTTCCCACTGTAAACATGTACAGGTAACCAGCAGATAAAAGTAGGTGTGGCTTGGGCTTGGTGGGCTGGCTACCTATAGGGGCCATAAAACTGATAAGGATTATAGGATATAATTGACTGTAATAATCAGCTGCTGTCCATATATTTATCAAACAAATACCTTAAAAAAATGAACATAAGTTATGCTTCATAAACAAAGATTTATTTATTTATTAACATTTAAATAGAAAAAAAATCTAGTTTTGTGTAGTAGAAAATAAAATAGCAAACTTGACTGAAATCAGAAAACGATTTTATCTGAATGTCAATTTAGGTTTGGAAGAAATATAATGTGTGTTTTCATATTTATCTCTGTACACAATAAGCTCTCTGCAACATGATTCACTGTAAAAAGATTTTGGGATATAACACAGTTCTAACACATATCCCAAAAATCGTTAGAACCGCCTCATTGAACATTTGTATGTGTAAAATGCTTGTCCTAGTACTCATTAGAAATAGACCTAGTACCGACACTCTATCGGCCCCCGCCCATCGGGGCTTGAAGAAATATATGGGCTGCATGATGCTTCCACGCAGAGCTGAAACCGACCCGCACACGAGTACTGGTAAACAGCTTGGAGGATTTAAGCCTGCCCAGGCAAAGCGGTGCGAGTTGGCCTGTCCATGCTTATAAACCCTCTTGGTTTCATTGGGCGACAGGGCTTGAGATGTCATTTCATCTAAGTGTCGGGTAAAAGTCCCACAAAATTGGAAGCAACGTCTCCAAAATGTCCTTTACATGTTGACGGGGACGTTAAACATCAAATCAAACAAACAAACCAACACTCTATAGTATATTGTGGGGGCTCGTTAGTAATTGCTTCAGTGAGGCCATACCAATGTATACCCTCACTTGATAGTATATTGTGGGTGCTCGTTAAAACTGCCTGATTAAGACAATTCTAACAAGCGCCCAAAATCTATATTTTATTTTAAAATATCTAAACTGAGATTAGAATGAGATAAGCCTCGACATCTGTTTTATTCATTCAGCCATTCCATCATTTGTTTAGCTGTGTCAATTTTATTTAACTTATTTTACTAAGACTGCCTGTGTATAATTCATTTTACTTTTTATTTTTCTTCTTCTATAAGAAGAAAAACAAGAAGAAGAATGGAAAAATCTTTCTATTATATCAAATTTAAAAACAATTCTTTCATTCAAACATTATTTATTTATTTATCAGAAGAAGCTGTTTTCTATAATGTCAACTAATAATTTTTCAACAAATTTGAAGCTTTAATTTTTTATCATTTATTTATTTTTTTGGTATATTAGAACTAAATGTGCTATATAATTAACCGTTATGAAATATGTTTGTATTTTGTTTTTTTGTAATTTAAAAATAAAAATAAATAAATACATTAATCTTGACTAAATTGTTTTGTTTGTCTATTGAAGCCAATTATGGAGTGTGCCTGCTGTTACATAATTGAGATAACAAGGTTAGCTTCAAACAGAGCAGAGCTGTCAATCACTTATTATTAAACTGTCAATCATTGTGATGTCACAGTAGGTCTCCATTTACAGCCAATCAGATAAATAGAATTTGATGTTAACCCTTCAGAGGTCAGACAAAGAATGACTCAGGTTTTCCTGTGCTCCCTTAAATAGTCCAGTCCTGTCTTTAATAAAATATTAAATTGAGAGGGACGGGTAATTCAGTGCCAGCGGGGCGTGACTTGACACATTTGCTTTGGGTACGAAGCGTTCTGATTGGCGAGGAATTTTGTTCGAATAAACACAGCGCTTGACAACTGGGCGTGACTTAAAGCTTTCTAAAGGTTTTTGTCTGAATAAACAGGCCTTTTATAAAAAAAGATAATAAAGAAAGAAGGACATTATTCATTAATATTTTAAACATGCGTCTTTATAAATAAATAAACAGACAAACCAAAAAAAAACATACAAACAAACATACAAACAAACAAACAAACAAACAAATAAATAAATAAATAGATAAATAAATAAATAAATAAAACGATAGTAATGACTTCCAAAATTACTTCTACTACTACTACTACTGCTACTACTAATATTTATAATATATTTTTTCTTGACTAAAGACGTACGTATCTTAGTTTTATGCCCTCATGTATGTATTTATTTCAGCATTCTTTATTTCTTTTGAATAGCCTGCGGCCCCGATAGCTCAGTAGTCGGATGCGCGTCTGATTGGCGATCAGGAGGACGCGGGTTCGATACCTGCCGGGTTCGGCAACATTCTTTTCCTGGAGATTGATCATGAAATCTTTTCTACGGTCATTCTCTCCCTTCCGCTGATTCAAGAGGGGCAGCCGCAGTTTCTGGCGAGATATGCACTGTACTGGTTAACCGCTAACGTATAAGCCTGCCCAAGAAAAGTGTGAATAGGTAAACTGGCCGGCTCAAAAATGATCTCAAATAGTGTTGACTGGGCCGTTAAACTACAATACAAACAAACAATTTTATTTTGAATAAGAATCAAACTGTAAACGAGGGCGTTACAACCTTGATGCAAGGAAGCCGGTAACTGCACCTTTCTTTCTTTTGTATAACGGGCTCAAAACATAGATTTATGATGTGGGCACTCGTTAGGACCGTCTTGGTTAGGCGGTTCTAACGTGTACAACTGTTTTGAGCAGAAGTATAAAGAAATAATGTTTATCCCAACAAACCGTGTTGGGGGTAACATATTTCAGACTCGTGCTTGCAAAATGTGTTCGTTCCTTTGTTGAATAATCTTTTCTTTCTTTCATTCTTTCTATCATTTTTTCTTTCAATTCAAACATCACATATTCGTTTATTTACTAATTTTGGCATTCATTCGTTCTTATTTTATTGTATTTTAATATAAGTAAAATTTTGTTGACTTGGATGGAAAACCAAAATGCACAGAAGCGAGTAAATACCATTTCTTTTTTCATCCTTTCTATTCTTCCTGTCTTTCTCTCGTATAACGGCTAAAACGCAGATTGTGGGTTCTCCTTAGAACCGACTCGACGAGGCAATTCTTTGGTGTATCACAATAAATGTTTTTGTTCAGAACGAAAAAAAAAATAATTTTTGTTCCTGTGAACCCCAATTTTACTTTATCATAGTAGGGCTCTAGCGGCAAAATTACATAGCCATGTTTCCGTGATGCTTTCGATCATCTTATTTCTTTCTTTCTTTCTTTCTTTCTTTCTTTCTTTCTTTCTACCATCATACAATATTGTTGACGAGGATGCGGAACTTAAAAGAATGAGGCAGGTTTACTTTCTTTCTTTTTCTTTTTCTTTCTTTCTTTCTTTCTTTCTTTCTTTCATATTTGCTTGGTTATAATCTAAAATAAAGAAATAAATAGACAGGTAATGGTGATCTCTGTGCGTGCAATGATCATAGGACAGCATAGGGCAATCTGTGTATTCTCACTTGAAGAAGTTTAGTCGCATCTAGCAGGTGCGTATCTTAAAAGAAAATAACACGGATAAATGACATTTTATTAATTTAATCGTCAATAGAATATCAAATTAAATTTGTAATGTTTAAGACCTGTTTAATTACACAGTGAGTTCAAACCTTTTCCATATCAGCAACAGAAAATTGATTCATATTCATGAGCGAGGTGAGGTGTGTGCGGTAAATAGTTATTGTGTAATTATCATCCACCCAAATATCAAAGTTAATAAATTTTATTATTTATTTGTCCTAAGTGATATATTCTATCATATAAACATTCAAAACAACTTAAATGACTTTAAATAGGCCAGCTATAGGTGGATATGGGTAATTTTCAGGTGGATTTGGGTAAATACAGTGGATTTGGGTAAATACAGTGGATTTGGGTAGATTTGGGTTTTTCGACTCACCCTGTAATATACACCTGCGATAATGGTCAAATGTGATCAACGCAGTATCAGAAGATAGATAGATAGATACATCGGGGCTTGGAGGGATAGATAGGGCTGCATGGTGCTTCCACGCAGAGCTAAATCTGACCATACATGAGTACTGATAAACCGCTTAGAAGGACTAAGCCTGCCCAGGCAAAGCATTGTCAGATCGTCCAATACATTTAAAGGCATTTATTCTGTAACATTAGGACACACCGTGTGTTCATAATTGTTTTATTGCCCTGTGATATTCTTTCTGTAGCAGATCTAAGGCGGCCCTTAATAGGGTGATTAGTAGCTCTTGTTGAACCCTCTGCATGAGGCACTTTAGGGGAAAATCAATAATGTACACTCTAGTAAACTATTGATTTTCCCCAAGGTGGCCCCTTACCTGTTGAAGACAGAGGGGATCTCTTCAGTCAGTACTGAGGGCTACATGATATTATGTAATGAAATGATAGTCCTCAATAATCAAGAATAAATGACTTTAAGCCTTCTGGTTTAACTGTGCGGCAGGGCTTGAGATGACATTTCTTTCTTTCTTCCGGTTTCGCCTTAACCCCAGGATACACTCCAGTTTTTGCAGGATGAAAGATTACACAGTAATCATGTAATTATGGATAATGGTAGGGTCTTTAACCTGCACAGGGGATGGTTCTCCCTGCACAGGGGGCCTCCAGTTAACGTCCCGATCCGAAGGACTGTGCACTTTATGACATTTATCCCTGCAAATGATGCCAATGGAGCGGGTTCGGACACCGAAATTTTCACACCGCTGCCAGGGATCGAACCCAGGATCTCTAGCATCAGAGACAAGTGCACTAAAGTGACTAACCGTGTGTTCATAATTGTTTTATTGCCCTGGCCGTTTGGTTCGATCTCCGGCCGCGCCATACCAAAGGCGTGAAAAATGGTACTAGGAACTCCCTTAGCTGACGCTCGCATTATCAGGGGTAGTCCTAGGAAGATAAATGAAGGCAGGTAAGTATTTGTTAAAGGATACTTTGTTTGTCGCAATAAAAGCTCTACAGAGCTTATGTTATTTGTTTCGGATATGCGACGTTAAATAAAGCTTCTTTATCTTTTATCTTTATCTTTAACCACTGAGCTTTCATGCTCCAACAATGTTGGGTAATGCTAGAGGCCCCCGGTTCGATCCCCAGAGGCGGTGATTATTTGGGTGTCCGAACACGCTCTATTGGCATCATTTGCAGGGATGAATGCCAAAAAGTGCACCGTCCTTCTGAACGGGACGTTAACTGGAGGCCCCATGTGCAGGAAGAGTCATCTCCTGTGCAGGTTAAAGACCCCTACCGTAATTACATGATTTTTGTGTAGGCTTTCAACCCTGCAACCTGGAGTGTATGTAATGTACACCTGCGAGTAATGGTCAAATGTGACAGATTGCAGTATAAGTAGAAAGAAAGGAAGAAAAAAAGAAAGAAAAAGTCCCACAAAATTGGAAGCAACATCTCGAAAAATGACCTTAATAGTGTTGACGGGAACGTTTAACACCAGTTTATACAAACAAACATAGCAGAATAGCTCTGTGGTCTGGCTTGATTCCCTGCAGCAGTGAATGTATCGGTGAATGTATTTCGGCGTCCAAACACGCTCCATTGGCACCATTTGCAAGAATGTCATTAAGTGCACTGTCCTTCTGATTGGGACATTAACTGGAGGCCCCCAGCGCAGGGAGGGTAATGTAACTGGTCAACTCAAACCTAAGTCAACTCGTAACTTAGTCAACTCGTACCTGTTCTTTGGTCAACTCGTATCCCCATGTCAACTCGTGCCTATTTTGGTCAACTCTATGATAGATAGATGGTTAATGTGGGTGTAAAACAAGTTTAGTCTTGTCCTTAATTAAAGGCTGTTTTTAATTGTCAAAACCGGTCTCACAAATATACAACATTTGCAGACTTACCTACCCTTACTATTTGGTCGTAAGGATTTCTATTTTTATGTCTAAATTACGATCTTATGATCGCGGGCAAATTCTGTATGATTTTCTGTGTTTTTGTATGTCATCTTATTTTGACCACGCATCGAACACCTTGAAACCCTTATGAATAAAATTGAAATCTTACAATTTTTTTCATGGGATCTTACTATTTTCTTTCTTGAGGGGTAGGCAAGCCTGCATTTGTATTACTACTGTTGCCCATGAGAGAATGTGAGAAAAAATATAATTGTAGAACTTTGATTTTATTTTTGCAAATAAACTTAAAGTGTATAAGTTCTACATCTATATTGTTCTTGTATTTTAGAACTTCCATTTTATTTGCAAATGAGCTTAAAGTGTATAAGTTATACATTTATATTGTTATACTTTTCTCATTTGCATATGAAATAATGGACTATTCGTCTCCTGGTCCATCCTATGTTGCACATACTGATATGCACCAATAACAGCCCCAGAAAGGTTAATAGTTAATAATACTCCAGTTCTGATACCTATCCAAATTTCTGATGATACTACATAGTACCCATCAGGTTAACAAGTCCGTGTAACACCCATGTAAACTATTCTTCATAGAAAACTAGGATTAACAGAAATTATCATCCAGACAACCATAGAAAGCCCTATAGGACTTTTTGAAAACAGCGTGACATACATGTAGAGTGTAGGCACTCGTTAGAGCTGTCTCAATGAGACGGTTCTAACGAGCACCCATAAACTGTGTTTGGATACATTTCAGAAACTAGAAATGTGTCCAGACGACACAGATGCCCCCACCCAGGGCCCTGCCTCACCCCGAAAATCCATGTTGCAACAACAGCTAAGTGTGTGAACTTGACCTTGAGGTCATGGGCAGGGTCGGTGGTATGGCTGAATGAGACTTGGGACATGTATCTATCATCATTCCAAATATTAAGCCAATCTATAAATATGAGCCCTAAAACTTTACAACAACGCAATCGGCAAGTTAGCAATCAGTCTTCTCACAGACGTACTTTTGATGTTGTTTGAGACGAATATCAAATACGTGCCGAAAGCTTTGTTGCACCGTTTTGAACTTTCCATCACGTGCTTCTGAACCGGTATTTTAGATGATTGACACACGTCTTTGGACGTTTTAAGCGTTGGCGGGATAATAGCGCTGTCAGTTAATGTTACAATCGATTTTAATACTGCTCAAAAGAAGATTGTGGATACTCGTTAAAACCTCGAAGCGGTTCTAACCAGCAGTACCCACAATCTATAGTCTGCTCAAAACAGAGATTGTGGATACTCGTTAAAACCTCTAGGTGGCGACATGGCTTGAGATGTCATTTCATCTCAATGTTGGGTAAAAGTCCCACAAAATTGGAAGCAACGTCTCCAAAATGACCTATAGTGTTGACGGGGACGTTAAACCTCAAATCAAACAAAACACACAAAACCTCGAGGCGGTTCTGACCAGCAGTACCCGCAAGCGAATATATATTCATCTCAAAACAGATTGTGGATACTCGTTTAAACCTCGAGGCTGTAGCAGAAACAAGAAAGAACAATGGATGAACCCCTGTATATACATGTATTAAAGTGGTCGAGCCGGCACTCGACATTGAATCAAGCGTGGTAGCTCAATGGTATAGTGCACCTGCCTGTGATGCTAGAGGCCCCCGGTTTGATTCCCGGCAGCGGTAATAAAACTGCGGTGTCCGAACATGCTCCGGGTGAATGCTACAAAGTGCACCGTCCTCCGCATCGGGACGTTAACTGGGAGGCCCATCCTGTGCAGTTTAAAGATTTCTTCGTTATTACATGATTACTGTGTATGTTTTCATCCTGCAGACCTGGATCGGCAATGACCGATCACACTAGAATTGAAAACGCTCCAATGTTGATTCGACCGATATAGATAGAAATAGTAGAAAGAATGAATTGGAGAGGAGCAAATTCTTTCCTTTAAGAAATGAAAATAAATAAATAAAAAAATCAGAAAATAAATAAATAAAAAAAATATTTGTCACTTAATTGCTCGACTCGACGGTTACTGATTTTTGCGTGCCCCCCAGGAGACCTGTTGGGTCCACACTTTTAAATCTTGAAATCTTCCTGCACAACTTCATTTTCATATCTGTCTAGTGGTTACTGAGAACTTATCGGGACAAAAATTGGGCGGAAAAAAGAGAAGAAACCCAGAAAAACTAATGTCTCGTTTTGGAGACTTAACCCTTATCCTGCTGAATAAATTAATTTAGCCACACCCATTGTTGGCTACCAAAGCATCATGCAGCCCATGTATTTCTTCAAGCCCAGATGGGCGGGGGCCGCAACACTGTATAGGTCATTTTGGAGACGTCACTTCCAATTTCGTGGGACTTTTACCAGACATTGAGATGAAATGACTTCTCAAGCCCTGTCGCCCAATGAAACCTATAGGGTTTATATACATGGACGGTCTGACTCGCAACACATTTCCTAGGCAGACTCAGAACCTCTAAGCTGTGTTCGTGTTCGGTCAGCTCTGCGTGGAAACATCATGCAGCCCAGTCTATTTCTGCAAGCCATGATGGGCGGGGCTATTCACAGAAACAGTAGGAATTTCCAACTTTGAGCGGTAGGGGTCAAAATTAAAAAGGTGTGTTTGTATGGTTCGTATCAACTACGAGACTATGAAGATGTAATCACAGTGTTGGGAACAGAACTTTATTGAGCATCAATGATGGGAAATGCCGGATCCGGCGTATTTTTTACGCCAGTTTTGTTTGTTTGATTTGAAGTTTAACGTCCCCGTCAACACTGTAAAGGTCATTTTGGAGACGTTGCTCCCAATTTTGTGGGACTTTTACCCGACATTGAGATGAAATGACATCTCAAGCCCTGTCGCCCAATGAAACCAATAGGGTTTATTAGCATGGACGGTCCGCCTCGCACCGCGGTTCCTGGACAGACTTAGATCCTCAAAGCCGTTTACCAGTACTAGTGTGCGGGCCGGATTCAGCTCTGCGTGGAAGCATCGTGCAGCCCATATATTTCTTCAAGCCCCTATGGGCATTTTTTACTCCAGATTTTGCGTAAAGTTTCCAGTCGTGGCCAGTATTTTTTCTCCTGTCGCGTTCGTCTTTGTAAATGACAGCGAGTGCTCAATTGATCAAAGGATTTAACAGTCTCAGGTCTGTAGGCTGGTGGGTATTGCCTATCGCGACTGCGGAAAAAAATGACAGGTCCATCTTGCGACACTCGGGTGTGCTGTGACAAATCAAGCATGTGGCTGATTAACACTTATTGAATGTTTTGCTTCCCGGATTTTTGTACACACACTTGGATTATCGGTAATTTGATTGTTGAGAAAATGTCGGGGTATAATTAAAGAAAGCGCTCATTACCTATATTTTGATTTAAAAAAAAAAAAAATACAAAATCGTCGATATTGCGATTCCCTATCTAACACTATTATCCATACCATCAACAAATAACAAAATGCGTTAAACTGGCAAATAAATCAATTTTTGGCTATTAAACTTTAAAAATAGAATAACCAAACTAATCATAACTGAACTTTATTTTATCAGATGCATTAGTTTGAATTTTAAAAATTGATTCGAAAATAAACATTTTTTATGTGGAAGTTCGCAATTGCGACTGGCCGGAGAAATGACCCGAATTACATATGGTTCAAGACCCAAAGTCTTTCGGATCCTTACGCGACACATGTTCATGGTGCTGCCTGACACAACAGCCTATAATACTGGCGCTTCAGATGTCTGTAAACTTTACCCATAAACTCCCAAAGCCTGCCCTGGCGAGTCGGACATGCAACGCTTCAGATGTCTGTTAACTTTAGCCATAAACTCCCAAAGCCTGCCCTGGCGAGTCGGATCATCCGAGCATATAAACCATATCGGTTTAACTGGGCGGCAGGGATTGAAATGTCATTTTATCTAAACGTCGGGTAAAAATTTCACACAAAACTGGAAGTAATGTCTCCAAAATGACCTAAATAATGTTAATGGGGATGTTTAACCTCAAATCATGTAAACAAACAATCTAACAGAAAAGCAGAACTATTGGTCAATTAAAGTCCGTTATTGGTCACATGAAATCTGATGGGAATGACTTGGCAGATTTTCCACATTTTTCAAAAGGGGGCAACTTTCGGAACTTCCTGTTTGCTTTTCTATAAGCTTTGTCCCACTAAAAAGGGGTCTACTCTTAAAGGAAAGAATTTGCTCCTAAGGAGCAAATTCTTTCGTTTAGAGTTGACCCTCATTGACATGGGAGACTAAAATACGCTTGAAAGAGTTGCCTCCCCTGAAGGTGTATGCATTCCACTGAAAGTCTGAAAAAATATATTTTTCACTTAATTGCTCGACGATTAGTAAAATATTTGGGCGGATTTTTGCGTGTTATTTCGTGATTTTATGGGCCCACCCTTTTAAATTTTGAAACCTTCCTCACAACTGGACAAAAAATGGGCGGGACAAAGAAACCCAGAAAAACCAATAAGTCTTAACCCTTATCCTGCTGAATATATATATTTAGCCTCAGCAATTGCCGACTGTCAAACATGAAAATTTCTTAACATTATTCACAAGCTGCATGGCAAACAGTGTAGGACCTCATCTCTGTTTGCAAAAGTAGGAGTTGTTATGGGTTAAATATACACTAAAGCCACTTTATAACTGAGCCTCCTGTTGTGCCCATTTCTGTTTGTTTGTTTGATTTGAGGTTTAACGTCACCTTCAACACTGTATATGTCATTTTGGAGACGTTGCATCCAATTGTGTGGGACTTTTACCCGTCATTGAGATGAAATGACATCTCAAGCCCTGTCACCCAATGAAACCAATAGGGTTTATAAGTATGGGCGGGATGCCTCGCATCGCTTTGTATGGGCAGGCTTAGATCCTCTCAGCGCTTTACCAGTACTCGTGTAGTCTGCGTGGTAGCCTCGTGCAGCCCATCTTTATCTTCAAGCCCCGATGGGCGGGGGCCGACCATTTCTGTATGCATTGGAATTGCACAGGGAGGGTAAATTACAAGGATTCGTGTCAAAAATACATTGTGTATAAAGAAGTTGTTTTGTGAAAGCAAAATGTAGGACAAAGGGTTAATTCTTTCATGGAGGTTTGAAATATTAGGCAATAGTAATTATATATCAGTTCTCAACAAGCTGTTGTATGATAAGCACTAAATCAAGGCGAGATGCAAAGGACTAAACTCAACCATTATAGATAAAGGTATGCACATGTATGTAATCAGACCGGACAGTCGTCGGCAGTCGCGAGCGGACGACAAAGGCGACCAGCGGAAAGGGGAAGCGTTCCCGACTGCCACCGAGTGTAGGCTGGGAATTTTTTTGTTTTGTTTTACGGCCCTTTCAAGATTATTTCACTCATATCGAGCCGATCGTTAATAAAAGGTGGGCGAAAACCGGAGTACCCGGAAAAAATCACCTGACCTTCCGTTGCAGAACATGGCGTCTCACATGTGACCCGAGCGAGGCTCGAACCACAGCGGTGAGAGACCAAATGATCCAGAGTCAACGCTCTTAACCACTAGGCCACGGAGGCCCGTGTAGGCTGGGAAAATAGTCCCGGACTGAGATCCAAACTTTCGTTCAAGCCCTAAATTCCACTTTCTTTGTAAACAGTGTAGACCCCGATCAGACGGTGCGTTCTGTGGCACCTGATCTGAGTGTCCATTGCTTGCCAAGCCTCTCACAGCGAACATTCTCTACTGAAATCATATACGCTAATTGGTGATTGATTTTTTACATGACCCGTGGTGTCATGCAGTAGATTTTTGACAACCGCTTAGCTCCGCCCTCTCCTGTGGGTTAACCGGTATTGGATGGTGATGTTGAGTATTGATTACGGTCAGTTTGACATTCTTGTCTCTTGATACACCTATTCTGGTGTAGCGTGTCAGTGTTTTTTGACGTATCTGCTCTTTAATGAACCGACGGGACATGACGTATTGCTAACTTGCTGGGTGCGCGGTTGTAAAAGCATGATAGGCCTTGATCTTGAGGTCATGGGTGGGGGTATATACAACTTTGGACCTGTAACTATCATCATCCCAAATATGAAGCAAATCTATATGGCTTGGTGCGTTTGAGCTCTTAATAAAGTTTAAATAAAAAATTTCTTTGTCTGTGACCTTGACCTTCAGGGCACATGCATCCGTGGGGTATTGGACCAGTATCAATCATCATACCAAATATAAACTTAATTCATCATATGATTTGGAAAATATAAACTCTTAAAATATGTAATCAAAAATTGCTAAGTCTGTGACCTTGACCTTGAGCTCACGGGCATGGGTGGGGTATCGCTGAATAAAATCGACAGGTATCTAACATCACACCAAATATAAACTCAATCCATCATACGATTTGGAAAATATCAACTCTTAAAATATCTAATTAAAAAATTTCTAAGTCTGTGACCTTGACCTTGAAGTCATAGGCATGAGTGGGGGTATTGTCAAACAAACATTTGGACCGGTATCATCATAGCAAATATAAGCCAAATGCATAATATGGTTTGGAAAATTTGAGCTCTTTAAAATCTTTAACATTAAAATTGTCTAAGTCTGTGACCTTGACCGTGAGGTCATAGGCATGGGTGGGGGTATTGCTGAATAAAACATTGTACCTATATCTATCAACATATGAACCAAAGCCATCATAAAAGTTCAGGTTCTACCAGGTACAAATACCTTAACCGGAGTCTTTAACACGGAAAATTTCTAAGTCCATGACCTTGAGGTCATGGGCATGGGTGGGGGTATCACTGAATAAAACTTTGGACCTATATCTATAATCATACCAAATATGAACCAATTCCATCACAAGGTCTGGAAAATATGAGTTCTAAAATATTCAGGTCTACTTGTTACAAAAACCTTGACCTTGAGGTCACTAGCATGGGTGGGGGTATTGCTTAATTATGTCTCCCCCGAAAATTTTTTTTTCGGAGAGACATATTGTTTTTCCCCCAGGTGTCTGTCTGTCTGTCCGTCTGTCACACATTTGTGTCCGCTCTATAACTTGAAAACCGTTCAAGCTATCTTCACAAAACTTCATATAAATATTAATCAGCATTAGACGACATGCAGTAAGCAAGAACTATAACTCTCGCATTTATACTTTTTGAATTATCTCCCTTGGAAGTTTGTCGGTGTGTATATATGTATGGGAAAATCTTGTCCGGTCAATAACTTTCTTATTTTCAGATGGATTTTAAAATTACTTGGCAGAAATATTAACAACCATGAGACGATGTGTGGTGCGCATGAGGCAGGTCGGTACCTCAAAGGTCAAGGTCATACTTAGAGGTCAAAGGTCAAAAGGGGGCCTTTTTTGTGTTTGGTCAATAACTTTCTTATTTTGAGATGGATTTTAAAATTACTTGGCAGAAATATAAACAACCATGAGACGATGTGTGGTGTGCATGAGGCAGGTCGGTACCTCAAAGGTCAAGGTCATACTTAGAGGTCAAAGGTAAAAAAAGGGCCTTTTTTTCGTGTTTGGTCAATAACTTTCTTATTTTAAGATGGATTTTGAAATCACTTGGCAGAAATGTTAACCAATATAAGACAATGTGTTGCGTGCATGACCCAGGTTGGTACTTCAAAGGTCAAGGTCATACTTAGAGGTCAAAGGTAAAAAAGGGGCCTTTTTTCGGGTTTTGTCAATAACTTGCTTATTTTTAGATAGAATTTGAAGTTACTTGGCAAAAATGTTAACTATCATGAGACGATGTGTTGCATGCATGATTCAGTTTGGTACCTCAAATGTCAAGGTCATACATAGAGGTCAAAGGTCAAAAAAAGGGGCCTTTTTCGTGTTTGGTCAATAACTTTCTTATTTTTTGAGCTTGGTAGAAATGTTAACCACCATGAGATGATTTGTTGCACGCATGACCCAGTTTGGTACCTGAAAGGTCAAGGTCATACATAGAGGTTAAAGGTAAAAAAAGGGGCCTTTTTTGTGTTCTGTCAATAACTTTATTATTTTTAGATCGATTTTGAAATTACTTGGCAGAAATGTTAACCACCATGAGACGATGTGCATGACCCAAGTTGGTACCTCAAATGTCAAGGTCGTACTAAGAGGTCAAAGGACAAAAAGGGGCCTTTTTTGTGTTCAGTCAATAACTTTCTTATTCCTGGATAGATTGTGAAATTACCTGGCAGAAATGTTAACCATCATGAGACGATGTGGTGCACGCTAGACCCAGGTCGGTACCTCCAAGATCAAGGTCATACTAAGAGGTCAGAGGTAAAAAAAGTTTTTTGTTTTTTTTTTTGTGTCCAGTCAATAACTTTTTTATTTCTGGATGGACTTTATAAAGTAACCATGCAGAAATGTTCACCGTCATTAGACCATGAGTCATGTGCAAGACCAAGGTCCATACCTTTAATGTCAAGGACATACCTAGAGGTCAAAGGTACAAAAGGGACAGTCAATAACTTCCTTATTCTTTGATGGATTTTGAAATTACTTGGCAGAAATGTTAACCATTATGAGACGATGTGTTGTACCTCAAAGGTCAAGGCCATACTTAGAGGTCAAAGGTAAAAAGGGGCTTTTTTGTGTACGGCCAATAACTTTTTTATTTCTCTACGAACATTTTTAAAGTTACTTTGCAGAAATGTTCATCTTCAGTAGATGATGTGTTGCACACAATTAAGACCCAGCTCAATACCTCCAATGTCAAGGTCATACTTAGAGGTAAAAAACGGGGGAGACATCTGTGTTTTTGTAGAAAAACAAATTCTAGTAAAACTTTGGACCTATATCTATTATCATACCAAAGATGAACCAGTGCCATCAAATGGTTAGAGAATTATGAGTTCTAAAAGTTCAGGCTCTACCTGTTACAAAAACCTTAACCTGAGGTTACAGGATCATGTACGTACGGACGTTCTCACGAATGGATACTTAAGTGGCTAGGCGTCGGCATATTGACTACTTAAGCGGCAAATTCTCTTAAGCGGCAAGCCACATAAGAGACAATTTTTGCCACTTAAGTACCAAAATAACGGAATAAAGTCCATTTGGACCTACGAATATATACTTAAGTGTCAAAATGTCCAAATTTTTTGCCCCCTAAATGTCGTTTCGTTGGTGCACACACACATACAGATGGACGTACACATGTATGTACACACACACGCACATACAGAAAACCAAAACACTATATTCCCCCAGCATCATAATGATGGGGGGGGGGGGGGGGCAAAAAATCATTTGGCTGCAGGCATATGGGGTCCAGAAATATGAAAGGTGCCTTGTGACGGGTGTGTTATTGTAATGCAGACACTGGCCATCACAACTACTGTTATTTATTAGCTTTCTAGACATGATTAATTGTTTTGAACAGAAGTAAAAATTCGGATGTTTTGAACAACACATGAGATGAAATACTTTCGGTATCAACCGAAAAATGTAAATTTTCGTTTTATTTTATAATTTATAAGAACACTTACGGTAATTGATCGGTCGTATCGTGTGTTACAGTTTTGACCTGGCTATGGCGTTACTACTGTCAGTTTCAAAACATAAAGAGATCGCTGAATACAGCATTTTTACAGTTCAAAGACTGCTTTTCAAGTTATTTTACAGAATTGTTTTATCAATAACATATGACTTTTTTCTTTCCTTTCTTTCTACTTATACTGCGATCGGTCACATTTGACCATCACTCGCAGGTGTACATTACATAAACTCCAGGTGCAGAGTTGAAAGCCTACACAGTAATCATGTAATTACGGTAGGGGTCTTTAACCTGCACAGGAAATGACTCTTCCTGCACAGGGGACCTCCAGTTAACGTCCCGATCCGAAGGACGGTGCACTTTTTGGCATTCGTCCCTGCAAATGATGCCAATGGAGCGTGTTCAGACACCGAAATAATCATCGCCTCTGGGGGTCGAACCGGGGACCTCTAGCATCAGAGGCAAGTGCACTAACTACTGAGCTATCACTTATATGACTTTTGGCGAGAAAAAGTAGTCTGGGCTGCTACTGTGAAAATAACAAGGTCATGTTGTTTTTCACAGTGTGAAGATATCATTTTTATTTGTTTCAGATATGCATTGATTTCACTGCAAAGTACAAAATAAAATTGTATATCACCAGACAAATTCTTCCAATTTTCTGATAAAACAACGCATGGACATTCTAAAAGTTATATAAACTACCTGTACGTAGCAGAAAGTCAGCTTTGACAACTGGAATTCCGTATCTGAAGAGATAATATCTTCAAAGGCAGTTCTGCAGTTTAAAACAAGTCTAGATGATTACTTGAGAGATAAACAATTTGATATCAGTGACAAATATAAGTTTACTAAAAAACTTGATGTTAAATTAATTTGAGCTGGTTAATATGAGAAATATTTATCTAATTACATGCATGTGCAGCCATAACATACTGAATCAGTTGTTTTGTGGTTAAATTGTTTTATACGTACGTACATTTATATGGTATCTATTAAATGGGTTCCTAAACAGAAACCGTGTTAGTTAAACAACTGTGTTACAATGTATATCCAACAAAAATGTATAGATTATATAGAAAAATGGCCATTTATGGTCATTTTTCTATATAATCTATACATTTTTGGGATCCATCCTGACACCGTGTTATATCCAAAACTGTGTTTTAATGAACCGTGTTATAACGAGGTTGTGGTGTATGTGATTATGAGCCCAGTCCATGTTTTACAGATAATCCTCTTTACACAGCACCCTGATGTCACAGCAACAAGAATAATGCAATTTTAACCCTTTTTGTACCAAATGGAATCTTCCACCTTATATTACGACACAAGTCCATTTCAAAATTTAGGGGTGTCAGGTTGTGTTGTCTTAAAAATTTATTTGGAAATTGGCTGAACTTTTAGCAAAAAAAAATAGTGGAGGCCCTGATCAGACGCTGCGTTCTGTGGCGTCTGATCTGGGCCTGCACTGTTTGCCAGGGTACACGTTTTGGGGTTTCTGGTATTAAATGGGTTAAATAACCCTTATCTGGATTTTGTACTATAAGAATCTTATACGGGTGTGAGGGGTGGATTGAAAAATCTGTCCCGAGGGACACTCTCCGGCATCACGAGGCTTGCCGAGTGATGCCGGACAGTGATCCCAAGGGACGGATTTTCTATCCACCCCTCACACCCATATTGGATTCTTTTTCTTGCATACCTTCCATTTCTATTGCGAATTTTTAATGCTGCTGTCACTTCGGTTACCGACGTCCGCCATTTTGTGATGACACAACAGGAATGTTTAGTGGCGTCACACATGACGATGCCGCGCATGAGGTTGTAATCAACCAGTTCATTTATCAAACACGCGATTAAATTCGATTTGGGGTCGGAACACCAGGGTCAGAACATAAATTTCTATCCCTGGGTAAAATCACGGATTTCCTTGTCTAGTGTGCAAGAAATGGTCAGCAATAGTCACATGTGCTGAAGCAGGGGGAGCTTCTTGAATATTAGTACTTTTGGGTTGTCAGATTGACACACATTAACCCCTTTTGTACCAAATGGAATCTTCCACCTTATATATATAGCACAAGTCCATTTCAAAATTTAGGGGTTTCAGGTTGTTTTTTCTTGAAATTTAAGTTGAAAAATGACTGAACTTTACAATGTATATAAAAACAGTATAGGCCAAGATCAGATGTCTAATTCTGACACGTCTGATCTCGGCCTGCACTGTTTGCCAGGGTACACATTTTGGGGGTTCTTGTACAAAGTGGGTTAAACCAATTTTCAGATAAAAATTCTGATATTTTTCAGATTTCTGCTCGGAAACATAGATTGTCGGTGCTAGGTTCTAATGGGTACTCATAATCTATGTTTTTGAGCAGCAATAAGAAAAATAATTTATTTCCCTGTAAACCCCAGTTTTACTACATGTATGTAAAAGTGGGGTTTAATGGAGGGTGTGCTTCTGTGATGATCAATGTTTGACTAATGTTAATTATACACACTTACAATAATATTTTGTGTTTTTAATCAGTCAGTCAGCGGTTAATGCACTTACTTCTGATGCTAGAGGTTCCAGGTTTGATCCTTGACAGTTTTCGTTGTCTGCACATGCTCTGTTTGGCATCATTTCCAGGAATCATGTCACAAGGTGTGCCATCCTTCAGATCAGGATGTCTCATGTTCGGGAAGAAAGAAAAAAATGTGCCAGTACTCATCTGTCCTAAGTATTGGGACAGATATGCCTATGTAAACAGTGTAGACCCAGATCAGACTGCTCCTGAAGGAGCAGTCTGATCAGGGTCTACTCTGTTTGCCATTCTGTCTGCTTTTTTGGACTCCTTGCAGGATCATGAAACAAATTTGTCAAAATTTTAGGAGAATTACCGCAAGTCCTTAATGTGTCTGAATTTTTAGGATTTTTACAATAGATAGTACTCAACAAAAGAATGTTGCCAACATGGTAGGGAGTGGACCCTTGTCCTGATCACCAGTCAGACTCATATCCAACTGATCAAATGAGGCCAGCACGTACTGTGGGTACTTGTAAGAAACACCCAGTTGATGAGGTTTAACCCATTGTACAAAAGGACAGACAGACAGACAGACAGACAGATGAAGGCCATTCCTATAATCCCTGCTCCACTTTGCCACAGGGGATTAAAAAAATAATCATGGCACCCCTTATATGACAAATGGACTTGTCCAACAAATAGCAATGCAAGAGTCCACTACTGTCTGTCCATCTGTCCATGCATGCCCCAGATACATAAAGGGTTTATGTTCTGTACAATTGATACATAATGAGGTTTATTCCGCAAAAAAAATCGTGTAATGGAGTTAAAATTTGAGTGATTGTGGGGTTAGTGGCTGTACAATGCTACATTATGGGGTTAAAATCTCCATAGACTTAACATTGTGAACCCCACAATGTATGTCTCTTAAGAACGGGCGTCCGTCCATCTGTCTGTCCGTAACAATTTCTTGTCCGCTCCGTATCTCCTGAACCCGATGATAGATTTTCTTTAAACTTTGGTCAAATATTCCTTTCAGTGAGCTAATGTGCAGAACCCATAAATGAACCATGTTGACTCAAGGTCAAGGTCACAGTTGAATGTCACGAGTTTGAATCTTTGAATATTGTGTTTGTTCCATATCTCCTTTACCCCTGGAAGGATTTTCATTAAACTTTGATCAAATATCCCCCTTAGGGAGCTGATGTGCAGGACCCATAAACAAAAAGTGCTGACTCGAGGTCAAGGTCACAGTTGAAGGTCAGGAGTTTGAAACTGAATTGTGTGTCCGTTCCATATCTCCTTTACCCCTTGAAGGATTTTCATTAAACTTTTGTTGAGTATCCCCCTCAGTGAGCTGATGTGCAGAACCCATAAACAAAAAGTGTTGACTCGAGGTCAAGGTCACAGTTGAAGGTCATTTGTTTGAAACTTTGAATTTTGTGCCTGTTCCATATCTCCTTCACCCCTCAAAGGATTTTCATTAAACTTTTGTCAAATATCCACCTCAGTGAGCTGATGTGCATAACCCATAATTAAACCATGTCGTCTCAAGGTCAAGGTGACATTTGAAGGTCATGTGTTTGAAACTTTGAATTTATTGTCCGTTCCATATCTCCTTAACTCCTGGAAGGATTTTCATTTAACTTTAGTCAAATATCCCCCTCAGTAAGCTGATGTGCAGAACCCGCAAATAAACCATGCCTAATCAAGGTCAAGGTCACATTTGAAGGTCACGATTTTGAAACTTTGAATTTTATATCCATTTCATATCTTTTGTACCCCTGGAAGGATTTATCCCCCTCAGTGAGCTGATGCGCATACATAAACCATGCCAACTCAAGGTCACATGTGAAGGTCATAAGGTTGAGCCTTGTTATTAAAGTGTGGCGGGGAATTTGGCTGTCCCTCAGACTGCTTTCTTGTTCATTTTTATTCTATTTTTGATGAAAAATTCTGTTTCAAATAGTGGAGGCCCTGATCAGACGCCACATGCTCCAGCATCTGATCTGGGCCTGCACTTTTTAGGGGTTTCCCACATGCTATGGGTTAAGCAGGCACCCATTGATTATATTTGTGGACTGAAACAGAGACAAGCTTTGAAGAGTTACCTTCCCTAAAGATTTATCAGTTTTCTACCACTTTTGTCTTGTAGCTATGGATCCCACAGAGCATCTGCTTCCAGAAATTGTTGACAAGATTTTCTCCTACCTGCCAGCAGAGGATTTGGGGTCTGTTTCAAGATGTTGCTTACACTGGCGAGAAATCACCAATAAAGATCCTTTTTGGTAAGGCTATAGTCTGTAAATCTGTTTGCTGGTAATTGATTGGTCGTATCATACGTCACAATTTTGACCTGGCTATGATGTCACTACTGTCAGTTTCAAAACATAACATAAACAGATCACCATTTTGAATACACAATTAAAATCCTTTTTTATGCCCCCGCCCCCCTGCCTTGGACGGAGTGGGGCATATAGTGTTTCGCTGTGATGTTATGTGCGTACGTATGTATGTCAGGTTGGTAACCATCTCGGGCTGAAATGTCGAGCTGAAATGTCGAGCTAAAATGTGGAGCTGAAATGTCGAGCTGAAATGTCGAGCTCAAACCTCGGGCTCATAATTTTTTTACCTGTTGTGCTACAAAGTTGAAATTTGATATGACATTTACTCAGACCAAGACCTATCAGTTCATGTTCAAGTTGACCCAGGGTCGTGCCCCTGGGTGGGCCCAGGGGTCAGATTGCGTAACAGGTCAAAATTGTCATATAGGAATTTGTATGCAAAACTGTCAAAATGTCTAATTTTCTTGAAAATTAATCAGATTCAAACACTTAAACCATATATATTATTGTTCCTTATGATATGACACATTCCATGACACAGAATTTGGGTCCCTACAGTCACCCCTGGGCCATGCCCCGCCCCCTTTGCTTCATTAAAGTCTTTATATCTCAGAAACTATCCTTATCCCCACCCCTTAACCATATATATTATTGTTCCTTATGATAAGATGCATTGACTGATACAGACATTGGGTCCATCCTCACACCCCCCCCCCTCAAGGTCAAGGTCACTGTGGCTATTTTTAGAAAAACTTTGTCATTGCTCTAGCTCCTACATTTCTTCACCAATTTCAATATAACTTCACAAAAATGTTCCTTACAAAAATATTTCGAGCGAGTTAGACTTTCAAGGTCATGGCCTCAAGGTCAAGGTCACTGTGGCTATTTTTAGAAAAACTTTGTCATCCCTCTAGTGCCTACATTTCTGCACTGATTTCAATATTACTTCACACAAATGTTCTTTATGACAATAACTCGAGCGAGTTCGACTTTCAAGGTCACTTCGGCTATTTTTGGAAAAACTTTATCATCGCACTAGCGCCTACATTTTTTCACCAATTTCAATATAACTTCACACAAATGTTCCTTATAAAAATATCTTGAGCGAGTTCGACTTTCAAGGTCATGGCCTCAAGGTCAAGGTCACTGTGGCTATTTTTAGAAAAACTTTGTCATCGCTCTAGCGCCTACATTTCTTCACTGATTTCAATATAACTTCACACAAATGTTCCTTATGACAATATCTCGAGTGAGTTCGACTTTAAAGGCCACAAACCTCAAGGTCAAGGTCAGTGTGGCTGTTTTTAGAAAAACTTTGTCATCGCACTAGCGCCTACATTTTTTCACCAATTTCAATATAACTTCACACAAATGTTCCTTATAAAAATATCTTGAGTGAGTTCGACTTACAAGGTCATGGCTTCAAGGTCAAGGTCACTGTGGCTATTTTTAGAAAAAAATATTGTCATCACTCTAGGGCCTACATTTCTTCACTGATTTCAATATAACTTCACGCACCTTATGACAATATCTCGAGCAAGTTCGACTTTCAAGGTCATGACCTCAAGGTCAAGGTCAATTTGGCTATTTTTTAGAAAAACTTTGTCATCGCACTAGCGCCTACATTTTTTCTTCAATTTCAATATAACTTCACGCAAATGTTCATTATAAAAATATCTTGAGCGAGTTCGACTTTCAAGGTCATGGCCTCAAGGTCAAGGTCACTGTGTCTATTTTTAAAAAAACTTTGTCTTTGCTTTAGCGCTTACATTTTTCACCAATTTCAATATAACTTCACTAAAATGTTCCTTTTGACAATATCTCTAGCGAGTCCCACTTTCAAGGTCACTGTGGCTATTTTTAGAAAAACATTGTCATCGCTCTAGCGCTTACATTTCTTCACTGATATCAATATAACTTCACACAAATGTTCGTTATGACAATATCTCAAGCGATTTCGACTTTCAAGGTCAAGGTCACTGTGGCTTTTTTTAGAAAAACTTTGTCATCGCTCTAGTGACTACATTTCTTCACCGATTTCAATAGAACTTCATACAAATGTTCCTTATGACAATATCTCAAGCAAGTTCCACTTTCAAGGTCAAAGTCACCGTGGCTATTTTTAGAAAAACTTTGTCATCGCTCTAGCGCTTACATTTCTTCACCGATTTCAATATTACTTCACACAAATGTTCCTTATGACAATATCTCAAGCGATTTTGACTTTCAAGGTCAAGGTCACTTTGGATATTTTTAGAAAAAAACTTTGTCATCGCTCTAGCGACTACATTTCTTCACTGATTTCAGTATAACTTCACACAAATGTTCCTTATGACAATACCTCGAGCGAGTTCGACTTTCAAGGTCAAGGTCACTTTGGCTATTATTAGAAAAACTTTGTCATTGTTGTAGCACTTACATTTTTTCACCAATTTTAATATAATTTCACATAAATGTTCCTTATGACAATATCTCGAGTGATTTTGACTTCCAAGGTCAAGATCACTGTGGCTATTTTTAGAAAAACTTTGTCATCGCTCAAGCACCTACATTTATTGATGGATTTTAAAAGAACTTCACACAAATGTTTCTTATGATAATATCTCAATTTGCTTTGACTTTCAAGGTCATGTCCTCAAGGTCAAGGTCACTGTGGCTATTTTTAGAAAAACTTTGTCATCGCTCTACCGCCTACATTTATTAACAGATTTTAATATAACTTCACACAAAAGATGCTTATGATAATATCTTGAGCAAGATCTACTTTCGTGGTCAAGGTCACTATGGCTATTTTTAGAGAAACATTGTCATCACTCTAGAACCTACATTTATTGATGGATTTTAAACAAACTTGCATATGAAAATATCTCAAGCAAGTTGGACTTTTGCCAGTTCAGTGTTTTCCACACACGAAGTTGTCTTGTGCGAGGGGATTTGTATCGCATGCGATGCCTACTTGTAACTTATGATATGACACATTCCAAGACACAGACTTTGGGTCCCTCCGGACATCCCCGGGCCATTCTAGAGGATGGGTACAAGCCATATCGACAAAGATATATGGCGGGGGCATCTGTGTACTTTGGAAACATGTCTAGTTTTTTCAGCAAAAATACCCCTGCATTTGATTTTTTACTTGCTAGAGTATTTAACATTTTAACCACTAACAAGCTGGTAATTATAGCTGACAACTAGGCCCACAATTCACCTGAAGATGATAGCAAATTTGAATTGGGATAGTACACCTGTGTGAGATAATAATTTCTTATCTATCTCTAAAAATGACTCTTGTTTTGATGAGAATGTCTTATATTTTTTATATTTCTTTTTAAAAACAGAGATTGTGAGTGCTTGTTAGAACTGCCTTACTGCGGCAGTTCTAACAAACATAAACAATCTATATTTTGAGCAAAAATTACAAAAGTAATGTACACCTTTATCAGCCAAACTTTTCTGTAGATTAAGGGGAATGGGAACACCTTCAGGGGAGGCAATTCCTGCAAAAGTGTTTATGTCTCCCATGTCAATAGGGGTCAACTCTTAAAGGAAAGAATTTGCTCCTGAGGAGCAAATTCTTTCCTTTAAAAGTAGACCCCTTTTTCAGTGGGATAGGGCTTTTGGAAAAGCAAACGGGAAGCCCAAAAGTTATCTTCCTTCGAAAAATGGCAGAAAAGTCTGCCAGGTGTTCCCATTCCCCTTAAGTTGGGGGTTGAAAGGGTGTTCTTTGCAGGCACTCAACATTGAATCAGTGTTGAAATGATGTCAACATTGTGTGCCTGAAGGCCATACTAACATGATGCACAGAGGACCGGCGTTATAACGACAGTATTTGTTGCCTATTTTTGTGCCGTTATAATGAATTTACCGTAATGAAGAATCCCAGTTATGAGTATGATAGGTTATAAATGGTCTTTTTTACACATCATTACGTCAAGAAACAAATGTTATAGACATTTGTTAGAATCGCCTCGGTGAGGCGATTCTTACAAATATCTATAACATCAAATGTTATAGACATTTGTTAGAATCGCCTCGGTGAGGCGATTCTTACAAATATCTTTAACATTTGTTTCTTGGAGTATTAAATTACAAGAATCTTTCATATCTATGGATTCGATTTGTGCATTTCTAACCCAAGGGAAGTTCACATCGCTCGGAATCCAGTCTAAGCCTTGAGCTAAGAATTCATTCCATTGAAATTGCTGTTATAGCGAGTTTTGCCATTATAACGAGTGTCGGTATAAAGAGGGCTGACTGTACATGTATGTTCTGTTTACATTTTCCTCAGGCTGCACTTCTGTATGGTGAAAGGATGGCTGAAATATGGTTTAAATGCTGATCTGATTCATGAGAAGTCTTTAAATGTGAAAATGACAAATGTGGGTGGGAATTCACCTGTTTTCCAGCTGTCCGGTAAGTCAGTGTATTTACCCTTTAGTATTTGTAGACATCAACTCCATACCATACTTGTTCTAAAATTGGAACAAGATTTATTGCCAAATGTTGTGCAGGAGTGGCAAACACTGTAGACCTTGGTGAGATGCCATATTCTATGACGTCTCTTCTGGGTCTACACTGTTTGCTCTGACCTGTCTATCTGAATACACTACATATGGGCCCCGTCAAGCGATTTTGGTACTTATCGCCTATGCGAGCAGCGAAGGTTCAGGCGAGCCTGCGCATCCGTGCAGTCTCGCCAGAACCTTCGCTGCTCGCTCATACAAGCAGTGAATCAAGAGGAACCTTCAGACAGAAAGCCATATCTCTGGCCCCTCTGAATGGCTGGGCATGCGCAGTTAAAATTTGTCATGACTGAATGCTCGAAGACACAAATTCGCATGGCGGGGCTCATATGGTAAATGCAGTAATGATTATCTACAGTGAGTATAATATACCACGCAGATCCTTTATGGCACTATAATTCCAATTCTCCATCACAATGTAAATTTTAATCCTTGTCCTGCTGAATATTTATATATGCCACACCCACTACCGATTATCAACCAATCAGATTACTTGATGCAAATTATTGCAACAAATTCACAATCTGAATGGCAAACAATGTAGATCCTGATCAGATGGCTTCGTCAGAAGCCATCTGATCTGGATCTACATTGTTTCAAAGATAAGGCATATCCAGGATTAGCAGGACAAGGGTTAAGCGATTTAATTGGTTGTAATAAGGGTTTATAAGTCAATAAATTTGATGAGCAAGAATCTCAGAACTATTTCACAGATATTGTTTTATCCAAATATACAGTAGAACTTCGATGGCTCGAACACCGATGGCTCGTTTATCATGGATGAGTCGAACAAATTCTTTAGCCCGTAGCGAAATCCACTACATAAGAAATAGTGGGGGATAATTAAGGAGATTTTAGTCTTTTATCTTGCAAATGTATGCTGTGTGTACTCATTAGAATAGCCTCGATGAGGCGATTCTAATGAGTACACACAGCATACATATTCATTATAGAACACCGAAAAGATGTCAAAACGTATCTCCTTATGCCTACTGACAGTAATCTCAATGGCTTGAACAACCCCTGTCTCAAACAGATTTTCGAGGTCCCAAAGGTGTTCGAGCCATTGAAGTTCAACTGTATCATGGTTTTGTATATAACATTAAGTCATGGCTGTAAGGCCTTAAGTTAACTCTCAAAGAGTTTTTTATAGTTCATTGACATTCACATTTTTTTAAATAAGAAATTAATGTAATGGTCTGTTTTTGTCAGTTTGTGGGACACTGAATTGGGCAATGTTATTATCACTAATTGTTTGTTCGGTGATGATGTCAATTTTCCACTTGTTGCGGTTATTTGCTCTAAAAGTAGACGGAAGTGTAGTCATGGAGATACTTGAGGCTGATGGAGTCAATTAAGATTGACAAATCTTTGAACCTATCATCGTCTTCTTGTGAGCTCATTTTGGATTTTGTGATGCTAAAAGATTGTGCTGAAGCTGATTACATGGGAGGATCCTATAGGATACTGAATGGAACCTTGTCCACTTTGGTGTCCAGTCATCCTTCAACAAGTACACTTCAAACTTGTTATAGCACAGTTCATTGTAACACAGTTTTGGATATTACACAGTTTCAAGATGGATCCCGGCCCCCGCCCATAGGGGCTTGAAGAAATATATGGGCTGCATGATGCTTCCACGCAGAGCTGAATCCGCCCCCCACACTAGTACTGGTAAACCGTTTAGAGGATCTAAGCCTGTCCAGGAACCGCCGTGCGAGGCGGACCATCCATGCTAATATACCCTATTGGTTTCATTGGGCGACAGGGCTTGAGATGTCATTTCATCTTAATGTCGGGTAAAAGTCCCTAAAAATTGGAAGCAACGTCTCCAAAATGACCTTTACAGTGTTGACGGGGACATTAAACCTCAAATCAAACAAACAAACAAACAAATCAAGATGGATCACAAAAATGTATAGATTATACATGTATTGAAAAAATTGACCATAAATAGTCATTTTTCTATATAATTTATACATTTTTGTTTGTATATACATGTAACATGGATGTTTAACTAACATGGTTTCTGCTTTGGACCCATTGTTTGTTTGAAGGCTGTATCACAGAGGGATACTGTTCTGTCATATGACCATGTTCAAGATGCACTAAATCACTGCCCCTGAAGTGTGAAAAAAAAAACAGATAAATTTTGCCACTTAATGTGTTGCAAACAAAAGCATAATGTGGCTGTATGTTCAAAATTGTATTTTCGCATTTTAATGCATATTCACAGTCCGTGTTTCTGTGCAAAAATGAGATGAGAGGAGTCCTTAACTTTTTCATAAAAGTCACCTTCCACTGGTTGATTTGGTTTTCAGGGGCCAGTTGTTCAAAACTAACGACGTCGTTAGTTAACGTATCGTTAAAACTTTGATCATTAAATATGGCAAATTTACTGAAATTTTTGCTGAAAAAAATGTGAACAGCTTTTGCTGACGCAAAAGCTGCTCACATTTTTCCAGCAAAAATACCAAAATTTACGATATTGTACTTGCTAGAAGAGTTAACAATATGACCACTAACGAGCTCGTTAAGCTAACGATGCTTTGAACAACTGGGCCCAGTTGTTCAAAACTAACGACGTCGTTAGTTAACGTATCGTTAAAACTTTGATCATTAAATATGGCAAATATGCTGAAATTTTTGCTGAAAAAATGTGAGCAGCTTTTGCGGACGCAAAAGCTGCTCACATTTTTCCAGCAAAAATACCAAAATTTACGATATTGTGCTTGCTAGAAGAGTTAACAATATGACCGCTAACGAGCTCGTTAAGCTAACGATGCTTTGAACAACTGGCCCCAGGACAGCAGCTCTGTTATGCAATTTCATATTGAGCTAGTCAGTTTACCGTACCAAACTTTTCTTGGGCATGCTTGTATATAAACGGTTAACCAGTGCAGTGCATATTCTTTGCCCGGAAACTGACAGCCTCCCTTCTTGAATCAGTGGAAGGGAAAGAATGAACATAGAAAACATTTCATTATCAATGTGCACAAAAGAAAGTTGCAGACCTGGTGGGGATTGAATCCTCAACCTCAGATGCGCTAATGGCAAAGCCACCTAGACATGGAACAAAGTGTTAATGTATGAGGCTTTGCTTCAAAGTGTTTGTATGCAAATAAACATGTAATTTATTGTAGTTCCTCAAGATACAAGACTGTCCCCTCTGTGTAAATGGAAGAATATTTTCATGCGGGTCCATCATCTCAACAAGAACTGGAGAAAGGGAAGATACTCGGTAGCACCTGTGTTGAGGGGACATAAGGAAAAAGTTACAGCAATAGAATGCAATGGTATACAATCAAAGATACCACAACCTCGTTATGACACTGTTCATAATAACATGGTTTTGGATATAACACGGTTTCAAGATGGATCCCAAAATGTACAGATTTTACAGAAAAAGGACCGAATTATACAGAAAAATGACCATAAATGATCATTTTTCTATATAATCTTTGCATTTTTGTTTTGATTAACAGACACAGACCCTATTAATGGTGTTATAAAGAGGTTGTGGTGTATTGTGTTTGTCATAATAAGACCACAGTGTACTTAGGCATTTCATTCAAATCATAAAAATCCCATAGGGGCTTGAAGAAATATATGGGCTGCATGATGCTTCCACGCAGAGCTGAATCTGGCCCGCACACTAGTACTGGTAAACCGCTTAGAGGATCTAAGCCTGTCCAGGAACCGCGGTGCGAGGCGGACCGTCCATGCTAATAAACCCTATTGGTTTCATTGGGCGACAGGGCTTGAGATGTCAGTTCATCTCAATGTCGGGTAAAAGTCCCACAAAATTGGGAGCAACGTCTCCAAAATGACCTTTACAGTGTTGACGGGGACGTTAAACCTCAAATCAAACAAACCAATCATAAAAATAAACCTTAGAAAGTCATTCCTTTAAGCACATGGTCTTATGCAACTGTGTGCTCCTTATGCCGGCTTTGGACATATCAGAAGTTGGCCTAGGAAGCATATACATTTATACAGTCAAACTTCAATGGCTCCAACCCCTTTGGGACCATGTAAACTGGTTTGCGACAGCGGTAGTTCAAGCCATTGTGGGTTATTGCTATTAGTGCTATACCAGGAGACATAATGGAGATAATAGTGGGATATCTTTATGGTGTTCTATATTATAAATGTATGTTGTGTGTGCTCATTAAAATCCCCTCATTGAGGTGATTCTAGTGACTCATCCATGGTAAATAAGTCATCGTGGTTCAAGCCATTGAAATTCTGTATATTAAAACAAAATAAATTCCTTAATAAACACAAGACAGTATTTTATCCTTCTTTATAAAAAAAAGTGTATCTAAATTGGCATTAAATATACTTCTTGAAGAAGTATTGCTGTGTACATATTAAGGTATGTGTGATACTTAAGGTGCATAATTATGGAATTTATATTAATACATGGGCCTCCATGGCCTATTGGGTAAGAGCACTGACTCTTAATCATTAGGTCTATAACCACTGTGGTTCAAGCCTCACTTGGGGCACATGTAAGACAAGTTCTGAAAATTTTCAAATCTCAGGCCATGGCTAAATTTCCAATAAAACACAACATCATTTGGGAACGAAGTACATTTTTGTCACACCTGCTTTAAGCATGGCACAATAGAGGAGTCCGGTTTTCCATCCGTTAGTCCAGCCGTCAACATATGCGACCAACCTAACTTTCACCCTAATGTAAAAGTCCATTTCTCAAGGTGTGATATAGCCTTGATGGAATTCTTATTTCTGAAATTTATCAAACTATGAACTGCATGTATAGTAGGGGACTGCATATAATTTAATGAGCGTAAACGGAGTTCTTGTACACTTTGCTACTGACCCATGGCTTTGATGATTGGATAAATAGAAAAAAAATCATTACTTCTACATGTATTTACATTTTGTTTTCCAAAATTTAGAAACTGAAGCAGAAAAACATCATGCAGCTTAGTTTTTCTTCCTTACCAGTAACTGTTAAGTGAAACAGGACTATTGATGTAAAGCTGTTGTCATCCAGTCATATTTCATGTTGTAAACAACCAGGGTTTCTTTTTACCTCAATTAAACCATTTTGTACTGGAAACCCCAAAACAGGTAATTGGCAAATAGTGCAGGCCCAGATCAGACGCCGCAAAATGTGGCGTCTGATCAGGGCCTACACTGTTTGCAAAAAGTTCAGTCATTTTCCAAATAGATTTTGAAGAAAACAAGACCTGACACCCCTAAATTTTGAAATGGACTCCTGCTTTATATAAGGAGGAAGATTCCATTTGGTATGAAAAGGGTTACTGATCCTGTGACTTTGCATGACTGTTAGAAGAAGAAACTACTTTTGTTTCTAAATTGTTAACTGTATGACTTTACTATAAATGCACCGAAGTTGTTTTGTTACTTCTACTCGCTTTAAACCCTGAGGCGGGTTGTTGGCAAACAGGACTAAGGCTGACACGATTAATCGATTGATAAATTCCACAAAAATGATTATCATTTCTGATTTGTTACTTCTACTCGCTTTAAACCCTGAGGCGGGTTGTTGGCAAACAGGACTAAGGCTGACAGGATTAATCATAGAATCGATTAATCAATCGATAAATTCCACAAAAATGATTATCATTTCTGATTTGCTTTTATCGATTACTTGATAGGTACAATTCACTACCCAAAGTTATGCCTAAAATAGCTTGATGAGTGGCAAACAGTGCAGACCCTGATGAGAGCCGCATTATGCAGCGTCTCATCTGGGTCTACACTGTTTGCTCAGGCCTGTCTGTTCAAATATACATATGGTAATGGGCAACATATGGTAAGAGTCATGGTCAGACAGAAAACCAGACAGGTAAAATTGTGACAAAAACCTTAGCGATAACTAATCGATTATCGATCGCAATGACATGACTGATAATCGATTATCTTTCAGCTCCGATTAGCCAGCCCTAAACAGGACAGGTCCTGATCAGATGCAGTGTCTGATCAGGGCCTTCTTCCCTGTCTGTAGGGAGCTCAGAATCATTTTCTGAATAGATTCTAAAATAACTGAACTGGACACACCTTAACCCTTCTCTTGCTGAATATTCAATTTAGCCACACCCATTTCTGACTTTAAACCAATCAGATTAGTTGTTGTAATTTATTCCTACAAATTCTTAAACTAAATGTCAAACAGTGTAGATCCTGATCAGATGGCTTCTTTAGAAGCCATCTGATCTGGATCTACACTGTTTGCAAAGATAGGGGTTGTCGTGAGCAGCAGGATAAGAGTTAATTTCGAAATGGACGTCTGCTGTACATAAAGAAGAAGATTCTATTCAGTACAAAATGGGTTTACTCATTTATGGAATAGAATCTTCCATTTAATAGTTTTGGACAGGTCCACTTTCAATTTAAGGGGTGTCTGATTTATTTTACTTTCTGTAAGTTTTACAAGAATCCCTATGGCATCTGATCTGGGTCTTCACTGCTTGTCAGTGTCCCTTTCTCTAGACATTAGACATTTATGGGGTGCTATTTTGTAACCCATAAGGCACCAATCACAACAGTTGTTGTCTGCTTTGTCGTCTGCTGGTTACTTTAAATGTTATTTTTGTAAACAGTGTTGACCCAGATCAGGAGTAATCTGATCAGGGTCTACACTGTTTGTCTGTGTGCAAAAATATGTTTGAAAACTGTACAAGTAGTGCAGCAGAAGAGAAAAGAAAGCATTTTCAGAAGCAGTTTTTTCGTGGCATCTTAAGGTTGAAATTCGAAATTTAAAAAATGTCAGAGAGACGTCAGGGAATTTTATAATTTTATGACAAACAGCTCTAATAATGTGACATTTATGTGGTAATATTTCATTGTCAAAACCTTAAATTGCATTTGAAAGGAAGTGAATTGGTAATGTATTGTTGCTTTTCTGTAAATTTAAAGACTTTGTCAAAGGGTTGCAATCTGTAAAAATTATTCTTTTTAACTATTAAGAAAGATTAGAAAATGACACGAATGTTGGATTATGATGGCTATCGGATTTGGGCATTTGGGTCAGTGAACATGAGAATTTAGTCAAGGAAAAGTCAGAGAATTTCAGTTTCATCAGATGGTGGTACACCTGCTGTAATATCACAAACCCCATATTAATTTAGGAGTGGTTGGAACATTTAAGGTTTGCATTTGCCTTAAAGGACATATCCCTTGCATTGTGGATCATATTACATATAGCTTTATTTCCATTACAGGGCAGTTTATAGTGAGTGGTAGTGAAGATAAGAGTTTAAGACTTTGGGAAATAACCACTGGTGAATGTATCAGAAAGTTGGATGGTCACATGGACACAATAACATCAATTTTATGGAAGGTGATACATGTAGTTTTATGTGGCTGTAGCAGCCATCACTTGTAAACAGTCACTGTTGGCTTCAGTGGCTCAGTTGGATACACATCCTTCTGGGGCCAGTTGTTCAAAACTAATGACATCCTTAGCTAACATATCGGTAAAACTTTGATCATTTAATATGGCAAATATGCTAATATTTTTGCTGAAAAAATGTGAGCAGCTTTTGCAAATGCAAAAGCTGCTCTCATTTTTTTTCAGCAAAAATAACACTTTATTGGATATTGTACTTTCTAACAGAATTAACAATTTGACCAATAATGAGCTCATTAAGCTAATGATGCTTTGAACAACTGGCTAATAGAATAGTGATCATGAGAACAAGGGTTTGATGCTTGGGTCTGGCAACAGTCTTTCATTAAAATTGATCATGATATCTTTGCTATGGTCATTCACCCACATCTGATGATTTAATCCTTTGGGAAATAACCATGTATGTATAAGAAAGCTGAATGGTCACATGGACACGATAATTAATTAATTAAGCCACATCCTTTTCCGAATTTCCACCAATCAAATTACTTGATATAATGTACATTAAAATTCCTATATTAAGACCACCTTTGGGACTGTTCAAAAGTGGACTTTAAGACACAATGAAAGAAGAACTGAAACCTCAATAAGCTCTTAAAAGCAGATTTAGTCTTAATTTTAGGTGGTCTTAATAGCGGAATTTTACTGTATTCGTTCAGTTCACTAACTGCATGACAAAAAGTGTAGATCCTGATCAGATCTAATCTGGATCTACCCTGTTTGCAAAGGAATGGGTTGTCATGTTCAACAGGATAATGGTTAAGAAGGGCAGTTGTCAGTTGCTGACCAAAGAATGTGCACTGCACTCAGTGACTGGTTAACTGCTTCTTTCTAACCCTGTCCAAGAAAACTGTTATTAGGTAATCTTGAGTGTTTCAATATAACCTAATCTAGTTTTGACTGAGCCATTATTCTATATTTGCAGCAGAAATAAGAGAAAATAATCACAAATTCTAGTAATAAATATCTTAGTGTTGGGAACAGAAAAACTGCATTGTGTCAAATGGATGTATAAACTTAATATCACCATGGTGAACCTGGATATATCTTGTTTTGCATACAGTATAGATCAGATCAGCTGTCTTCATGGAAGTCACATGTGTACTGTTTTCTATTCTATTTCTGAATTGGTTGCAAACTTGAAATCATGCAGCACAAATTTTACAGTTGACTGTAAATCGAGGAAGAACATCACGAAAACATGCCTACATAATTTTGACCCCCTTAAACCCCAATGGCGTTTACAGGGGTAAACTTTATTTTTCTTATTTCTGCTCTAAAACATAGATTGTGGGTACTCATTCGAAGATGAAGCAGTTCTAATAAGTGCCCACAATGTATGTTTTGAGCAGAAATAAGAAAAATATCACAATTTTTTACACTATTTGCATAGGCATGTTTTCGTAATGGTGTAGAACTAGCGTATTGAAATATCGGGCATGGTGAGTATAACTGACTTGTGAAAATCCTCAAGACGATTGAACCAGTTGGTGTTGTAAGAATTGAAACTCACCCAGACAGTGTATTTAAAGATTTTTCAATATTCCATATCCCTTGTACTATGCACTGGAAACTAAAAAACCGATGGCTTGTTTACCATGGCTAATTTGAACTCGTTCTTAAGCCCCGAAGAAATTCTTCTTGTTAATTCGGAAAACAAATTTTTAAGGATAATTTAGAAAGATTTTCCTTGTTTTGTCACAAAACTTTTATGTTGTTTATATTATGTTGTGTGTACTGATTAGAATCGCCTCAATGAGGTGATTCTAATGAATACACACAACATACCCTTCTCTTGTAAAAGATCAAAAATATATTCCTATATCATCCCTATTATGCCTCCAGGCCTCGCACTATGATTAGCCCACAGTGGCTTGTACCACCCTTTTCTCGAACAAATTTTCATGGTCTTAAAGTTGTTTAAGGGGAATGGGAACACCTTCAGGGAAGGCAACTCCTCCAAAAGTATTTGTGTCTTCCAGTTCAATAGGGGTCAACTCTTAAAGGAAAGAATTTGCTCCAGAGGAGCAAATTCTTTCCTTTAAGAGTAGACCCCTTTTTCAGTGGGGCAGGTCTTATAGAAAAACGAACAGAAAGTCCCGAAAGTTGTCTCCCTTTGAAAAATGGCAGAAAAATATGCCAGGTGTTCCCATTCCCCTTATACCATTGAAGTTTGGCTACTATGTTGACGTGTCTGTATTTTCCTGATTTCAGGGAAACACAATAATCACAGGATGTGCTGACGCTGCCATACGAGTGATAGACTCCACAACCTTTACCATTCTGTTCTCGTTACAAGGTCACAGTGCCAGTGTAGATCACATGGCCTTGGTAGGGAAGGTGCTTGTCACTGCTTCATCAGACAGGTAATTTCCAGTCAGTTCAGAATCATGCAATACATGTAATAGAAAATAACAATTATGTTAGTTGGCCTTCCCCCAGCATGGTCCAGAAATAGGCCTATATAGACCTGCTACTGCTACCAGTAGCATATGATACGGCTTTGATCGCATTTATCAAAAGTTAGGTACACATTCAATTTGGAGGTTGCTGAACCTCATCTTACTTGACTGACAACAATTATGTGGACCCAGCTTTATACAGCGGAAATAATATTATAAATATATACCCTTTTGGCCTTGTAAACCCCAGTTATCTGTAGATAGACTGTGGTTTACAACAGAGTACATTTCATCGACTTGTTAACATATTATTGATCATTACCTTCCATTTGGAAACTTTTCCTGCCAATTCTTAGCAACTGTTACTTTGCCATTTAACACTTATCCTGCTGAACACAACAACCCCTACCTTTGCAAACAGTGTAGATCCAGCTTCTGAAGAAGCTATCTGATCAGGATCTACACTTTGTCATTTGGCTTCTGAATTGAACAGATACATTTTCATCATCATCATCAACGGATTTTTGATTAACGTGCAGGTACAGGGGCAACATCCACATACATGTAAGTGGGCCCCCTTCCAGGTAGCTGGCTTGCTGCACGCATGGCAGATCTTACACCAGATCTCCAGGCTTGTCTATCATGAGGATCGATAGCAGAGAGCTTCCATTCTCTGCAATCTCTTTCTGTTAGCTGCTTCCAGGTCATCTTGGGCCTTCCTGGCCCACGCGTTCCACTTACCTGTATGTCACAGGCAGTCTTGACTGCACCGTTGGAGCGTTCCACATGTCCATACCAGCGAAGTCTTCTCTCTTTCAGGATGAGGTCCAGGTCCTCAATGCCAAGACGCTCAAGTAACTCACTGGACCTGATGGTGACAGTGTCCTGTGGCTTGACATTGCAGATCTGTCTGATCATTGCCCTGTCATTTCGCTGTAGACGTTGGAGGTTTGGCTTTGTCAATGGCCATGTCTCACTGGCATGGAGCATTGCGCTCCGCACACAAGAGCTATACACACGGCCACGTGTCTTGAACGAGAGGTGGCGGGAAGAGAGAACTGGTAGCAACTCCTTGAATTTCTTCCAGGCTGTTTTCACACGTGATGTAGTTGAAAGGTCGCAACCACCCGCTGCAGAGAGCATATCACCTAGGTAGCAGAAGGACGCTACAACCTCCAGCTTGTCGGATCCGACTTGGACTTCCCTCTGTGGTCTGCCATCTAAGGGGCGTGCAGTTCCTTGGCACCGTGTACACCTGTAATCAGGGTCCTCTATCAAGCGTTTGAGCCCACTGCATTTCTTGTGCACCCAGAACTTGCAGCCATTACAAAAGATACTGTTGCTGCCCACTCCAGTGCGACATACAGCATATGGGAACTGGCCTGTACTCTGCAAGAGGTCCAGACCTGTACCACAGATCATGATCTTTGTCTTTCCTGCATTCACTCTCAGCCCTTTCGCCTCCATTGCTTCTTTCCAAGTTAAGAGCCTCCTGACACATTCCTCAAGGGATTCAGCTATGATGACAAGGTCATCAGCATATAGGTCCTCCCAGGGGACTCCAGAGCGGAACTCGCATGACAAGGCTTCAAGCACAATGATGAAAAGCAGTGGGCTTAGAACAGAGCCTTGATGAACACCCACCTTCACCTCGAATTCTTCACTGTAACCATCACCAACGCGGACACGGCTCTGAGCATTTGCGTACATCCCTTGGACCAGTTTCACAATCCACTCGTCCACTCCAAGTTTTCTTAGTGCCCACCAGATGACTTTCCGAGGCACTCGATCAAATGCCTTCTCCAGGTCTACAAAAGCCTCCTGTTGGCCGCCAGATACTTCTCTTGCAGCTGTCAGACAACAAAAATTGCATCTGTTGTGCCTCTTCCTGGGACGAAGCCAAACTGGGAATCGTCGATGGACACCAACTGCCTAATGAGGCCATCCACAATCCTCTCCAGGACTTTCATGACCTGTTCTGTCAGCTTGAGACCACGGTAGTTGCCCCTTTCCAATGCATCGCCCTTGCCCTTGTAGAGACAGACAATGAAACTCTGTTCCCAGTCAGAGGGTACCTTCCCATCACGGATGATTGCAGCTGCAAGGTCGCGGATCATCAAGGCACCCGCATCACCTGCAGCTCTTATCATCTCCACCACTATGCCAGAGCGCCCGGTGCTTTGCCAGTCTTCATCTGAGAGATAGCCTTCTTAACCATATCTATAGTGATTGGGATGGGTGGCCCTTCCACTGGTGGTTCATCAGACAGGTGGTCTGGGTCACAGTCGAAATTCAACATTGAGTAGCCTTTGGTAGTGTTCTAACCAGGCCCTCTGCTTCGAGTCTTCACTCATTGACATCTCCCCTGCATCATTCTTTACTGGTTTGTCACCTACAACATAGGCATTCTCTCTTCTCATCTGGTTAGCAAGGCGGTATACTTCTGAGGACTTAGGGTCAATATTCTTGTAGATCTCCTTCTCAGCTTCTTGGCGAGCATGATGCACCGCACGTCTGGCTATGTGTTTGGCCGTAAGATATGATGCATGGGTGCCCTTACCAGTCTTCCAAACTTTAAAGGCTTGCCGCTTGGCTGCAATGACCTTATTAACATCCTCATTCCACCACCAGGTTTCGCGACGCCAGCGGTGGGGCCGAGTTGTGCCACACACCTCTTCAGTTGTCTTGAGCAGACCGGTCTTGATGCTGTTCCATATATCCTCAGTGGTAGCATCTGCTACACCTGCTGAAGCACTCACATGCTGGCTGAAAACCTCCTGGAAATGATTTCTTGTCTGAGATTCTTTCAGCTTCCAAACTTTCAGGGCGTCAAGTTACCTATATTTACCTATATTTTCCTATATTTCAGGCCATTACCTATAATAACCTATAAAATCCTATATTTTACCAAAATACCTATAAATACCTATAATTTGGAATTTTGTGTAAGCAAGGAATACAAAGTTTCTAAAGAATCTTTGACAGTAGATGTTTTTTATAATACTTGAGCTTTAAGTAAGCTTTTTCCTTTAAGGAATTTGTATTCTTTTTTGATGTAGCAACCCACTCCAGCCCAGCTTTTGGTAAGCTTTAGCTAGCGGAAGTTCTGCTATTTTTCAAATTTGAAATGTTCCATTTTGATTTTACTATTGTTTCTTTAGGAATATTAAACAAGTTTTTGCCGTTTTTTTAGCAGGCGAGCTATTGTGATCTGTCACCATCCACCATCTTCCCCCATCTGTGCCTCCATCTGTTCCTCCACAATTCCTTCAAATGACATCTCCTAAGCCCCTGAAAAGATTTTGACCAAAGTTGACAGAAACCATCTTCGGGTGGTCCTCTCTCAAAGTTGTTCAACAAATTTCAGTCCAAGCTGAATTTTCACAGGCTAGTGTAGTTTATATTTTCTTGTCCTTTGGGATCATTGATTCCATTGTGGAATTTTGAAAATATTTGAGGGTCACTGATGAGGCCTAAATGGCCGAAACTAGCTAGTCTGGCCCGGAAAACATGTACACTCCATGTTTTCCAGTTCTGTTGTGTATTCTTTGCTTCGAAAGGAAAACCCTTTCTAGAACATATTTGACATCACTACAGCTGTTGTCTGGGTATGTGTGGCGGCCATAAAAATTCTCCCTGCTCTACATCATAATGTAGTTTATATTTTCTTGTCCTTTGGGCTTATTGATTCTATTGTGGAATTCTAAAAATATTTGAGGGTCACTGATGAGGCCTAAATTGCCGAAACTAGCTAGTCTGGCCCAGAAAACATGTACACTCCATATTTTCCAGTTCTGTCAGGTATTCCTTGCTTCCAAAGGAAAACCCTTTCTAGAACATATTTGTATGAAATTAAGTTGCAGTATTTCTGCAGAAATATTGTGACAGGATTCTGACATGAAACCTGTATGAAAAATTCTCAAATAGAATTTCCACATAGAATTTTCACTTAAATTTTGTATTTGAGTCAGGATTCAGGTGGGAATCAGTGTGGAAAAGCTTCTGAAATATTTAAATTAGCAGGAAAATTGATCCAGGAAGCCTGTAGAAAAAAAACAGACAGGATTCCTGTATAAATTACTGACAGGATTCCTTCATGGTTCCAGGGTGAATTATTGGCAGGATTCCTGAATGAATTATTGACAGGATTTCTGCCTGAGCTTGTGACAGTATTACTGTCTGTATATTCCTGCAGGATTCGTGCTAACTTAAATATTTGGTCCAGTTTCATTAACATAACATAATCATCTTAACATACACTGTAAACATTTTGGAGTTTTTATCTATACACAATAAGGAAGGAATATACTTGTGCTGGAAAAGAACATACAAAAATCTTGCATTCTACTTATATGTAAACTTTCATGTAACTCTTGAATTTGAATCCTTGGCTTTCAAAAAATTCATTGTGATCTAATAACTTCAGTCTGCAAACACATACATAAATATGTGGGTGGGGTGCAATCTTTGCAGTTTGAAAACATAAAACTTTTGACACCCCACTAGTTAAGCATTTAATCAATTTAAAACACTGTTAATCTAAAATACTAAAAGTGACTCACAGTGTCTTCCAAAATATAGTTGGAAATCATTAGAACAGCTTTATACTTGAAAAGTTGTAAAGCAACACACAAAGCTAGCTATCATCCCAGATGCTTATGAATGTGTTATAGGGAGTGCTCCTGCCAAAATTTTATGTGTCAGGAAGTGATTATGCTCTGTTTTCATGCCAGACTTTTAAACAGGGATTTGGTTAACATTTTCATGCAGAATTTCTGTTACGATCTGGCCATTTTCCTTGTGGAATCTGTAACCAAATTCCATGTACTGCTAGAGTCAGACAGGAAAAAAGAGTTCCACCATGATTTCTGTAACTGTCCACAAAGACTCCATGTGGAATCATGTTTGCATTTTTTTGGGTGGTTGCCACAGCACACAAAAATAGGGGAAAATAAGAAAAAACCTTTAAAATCTTCTTGTCTGAAACCAGAAGGCCCAGGTCTTTGATACTTGGTATGAAGCTTCATCTAGTGGGTCTCTACCAAGATTATTCAAATTATAGCCCTGGGGCCAAAACTGGCTCTGCCCCTGGGCCCACTGGTTTTACATAGGCTTATATAGGGATAACCTTAAAAAATCTTCTTGTCTGAAACCAGAAGGCTCAGGCTTTGATATTTGGTATGGTGCTTTGTATAGTGGACCTTGACCAAGATTGTGCAAATTATAGCCCTCTGACCAAAAAATGGACCCTCCACGCGGCCTACTTGTTACACTATGGATCACGTGAGCAATCTAGGGCCATCAAGGCCCTCTTGTTTAAAGGGAAGAATGTCCCATGTTTTGATTCTGCCTAAATTATCAGATAGACACATTTCTTGTTCCAAGAAATAGATAAGGTGGTGATGATATTTAAGTAGATCACTCAGTTCTGTATAAAACATACACCTGTGGACACAAAACCGTTCAAACTCCTATGAAATAACTTTCAATGAATCTCTTTGCATCAACGGAGTTTGACAAGCAAATGTCATTCGGCATCAAAGAATTCTAAAACTAGATCAAGCAATTGATTGGTCTTATTTTGGCAAACACTTTCTGATTGACATTTGAGATGTATTTTGATTGGACAGTGCAGGAGTCAGCAATGAAATGTACACCACCTTGTGTTTTGAATTTATTTCTGTTTGCCAGTTGACTGATAGGATGTTAGGATATATTGTATGATGTTTCAAGTCATAATGAAATGAAGCTCATCAAAGTTTGAACGCTCTTGAGTCCACGGGTGTACATTGAGGGCATTCATTAGAATCACCTACTAAGGATTGATTTTTATGGAGATTAATTATAGATTTTTTCCTTAATTATAACCAGCTGACCACCTTATCTATTTCTATATGTTGTATTATTAATATAAGAGAGAGCTGGAAGGTGGTGGTGGTGGTGGAAAAATACAAATCTGGCTTGTTTTCTTCAGTGTAGGCAACCTATAATATCCTATATTTCTGGCCGCTAGATACCTATATTTCTGGACCTAACCTATATTTTTGACTCCTAATATCACTTGACGCCCTGAACTTTTAGTCTGGGGGTGAACTTGCGCTTGGGTTTTGGTGGCACATCAATCCTCATTTTACTAAATTATTTGATTGGTTGATAGTCAGAAATGGGTGTGACTTAATCAATTTACTCAGCAGGATAAGGGTTAATGATACATGCATACCTATGTATGTAAACAAAATTATTATTAGGCTCTCTAAATTACATTTCTTGCCACTCAGAAAAGAATGCCCAATCTTTAGTTTTGTGCCCCTGTCCATCAGGGCTTGGAGAAATAGATTGGGCTGCATTGTGCTTAATGGTGCTTCCATGCAGAGCTGAAACCGACTTCACAAGGGTACTGGTAAACTGCTTAGAAGGTCTGAGCCTGCCCAAGCAAAGGAGTGCAAGTCAGACCATCCCTGCTTATAAACCCTATTGGTTTGTTTGGGCAGTTAGGGTTTGAGATGTCATTTCATCAAGTCCCACAAAATTTGAAGCAATGTCTCAAAACTGACCTAAATAGTGTTGATGGGGATGTAAAACCTCAATGTCAATATACAAACAATGTTTAGTTTGCTGTTTACATGTTCAAGTTTGTTTTACAAGTTTTGAGTACTGTTTGAAAGGGAAAACAACAAATTCTCCTTCAGAATATCATTTTTGTTTTTGTGTTCTGTTTTTAACACCCGACCGATTAGATTCGGGGGATATAGGTATCAGCCTGGCATCCATCCATCCGTCCATCTGTAGATGCAGCCTTGTGATGGCCATAACTCTAATACCCTTTGAGATTCAATGATGGTTCGTGGCACAATTGTTCACAAGGTTGAGATGGCGTTTCATGCGCAAGAACCAGACCTCTGGGTGCCATAATTTTTTAGTTATGCCCTCTTTTAATAAAATAGAATGACTGCCTTGTAATGGCCATAACTTCAATACCAATTGAGATATATTGATGGTTCCTGGCAAATTTGTTCACAAGGCTGAGTCGGCATGTCATGCTCAAGAATACAACTCTGGTTGCCATGGTTTTTTAGTTATCTCCCCTTCCAATAAAATAGAGTGACTACCTTGTGATGGTCGTAACTCCAATACCATTTGAGATATATTGATGGTACCTGACAAGGCTAAGATGGTGTGTCATGCGCGAGAACCTCAACTCTGGATGCCATGGTTTTTGAGTTATCTCCCCTTCCAATTAAATAGAATCACAACCTTGTGATGGCTATATCTCCAATACTCTTTGAGGTATATTGATGGTACTTGGCACATTTGTACATGAAGTTAAACAGGCTTGTCATGTGCAAGAACCACGACTCTGGGTGCCCTGGTTTTTAGCTCACCTGAGCCTTTAGGCTCATAGGTGAGCTTATAGTATAGCCATGGTCTGTCGTCAGTCCGTCCGTCCATCCGTCGTCCGTCCGTCCGTCCGTCCACCATTTTCAAAGATCTTCTTCTCCTATACTGCAGGGCCAATCAAAGCCAAATTTCATATGGAGCCTCAGTGGGATGGGGGAACGAAAGTTTGTTCGCGGGGTCTGGATCACATGACCAAGATGGCCGCCATGCCCATATATGGTAAAAAGCCTTCAAAAATCTTCTTCTCCAGAACCATAAGGCCAGTGGCCTTGAAACTTGGCATGTAGCATATGGTACTCGGGCCCATCATGGTTTGTACAAATGGTGACCCCGGGTTGACCTTGACCTATTTTACAGCAATGTCAAATTTGCCGAAGTAGGCTTTTGCATGGGGCAAAATGAAAATAATGGATTTATAGGAAAACCATTGAAGACAGTGTCACCAAAATTTGTAGATCAGGTAAAGTAAATTAATACATGAAGATCTATGGGTCAGAAAGGTCAAGGTCATTCATTGGCCTTAGACCAAGGTCATTCAGGATCCATATTTTAAACATTTTTGCTGTTTCTGGTCACAAAGTAGATAAAATGCAATGACCAGGAACTGATGAAACAAATTCACGTTGTGTCCCAGCCACCATACTGCAAAGAAACACCTATAATGTAGATGGTATTAAGTAAAACTGTACAAGTGGAAAATCAAGGAGTCAAGTGCTCTTTCCCAGCACATTGTCAATCAGACATTCCCTAAATAATATGAAAAGTTAAAAAAAATATGACAAATGGAATAAACCATAATGAAAGCATGGCCTTCGAACTGTCAGAAAGGTAGGAATAGGTGGAAAGTTTTATCACATTGTTAGACATCAAAATTTTGTCCCCACAAGTTGTGTACCCCTGCTCTGAGGCTATATACATACATAAAAACATTAAAATGTACACCAGGACCAGGTGTCGGGTGAGCGTTTACAGGACCACTGGTCCTCTGGTTTAATTATCTCCCCTAACAATATAGCCAACTCCAATACCCTTTGCGATATATTGATGGTACTTGACACAATTGTATACAAAGTTAAGACGGCATGTCATGCCTAAGAATCACAACTCTGGGTGATATGGTATTTGAGTTATCTACCCTTTCAATATTACAGTATGACCACGTTGTTCTCTCCATCATTCCAATACCCTTTGAGACATATTAATGGTACTTAGTGCAGATGTGCATGAGGTTAAGCAGGTGTATCATGCTCAAGAATTACAACTCAGGGTGCCCTGGTTTCGTGTTATCAACCTTGAGAATATAACCTTGTGATGGCCATAACTCCGATACCCTTTGAGATATATTGAAGGAACTTGGTACAATTGTATACAAGGTATAGAAGGCATGTCATGTGCATGAACCACAACTCTTGGTGCTACGATATTTGAGTTATCTCCCCTTCCAATATAACAGTATGACAAGCTTGTTATCGCCATATGTCCAATACCCTTTGAGACATATTTATGGTACTTTGGTACAGATATACATGAGGTTAAGCAGGCATGTCATGCACAAGGACCTCTGAGTGTCCTAGTTTTTTAGTTATCTCCCCTGACAGTATAATCTTGTGATGGCCATAAGTCCAATCCCTCCGAGGTATATTGCTGGTACTTGCCACAATTGTAGTATACAAGGTTGAAAAAAGGCATTTCATATGCAAGAACCACAACTCAGTATGCCTGTACTTTGTGCATTGGAAGTCTTGTATCTTCATCATGTTGAGAAGCGATCCTTGGTATCATAAGGTGAAGATAGTCTCATACAAAATACACTGTGGGCTTACGAGTGTATTTTAATTCTGGTGCACTTTCTATTTGTGAACAATCTTCTGAAGGCCATATTGGCTTTTGGTCGGGGATTTGCCATCTCTTCTGATGGCTATTTCTTTTACATTCGATGTTACACACATCATAGTAATAAGTCTATGTGATGGACACCCCTGTAAACCCCAATTTATATAAAGAAAACTGAGATTTACAAGGGATTTGAGTATAGAGAACAAAAATATCACACATTTTCATCCGAAAAATAATTGTTTTGGTGTGAGATATAAAAGAGTGTGCACTGTCACATACAGTCAAACCTGTCATAGTGGCCACCTCTATTAAGCAAGCAACCTGACTTAAGCAAGCATGCATTTAGTTCCCAAAAAGGGCAAATGCATTAATATTCACCTGTATTAAGCAAGCACCTGTCTTAAGCAAGCACAGTTTGATCATCCCTGAGGTGCTTGCTTAAAGGGAGAACTTGGTGCATTTTCTTTCCTCTAAGATAGTTTGACAGATGGCTATAAAATCTGACATTAATGAAGTTTTATTAGGCCCTGGACACAGGCTATTACTGATAACATCTGAAGCAGTTTTAGGCTCATCAGCTGGTTCAAGATATTGATTTACCTAACAAATTGGGAATTTTACACACAGTTGTAAAGATAATTTATTACATCTTTCACTGTTGCATTGGAATGTAGTTAGCCATTATGTTTTATGTGGAATAACAGCAGATGACACATAAGAATTATACAACATTGAATAAGCTTGACTTTGATGTAATGGATGTTATTTCAATGGTGTGACCCCACTGGGTTCATGCACCACTTCCAGGGCAAGCAAATAAGATGTGTCAAAGTTGGCAGACATATTTGAATATGTTGAAACAGCGTTTTCAACTATGATTCAACGTTGATTCAACGATGTATGTAGAAGCCTCTGTGGTGTAGTGGTTATGCTACTCGCCTGATAAGCCAGAAATCGCAGGATCAATCCCGGGCTTCTAAAGACTTTACATCAGGAAAACAACTTTGTTACAGCAAATGTGAGTGAACGGCAAAAACCAAAAACGATAAAAAAAAAAAAAAAAAAACTGTCTGTCAGTCTTTTTACAAATGCTATAAAATGCCTTCTTAATCTATATAAAAAACACTGGCAGCACTTGTAGGGCGATTCAAAGAAACTTGTAGTTACGTCAAACAACCTATAAAATCGAAAATAGCGTTAGCGAGCCAAAGGCGAGAAATGAAACAGACGCACCTTGTAAATAGTTACAGTGTGACGATGCTCCAGAGAGGGCCCTTCACTTATTGGAAGAAGAAGAATAGAAATCACTTCCCGATCCCTATTTTGTGTTTTAATGGTCATAAATTCTTTATTTCAATATTGGTTCGAGTGGAACCTACCCACCCTTTGGCTCGCTAACATTAATTTGGGCTTGTTTACACCTTTTTGGTATGTATGATGTAACCAGCCCCAGCCCATGGGGGCTTGAAGAAATAGACAACTGCCCTTCTTGAATCAGCGGAAGGGAGTGAATGACCGTAGAAAAGATTTCATGATCAATCTCCATGAAAGAATGCTGCCGACCTGGGCAGGTATCGAACCCGCGTCCTCCTGATCACTAGTCAGACGCGCATCCGAAAGTTCAGCGGCGAGTTTTTCTCTGACAGGTCGCCACAATACTTCTCATATATATCAACAGTTTGTACACACAGTAAAGTATTAGACGGGCCTCAGAGGCCTAGTGGGTAAGAGTGCTGACAAACCATTTCAGGCGGAAAACCTCTAGTCGGGTACCTTGACAAACAGTGCAGGCCCAGATCGAACGCCGCAGAACGCGACATATGATGCCGGGGTCTGCAGTGTTTGCTAACAAGACTTTTCAACAGAAATAGCATAAAACAAAGCAATAGGCCTGACAACCTTAAAATGACAAATGGGCTTGTATTACATATAGCAACGGAGGGGTCCACCAGTATACAATGTTGCAATCATTTGGGTCTCTCACCGCTGTGTTTCGAGCCTCGCTCAGGTCACGTTCTGCAACAGAAGGTCAGGTGTTTTGTTTTTTTTCCTTCGAGTTATCGCTCACCTCTGATTAACGATCTGTTTGAAATAAGTGAAATAATCTTGAAAAAGGATGTTAAACCAAAAAAAAAAGTACCAGTACTCTTTGGTGCTAAGTCTGGGATACTTTTGTGGAATAATTGTGTTTTTCAAATTATCTTGTCAATAAATAGAAATACAGTAGTTAATTGTTTGTTTTAGTAATGGTAAGTATTTTACATAGAACATCATTGTCAGTATTAGTGACATCCGTTCTAACCGAATACCCACAATCTAAGTTTTGTGCAGAGCACAAATATTATCACTATTTTATCTGGAAATCTGCATTGTTAACACATCATGTCAACAAGTCAGTATAACGAAGATCCCCCCTAAACCCCATTCTATATAGAGTAAACTGGGGTTTACAAGGATATACATTATTTCTCTTATTTCTGCTGCCATAGGCTGTGGGTACTCGTTAGAACCGACTCATTGAGGCGGTTCTAATGGGCAACCACAACATATATGTTTGCAGTATATAAAAAAAGAAAAATATCATGGGTTGTCATCAGAAAAGGGGCCATTTTGGAGATGTGAAAAATGCACTACGTCACTGATGTTTTATCGTAATGAGCAGTTCAATGCAATGAAAATTAATCTAACAAACTTTCAGTCTGAATGATTAACCCTTTTTGTACCAAATGGAATCTTCCTCCTTATATATAGCAGGAGTTCATTTCAAAATTCAGGGGTGTCAGCTTGTGTTTCTTCAAAATTTATTCAGGAAATGGTTTAACTTCTTGCAAACAGTGAAAGTCCTGATCAGACGCCGCGTTCTGGGCCTGCACTGTTTGCCAAGGTACCCTTTAGGGGTTTCTGGTACTGAATGGGTTAAACTCTCTATGGCAGATAGTGTAACACACAACTGATTTCTTGCAATAACACATTTTGCAGGCTGGCTAATGAGCAGCTCTGCCCGAACCAACATAAACATGCTGGGAGTTAATGTCTTTATAGCTCATTAAACTATGAGATTCTGTCAATCATTTGTAGTAGCCCTGGACTACCAAGCTCTCCCTTTAACACAGGTTGGACTGTAGATGTGTTATCCTAATAGTTTATTTATTTTCATAGGTCTGTACGTTGTTGGTATTTGCCAGATAGAAGAATGATACAGATAATGAGAGGCCATGATGATGATGTTGAGGTATGTTAGTTATACATGTATTAAACCCTTTTCCATACTAAATTTCTGCATTGTACTTAAAGTCACTCAGCAACAGATAAGGTAAGTATTTTATGATTTTCCTCATTTCTCCATATAAACCTTTGTTGTGGGTACTCATTTGAACCATTTCTAATGAATACCCACAACATAGGTTTTTATGGACAATTGACAAAATCTATCCTTCAGTTATCACAAAATACTTACCTTATCTGTTGCTATGAAGTCATCCTTCCATGCGTAAATTTCAGCCCATGAATACACTCTCAAAAATCGTTTTAGAGGGAGCTAGATTTTGGGTGAAAAGATGAAAAGCTGCTTAAATAGGAAATTATCCTAATATGTGTGTATTTGTTACTTTATATATTTATAATCTGAAAAAAGGTCTATTATTAGATCACCTGTCACGTAGTGATGAGGTGAGCTTTTGGGGCCAGTTTTTGTCCGTCGTGCGTCCTTGCGTAAAGAATTTCTTCAAACAACATCTCCTCCTAAACCACTGATCGGATTTTGTCCAAACTTCACGGGAATAATCCTTAGGTGGTCCCCTTTCAAAGTTGTTCAAATGGTTCTGGTCCATTGCACATCTAGGTCACAGGAGCTAAAAATAGATTTTTTTTACCGAAAACTTAAAAAACCTTTTTCTCTGAAACAGCATGGTCCAGGTCTTTGATATTTGGTATGAAGCTTCATCTAGTGGACCTCTACTGAGATTGTTCAAATTATAGCCCTGGTGCCAAAAATGTCTCCGTGCTAGGGCCCACTGGTTTTACATAGGCTTATATAGGGAAAATCTTTAAAAATCTTCTTTTCTGAAACCAGAAGGCCCAGGTCTTTGTTATTTGGTATAAAGCTTCATCTAGTGGACCGCTACCAAGTTTGTACAAATTATAGCCCTTGGGCCAAGAATGTACAAGAGACACTGATACTCAGGTGAGCGATTCAGGGCCCTCTGGGCCCTCTTGTTCATGTAATATGGCTCAGTATGAGTTTTGTTTGTTTGATTTGAGGTTAAACATCCCCATCAACACTGTATAGGTCATTTTGTAGACGTTGCTTTTGCGGGACTTTTACCCGACATGGAGTTGAAATGACATCTCAAGCCCTGTCACCCAATGAAACCAATAGGGTTTGTAAGCATGGATGGTCCGACTTGCACTGCTTTGCCTAGGCAGGCTTAGATCCGCTAAGCGGTTTACCAGTACTCGTGTGCGGCCGGTTTCAGCTCTGCGTGGAAGCATCATGCAGCCCATCTATTTCTTTAAGCCCCGGGTGGGCGGGGGTGCTGGCTCAGTATGAGTGCTTACTTTTTAAACCATATTTGGACCGATGGACCTGGGCAAACAGAGCAAACCTAGAGACACACCATAGAATGCAGCAGTTCATCAGGGTCTACACTGTTTGCCAGTCACCCAGCTATTTTAGACACAACTTTGGTTAGTACAATAAGTTTTACTTGTTCTAATATTAGAACAAATATGGTGAGGAGTTGAGGTGTCCAAATATTAATAGTAAATGCGGTATATATTTTTTATCATTTTAGTGCATGTGTAGTAATGGCAGCTATATTGTGACTGGTTCCTGGGACAATACTTTAATTCTGTGGGATGTTCAGAAAGGGGAACCTGTACATCAGTATGAGGGACACACAGAAGGTAGGATATTGCTGAATGTCCTCAATTTTTAACCCTCGAACTGCTAACCACAACTAGCAGAGAGCATGTGTATATATGTACAGTCAACCCTCTTTATACCGACATTCGTTACAATGGCAAAACTTGTTAAAACGGCAATTTGAATGGAATGGCTACTTAGCTAAAAGCTTACCCTTGGTTCTGAGAAGCATGGACTTCCCTTGTGTGGAAATTGGCACAAATTGAGTCCATAATCATGAAAGGGTCTAGTAATCTAAATAGTCCAAGAAACAAATATTATAGATATTTGTTAGAATCATCTTACCTAGGTGATTCTAACAAATGTCTATAACATTTTTTTTTTTTTTTTTGAGTAATGATGGGGAAAAGGCCTTTTATTATCTATCATACTCCTGACTGGGATTCTTTATAAGGGCAAATTCTTTATAACAGCACAATAATAGGGAACAAATACTGTCATTATAATGAGAGTCCTCTGTATTTCTTATTTTTCAGTGAAAATAAGGATTGCCCAGGGCTCGAGAAAATGTTGGTTTTACCATTTCTGGATTGATTCTTTATAGACTGGACCAGTTTGGACTTCAAAAGAACTTCCAACAATCGGTCCATAATTCAGTCATATTTCCTGATAATCGGTTAAAACATTTCGCCAAGAGGGTATATCATATAAACAAACTGATCTGTTAACAGTAGATAATCCAAGTGTGTATATAAAAAACGCCAAGAGCACAAGTGGTCAGAGTGGCCCATTATTTAAACATTAGTCAAAAAATCGGGTTCTTTGATCTTATTGTAGTGCAACTTGATCTGTGTGCCACAAATTATGTAATCAGGCCCCGAGGTTATAAAACTTTTTTCATGCTCAACTCACATGAGCATGAAATTCGTACTGCTCATAAATTTGAAAATGCCAACCAATGTTGGCATTTACAAATTGATGAGCGGACAGATAACATTCTCTGCTAACTGAGAAAAGAAAATCGCTCAACTTATTTGTATTTCAATTTTTATGAGCACTACAAATTTCACGCTCAGTTGAGTTGAGCATGAAAAAAGTTTTATAACCTTGGGGCCTGAATTGTCCATTCTGGCTGTAGGTGAAGCATAGGACAATACCATAAGGTCTTTTTGATATGCCAGCCGATTGGCAATTTGATTGATGTGTGAAAATCAAGTGTCTCATGTTAGATGTGGAGTATTAGGAGATATTGCCTGCTTAGTTAAAATAGAAGTGAAAGCAATGATCATTAATCAATACAATTAACCAGTTTTAATTCAAATTTTATTGCCAAAGAAGTTCAAAAGACTTTCAGCAGAAAATGTAGGGTTGTGATGGATTGTGTAATGACATTACATGCCAGTAACCTTGTGTTATTGCATGTGTGGTCATACGATTTTTATGACATGACGTTATCTACTAAATAACTGTGACATTATATGATAAAACAGTTCATTGCTTTGTTTGTTTGTTTGTATTGGGGTTTAACTGCCCAGTCAACACTATTTAGGTAATTTTTGAGCCGGTCAGTGTACCTATCCACACTTTCCCAGGGCAGGCTTATACGTAAGCGGTTAACCAGTACAGTGCATATTCTTTCGCCAGAAACTGACAATTGCCCTTCTTGAATCAGCGGATGGGGAGAGAATGACCGTAGAAAAGATTTCATGATCAATCTCCACGAAAGAATGTTGCCGACCCCGGCAGGTATCGAACCCGCATCCTCCTGATCACCAGTCAGACACGCATCCGACTGAGCTACCGAGGCCGGCTTCAACAGTTCATTGCAACAAGATTTTGAATATTACATGGTTAAAAGATGGATCCCAAAATAGTCATGTTTCAATAACATGTAACCTATACATTTTAGTATTGATATAACACAGTTGTATAATATTACAAAGCAGTTGTAGTGTATATGGTAGGGATATTAACATGGTAAGAATTCAGGTAATGACTCCTTTGGAAAGCAATGCTGTCGTGAATATCACAGAATGTCACAAAATTTCATCAGAAAAAAATGTCTTTTGAAAAAGGCATAATTTTAGCATAGTTTTATATGCTTAAGTTACCGAAAAGAATTTTAGCTCACCTGGGCCAAAGACTATTGCATGGGAGCTACTTGGATTGCAGAGTTTTTTCATTTTAATGTGCTTATTTGGGAGGAAGGCAAAATTAATTACATACTTGGTTAATGAAAGAAATGGATAAATGTCACCCTTCTTCAAAGCGGGTACTATGTTTTTAAGCATAAATTAGCCTTCCTGATATCTGAATTCCCTTGTTTTATGAAAGCTACTCTTTAAGGAAAGAATTTGCTCCCTTTGGGAATAGCCCCCACTGAGATCATTGGCTAATATTTCTGTATTCTGAGACTACTTTCTGAAAACAAACTTGTATACCTGATATCTAAATCCCCCTGTAAAATGGGAGCTAATCATTAAAGAAAGAATTTGCTCTCCCTTTGGCAGCGTTTTTTTCCTGAAAGAATACCACCATTTAGAATGTTGACAAATATTTTCATATCAGATTGGAGACTACTTTCTGAAAACAGAAAATTGCTTTCCTGATCTCTGAACCCCCTTGATTACCGGTAATTGGAGCTTCGCTTTAATTCTCAGAGCAGATACTTTCCTTAAACAATAGCACCCATTGAGATGGCTGTCAAATATTTTCCTATCAGAATTGTAATTGTCAGAGTTATTTTCCTTTGAAGTGTATCAGTTCCCCTTAATTGGGATTGGAATATTTGTTTTTACATCTCTTTCAGCTGTGACATGTTGTCATTATGACGGAGAGAAGATAATAAGTGGTAGTGGTGACAATACAGTGAGAATATGGACCGTTAATCCGCCAGCATGTAAATGTGTCATGACCGGTCACACAGCAGAAGTGGTATGCTAAACATCATATTAACAAATACTCTACCTTGCAAATCTCATTGTATATAGGAAAAAAATAGTCTTTGCATGAGTTCAGTCTGATCTCATTTCACAATGGGAAAGTTGTTTCTGCATGAGTTTAACTTATTTTAAGGGAAATGGGAAGACCTGGTAGATTTTTCCGCCATTTTTCAAAGGGAGACAAATTTCAGGACTTCCTCTTTGCTTTTCCCTATTCCACTGAAAAAGGGGTCAACTCATTTGCTCCTCAGGAGCAAATTCTTTCTTTTAAGAGTTGAATCCTATTGACATGGGAGACAAAAATACTTTTGCAGGAGTTGCCTCCCCTGAGAGTATATCCGTTCCCCGTAAATGGGGAAATCCAAAAATGGGGCTCCATCTGCACTTTTTGGACTCCTTGATTGATTGTGAAACAAATTTATTATAGTTAGTTTAGGAGAATTGCAACAAGAGCTCAAGGTGTCCGAATTTTTAGGACTTTTATGGTAGTTTTTACAAGCTTATTATAATGCACTAATTACATATGTTAGTAACGATCACTCAAACTACTATACACAGCCATTTGCTGGGACCATCTCAGGCTCTGAGTCTGAAGCTTTATCTGTATAATATATATGCATGTACATATATATGTGTGAACATTAAAGGTTTTGGTTATACACCTGGCTTTTGAAAACACTCCCTAAGGTTTAAATATAGCATGACTTTAACCCTTTGGATCATAACAACTGTCATCTGCTTTGTTGTCTGCTGGTTACTTTAAAAGTCATTATTGCAAACAGTGTGGACCCAGATCCAGATCAGACTGCTTCTCTAGGAGCATTCTGACCTGGGTCCACACAAGTCCACACTGTTTGCCTGTATTCAACAATATGTTTAAAAACTTTACAAGAAGATGCAGCAGATGACATAAACATGTGCAAACAATATTTTCCAATGCAGGTTTTTGTTGGCCTCTTTAGGGTTAGACTGTAACCCTCCAAAAAAAGAGGATGACTACTCCAAAAGGAAAGAATCTACCCCGGAGCAAATTCTTTCCTTTAAAATTAGACCCCTCTTGACAAGGGAGACAAGTCAGTCTTGATAGCGCAGTGATTAACCCCTTCTACTTATGGTTGAGAGGTTGTGCGTTTGAATCCGGCCACCGGTATCAAGGTGTGTCCTTGGGCAAGACACGTAATGACACTGCCCCACTCCACCCAGGTGTAATTGGGTAGCAGTGGTGTAAAAGCCACTGCCTCTCTCTCGAGCACACGTGAAAACACCCTGGATGAGTGTTTGAGAGTGATTCAATAAGCTTAAAGCTTTCATAGGAATCAAACTAAAATAAATCAGTATAAACTAAAGGAGACAAATATATTTGAAAGACTTGCCACCCCAGAATTGTATCTATTTCCTTCATGTATATATGTTTTTATGCTGTTTATTGTTTCAGTATTGTTTGGCAGCAAGTAAAGAAGTTATAGCCTCAGGGTCAGCAGATAGTACAGTCAGAGTCTGGAATCATAGAGGTAAGCCACAACTTCATTATATAGAGGATCTTACATGAGTGTTCATGTTTTATTGAATTTATTAAACGAGTTGAGGAAAAAGGATAAAATGTGAGGCTTTGCCGAGCATTTTATTCCTTTTCCTCAGTGAGTTTAATAAATTCCTGACATAGAGGATCTTACATTAGTGTTCATGTATTATTGAATTTATTAAACGAGTTAAGGAAAAAGGATAAAATGTGAGGCTGTGCCGAGCATTTTATCCCTTTTCCTCAACGAGTTTAATAGATTCAATAATACATGAGCACGAATGCAAGATTCTATTAATCATATGACATTTAAAACGCATTTTATTCATGATTGTTTACAAAAATGTCAATTTTCTGCCGTTAGTAAATGCGACGTCGTTAAGGACATCGTACATGTAACGTTACAGGACGTTTCTAACTAATTTGCATATTTAATCCACAAGTGGATTATCGAAAATATTACATGGCGTTATTACACACTCAGACGCGATGTCATATGATAAAACACAGTTCGTTATAACACGGTTTTGAATGTAACACGGTTTCAAGATGGATCCCAAAAATTTTAAGATTATATAGAAAAATGACCATTTATGGTCATTTTTCTATATAATCTTCACATTTTTGTTTGGATATAACACGGTTGTTTAACTAGCATGGTTTCTGCTTTGGACCCCAACAATAGTGTTATAAAGAGGTTATGGTGTACTATCTGGACCCAGTTGTTCAAAGTAGTCTTAGCTAAACTGTCATTTATTGTCTAAATAGTGTGCCTCCACCCACTGAGACTTGGAAAAAAATAGATTGGGCTGCATGGTGCTTCCACTCACAGCTGAAACGACAAAACTTTTGAGTACTAGTCCACTGCTTAGAAGGCCTATGCCTGCCCAGGCAAAGTTGTGTGATTCAGACTGTACCTTAGACCCTAGCAGTTTCTTTTGGTGATAGGAGATGTAATTTCATCTCAGTGTCAGGCAAAAGACCCACAAAATGTGAAGCAACATCTCCAAAATGACCTAAATAGTGTTGATGGGGATGTAAAACCCCAACACAAGCAAAAATTATAAAAGTAGTAAATTTTCTTGCAAATTCCATAGCTAATGCAGTTTTTTTTTTTTTTCGCAAATATAATTATCACCATACAGAATTATTGAACTGTTTTCTTCCTGAACCAGGTTGTGCTCTTCCTTTGTAAACCTTCTGGACAAACTGTAGGATCTGGATTTTCACTGTCATTCATTTTAATTTATAGGAATAAATTATATCAAGTTATTTGATTGGTTGATATTCAATGGCAAAATCAATTAATTAATTCTACAGGACAAGGGTTAACATAATGTTACCTAACAACTTGGTTAGCTTTGAACAACTGGGCCCATTTGCTTTATAGTCAGGGTCTGCTCACAGTAGGATGTGTCTCTGGAGTCATTAAAGGTAAACCTTGAGATCAGACACTTTAACCCTTGTCCTGCTGAATATTTAAATATTCCACACCCACTACTGATTATCAACCAATCAGCTTACTTGATGCAAATTATTGCAACAAATTCATAAACTGAATGACAAACAATGAAGATCCTGATCAGATGGCTTCCTGATCTGAATCTATATTGTTTGAAAGATAAGGCATATATCGAGGCTCTGAAGAACAAGGGTTAACCTTTATTTCTTTTATGGCAGTTACATTGAAAGTTCATATGAACACAAATTTTGTTTTGAACAACTTTGCCAAGACTAATTTTATTCTGGAATAACAAAAGGAAGGAAGGCCTCTGGGTTATGTTAAATTACAAGATGAAGCCTCAGGATTGCTAATCCACAACCCAACTCTGGATTGCCATCTGTGAAATCCTAGTGCTATCTATGAAGTATATTCATTTTCATTATTATACCCACTTTTTCGAAGAAAAATAGGGTATATTGTTTTCGTACCACAGTTCACTCCGGCGTCAGTCCATCTGTCAGTCCGTCTGTCTGTCTGTCCGCAACAGTTCACTCCGGCGTCAGTCCATCTGTCCGTCCATCTGTCCGTCTGTCTGTCTGGGCAGACGATAGGACACTAGTTGGGTAGGCCTTTCTTGGGTACTTGCCGTTTATTCGGTTGTTGTCCAAGAAAAGTAGCCAGTAGCCTGTTGGGTATTTTGTCGCTTGTTGGGTAATTTTGAATGGGAAAATTAATATGGAGGTACCTCATAAACATGTGCGTCTGTCTGTCTGTCTGTCTGTCCATCCATCCATCCATCCATCCGTCCGTCACGTTTCTTGTAAATGGTCAAAGGTAAAAAAGTATGACTTTGCCATATCTTCTAAACTATTGGAGTTACACTTCTGAAACTTGGTTATTGGATGGCTGTTGGAATATAGAATAAATTGGGATACTATAGGTGGACCTCAACATAACCACAAGGTCAAAGATCAAAAAGTATGACTTTGCCATATCTTCTAAACTATAAGAGTTACACTTCTGAAACTTTGCTTATCAGTTAGAATGTTCTTTGCAACTTTTTTTAACTTACATGTAGTTTTGGCTAGCTAATACATAGTCATTAGTGTTATTAATAGAAAAAGCGGGTATTTGCGATGGTATAACATCGACTGCAGAACGAGTGTTAGCATTATAAAGAATGTGGTTAGTACAGGGGAAAATGTAAAAAAAGAACATCACATCTCACCATGACTTCTTAATAACACTGTTCATAATAACACATCTGAATAGAACACAGTTTCAAGATGGTCTCAAAATATAGAAAAATGACCATAAATGGTTATTTATCTGTATAGTCCCGATATATAAAGATTATTTAGAAAACTGACCATTTTTACCTCACCGTCACTTGACGAGGTGAGCTTTTGGGATCACTTTTTGTCTGTCGTGCGTCCGTGTGTGCGTGTGTAAACAATTTCTTCAAACGACACCTCCTCTTAAACCACTGATCGGATTTTGACCAAACTTCACAGGAATGAACCTTAGGTGGTCCCCTTTCAAAGTTGTTCAAATGGTTCCAGTCCGTTGCACATCTAGGTCACAGGAGCCAAAAATAGATTTTTTTCACTGAAAACTTAAAAATTTTTCTTCTCTGAAACCGTAAGGCCCAGGTCTTTGATATTTGGTATGAAGCTTCATATATTGGACCCCTACCAAGATAGTTCAAATTATAATGCTGGGGTCAAAAATGCCCCTGCCTCAGGGCCATTTGGTTTTACAAGGGCTTATATGGGGAACATCTTTAAAAATCTTGTTCTCTGAAACTGCAAGGCCTAGGTCTTTGATATTTGGTTTTAAGCTTCATCTAGTGGACCTCTATCAAGATTGTTCAAATTATAGCCCTGGGGCCAAAAATGTCCCTGCTCCGGGGCCCTTTGGTTTTACATAGACTGATATAGGGAAAATCTTCTTCTCTGAAACCACAAGGCCTAGGTCTTTGATATTTGGTATGAAGCTTCATCTAGTGGACCTCTACCAAGATTGTTCAAATTATAACCCTGAGACCAAAAAAAGTCCCCGCTCTGGGCCCCTTTTGTTTTACATAGACTTATATAGGGAAAATCTTTAAAAATCTTCTTCTGGGAAACCACAAGGCCTAGGTCTTTGATATTTGGTATGAAGCTGTATCTAGTGTGGACCTCTACCAAGATTGTTCAAATTATAGCCCTGAGACCAAAAATGCCCCCGCTCCGGGGCCCTTTGGTTTTACATAGACTTATATAGGGAAAATCTTTAAAAATCTTCTTGTGTGAAACCACAAGGCCCAGGTCTTTGGTATTTGGTATGGAGCTTCAGCAAGTGGACCTCTACCAAGATTGCTCAAATTGTAGCCCCTCAGGCCACAAATGCCTCCACCCCGGGGCCTTTTGGTTTTACATAGACTTATATAGAGATAATCTTTGAAAATCTTCTTCTCTGAAACAGCAAGGCCCAGGTCTTTGATATTTGGTGTGAAGGTTCATCTAGTGGACCTCTATCAAGATTGTTTAAGTTATAGCCCTTTGTCCAAAAATGCCATATCCTGGGGCCATAGGGAATATCTTTAAAAAAATCTTCTTCTCTGAAACGGCAAGGCCCAGGTCTTTGATATTTGGAGTATAGCTTCATCTAGTGGACCTTTGCCAAGATTGTTCAAATTATAGCCTTTGTTGATATTTGGTATGAAGCTCCACCTTTTTAAACCACCCTCAACGTTATGCACATTATAGCCCTGGGGCCAATAATGGCCCTGGGGACTTGTTACTCTATGGATCAGGTGAGTGATCCAGGGCCATTATGGCCCTCTTGTTCTATATAAACTACATGTATATGTTTTTGTTTGGATATGATACAGTTTTGTAACTATTAAACACAGTTTCTGCTTTGAACCCTAATAATATTGATATAAAGAGACTTTATCTTAACCTATGATTTTCAGGAAAATCCGTTCATGTATTGCAAGGCCACCTAGGTGTTGTGCGGTGTTTGCATATCAATGAAGAAAGACTAGTCAGTGGAGGAGACCAAAAGAAAGTCATGGTTTGGGATTACAGGGTAAAGCTTATTTTTGGATTATTTCAATCATAAATTGCACCATGTTGCTCATTTAGACAAATCATTTTACAGTGGTGTAGCCAGAACAAAAATATTGTTATGTATAATATGGAAAAATCATCTTTCGCTGAGATGGGGCCTACTCTAAAAGGAAAGAGAAAGCTAAAAAGTAACATCGATGCCAAACAATTTCTTGCCTAATCAGACAGGTTGCTTGGGATGTGGAATATGAGGTAATCCTATCTTTTATTATTTTCATATTTAATTTGTTGAAAAATCAGCGTTCATTAAACCAGTATAATTCTAATTCTCCATCATTGTCGCACCTGCTTTAGCAGGAAGACATAGGCATGCAAGTTTCCGTCCATCCGGTTGTCCGTCCATTCATCCGGTTGTCCGTCCGTCTTTCCATCAACATTTTACACTGGGTGTCTTGTTATCGCAACTCCTCCTACAGTTTCATACCGATTATTTTCAAACTTTTTGTGCGTTTTTGCCATGGTATGAGGATGTGTATGCGGTTTTGACTTTATCTTAGGATCAATTTTTATCACTTTTTCCACATTGTGAACTTAGTCATTTTTAACCTTCAATTGATATATCACAACTCCTCTTACAGTTTTATACCAACCATTTTGAAACTTTGCATGTGCTTTCGCCATGGCTTGAGGATGTGCATGTGGTTTCGACATAATTCTCAGTATATTTTTTTTCACTTTTTGCACATTATGAACTTAGCCATTTTTAGGCTTCAGTTGATATACAATAGGTACCTCTTGTCATCGCAACTCCTCTTACAGTTTTATATTGATTATTTTGAAACTTTGTGTGTGTTTTTGCTATGGTATGAGGATGTGCATGTGGTTTGGACCTATCTTCGGATCAATTTTTGTCACTTTTTCCACATTGTGAACTTAGTCATTTTTAACCTTCAATTGATATATGATGGGTACCTCTTGTCATCGCAACTCCTCTTACTCCTCTTACAGTTTTATACCAATCATTTTGAAACTTTGCATGTGCTTTTGCCATGGTATGAGGATGTGCATGTGATTTTGACATAATTCTCAGAATATTTTTTTTTTCGCTCTTTGCGCATTGTGAACTTAGTCATTTTTAATACGATAGGTACCTCTTGTCATCGCAACTCCTCTTACAGTTTTATACCAATCATTTTGAAACTTTGCATGTGCTTTCACCATGGTATGAAGATGTGCATGTGGTTTGGACATAATTCTCGAAATATTGTATTCCACTTTTTGCACATAGTGAATTTAGTCATTTTTAACCTTCAATTGATATACAGGAGGTACCTCTTTGTCACCGCAACTCCTCTTACAGTTTTATACTAATCATTTTGAAACTTTGCATGTGTTTTTGCCATGGCATGAGGCCCTGCATGTGGTTTGGACTTAATCTTCGGATCAATTTTTGTCACTTTTTCCACATTGTGAACTTAGTCATTGTTAACCTTCATTTGATATATGATAGGTACCTCGTCATCGCAACTCCTCTTACAGTTTTATACTAATCATTTTGAAACTTAGCTTGTGTTTTCTCCATGATATGAGGATGTTCATATGCTTTGGATATAATTCTTGGGTAATTTTAGTTCATTTTATTACATTGTGAACTTAGTCAGTTTTTTACTTTACATATATAGGCTATGGATTCTTCTCAAAGCCCTATATGCATCTCTTCTGCCTTAAAACTTTTATTTTTTGTGTTGGGCAGGTAGGGAGCAGGTGCGACAAACTTCACCGAAGTTGAATTTCTGGTTTTATACATTTCAAGCAATTTGAATGGTTGATATAAAAGTTTTATACTTCGATAAATTCCATGAGCAAGAATCCCAGAGCTATTTCACTCAGCCACAGGTAAAAATATAAGGTGACGTCAAAGAGCAGGTTTAGAACCCGTGCATTACGTCATAGTTAATAAATTAAAAGATGGAAAACTTTTGAAAATGTAAATGTTGGAAGACTGAGTTTATAGACTTGACGTTTTTTGCTTGGGTTTCTTTCAAAGATGGCAGCTGCTAATCCACAGGAGCCAATGGTAAGTTAATTGTTACACTTTTGAAAGAATTCCTAAAATTTTGGTGAAAATTTTAACATCGCAATGAGGAAATTGGATTTATCTTGTTTTGTGCAGAAATAAGAAAAAATATCTCAATTTTTCATCTGAAAATGATCGTTGTTTCCATGGTAAAATTTACAATGTATTTGAATAGACATGATTTCATTATGAATGGTTTCCACTATTTGCTTAGGCTTGTCTATCAGAATACATACAGTAAATATGGTTACTACAGGAGAATATATACAGTGGTCCAATATTGTTTCATAGAGGATCTTACACCCGTGGTCATTTCATATGATATTTATGAGACAGGCCTTTGGTGAGTTTCATAAATTTCATATGAAATGACAACGAGTGTACGATTCTGTTTATCACATGACCACTTTAAATTGGATTTCATCGCCTTTAAATTTGACAAATTTTCCACAAAAAAATGCTTGGTTGACATGGACGTCGTCATGACGTTACTTAATCTTGGCAAAGTGTTATTGCACATGTGGTCATATGATTTTTATTACACAACATTATCCACTGCTTATCAACAACATCATGTGATAAAAACATATATTTTTTTTTTACTTTTTTCAGACTGGCAAATTACTCAACATTGTTCACAGACAACCTAGCCTGCTACATCTGATGTGGGTTAGTGACACTAAACTGATAACTGCCTCACCAGAGAGACCGGGTACCATTTCTGTGCTGAGTTACTGGTAGAATACTTGCAACAAATGGATACCATAGCTGTGTTAATTTATTTTGGAATAATCAATGTGACTGGGTTCCATATTCATGAGGGGACTTGTTGGACGGAAAATCAGAGAGACTGGTTGCCAGGCCTGTGTTAAATTATCTGTGTGACTGGGTCCCATATTTTTCAGGCATTGTTGAAAGGGTATAATAAGAGAGACTGGATACCATTGCTGCGTGACATAGTCCCATATTTATCAAGCATTGTTGAAAGTGTACAATGAGACAGACAGTATACCAAGGCTGTGTAAAATTTTCAGTATGTCTGTGTCCCATGTTTATGAGGCATAGTTGAATAGGTATAATCAGAGAGACTGGGTACCAAGGCCATATAAAGCTAGCAAATTGTGCCAGAAAATCTGGCAAAAGGAAAAAGAAGTAGAATAGGAAGTATGTGCAGTAGAACTTTGATGGCTCGAACACCGATGGCTCATTTACCATGGCTGAGTCGAACCCGTTCTTGAGTCCCTAGGGAAGTTCTGTGTGTAAGAAATAGGGAGAGTAAAAATTAGAATATTTTCGTCTTTTATCTTGCAAATGTATGCCGTGTGTACTCATTAGAATCGCCTCGATGAGGCGATTCTAATGAGTACACACAGCATACATTTTTCATAATAGAACACAGAAAAAGATGTCCTGAAGTATGTCATTATACCACCTGGCAATTGCCCTCAGTGGCTCGAACTACCCCTGTCTCGAACAGATTTTCATGGTCCCAAAGGTGTTTGAGCCATTGAAGTTCAACTGTATATTACTGTGTTCTTGATGGGTGTTATATTGGAAACGGGTCATTGGCAAACAGTGCAGATCTGGATGGGATGCAACGGAAATTGGCATCTGATCAGGGCCTGTTTTGTTTGCAGATAGTTCAACAATTTTCTAAAGTAATTTTGGGGAAATAACCTGACATCCCTAAATTTCAAAATGGACTTCTGCTGCATATAAGGCAGAGGATTCCATTCAGTACAAAAAGGGCTAATAGAAATCTGCACTATAGACATGTGCTATAAATAAGAATGGCACTCATTACAAGTAGTGCACACATGCATAATGGAGTCAAAAGATCTTGCCAATCATTGAACCTGCTAGAAATATTTAGTTTTTCTCTTAATTTAATGGTTTTGTATATATATAATAGAACTCGAAGCTAATGACAGAAAATAGTCATTTTTCTTTAAAATCTATGCATTTTGAATTGACTGTGAACTCAAACTTTCACTTGATCTTAAGAGGAATGGGAACACCTGGCAGATTTTTCTGCCATTTTTCAAAGGAAACAACTTTTGGGACTTCCTGTTTGCTTTTCTGTAAGCCCTGTCCCACTCATCATCATCATCAATGGATTTTTGGCCCCTGCTTTCCACCTACCTGTATGTCACAGGCAGTCTTGACTGCACCGTTGGAGCGTTGCACTGAACTAGGGTCCTGGGATCTACTCTTAAAGGAAAGAATTTGCTCCTTAGGAGCAAATTCTTTCCTTTAAGAGTTGACCGAGACAAAAATACTTTTGAAGGAGTTACCTCCCCTGAAGGTGTTCCCATTCCCCTTAAGTATAATCAAAGCACTGACATCACTGGTGGGTTGATTTTGTCTAAAGTGTAAACTTATAAAACTGGTCCTGAATGGGGACTGCTGTTTTGTTTAGCTCATAAATTCCTGTATTGTAAGCAAACAGTGTAGACCCTGATCAGATGGTGCAGAATGCAGCGCATCTGATCTTGGTCTACACTGTTTGCCAAACCCAATGCATGCTTCGAGTCCAGATTCCATTAATATGCAGTCATATGCAACACTCTGACCTCAAAGCTAAGAATAGCTGGCAATTTTCTCTAAATATTGATTATCTTGATTTCATATAAATCAGAGAAAGTCACCTAAACATCAGCACTGTTGTAACTTTAGGTTGATAGACAAACCATCAGCTCAGAAAGGACTTACTGTGTTAATGGAGATAAAAGTTTATTTGATCATGGAAAGCCAAGATCAGTTGTGTACACATTTAAATTGCCTTCAATAAATAATCATGTAAATTGGCGAATCAGCAAACCACCATTTAGAGCAATATTACTTCAATTTGTGTCACAATATTTAGGGGAATGTTACTACATTACCTACATTTGAGACATCTTGAAAAAATTTACATAAATCACAGGAATTCAAAACTACCATAATAATCCTAAGTATTGGGACAGATAGGCCTAAGCAAACTGTACAGACCCAGATCAGACTGAAGGAGCAGTCTGATCAGGGTCTACACTATCTGCAAGTCTGTCTTCACTTTATGGACACCTTGCTGGATCATGAAACAAATTTGTTTTAATTTTAGGAGAATAATAGCAAGTCCTCAAGGTGTCCGAACTTTTAGGAGTATTCTTTTAAAACTTACTCAAGATGCCTAAGAATTCAAAATAACATTGTGTAGTAATTCTGCAATTTTGTAACATAGGGGTTGGGTCCAAAGCAGAAATGGTGTTACCATAAGAAATCTAAAAAATTCAGACTCTTTATTAAAAGACTTTCTGTAATTCTCTTACAACTTTAACAAATTTGTTTCACGATCCAGCAAACACTCCAAAAAGTACAGACAGAATGACAAACAGTGTAGACCCTGGCCAGGAGAAGTCTGATCGGAGTCTGTACTGTTTGCTTAGGCCTATCTGCCCCAATATTAGGGATCATATTGGTAGTTAAACAACTGTAATTTACACAAACAAAAATGTAGAGATTATATAGAAAAATGACCATTTATGGTATTTTTTCCACATGATCGATACACTTTTGGGATCAATCTTTGAATCAAGTTGTCATGAACAGTGTTATAAGGAGTTTGTGGTGTGCCAGCATGGTCCTTATGCTATATTACATGAATCTCATGGCTTGAATATGCGTTTTTGTTGGAACGAAGATTCCCTCAGTTCCCGTTTGTCAATATATGTTGTAATACTCAACCATGCACAAAGGTTTTTATGGAAGAAAATATACACTTGATCTTCAATCCCTCGAACACCTTTGGGTTTGGTATTCAAGAAAGGGGTAGTTTGAGCCACTGAGGGTAAATCATAGCACCCGGTTGGGCCCCTGCCCATTGGGGCTTGGAGAAATAGATTGGGCTGCATGATGCTTCCACACAGAGCTGAAACCAACCGTACATGAGTACTGGTAAACCGCTTAGAAGGTCCTGCCCAGGCACAGTGGTGTGAGATTGACCATCCCTACATATAAACCCTTTTAGTTTGTTTGGGTGGCAGGGCTTCAGATGACATTTCATCTAACTGTCGGGTAAAAATCCCACAAAATTGGAAGTAGCATCTCCAAAATGACCTAAATAGTGTTGTCAAGGACGTAAAACCTCATTTCAAACAAACAAAGCACTAGATCATGAATCATAATTTGGATGATTTATGGATAACGCGTCAATCTTCTTTAACCATTTTTGTACTTAACGGAATCTAGCATGTGTCCATTAAAAAAAATTAGGGGTGTCAGGCAATTCATTTGGAAAATGGCTGGATTTTTTGTGTGTAAACAGTGTAAGCCCTGATCAGGCATCTGATCTGGGCCTGCACTGTTTGCTTATTATCTGTTTTGGGGTTTAAGGTATGTTGTATGTACTCATTTGAATGGTCTCATCGAGGTGAATCTTAAGAGTTTACACAGCAAACATTTTGACATCAAATAAGAAAGATCTCCCTAGATTATCCTATCAAGAGTCACTAGAAAAATTTGCTAGGGACTCATAAACGAGTTTGAAGTAGCCATGGTAAACAATTCATTGGTATTTGAGCCATTGAAGCTTCATTGTAGGATGAAATATCAAGGGTTTTGAATAGTAATCTTAGAGGGAATGGGAACACATGGTAGATTTTTTTTGCCAGTTTTCAAAGGGAGACAACTTTTGAGACTTCCTGTTCGCTTTTCTATAAGCCCTGTCCCACTGAAAAAGGGCTCAACTCTTAAAGGAAAGAATTTGCTCCTCAGGAGCAAATTCTTTCCTTTAAAAGTTGACCCCTATTGACATGGGAGTAAAAATACTTTTGCAGGAGTTGCCTCCCCTGAAGGTGTATCCATTCCCCTTAAACATGAATTTGAATATCAGCAGGGATTTCAAGCCTTAACCCTTATCCCACTGAATAGTTAATATAGCCACACCCATTTCTGATTTTGAATCAATCAGATTACTTAATGAACCGTAAAAATTCTATTAAACGCCCCAGGCATTTATTAGAGTCATTACCTTTCATGGGAAGTGGAGTGAGTGTTTGTTAGAGGCTAAGTTCCCAGAAAAATTAATTGAAGCATCCGAATACTGCACTTTCTGGCAAATGGCGACCATCTTGAAATGTACAACCGATCTGTGGGCTGGTGATGCTAAATCCATAAAAGACTATTGAATTAAGGATTTGTTCTTGCTCTTCGAGTGAACTGCTCTTTGAAAGAATGCTTTTTGGAAGAATTTGACAGAAACATCATTCAAATTTGATGCCTTTTCTTCCATGGATTTAGGCTTGTTTCAATTCAAATTGTGATAAAGCGATCCCACTTATAGCGAGTTTCTAATGCATCTGGGACAGAACTAGAGTGCACCTTGGAACCTGAAAAGCAGATAGATTTTTTTTCCTTTGATTACAAAAATCATCTGAAATAAATTTTTCACACCTTTTGAAGCAGTTGCGAGACACGTGCTCACTGTCCATGCTATAGAGATTATTATCTAATACAGGCAGCTTACCCTTTGATAATTAATACTGTAACCGATATGTAAACATGCATCAACATGCATCAATTATCGCTTTTCTTATCACTGGCTCACAAAGCGGCTGTGCATTAGCGTAATCAAATAAGAGTGGTCATCTTGTTAATTATACAGAAATGGATTAATTTCAGTGTTTACCATTGAAACAGAATGTGATAATGACCAATTCAGTGGCATTCACCTTATTTGCATTATCTGCTGGTTCCTAGTCTGAAGGTTATCAGTGTTGGAAAAACAGGTAACCAGACCCCCCCCTGACCTTTAAGGTCAGGGGGGGGTCTGGTTACCTGTTTTTCCAGACCCCCCTGAAAGGTCAGGGTTACCTGTTTTTCCAATATTGACAATGTGCAAGCTGGGAGCCAGCAAATAATGCAAATATGGTAAATAATTGTCCATGTTCTCTAATGAATTTTGGTAAAAAGTGGATAAATTAAAGTCATTTCTTGATAAGCACCATGTTCCTGTTCGCAACCGTCCAGTCACGAATCGGCTGCAATTTTAATGCCTTTCTCTCGCGACAGGCACTTATAAACATGCTCTTACTACCCATGACGCGGGAGATTATTGGATTATAATTAAAGCAATAAACGGTTTGACACTTGACTGGGTATTTGTGTTTGTCATTTACATGCAGGCAGGGATCAATTAGAAATTTGGATTTACAAAAATGACCATATCGAGAATTTCTCAGACAGAATTTAGTTTTTCAATATTCCATAATGGGCGTTAATTAGGGGCTAGTGTTTTCGGGAAAATTGCTAAAAAAGGGCAATTTTTGCATCCGAATTGGGGAATGGGCATGTATTAGAGCAGGGGCGTTTAATAGTCCCCGCACTGAAAGTGTGGGTGCCCTATAGTAATCACTCTGTCCGTCCGTCTGTCTGTCCGTCTGTCCGTCCACAAATTTTTTTATCCTCCATAACTTTCTTATTCCTGGATGGATTTAAATATTACTTGTCAGAAATGTTAACAATAATGTGATGGAGTGTTGCGCGCAAGACTCAGGTCCGTACCTCAAAGGTCAAGGTCATACTTAGAGGTTAAAGGTCCGTCTGTCCGTCCACAATTTTTTTTATCCTCCATAACTTTCTTATTCCTGGATGGATTTAAATATTACTTGTCAGAAATGTTAACCATAATGTGATGGAGTGTTGCGCGCAAGACTCAGGTTCGTACCTCAAAGGTCAAGGTCATACTTAGAGGTTAAAGGTCAAAAAAGGGTCTTTCCTGTGTCCAATTAATAACTTTGTTATTCTTATTCCTGGATGGCAGAAGTTACTCAGGTCCGTACCTCAAAGGTCAAGGTCATACTTAGAGGTTAAAGGTCAAAAAAGGGTCTTTCCTGTGTCCAATTAATAACTTTGTTATTATTATTCCTGGATGGCAGAAGTGTTAACCATAATGTGATGGAGTGTTGCGCGCAAGACTCAGGTCCGTACCTCAAAGGTCAAGGTCATACTTAGAGGTTAAAGGTCAAAAAAGGGTCTTTCCTGTGTCCAATTAATAACTTTGTTATTATTCCTGGATGGATTTAAATATTACTTGGCAGAAATGTTAACCATAATATGGCCCCGCACTGAAAGTGTGGGTGCCCTATAGTAATCACTCTGTCCGTCCGTCTGTCTGTCTGTCCGTCTGTCCGTCCACAAATTTTTTTATCCTCCATAACTTTCTTATTCCTGGATGGATTTAAATATTACTTGGCAGAAATGTTAACCATAATGTGATGGAGTGTTGCACGCAAGACTCAGGTCCGTACCTCAAAGGTCAAGGTCATACTTAGAGGTTAAAGGGCACAAAAGGGTCTTTCCTGTGTCCAATTAATAACTTTGTTATTATTAGGGCCCCGCACTGAAAGTGTGGGTGCCCTATAGTAATCACTCTGTCCGTCCGTCTGTCTGTCTGTCCGTCTGTCCGTCCACAAATTTTCCTACTCCTCTGATAGCGCTGCCGGGGCCCTAGTCAGTTTCACTGACAGCTCTAGTTCCTGCTAATTCACAAAAAGAATGTCAAACAGAATAGATCCTGATCAGATCTGGACCTACACTGTTTGCAAAGAAATGGCTCATCGTGAACAGCAGGATAAGGGTTAACATTCATTCATTCATTCATTCCTGAAGGTGTATCCATTTACCTCAAAGAAACTTTCTGTATATAGTGTCCCTTTTAGATACAAGTATATATTTAACTGCCCGTAACCCTTATCCCACTGATCAGGATAACCTCTACCTTTGCAAACAGTGTAGATCCAGATGAGGAACCATCTGATCAGGATCTATATTATTTGTCTTGTAGTTTGTGAACTGAACAAATATACAGTCGAACTTCAATGGCTCGAACACCTTTGGGACCATGAAAATCTGTTCGAGACAGGGGTAGTTTGAGCCACTGAGGGCTACTGCCAGGGAGCATAACGAGATACTTTTGGACATCTTTTCGGTGTTCTGTATTGAAAAATGTATGCTGTGTGTACTCATTAGAATCGCCTCATCGAGGGGATTGTAATGAGTACACACAGCAATCATTTTCAAGATAAAACACGAAAATATCCTAAATCTTACCCTCCCTATATCTTATGTAAAGAAATTCCCTAGGGACTCAAGAACGGGTTCGACTCAGCCATGGTAAAGGAGCCATCGGTGTTCGAGCCATCGAAGTTCTACTGTATTATATAAAACTTGATTGGTTGATAGTCAGAGGTGGGTGTGACTAAATAAATTTATTCAGCAGGATAAGGGTTAACCAATCAGAAGAAGTAAAATGGTGCTTGTACCTTAATTGAATGCTGTTAATAATTTGGATAGTTTTTCATATGAGTCTGCTATGTTCATTTAGTTGCTATACTGCTTGCATTTTGTGTGTTTGACAAATAAATACAGTAGAACTTCGATGGCTCGAACACCGATGGCTCGTTTACCATGGATGTGTCAAACCCATTCTTGAGCCCCTTGTGAAATCCTCTACATAAGAAATAAGAATAGTGGGTGGTAATTAAGGAAATTTTAGTATTTTATATTGCAAATGTATGCTGTGTGTAATCATTAGAATCGCCTCGATGAGGCGATTCTAATGAGTACATACATCATACATTTTTATTATAGAACACCGAAAAGATGTCTAAAAGTATGTCGTTATGCCTCCTGACAGTAACCTCAGTGGCTCGAACTACCTCTGTCTCGAACAGATTTTCGAGGTCCCAAAGATGTTCGAGCCATTGAAGTTCGACTGTATGTTATAATCTTCTCTAGCTTTATAAGTGTTACACCATAACTTCTTAATAATGCTGTTCATTATGACACAAGTTTGGATCTGACACAATTTAACTCTTTCAGCACCAAATTAATTTCTGAACATTAAGTCCAAGTGCCATAATAACTTTTAGTTCCTGGCATTTGCTACAACTTGAACCTCATAAAAAATGATAAAAAAACAACAACATTTTTTAATGTAAAAAGCTTCTTTTGCCAAGAAAAGGTCTTATCTATTGCTATGCAGCATACCTTAGCTAGTTATTTTCCTTATTTTAATAGTCTAAATAATGGAAATACGTTGGTACTTCCTGTTGCAAAAATGCAACTAGGCTGCTCTGCTAGGCAGTCACAATTATGCGACTAGGGCATTCAAAGAGTTAAAGATGGATCCCAAAAATGTATAGATCATATTGAAAAATGACCATAACCATTGATTTTTCTATATAATCTTTACATTTTTGCTGCTGTTTCGGCACTGGACCCCGACACAAATGTTATAAAGAGGTTTGGGTGTTGTTTATTTCCTTGAATTGTCTTTCATTTCAATTTCTTGCCTTGATCATTATGTATCAGTTTCATTATACTCATCCCTATATTGGCCAAAATTTTTAAATATAATTCTTGTATCTTGTATCATAATGTTTGCTGTCAGAGTATGTTGATATATATTTTTGTAGTTTTATACTAGCACTACTGCTGTTTGGCATGATTTCATCATGTTAAGCCCTTGTATACTGGTGGACTGTTCTATTGCTATATGTTGGACAAGTCCATTTGTTGTTTAAGGGGTTTTAGGCCTATTTTTTTTTTTATTTGGGCGGCAGGGGTTGAGATGTCATTTCATCTCAATGTCGGGTAAAAGTCCCACAAAATTGGATGCAACGTCTCCAAAATGACCTAAAAAGTGTTGGCGGGGACGTTAAACCTCAAATCAAGCAAGCAAGCAAGGCCTATTTTTCATTTTTATTCAATTTTTGACCAAAAATCCTGTTAGCAAACAGTGCAGACTCTGGTTCCGCAGTGACTGATCTGGGCCTGTGCCTTTGCCAGGCTACCCATTTAGGGGTTTCCCGCCTATAATTGGTTAGTAAGTCAATGTAACGAACATTCCCTGTAAACCACACTTTATATAAAAGATTGGGATTTAATACACAAGTATTCATAATTTCCTTGATTCCTGTTGAATCCAAAACATAGATTGTGGGTACTCGTTAGAACTGCCTCATTGAGGCAGTTCTAACAAGTACCCACAATATATGTTTGGAGCAGAAAGTAGAAAAATATCTTGATGTTTCATCAGAAAATATCAGTTTCAGAGATATGACAATGCACTATGGCACAAGGATGTTCCTAATGAGTGTCTGTTTCTCCAAATGATTTCCTTTACAAACATATTTCATTGAGTTATTCCAAGTACACCGCAGTCCCATTATAACACTGTTCATTATAACATGGTTTTGGATATAACACTGTTTCAATATGGATCCCAAAAATGTATTAATTAAAAAGAAAAATGACAATTACCTGAAAATGTATAAATTATAAAGAAAAATGACCATAAATGGTCATTTTTCTATATAATCTATACATTTTTTGTTTGGAATTGACACGATTGTTAAACTAACATGGTTCTGTTTAGGACCCCATTAATAGTGTTATAAAGAGGTTGGTTTTGAGGCAGTGCTATCTATCATTGTTCTGTGAAAGGACTTTTCTAGATGAAATTTTGTGACTTTTTGGTCAATTGTTTATCAATTGACTGAAAGTTACTAATTACAGTAGCGTTCTGCCTCCAATGGTTCACATGATTATCGTTGACTCTGTACAAAATCCAGGTAATGGTTATTTATAGCTTCGCTATTCTTCTCCTTGTGTTGTCAGAGCACTGTGTAAAAGTGTTGTTATATATGTAAAATCTTGATCGGTCTGGTGTACTGGGTCATTGGCAAATAGTGTAAACCCAGATCAGGCCTTGGTAGTTCAGTTAGACGCATGTGTGACTGGTGATCTGGAGGACTTGGGTTCGATACCTGCTGGGGTCAGCAACATTCTTTCATTGATCATGGTATCTTTTCTATGGTCATTCTCTCCCTTTCCCTTATTCAAGGTCAGTTGTCAGTTTCTGGTGAAAGTATGTGCTCTGTACTGGTCAACTGCTTACCTATAAGCCTGCCCAGGAAAAGTGTTGAGGCTCAATATGACCTAAATGGGGTTGACTTGGCCACTGAACTCCAATACAAACAAACAAACCCAGATCAATGGTGTCTGATCAGGATCTACTCTCTCTGCTGATAATATAGGAATTAAAGGGTCAAACCAAACAGTCTAAGTTCAAGTTCAGGACCATATTCTCTGTCTACACTCAGAGATAATTGACCCACCAGTGTTGTCAATGTTTTTTTTATTTTCTTTTGCTATATACAGTAAAATTCCTATATTAAGGCCACCTTTGGGACTGTTCAAAAGTGGTCTTTAAGACCACTTTTGAACAGTCCCAAAGGTGGTCCCTGACCAGTGAACACCGTAGGCCAGAAAACACAAAGATAAATTAAGTGTACCCTTCAAAATAAGCTTTTTATAGCAGGATTAAACTTAATTTTAGGCAGTTTTAATAGCGGAATTTTACTGTAGTTTATGGTTTGTTTGTTTAGCTTGAGGTTTAACTTCCCCGTCAACACTATTTAGGTCATTTTGGAGATGCTGCTTCCAATTTTGTGGGACTCATACCCGATGTTGAGGTGAAATGATATATCAAGCCCTGCTGCCCAATGAAACCCAAAAGGCTTTTATGCAATGGACAGTCTAACTGACACCACTTTGCCTGGTCAGGCTTAGCCCTTCTAAGTGGTTTACCAGCAGTTTCATCTCTGCGTGGAAGCACTGTGCAGCACAATCTATTTCTCCAAACCCCAATGGGTGGGGGTGAATATATAAAGTTTATGGATGCTCAAGTACCTAAACACTGTTTTTGATTAAAAATGTGAAAAATAATGAATGCCCTTGTAAAGCAACTTTTTTTCATATCTAACCATAGCAACAGACAGTGTAAGTATTTTGTGATAATTGGAGGATAGTTTTTGTCAGTTCTCCATAAAACCTATGTTGTGGGTATTCATTGGAACCGGCTTACCGGGGTGGTTCTAATGATTTGTAGGTAACCTATATGGTGGGTACTCATTAGAACCGCCCCTCTGAGACGGTTCTAATGAGTACCCACAACATAGGTTTTTTATGGAGCAATTAGGAAAACTATCCTTCAATTATCACAAAATACTAACCTTATCTGTTTCTATGTATGTAAGGTGGGGTTAACTGACATAGTCATCATGTTGCATTTACAGTAAAATTCCTATATTGAGACAACCTTTGAGATTCCAGAAGTGGTCTTTTTAGTACATGTATCAGAAATAAAAATTTAAAGACAGCTATATTTGTGACTTGCCAGTTGGGTTCTCATTTCTAAATAGTGCAGAGGGGAGAATGTTCTTATTTCTTCTGTTTCATCACTTTCTTTCATCATCCTCTTTCTCCCCCGTCCCTATCTTTCATCTCCTCTATCATCTCTTCTTTTTTCCCCATTACGATAACTCCCCAGGGCGACATAGTGCATTTTTCGCATCTCCAAAATGGCTACTTTTCTGATGAAAATTCTTGTTATTTTTGTTATAATTGTTCAAAACATAGGTTGAGGCTGCTCGTTAGAACCGCCTCAGTGAGGCGGTTCTAACAAGTACCCACAACCTATGTCATGGAGCAGAAATAAGAAAATGATGTATACCCCATAAACCCCAGTTTTCTCTATATGAAGTGGGGTTAAGGGGGGTCTTCATTTTACGGAATTGTTCATGTGATGCTTTGTGAGATGATACAAAACGACCCAACACAATCACCCATTTATTAAATATGCTTGTTAACATGATATATAGAGGATCTTACCTGAGTGTCCATGCTATTATATAACTTATTAAACAAGTTGAGGGAAAGGGATAAAAGGATAAAATGCGAGGCTGTTCTGAGCATTTTATGCCTTTTCCTCAACAAGTTTAATTAATTCAAAAATATGTGAGCATGAACGCAATGTTATGTTTATCATATGACATTTAAAATGCATTTTATTCACATTTGTTTGACAAAAATGTCAGTATACCACCATTAGTAAACGTGACATTGTTAAGGACGCCGTACATGTAACGTTACGGGGTGTATCTAACTAATTTGCATATATAATCCACTAATGAATTACTGAATTTATTACATGACATTATTACATTCTCAGTGATAAAGATATATATAAGTTGCTAAAGGAATCTTTGAGGCAATATATTCCAAGCTTAGACTGTGATAAGTTGATAAGTATCAAATAAAAGCTTTCAAAATTATTTTCTCCTTCCTCTTTGACTCCCAAAAATGCTTTAACTTCCCTGAGCCAACATTGACTTTACCCTTAAGATGCCAAGAAAAACTGCATCTGAAAATGTTGACAGTTTAAGTGGTCTGCTGCTTATTTTTCAATCTTATTTTTGCATACTGGTAAACAGTGTGGGCTCTGATCAGACTGCAGTCTGATCTGGGCCTGCACTGTTTGCAATGATGAGTTTTAAAGTAACCAACAGACAACCAAGCAAATGACAGTTGTAATGATTAGCATCTTAATGGGTACAAGCAAGGTATAATTCATCCATAATTTGAGCTATACCAAGCAAAAAGGGTCTTTGAGCATGCATGCCTAGAGAAGACACAAATCGGCCTGTACATCCATACAGTTTGATCAGTCTCTGCAGTGTGATATATAGCTGTCCCTTGACCCATTGACCCATACAGGCTGACAGTTGAGGTTTTACATCGCCATCAACACTATTTGGGTCATTTTGGAGATATTGCTTCAAACGTTTTGGAACTTTTTCCTGACATGGAGATGAAGCAACATCTCAAGCACTACCAGCCAAACAAACCAATAAGGTTTATATGCAGAGATGGTCTGACTTGCACCACTGCCTAGGCAGTCTTAAACTGTCTAAAAGCAGTTTACCACTACTCATGACTGTGTCATGTAAGAGTTTAAGCTCTGCATGGAAGAACGATGCAAGCTCTATTTCTCCAAGCCCCGATGGGCGGTAGCCAATACAGACCGAGAAGGGTGTATAATAACTGAGTGGTATGCAGGCTGATTTGAATCGTGGGTGCACATGCATAAAGATCCTTTTAAGTTTGTGTGACCCATTTCATAACCCATTTTGTACCAAATGGAATCTCCCACCTCCTATATAGCACAAGTCCATTTTAAAATTTAGGGGTGTCAGTGTGTGTTTCCTTTGAAATTTATCTGGAAATTGGCTGAACTTTTTGCAAACAGTGAAGGCCCTGATCACACACCGCATTCTGCAGCATCTGTTCTGGGCCTGCACTGTATGATACCCTTTTAGGAGTTTGGTTCAAAATGGGTAAAATTCATTATCACTAAATTTACAGTTTGTGATATTTGATAGAAGAAGAAAGAAAACTCATTTCTAATATCAGAGATGCAGAATCATTTACACAAAAAAGCTTTGAATTATGAAAAAAAAAAAACATTGAATATGCTTGGGCTAAAACACTGGTCCCCATTTTGCAAGCAATATAATGGAACACTTTTCTGGAAGTTTCCAGATTTTGTACAGCTTATTTTAGCCTTGCTTTGCTAAGCAGCAAACCATTCACCTGAAATGTCAATTAAAAATCAAAAATGAGTTCCTTTAAGAGCAATGAAAACATTCATAAGAAAGAAGATGGGTCATACTACGTAGTTTCGGCTAATAAAGCCTCTTCAGTGACCCTGTAATGATCCGGCAAAGAAAGCCAGAGGAAACATACTGCAATTTTGCGAATTTCGAATAGGCAGTCGATTCAAAGACTGATATAAATCAAAATGGGTCCAAATAATTAAAAACCTGTCTAGAATATGAGTCTAAACCAATAATTTATTTCTAATTTCTCAGAATATTCACGCTGATCTCAAAGGATCAAAAGTAAATATAAACTGCACTATGGTTGATGTACGGGGAGACGTTTTACGGCCGCCACACGGCACAACACCAGCTGCAGTGAAGGCAAATAAAAATCAAAAATGAGTTCCTTTAAGAGCAATGAAAACATTCATAAGAAAGAAGATGGGTCATACTATGTAGTTTCGGCTAATAAAGCCATATTGACTGTGAAAAGAAAAATGATAACTCATTTGTTTGTGTATAGCACTTAAAGGTAGTTAAAGCAGACTGGTCCCAATTTTGTAAGCATTATACAACTGAGCATTTTTTAGCTCACCGTCACGCAGTGACGAGGTGAGCTTTTGGGATCACTTTTTGTCCTCCGTGCATGCGTGCATCCGTGCGTGCGTAAACAATTTCTTTAAACGACATCTCCTCCTAAACCACTGATCAGATTTTGACAAAACTTCACAGGAATGATCCTTAGGTGGTCCCCTTTCAAAGTTGTTCAAATGGTTCCGGTCTGTTTGCACATCTAGGTAACAGGAGCCAAAAATAGATTTTTTTTCACCAAAAACTTAAAAAATCTTCTTCTCTGAAACCACAAGGCCTAGGTCTTTGATATTTGGTATGAAGCTTCATCTAGTGGACCCCTACCAAGATTGTTCAAATTATAGTGCTGGGGCCAAAAATACCCCCGCCCTGGGGCCCTTTGGTTTTACATAGGCTTATATAGGGAAAATCTTTAAAAATCTTCTTCTCTGAAACCACAAGGCCCAGGACTTTGGTATTTGGTATTAAGCTTCATCTAGTGGACCCCTACCAAGATTGTTCAAATTATAGTGCTGGGGCCAAAAATGCCCCCGCCCTGGGGCCCATTGGTTTTACATAGGCTTATATAGGGAAAATCTTTAAAAATCTTCTTCTCTACAACCACAAGGCCCAGGACTTTGATATTTGGTATGAAGCTTCATCTAGTGGACCCCTACCAAGATTGTTCAAATTATAGTGCTGGGACAAAAAATGCCCCCGCCACGGGGCCCTTCGGTATTACATTGGCTTATATAGGGAAAATCTTGAAAAATCTTCTTCTCTGAAACCACAAGGCCCAAGTCTATGATATTTGGAATGAAGCTTCATCTAGTGGACCCCTACCAAGATTGTTCAAATTACAGTGCTGGGGCCAAAAATGCCCCCGCCCCGGGGCCCTTTGGTTTTACATAGGCTTATATAGGGAAAATCTTTAAAAATCTTCCTCTCTGAAACCACAAGGCCCGGGACTTTGATATTTGGTATTAAGCTTCATCTGGTGGACCCCTACCAAGATTGTTCAAATTATAGTGCTGGGGCAAAAAATGCCCCCATCCTGGGGCCCATTGGTTTTACATAGGCTTATATAGGGAAAATCTTTAAAAATCTTCTTCTCTGAAACCGCAAGGCCCAGGACTTTGATATTTAGAATGAAGCTTCATCTAATGGACCTCTACCAAGATTGTTCAAATTATAGCCCTTGGGCCAAAAATGCCCCCGCCCCGGGGCCTTTTGGTTTTACATAGACTTAATAGGGAAAATCTTTAAAAATCTTCTTCTCTGAAACCACAAGGCCTAGGTCTTTTATATTTGGTATGAAGCTTCACCTATAGGACCCCTAACAAGATTATTCAAATTATAGTGCTGAGGCCAAAAATGTCCCCGCCCCGGGGGCCCTTTGGTTTTACATAGGCTTATATAGCCCCGGGGCCATTTGGTTTTGCATAGGCTTATGTAGGGAATATCTTTAAAAAAAATCTTATTCTCTGAAACCGCAAGGCCCAGGTCTTTGATATTTGATGTGTAGCTTCATCTAGTGGACCTTTGCCAAGATTGTTCAATTTATAGCCTTTGTTGATGTTTGGTATGAAGCTTCACCTTTAAGACCTCCCTCAACATTATGGACATTAAAGCCCTGGGGCCAATAATGGCCCTCTCTGGGGCCCACTTGTTACTCTATGGATCAGGTGAGCGATCCAGGGCCATCATGGCCCTCTTGTCTAGAAGTCTTTGGTTTACATACCCCTTACTTTATCCTTGCTTGTGCATGTGTGTGTGTGTGTGTGTGTGTGCATATGTGTGTGTGCATATGTGTGTGTGTGTGTGTGTGTGTGTGTTTGTTGACACCAAAAGTGAATTATCTGCTATACAGCAAACGATTCACCTGGAATGGCAAGCCATATTGTCTCTCAAAAGCAAAATGGAAAAGTCATCTGCTGTGCCTAGCACCTTGAGGGTTATCAAACCCAAGACACCACTGCAAACATGCTCTTTCTCTAAATAGGTCGTTGAAAGTGTGATGATGCATAATATCAAGTTCCTAGCTGCTATAGGTGACCTTCTCATAGCTCGAGATAAGGTGCTTTTTTCATCTGAAAAGTATTTATATTATTCTTATTTCTGCATGAAAATGTATGTTGTGGGTACTTGTTAGAAGTGCCTCAACGAGGTGCTTCTTATGAGTACCCACAACATTTGTTTCCATACAGAAATAAGAAAAATAATATTTATCTGAGACTATGCATTCTGTTTAATTATTATTATTATTAATAATATTATTATTCATAGACACGAGGCTTGACATTACAGTTGAATCATTTGTCTGAAAATGTCGTCTGATACTTGTGTTCAGCAGTGTGTCTAGCATGTGCACTCCTACTTTTAGCTCACCTGACCGAGTCATAGTGAGCTTTTGTGACTGCGAGAAGTTGGGCGTCGTCGTCCGTGGTACATGCGTAAACTTTTCTTGTGAACACTCTAGAGGCCACAGTTTTGGGCCAATCATCATAAAACTTGGTCAGAAATGATCATCATGACAATATCTTGGTCAATTTCAAATATGTCGGGTCAAAAAGTAGGTCAGTAAGTCAACTCATAGAAAAACCTTGTGAACACACTAGAGGCCACAGTTTTGGTCTGATCATCATCAAACTTGCTCAGAATGATCAACTTGACAATATCTCAGTCAAATTCGAACATGGGTCATGTCGAGTCAAAAAGTAGGTCAGTAGGTCAAATCATAGTAAAACCTTGGGAACACTCTAGAGGACACAGTTTTGGTCAGCTCATCATTGGGCTTGCTCAGAATGATCATCCTGACAATATCTTGGTCAAGTTCAACTATGGGTCATGTCGGCCAAAAATCATAGAAAAACCTTGTGAACACTCTGGAGGCCACAGTTTAGGTCCAATCATCATAAAACTTGCTCAGAATGATCATTTTGATAATATCTGGGGAAAGTTGGAATATGGGTCATGTCTGGTTTGGTTTGGTTCATAGCCATTCGGCCGCGGTAACTCACAGGTAGATAGGTCAGTAATTAAGTCAAATCATAGAAAAACTACTTTAGACTTTGTTTTACCTATTTATAGCCCCGCTTTGAAAAAGTGGGGGATATAATGGATTTGGCTTGTCCGGAATTCCGTCTGTCTTTCTGTCTGTCTGTCTGTAATATTTGATAGTGGGTACCTTGTGACCGCAACTTCTCTTACAGTTCTAGGTCAATCCTTTTGAAACTTTACAGGTGTTTCATATAGGTCTGAAGATGTGCATATTCTTTTTTCATTATCCTTAAATATTTTTTTTCACGTATTTCACCTTTTTTAACTTAGACAATTTTTGAGATCTACTAATGTTAAAATGTATAGAGAGTAGCTACCTTGTGACCGCAACTCCTCTTACAGTTCTAGGTCAATTCTTTTGAAACTTTACAGGTGTTTTCATATAGGTCTGAAGATGTGCATATTCTTTTTTCAGTATCCTTAAATAATTTTTTTCACTTATTTCACCTTTTTTAACTTAGACAATTTTTGAGATCTACTAATGTTAAAATGTATAGGGAGTAGCTACCTTGTGACCGCAACTCTTCTTACAGTTCTAGGTCAATCCTTTTTAAACTTTACAGGTGTTTTGATATAGGTCTGAAGATGTGCATATTCTTTTTTCATTATCCTTAAATAATTTTTTTCACTTATTTCACCTTTTTTAACTTAGACAATTTTTGAGATCTACTAATGTTAAAACGTATAGGGAGTAGCTACCCTGTGACCGCAACTCCTCTTACAGTTCTAGGTCAATCCTTTTGAAACTTTACAGGTGTTTTCATATAGGTCTGAAGATGTGCATATTCTTTTTTCATTATCCTTAAATAATTTTTTCACTTATTTCACCTTTTTTAACTTAGACAATTTTTGAGATCTACTAATGTTAAAATGTATAGGGAGTAGCTACCTTGTGATCGCAGCTCCTCTTACAGTTCTAGGTCAATCCTTTTGAAACTTTACAGGTGTTTTCATATAGGTCTGAAGATGTGCATGTGCTTTTTTCATTATCCTAAAATTATTTTTTTCCACTTATTTCACTTTTTTAACTAAGACAATTTTTGAGATCTTCTAATGTTAAAATGTACAGGGAGTAGCTACCTTGTGAACGCAACTCTTCTTACAGTTCTAGGCCGATCCTTTGAAACTTTTCAGGTGTTTTCAAAGAGATCTTAAGATGTGCATGTGTTTTTTTTCATTATCCAAAACTTATTTTTTAACTTAGACTGTTTTTCAGATCTAATTACGCGAAAAGTCTATAAGGCGTAGGTACCTTGTTAGGGATTTAACCCTCTCACAAGTCTTTACCTTTAATTCATGAGTCTTTCTCCTCTGACAGGGCTATAGCGGGGCTATAGTCAGATCCTCTGACGGTTCTAGTTAACCCATTTTTGCAGAGAAACGCCAAAACATGTCATTTGCACATGGTGCAGGCCCAGATCAGATGCCGCAAAACACAACATTTGATAAGGGTCTTTACTGTTTGCAGAAAGATCATCCACATCCAATCTTATATGAACATCTAAATTCTAGTTAGCTCCTTTGTTTGAGTTTAGAGATTCCTTTCAGTACAAAATGGGTTAAATGTATTTGTTTGGTTTGTTATCATTACATGTATTCTTATTTTTTTTGTTTTGTATTTTTTCTTTATTGCTGATATGTGTTTGTTTGCCCTTTATCTGCATTTGTAATGTATATATGCTTTGTAAATAGTGTAAACGGATTTGAGGGCCTCATGGAAGATTAGCTTTCTTGCTAAATGTGTAACCCTCTTTAGATAAAGACTTTACTTACTTACTTACTTACTAAAAACCTTGGTAACACTCTAGAGGCCACAGTGTTGGTCTTATCATTATCAAACCTGCTCAGAATGATCCTCTTGACAGTATCTTCTCCAAGTTCAAATATTGGCCATGTTGCGTCAAAATGTAGATCAGTAGGTGAAATCATAGAAAAACCATAGAAAATCATAGAAAACCTTGTGAACACACTAGAGGCCACAGTCTTGGACCAATTACCAAACTTGCTCAGAATGATCATCTTGACAATATCTCGGCCAAGATCGAATTTAGGTCATGTCAGATCAAAAAGTAAGTCAGTAGGTTATTTTGTCATAACTTTTTAACCATTTGAGATAGAGTCTTCATATCTGGCATATAGTTTGCATGTGACAAGGGCTTCCCACTCATATAAAAAAATGACCTATGACCTTGACCTGTGACCTACTTTATCGTAACTTTTGAACCATCTGAGCCTTCATATTTGGCATGTATGTTCCTCGTGACAAGGGCTTCCTACCCATACAAAAAATTGGACCTGTGACCTTGACCTACTTTATCATAACTTTTGAACCATTTGCGATAGAGCCTTCATATTTGGCACATATATTCCTTGTGACAAGGGCTTCCCCCTCATACAAAAATAAATTGATCTGTGACCTTGACCTTTGACCTACTTTGTCATAACTTTTGAACCATTTGAGATAGAGCCTTCATATTTGACATGTAGGTTTTTTATGACAAGGGCTTCCCACTCATACAAAACTTTTGACCTGTGACCTTGACTTGTCATCTACTTTGAACCGTTTGAGGTAGAGCCTTCATATTTGGCATGTATGTTACTTGTGATAAGGGCTTCCCACCCATACAAAAATTTTGATGTTACATTGACCTTGATCTTTGACCTACTTTGTCATAACTTTTGAACCATATGAGATACAGGCTTCATATTTTGGCATGTACGTCCCTTGTGGCGAGGGTTTCCCACTCATACAAAAAGCCTGACCTTGACATTTGACCTACTTTGACATAACTTTTAAACCATTTTGGATAGAGCCTTCATATTTGGCATGTAGGTTCCTTGTGACAAGGGCTTCCCAGTCATACAAAACAAAATGACCAGTGACCTTGATCTGTGACCTACATTATCATTATTTTTGAATCATTTAACCTGGAGCTTTCATATTTAGCATGTAAGTTCCTTGTGACAAGGGCTTCCCACCCATATATAAGATTTGACCTGGACCTTGATCTTTGGCCTACTTTGTCATAACTTTTGAAGCATGATTTTGCATGTAGCTTTCTTGTGACAAGGGCTTCCCACTCATACAAAATATTTTCCATATGACCTTGACCAGTGACCTACTTTATCATTTGAGATAGAGCCTTCATATTTGGCATGTATCTTCCTTGTGAGAAGGTCTTCCTACTGACTCATAAGTATAGCTTAAGATGTCCCCCCCCCCCCCACTCCCTCCCGCCCAAATCCACATATATCATGTTTTGCATGTACGTGGGGTGATAAATAAATTCGAGAACTTTTGCTATAACTTTTTTAATATACAACCAATCGCAATAAAATTTATAACGTCTATAGAATAGCACTTTACGGACAACGTCATCAAGGTATTACGTTCGTGACGTCACTAGTTTTTCAATGACGTCATATAATCCACGTCATACTTCACGTTCACCGTTCAGAAATGGCTGACGATGTTGTTGCAGATCAGAGGACTATCATTAAATACTACGTAAAATTAGGGAAGACTATGAGCGAAATGAAAGAGGATCTCCAAAAGTATACGGAGAAGCAGCATTTTCGAAATCTTGTAATCATAAATGGTGGCATCGCTTCAGTGACGGAAGAACATCGACCAAAGATCTATGACGCCCGATCTGGCCACATTTTGAAGTATACTACAGACGAAAACTGTGCTGCCATTGAACAATACGTAATGGAATACAGGCGAGTGACTGTTAGAAATGTATCGGAGGGCTTTAACTTAAGTTATGGTTTTAACTTAAGTTATGGTACAGCCCAAGAGATTCTGACGGAAAAGCTTGAATTAAGCCGCGTCTGTGCAAAGTGGGTACCCCGTCTACTTCGGACTGACCAGAAGAGAGTAAGGAAACAGATCTGTCGAGATATTCTCAACTTATATGCAGAGGAAGGTGATGGGTTCCTGAATAAAATAATATGTGATGAAACATGGTTCCACTTCTTTGAGCCGGAAAGCAAGCAACAGAGTTCCGCGTGGAAGCATGCATCGTCACCATCGCCTGTAAAAGCCCGACTTTCCAAGTCAGTGGGTAAAGTTATGTTCATCATATTCTGAGACACAAAAAAGAATTGTGTTGAATCACATGGTCCCAGCTAAAACTACAGTCAATAGTGAATACTACGCACATCTAATTAAATTCCAGTTGCAGAGAGCTATTCGAGATAAACGTCCTGAACTTGTTAGGTCGGGGTTCATTTTGCACCAAGACAACGCTCCAGTGCACGTGAGTCAACTTGTGACGTCCATCCACAAGGAACTGGGTATCGAAACTCTACCGCATCCACCGTATAGCCCAGACTTGGCTATCTGTGACTTTTTCCTGTTTCCAAATGTGAAGGATCAGCTGCGTGGAGTAAAATATGAGACGCGAGATGAACTAGGGGCTGCTATAACGGTGGCGCTTAGGGAGGTGTCACGTGACGGCTTACATCACGCGTTCGGCACGTGGATGAACAGGTGTCAAAAGTGTATCAAGGTCAAGGGATCCTATGTCGAGAAATAATAATTAGTATTCGTGAGTATCGTTTTTCATTATCAAGTTATAGCTAAAGTTCTCGAATTTATTGATCACCCCTCGTATGTTACTTATGGCAAGGGCTTCCCACCCACACAAAAAATTTGACCTGCGACCTACTTTATCATACCTTTTCCTGGGTCACTGTCAACCAAATCACTCCACCTTATATAACTATATATAACTGTACAATAAGGATCAGGTGAGCGATTCAGTGGCCCTCTTGTTTAAAACAATATATTGCTTGGGTCATATCTAAATAGATCGTTTGATTATCAGATTATAATAAAGTCAAGACATGTAAAAATGGATCTTTGTGCATATGACCCAGCGAGGGTTTCCCACGGTATAATCAGATTCTTCACTGTGTGTGATCCGGGTGTCCCTTGAAGTTCAAGGAATCTATACACAGATAACAGTTGCATGGGTGTAGCAGGCTTATTGGAATTTTTGCTGGGTGGAATGAAGGAAGACCCCTTTGACTTGCTGCGACACATATCACAATCGAAAATAAAATATTGAAAATAAAAAAAAGTTCGTGTTCCTGATAGATATTTTTCAAGGATAATGGATACACTTTGTCCCGGGGTAATAAAACTTTTTATCATGCTCAACTCGATGGAGCATGAAATCTGTCCTGCTCTTAAATTTAAAAATGCCAACATTTGTTGGCATTTTTAAATTTATGAGCAGAACAAAAAACATTATCTCCTTATCTAAGCATGACAATTGCCTCATAATGGGTTTGTATTCTTACATTTGTATTACAAACTTCATGCGCAGTTAAGCTGTGCATGAAACAGTTTTATAACCTCGGGGTCTGGTTCATTTTCTGCCATCTTTACAAAGGAAACAGCTTGTTTAACTAACTGTCAAATGTCATTTTCTTTTTGAAAGGGATTTTCATAACATGTAATTGAAAAGAACTAATTATATAAATTCCTTCAAATCATCACGAAAACATGTCTATATAATTTCGAACCCCTCGAACCTCACTTTTATATAGTAAAACTGGAGTTTACAGGGATACACCTTATTTTTCTTATTTTTTGCTCTAAAATATAGATTGTGGGTACTCATTAGAACCGCCTGGATGAGGCGGTTCTAATGAGTACCCACGATCTATATTGTGAGCAGAAATAAGACAAATATAATTTTTGATCTTAAAATTTTCATTTTTTGGAGGTAAAATTTACAGTGTACTTGTATAGGCGTGTTTTCGTAATGTGGACAATCGTAACTGATTGTTAATAACAATAGCAAAATGCGAGTTAGTCTTTCCTGTGACGAGAATGAGAAAACGCATCTTCTTCCACCGGAAGTGGAAACTGCAGCTAGTGGGAAGCATGAATTATATCAGATAGAAATAACATGGCGCCACTGGCTGATCTGCTTTGTCGTCAGCGTATACTTCTATGGTAGTTTAGCCTCTTTCTTCGCTCTCGTGGAATATACAAAAGAGTACATAAAGGAGGAGGAGTACCACAAAGCAAATCTCTCACTGAAAAACACATCCTCTCCTTGTGACTCAGATGTGCCAAAGGTCGTATCTGACACTGAAAGCAAAGTTACATCGAGATCTTCGCAGTGGACTATGTATTACAGTCTCGCTTCTGGAATACCGGCAATTTTTTCGAGCTTCATACTCGGTGCATATACTGACTCTTTCGGAAGGAAGTTTTTACTTACGATTTGTCTTGCTGGAGGATTTTTGCGGCTGTTAATTTCTGCCGTTGTCATTTATTTGGATGCTAGTTTAATTTACCTGCTCATTGCTAAGTTAGTGGAAGGACTGACCGGTGAACAAGGGACGTGTGTTATTGTTTCATTAGCGTATGCCGCTGATTTAACATTACCAGGAAAAGCTAGAACAACCAGCATAATACTCATAGAATTTCTGATCGGCATCTCCATGACTGTGGGCGGTTTCTGCTCTGGCTATATGGTAGACGGTCTTGGCTATGAAACTTCAATCCTCATAAACGCCGGCTGTGTTGCTTTAGCGATGATTATATCAATCACTCTTCTTCCGGAAACACTCAGAAAAGAATTGAGGCACAGAGATAAATCTACAGTGCAGATACTAAAAATGGTATTCCGTTTTTTCACTCATAACGATGAAAACAACAGTCGCTGGAAGTATCAAATTGTTATTGTGTGTCTCGCTCTGACCAATGTGAGTTTCCTTGGCAGGGGCTCTGTAGAGACACTTTATCAGCTGTCAGCACCCTTCTGTTGGTCACCAACTCAAGTAGGTCTGTACGTTGCGATCAGGGCGCTATGCATGATGTTTATAGGTAACTTGTTTTATCTGAGTGAGTGAGTGTTTCAGTTTTACGTCCCACCAACAGCTAAGGTCATACGGAGACAGGACCTCGGTTTAAAGACTCATCCGAAAGTCTGGAGAAGCCCGGGATCGATCCTGCGATCCCTGGTTTACTTTGTTTTATCTGATACATGTCTTTGTTGGCCGGTAGCCAGGGCAATGGTCAATGCGTCGCGACAAACAAAAACGTGTCTTCGAAGATTTGCGCACAACAAGATTGAGACCCGTCTGTGCATCCGCACATTCTGATCAGAGTCATACCTGTTTATTACATTTATATGGATGCCCGTTAATCCAAAGCTACTCTCTGGCCTAATTCAGCAGACGATAAATTGATATTTTTCATATTTTTCCCTGAAAGCAGTTTGAACATTTCATGCAAATTGTCTGGAGACAATCTGCAAGAAATGTCAAATTCTGTTTTCTATGAAAAATAGGAAAATACATGTATTTTAAAATGTCGTTTGTTTGTTTGATTTAAGGTTTAACGTCCCTGTCAACACTGTAAATGTCATTTTGGAGACGTTGCTTCCAATTTTGTGCGACTTTTATCCGACATCGAGATGAAATGACACCTCAAGCCCTGCCACCCACTGAAACCAATAGGGTTTATAAGCATGGACGGGCCGACTTGCACCGCTTTGCCTGGGCAGACTTAGATCCTCTAAGCGGTTTACCAGTACTCGTGTTTGTGTCGGTTTCAGCTCTGCGTGGAAGCATCATGCAGCCCATCTATGTCTTCAAGCCCCGATGGGCGGGGGCCAATTTAAAATGTCGTATCCTGAATTTATGTTCTAAGGGTTAAATTATTCAGGAAGCCTGTGATTTAACTGATGGAGTACGTTGGTTCCCGCTTATTGGAGCTCGGAGAAATAAAATGGGCTGCATGATGCTTCCACGCAGAGCTGGAACCGTCTGCACACTAGAACTGATTAACCGCTTAGAAGGTGTAAGCCTGTCAAGGCAAAGTGGTGCGAGTCGGACTTATAAACCATGCAGGGCATGAGATGACATTTCATCTCAATGTTGGGTATACGTCCCACAAAACAGAAAGCAACGTCTCCAAAACGACCTAAACGTTGCTGACGGAGACCTTAAACCTCAATTAAAACAAACAAACACACGTATGTCTTCCCTTAGTGAACGCCCGAAATCACATTTTCGCTTATCGCGACTGAAATGATATGTATATTTTACTATGTGGCTAATACCGACGTGACCGTGAAAATGGCATTTTTAAGAAACCTATTTTACATGTAAAAAGGGTCGATCAGTTAAATATTGACTTGGCCATTGACAAAAGTGTAGTCATATTGCGTCGGATCTGAGTCTACACTGTTTAAAATACTGGTATCCAAGGGTTAAGTCTCTGACCAGTCAGTCGACCCACCCATGTTTGCAAGGAATGTTATGAAAGCTTCTATAGTGTCACTATCGCATAAGGAGAATAACTCTTTTATTGCTGTTATCAAAGATGGAACGTGATTTGAGATTAATGGGGATTGGTCACGAAATATTTTCTGCTCAACCGGGCCATCCACGAAGTCAAGCAAGGCGGTCTACTAACCGCGCTCTCGCGATAAAAGCCAACCACTAAAAAGCCAGTAGTTCCCAAAGCAAGGCCCCCGCCCATCGGGGCTTGAAGAAATAGATGGACTGCATGATGCTTCCACGCAGAGCAGAAACCGATCGCACACGAGTACTGGTAAACCGCTTAGAGGATCTAAGCCTTTTCAGGCAAAGCGGTGCGAGTCGGACTTTCCATGCTTATAGACCCTTTTGGTTTCATCTGGCGATAGGGCTTGAGCAATCATTTCATCGCAATGTCGGGTAAACGTCCCACAAAATTGGATGCAACGTCTCCAAAATGACTTATACAGTGTTGACGAAGTCGTTAAACCACAAATCAATCAAACAAAAAAGTTCCAAAAGCAAGTATATCAACAACCTTTACAATACCGTAACAAATCCATACGGCTACGAGCATTCGTTCATATCTCCAAAACGGGTAATTGAGGACACACAACCTATGTCTTCGAGCAGAAATAAACAGAATGATGAATACCCCTGTCAACCCCACTTTTCTCTAATACAAAGTTGGGTTTATAGGGGTGTTCATTGCACGGACTTGTTAACGTGATGATTCAAGAAGGACAGTTTCCAGTTTCTGGCGAAAGAATGAGCACTGTATTAGTGAAGAAAGGTAAACCGACCGGCTCGGTATGACTTTAATAATGTTGACTGGGTGATTAAACACCATTCCAGGCCAAAGCTTCCGCGTCTGATTTAAACAGAACTGGGGAATGTGATACGGGGGCTTTTCGAAATCAAATCACTCACAGCACTGTTGGCTCCCTTGTTTCTGAGCTGGGAAAATGGTCCTGAACGGAGAATTGGGCCGTTTTGCTGAGCCCTTAAATTACGCATCTGATCCGGGTCTCAACCGTTTGTAACTGTCCCGGCACATGCGCCAAGCCAATGTTTTAGCTTATTTTACCCAGCAATCTGACGTCAAAACGCCAAGAATAGCGGGGCAATTTGCTAAAAATACGCGTTACCTGGATTTCCTACAAATCAATACATAGTCACTAGGACCTCAGCACTGAAGAGCTTCTGTACTTCTAACTTTGGGTCGATTGATAAACAAAATAGACCAAAAAGTAGATTACATGAAACATACAAAAGAATATCACCCGTGAGATAACAATAAACAATCGTTCAATAATGCATTTTGCATTACGAAAACACGCCGATACAAATACATAGTAAATTTTACCATGGAAAAAAAAAACGAAAATTTTTAGATGAAAAATTGTGATATTTTTCTTATTTCTGCTCAAAATGTAGATTGTGGGTACTCGTTAGAACCGCCTTATTAAGGCGGTTCTACCGAGTACCCACAATCTATATTTTAGAGTAGAAATAAGAAAAATAAGGTATACCCCCGTTAACCCCAGTTTTACTATATAAAGGGGGGGGGGGGGTGTCAAGGGGGTCAAAATCAAATAGGCGTGTTTTCGTGACGATATCTTTAAAGCCCGTGAGTAAGCGATGTTTTTCTTGTTCGTTGAAGGCCTCGGTGCACTGAGATTTCTGGGAAGATGGTTTGATGACGTGTCGCTTTGCATGCTGGGAAATTTGTCTTATGCTGCGGCTTTTTACTGGACGGCCTTTGTGGAAGACGATATCTCATTCTATCTAGGTAAAGCTTTAAAGAAATTCAAGCACTATTATTGCCCGTACCTCGAAAAACAACCCGCTTCAGTTCTACTTTAGTGCCTCTTTGAACCGTCTTGTCTTCCTCGTCCACAGCGAGCAACCTCTTTTAACCCTTTTTGTACCGGAAACCCCCAAAGGGGTACCTTAGCAAACAGTGCAGGCCCAGATCAGACGCCGCAGAACGCGGCGTCTGATCAGGACCTTCACTATTTGCTAAAAGTTCAGTAATTTTACAAATAAATTTTGATGAAAACACAACCTGACACCCCTAAATTTTGAAATGGGCTCCTGCAATATATAAAGAGGAAGATTCCATTTGATACAAAAAGGATTAAGAGTAGACCCCATTTTCAAAGGGCCTGAATAAACAGGAAGGCGTGCAAAAAGTCACAAAATTCCACACAAAAAATGCCTCCCTTATAAAAATGTCACCATGCATTCATTTCCATTTATATTAGGCTCTTTGAACGGCAAATATATTTAGTATGTAAAATGACTGCAAAAAACTGTGCTGTTTAAGCAGATTTTATACCACAAGTTACCATGCTGCACAAGTATTCTGAGATGTACAGTTGAAAATATAAATTCTGAAGCACGGATCAAGCAAGTACAGGGACAGCCAATAAGACATAATTTCCATGACAACTTGCAAACATTACCAGGAAATGCTGAAATGGACAAGGTTAAACATATTTGTTCATAGCAATACCTTTATGCCATTGGTTACATGGTTTTGTTAAAAGTACTAGATCTTTTTCATTTCGGTTAAAGGGCGAAATATCTTCCAAGTTTGGGGAAGTTAATATTGTTTGCTTTCTTGGTTCCACCTTTTGCAACACAGATTCTGAGTTTACTGGTTCGTATCGAAACTATTTCCAACATTACAGTACATATACTTTGCAGAGAAGACAAGGCTGTCAGACTACAATGTGCAACTTTGTGATGTTATTGAACAGGCACTGCGAACGTGCGTTCATATGGACAGGCGACTAATATGAAAGGCCAAGTCTCTGTCACTGAAAAATATGATAAACCAGATTGTCGCCACTCCTACATTTTTCTGCAGGCGTGAAAGGTTGAAAGTTATCAATCATTGCAAATTTTGTGTACCGGTTTAATCGACATTACCAGTAACTTCTTTGAAAATAGAGAAAAATGCTATCGGTGAGATGATTTTACGACAACTGAGAAGAACCTGCTTCTCTGGAGCAAGCAAATACAGTTAGACTAAATTCACAGGGACATGCATCATATAAATATAATACTATAAAATATGTTGCTGTATAAAATATAATAGTGTTCCTCAATAAACATTATTCAAACCCCAATAAGTAAACTGAAGTAGAGTACTCACTTAGCCTCAACTCTGTTTCAGTAATTCTGGTCGGGATATTCAGTCTAGCTTCGTCAACAATGCAAAGGAGCATTCTGTCTCACCTTTCTCCACCCGACAAACAAGGTAAATAAGACCTTCACTTTATATAGAACAATGTGAGTTCTAACATGCAGGTATGCTATTTTAAACATGATTTTGGATACTAGTCAATGTTTGCTGCATGCCGTCGTTCGTGGATCAGAGTCGCTGAAGTGGGTAAGTGTGGAACGCCTGCACATAGGCATATATATCTTGATCCAAGTCTCGCAGATTGCATAAGTTGAGGTTTGCTATTCAAGTTTTGTTAAAAGAAGAAATGGGCATTCATATCTGCCGCACTAAATTCGAAAACGCTACACTTGTTTTTGCATGTGTACAGGCGCAATAGTCTCAAGAGGCTCGATGCGAACACTCTTGGGACTGGAGTTAGGCGTAGTGGTAGGTAGGCTACTGGAGATGACTTAGGATGACTTCGGATACATTTTCGCTTTTCTCTGAAAAAAGGTTATGCTGTGTGTAGTCATTAGAATCGTCTCATTGGGGCAATTGTAATGAATACACACAACTTACTCTTTTTAAGCCATTTAGTACCAGAAACACCAAATCGGGTAGTTGGTAAACAGCGTAGGCCCAGATCAGACGGCGCAGAACGCGGCGTCTGATCAGGGCCTACGCTGTTTGCAAAAAGTTCAGCTATTTTCCGAATAATTTTTGAAGAAAACTCAACCGGATACCCCTAAATTTGGAAATTGATTCTTGCTATATATATGGAGGAAGGTTCTGTTGGGTACAAAAAGGGTTAAAGACAACATATGAAGAAGAAAAAAAAAACTTTAAATTATCCTAAATATATGGATATCTGGATCTATGGGGAAAATGTTCATTACGCAAACTACCCTATACAAATACATTGCCACCTTTATCGCCGAAAAAATGAAAATTTTATGTTGAAAAATTGTGATATTTTTCTTATTTCTGCTCCAAATATAGATTGTGTGCACTCGTTAGAACCGCCTCATCGAGGCGGTTCTAACGAGTACCCACAATCTATATTTTAGAGCAGAAATAAGAAAGATAAAGTATACCCCTGGAAACCCCAGTTTAAAATAAGCACCAGTGCTTACCGTCAAATCCTGTGACATATATGTCTAATACGCCAAGTTCTGCAACGGAAGGTCAGGTGGTTTTTCTCTGGGTACTCAGATTTTCGCCCACCTCTGATTAACGATCGGCTCGATATGAGTGAAATAATCATGAAAGGGCCGTAAAACCCAAACCAAAAAAAAAAAAAAAGTTAAACCAACCCCAGTTTTACTATATAAAAGTGGGGTTCAATGGGGTCAAAATTATACAGGCGTGTTTTCGTGATGCAAGGGACGCACGAACTCAAGCCATGGTAAGCGAGCCATCCATCAGCCGTATTCGAGCCAGTCATGGGATGTATTCAAAAATTTTAATTTGTTGGTTTGGTCGCCATGAGGCGGGCAAACCGGGTCTAATGACCAGATTGTAACTGTTCCATGGAGGGGCACGTGACGCGATCAACCAATCAGCTTTAACGATGATGCAATGCAATACTGCAATTACAGGAAACAGCCTGTCTGAATAGCGAAACAGACCGAAAAGCAAGCGTTTCAACCCCAACAATAAATATCTTAAGGGAAATGGATACACCTGGCCGGTGTGGCAGGCAGTTAGTGTACCATTTTTACCGTATTTCGAAACACACCTGTACAAATACATTGGCATTTTTTTGGCGAAAGAAAAAGAAATTTTAAAAAGAAAAATTGGAATATTTGCCTTTTTTGCTCAAAACATAAATTGCGGGGAGTCGACAGAAACGCCTCGACGAGGCGATTCTATCGAGTACTCACAATCAAGTGTCTCAAAGCATGAATACGGAAATTAATGTATACACCTGCAAACCCGAGCTTTACTATATAAAAGTGAAGATTATATTTTCTTGTCCTTTGGGATCATTGATTCCATTGTGGAATTTTGAAAATATCTGAAGGTCACTTATGAGGCCTAGTTGGCCGAAACTAGCTAGTCTGGCCCAGAAAACGTATACTCCATATTTTTCAGTTCTGTGGTGTATTCCTTGCTTCAAAAGGATAGTCCTTTTATAGAACATATTTAACTTCACTTCAACTGGTGTATGGGAATGTCTGGCGGCGGTAAAACGTCTCCCTGCCCTACATCATAGTGGAGATTATATTTTCTTGTCCTTTGGGATCATTGATTCCATTGTGGAATTTTGATAATATCTTAGGGTCACTGATGATGCCTAATTGGCCGAAACTAGCTGGTCTGGCCCAGAAAACATGTGCACACCATATTTTTTTCATTTCTGTGGTGTATTCCTTGCTTCCAAAGTTTAACCCTTTTATAGAACATATTTAAGGGGATCACAATTCTATAGGCATGCTTTCGTGATGGAAATACAACTTTAAGGACCTTATGTTTGCTACTCTGTTGGCTCTGTCCAACTGAAAAAGGGGTCTACTCTAAAAGGGGAAGAATTTGCTCCTCAAGGGGTCTACTCTAAAAGGGAAGAATTTGCTCCCCAGGAGCAAATTCGTTCCTTTAAGAGTATACCCCTCAGACATATGCAAAGAAAAACTACTTTTGCAGGAGTAGCCCCACCCCCTTAAGGCGTATCTATTTCCCTTACTGGGAACTAATAACAGGCGCAGTCATTTACGCAATTTTTACGTCTTGCAATGCCATTATGGAGTAAGTCCATGGAGTCTTGGAAACGAAAAACAACAGAACATAACTACTACTACTCACAAAGTGTGGGTGGCTGCGGTAGCTCAGTCGGATGCAGTCTGACTGGTGATAAGGAAGATTCGGGTTCGATACCTACCGGGGTCGGCAACATTCTTTCGTGGAGATTGATTATGAAATCTTTTCTATGGTCATTCTCTCCCTCCCGCTGACTCAGGAAGGGCAGGGGGCAGTTTTTGGCGACAGAATGTGCACTGAACTGGTAAACCGCTTGCGGATAAGCCTGCACAGTAAAAGCGTGGATAGGTACACTGACAGGCCCAGCCACGACCCGAATCAGTGTTGACTGGGCCGTTAAATACAAATAAACAAAACTTGCAAAGTTTACTTCACACAGTTAGGAACTTAATTATATATTCTGAACATCTTTCGGTACGCTGATATGAGGACTGTTCAAATATGAATGCAACTAAGCACATAAAACTGATTCCGTGATAGATTTTGATGAAAAATTTATTTTGTCCCCTCAAAGTATTCCCTTTTAACAGATATACAAACTTTCAGTCTTCTGATCCAATCATTGAATGCATTTTGGTAGTCTTTTCGAGGTATACTATGAAGGCACTGGAAAATTGCAGAACCGAGGTGTTTGCGCTTTACGACCAGAAAGGTATTTTTTCAGCCGCGGGAACAAAAAAAGTCACACGGGGCAAGGTCAGGGGAATATGTGGGGTGAGGGAGTTCAACAACCTTTTCCTGTTTCAGATAGTCTTGCATAATAACGCCTTGTGCGATGACGCATTGTCATGTAGCAATCTGACATTGGCCAAACCAGTTGCGGGTCTTCGTTCTTTGAAATATTTCTTCAATTTTCGAAGAACTTTATTCTTGTAAAACTTCGCATTTACAGATTTGCCTTTAGGCACAGCAACCTGAATAGCAGGGCCCTGATTTGAAAAGAATATGGCATACATTACCTTCTTGACGCTCATGGTCCGCTTTGCAATGCAATACTTTGTTGCCCATATTTTGTTCTGAATCTTTCGTTTTGGCTCAAAAAAGTGAACCCATGTCTCGTCACCTGTGACAACATTAGCGAAAGACCGTGCATTGTAATTTGGAAACTTTTTAAGCAACTTCTTGGCGCACTGAATGCGTGTCTTTTTCTGCTCATCTGTCAACAGATGGGGAATCCATCTAGCACAGATCTTTCTCATTTTCAAATCCCGTTTCAGAATTGTATGAGCTGCTCCTAATGAGATGCCAACCATACTAGCTATTTGCCTAGTGGTGTATCGTGCATCGGTAGCAACTATTTCTTTCACTCTAGCAACCATCTTGGCAGATGTTGCTCTTTTCGGCCGACGATCATGTGTTGCATCTTCTGTTGAGCCTAGCCCACAGCTGAATTTCTTATAACAACGAAAAACTATTTAACGGCGTACTCTGACCTTCTTCCAACCATGTTTTGCATTAATATACAAGAGTAGACAGTGTTTATCGAACGATATACATGGCTAAAGTGGACGGATTTTAACAGGTTTGGTATCAATGTATAGGTAAAATGTTTTTCTACGCTCTGATATTTATTTCCAGGTGATTTTCGCATTAGTGCATGAGAAAACGTTCTACTTGCATTCATATTTGAACAGTCCCCGTAGCTCTAATAGTACGTATATGTAAATGTTGGAAAGACAGAGAACATTATTTTTCCTCATTTATCATGATCGCTGGGTGTAACGGGCCTCCGTGGCCTAGTGGATAAGAGTGCTGACTCTTAATCATTAGGTCTCTCAACGCTGTAGGTTTGAGCATGGCTCAGGTCACATAATGAGAAGTTCTGCAACGGAAGGTCAGGAGGTTTTTCATCGGGTACTCCAGTTTTCGCTCACCTCTGATTAACGGTCGGCTTGATGTGAGTGAAATAATATTGAAAGGATCGTAAAACCAAACATAAAAAAGATCGCTGGTTGTGTAAAAACATTTTCATGTCTTTGCTACCAGAATTAACGTCAGTGCCAAGGTCGAAGGTTCTAACTCTTCCAAATATATAAAATATTTAGGGAGCGAAACAAAGTCATAACGTTGATGGGTCGTTGTTTATTGTTCTTGAGCCCAGCACAGATAGCAATAGTTTCTGTTCAAAAACTTTATGACTTCTAAGTGACCTGCCATCAGTTACAGACTGAGTTGTTAAAAGACTTTTTGGCGCATTCGATGGGAGCTATTGTATCTGATAAGCCGAGAGTGGTGTTCTTTATTTCCACTCAATACTTGACGTTTACTAATCAGTTTATTTTACAATTAAATTGTGATCCAGAAAGATATACAAAAGGATTGCAAATTTCAGGTTTTTGCGGAGGTACCGCTCAAAGAAACTGCCGAGGTTTAAGATACAGTCTGATTCACAGCACTTTGTCTGGGCAGGCTTAGATCTTCCTAGGCGGTTCAGCAATACTTCAAAGTTCGGTCGGTTTCAGCTCATGCAGTCCAATATATTGCCCCAAGTTCTGATCGGCCCCCGTCCATTGGGGATTGAAGAAATAGATTGGGCTGTATGATGCCTCCACGCAGAGCTGATTCCGGCCGCACATGAGTAGTGTTAAATCGCCTAGAAGTTCTAAGCCTGCCCAGGAAAAGTGGCTCGAGTCGGACCGTTCATGCATTTCAACCATTTAGTTTCATTGGGCGACAGATTGGAAGCAATGTCTCAAAAAAGGGTCTGTTCAAAAACTTCATGACTACTAAGTGACCTGCCACCAGTTACAGACTGCGTTGTTAAAAGATGTTTTGGCGCATTCGATGGGAGCTATTGTATCTGATAAGCCGAGAGTGGTGTTCTTTATTTCCACTCAATACCTGACGTTTACTAATCAGTTTCTTTTACAATTAAATTGTGATCCAGAAAGATATACAAAAGGATTGCAAATTTCAGGTTTTTGCGGAGGTACCGCTAAAAGAAACTGCTGAGGTTTAAGATACAATCTGATTCGAAGCACTTTGTCTGGGCTGGCTTAGATCTTCCTAGGCGGTTCAGCAATACTTCAAAGTTCGGTCGGTTTCAGCTCATGCTGTCCAATATAATGCCCCAAGGTCTGATCGGCCCCCGTCCATCGTGGATTGAAGAAATAGATTGGGCTGTATGATGCATCCACGCAGAGCTGATTCCGGCCGCACATGAGTAGTGTTAAATCGCCTAGAAGTTCTAAGCCTGCCAAGGAAAAGTGGCTCGAGTCGGACCGTTCATGCATTTCAACCATTTAGTTTCATTGGGCGACAGATTGGAAGCAATGTCTCAAAAAAGACTCATACAGTTTTAACAGGGACGTTAACAACACATGAAATAGATAACCAAGGCCCTATAGAAGGCCTGATGACTTAGGAAAAATCTTTTTATATACCTGTTTGAAAAACAACAACAACAACAACAACAATAACAACAACAACAAAAAAAAAAAAAAACGGTCGTATTAAGTTATGGGGTTGGTGTTCGTTCGTTCGTAAACTTTTTTTGTTTCCGTATAACTCCTACTATACAGTTTTCATCTGATCAAGCCTAAAATGTGTATGTAGTAAGGCTAAGATGTGAAGATGTGCCTTAAGTTTCGAGAATTACTGTCCACCAAATATTAACAGAGTTATGACCTTAAAAAAATTCGGTTTACATTTTCGTTTGGTTAAGTTTTGTGCTATAAATATGTGTAAACCATATGTAAGTTACATTTAGTTTATACTTGCCATGGCGTTAAACAATTTACCACAGAATACTCATCACTACCTACCCCTCATGATACCAAGGTCACAGACTTCGACATTTTATATACACGTTTTGTATTAAAAAATAGAAGTGGAGGCAATGATCAGGAATCGTTACAATCAACCCACAGCTCCCATCAGAGACACCAAAGGGAAAGACACACAAACATGAAACAACAGACCTAATGGAAACACCAACAGCGGAAAGCCAAAAGGACAGTTACTTTCCCATAAAATGGCCAGTAGGCTATCCAATATAAAATAACATAAGCGACACTAACATCCAAAGACAAACCATAACAAAAACAAACCGCGACAGAAGAACCGCACTGGAACGGTCAGCGGAAACGAATTCAACTGGCGGGCTTAAATCGATTTTACGTGGCCACAATCCTCGCCCTTACTTCCGTCGCGATTTAGACAAATAATTTGCTCAGTCCGCATGAAGGCCTCCAAACTGCAGACAAACCATAACAAAAATATACCGCGACAGAAGAGCGCCTTGGAACGTTTAAAGTTTATTATTTTCATTCATAAAATGCATTCAGTGGGATAATGATATCAGCTGGCTCAAATCAGAATGTAGACTGACAAGACCAAACCTATTGGATGCTTTTTGAAAGCAGCCAACTTGTTTTGGAGAAAGTGGCAAGCGCTGTTAGATTCGTATAACCAAATGTCATCCAATGAAAGGTAACGTTACGTGACGGCTTCGGGTTTCGGACAGTATATCGCAGCTTCTTGCACAAATTCCATGAACATAACTGTTTGAAGCTTTTCTTGAATGGGCTAGAAACCGTGTTCAAACAACAAAACCCATGTTAAAATCATGATATTCGAGTGCTGTTGAACTTTTGATATCACAAGATGGGCCTTGCTTTGTTTACGGTAAGTGTGTGAGGTATCCTGGACGTAGCATTTTCACGGGTGGTAATCAGGGGAACAAGCTCGAAAATGAGTCAATGGAAATTTGTTTCCTCGACACATCCGGGAACCCTCGAGCTAGCTCCATCACCAGGAAACTTGTATACAAAGGTAGGTGTCGATGACTTTTATCACCATTTTCTCCCTTGTTAGCTATTTATAAAAAAAAAAATCCGGCAATGCAGTGCCACATAGAAATGATTTAACATTGTACCCCGATAGAATTTGCCATAAAAATTTGGAGCGCTGGAGTATGAATGAAAGTAAACTTTTTATCACGGACCTGAACAATTGTCAATTTATGTCAACACGGAGATTTTGACCGACGATTTTGCATTTTCCGTCTAAAGTACGCCCTTCACACTCCCAGAAGCAACATCCCTAGTTAAATGAAACATGGAACGTTTGAAATAAGCAAAATATTTTGGCCGTGATTACGTAACTTGCGACATATGACGAAATTACTGTCCGAGCTATTCTTCTCGACATGGAGCTAGTTCTCTCGACATGGGGATATTGCCCCCCAAAATGAAGATGAAACATCCATCAGATGACTGGGGCCTGATTCGATGTCTTTCTATGGTCCCACCCAGTTTCTCCAACTGGTTTCTTTACTTCTGGCTAGTGGGGTAACAAGATACTATGCCCACAAGATGGCCCCTCAGTTGTTTCTCCCTGGTCGTTTCGCCCAATTTTGCACCCATAGCTGTTTCGTTCACAAAGCATGGTCTTTTCGCCCCCTGAGTCATTTCGCCCCCCTAGTTGCTTCGCCCCCTTCCAATTTAGAACGGATCAATGGATGGATGGATGTTGGTTGGATGGATGGGTACACTACAGAGAGGGGTAAGTGAGTGGGTATTTGGATGGATGGGTCCATTGGAAGACGGATGAACGAACGAACAATCGTCCAGACGGACGGACAGACAGAGAGACAGACAAAAGCAACAGACAAAAGCATTTTAATTAGATCCTCTATTGGATATAATACTCAAAATGTAGGGATGATACTTAGTCGAATGATTCATGAATAACTATAATAATCTAGGGAATAAAAAGTAAAGAGGCGCCCGATTATCTAGCACAGGAATATATATATATATTATATATTTTTTATTGCATGTCCGGTATTTTTTCTGCTCAGGAATAGTCCTTTGGAACTTTTTCCTTGGAAAGCGCCCATCTGAAAAGAAAATCGAATATTCAATATATAAACAATGTATTATGTCAATCTCAATTTGAGTTTACAGCTAAATAGTTAAACCAGACATACAGCGCACTTAACCACCAGGCCCACTACCCAGAGGTAAAGAAACCAGTTGGATAAACTGGGTGGGACAATAGAAAGACATCGAATCAGGCCCCAGTCATCTGATGAATGTTTCATCTTTGAGGGCACTATATCGTCATGTCGAGTGAACTAGCTCGATTGTCGAGAAGACTAGCTCGGACAGTAATTTCGTCATAAGTGGTAAGTTACGTAATCACGGCCAAAATATTTTGCTTATTTCAAACGTGCCATGTTTCATTTCACTAGGAATGTTACTTCTGGGAGTGTGAAGGATGTACTTTTGACGGAAAATAAAAAAATCGTCGGCCAAAATCTTCGTATTGACATAAATTGACAATTGTTCAAGTCCTTGATTAAAATTTTACTTTCATTCATACTCCAGCACTGCAAATTTCCATGGCAAATTCTAGCGGGGTACTAAGTTAAATCATTTCTAAGTGGCTCTGCATTGCCGGATTTTTTTTATAAATAGTTTACAAAGAAAAAATGGTGATAAAACTCTTCGAGACCTACCTTTGTTTTCAAGTTTTCTGGTGATGGAGCTAGCTCGAGAGCTCCCGGAAGTGTCGGGGGAACAAATTTCCATTGACTCATTTTCGAGCTAGTTCCCCTGATTACCACCCGTGATTTTAAAATTCTATAATGACGTCAGAATGTCATTGTTTAACTGACGTCAAGTGTTAACAACGTGCTGAAAAAGCCGACATGTTGGTTTTAGGGTGGCATTTGAATTTAAATGATTTTTTTTTTTTTTTTTTTTTTTGGCGTTTTCGTTATAATTTGCGTTACAGTCGTGAGTTGTGCAAGAATAAAGATTTCATTGAAAAACCATTTGCCGGGTCCCTCTGAAGATGTTTGAACACGAGATAAAGACTAAAGAAACTTTTACATATTTTTTGTTTAAAGGGACTTTCATTTGATATATAAAAAGTAAAAATAGGTAGAATGTAAATGTAGAGACTTGGGCAAGTCTTCTATTAGCCTGGCTCCTTAAGTTTCTAGCAAAGATATAAAGTACTCCTCCTTGACTATTTCTTTCTGCATAATTATTATATTAACTCCCTTACCATTAGATAAAGCTAAAGCATTTTTATATACTGATTAAATTATCAGTTCGCCCATGCATATAAAGCCTATTGGTTTCATTGGGTGGCAGGGCTTGAGATGTCATTTCATCTCGATGTAGGGTAAAAGTCCCACAAAATTGGAAGCAACGTCTTCAAAGTTGACGGGGACGTTAAACCTCAAATCAAACAAACACACCGGGGCTTGGAGAAATAGATTGGACAGCATGGTGCTTCAATGCAGAGCTGAAACCGGCCGCACTTGAATACTGGTACACCGTTAGAGGGTCTAAGCCTGCCCAGGCAGTGTTATGCAATTGGACCGTTCATGCATACCTGGATCGGCCATCCATATGCACGGGTGGTAATCGGGGGAACTAGCTCTGAAATGAGTCAATGGAAATTTGTTCCCTCGACACATCCGGGAGCTCTCGAGCTAGCTCCATCACCAAAAAACTTGAAAACAAAGGTAGGTCTCGAAGAGTTTTATCACTATTTATTCTTTGTAAACTATTTATAAAAAAAATCCGGCAATGCAGTGCCACATAGAAATGATTTAACCTTGTACCCCGCTAGAATTTGCCATGGAAATTTGAAGCGCAAGAGTATGAATGAAAGTAAACTTTTTATCACGGACCTGAAAAATTGTCAATTTATGTCAACACGGAGATTTTGGCCGACGATTTCTTCATTTTCCGTCCAAGTACGCCCTTCACACCCCAGAAGTAACATTCCTAGTGAAATGAAACATGGAACGTATGAAATAAGCAAAATATTTTGGCCGTGATTACGTAACTTGCCATTTATGATGAAATTACTGTCCGAGCTAGTCTTCTCGACAATCGAGCTAGTTCACTCGACATGACGATATAGTGCCCTCAAAGATGAAACATTCATCAGATGACTGGGGCCTGATTCGATGTCTTTCTATGGTCCCACCCAGTTTATCCAACTGGTTTCTTTACCTGTGGCTAGTGTGCCTGGTGGTTAAGTGCGTTGTCTGTCTGGTTTAACCATTTAGCTGCAAACTCAAATTGAGATTTGATATAATACATTGTTACATTGAATATTCAATTTTCTTTTCAGATAGACGCTTTCCAAGGAAAAAGTTCCTAAGGACTATTCCTGAGCAGATAAAATACCGGACATGCAACAAAAAAATATATATTTCTGTGCTAGATAATCGGGCGCCTCTTTACTTTTCATTCCCTAGATTATAATTGTTATTCATGAATCATTCGTCTAAGTATCATCCCTACATTTTGAGTATTATATCCAATATAGGCTTATGTCTGTCTGTCTGTCCGTCCGTCTGTACGTTTGTTCGTTCGTTCATCTGTCTTCCAATGGACCCATCCATCCAAATACCCACTCACTTACCCGTCTCTGTAGTGTACCCATCCATCCAACCAACATCCATCCATCCATCCATTTATCCGTTCTAAATTGGAAGAGGGCGAAGCAGCTAGGTGGGCGAAATGACTCAGGGGCGAAAACACCAGGATTTGTGGACGAAACAGCTATGGGTGAAAAATGGGTCGAAACGACCAGGGAGAAACGACTGAGGGGCCATCTTGTGGGCATAGTATCTTGTTACCCCACTAGCCAGAGGTAAAGAAACCAGTTGGAGAAACTGGGTGGGACCATAGAAAGACATCGAATCAGGCCCCAGTCATCTGATGGATGTTTCATCTTCATTTTTTTGGGCAATATCTCCATGTCGAGTGAACTAGCTCCTTGTCGGGAAGACTAGCTCGGACAGTAATTTCGTCATAAGTCGCAAGTTACGTAATCACTGCCAAAATATTTTGCTTATTTCAAACGTTCCATGTTTCATTTCACTAGGAATGTTGCTTCTGGAGGTGTGAAGGGCGTCCTTTTGACGGAAAATGCAAAATCGTCGGTCAAAATCTCCGTGTTGTCATAAATTGACAATTGTTCAGGTCCGTGATAAAAAGTTTACTTTCATTCATACTCCAGCGCTGCAAATTTTTATGACAAATTCTAGTGGGGTACAAAGTTAAATCATTTTTATGTGGCACTGCATTGTCGGATTTTTTTTATAAATAGCTTACAAAGGAGAAAATGTTGATAAAACTCTTCGACACCTTCCTTTGTTTACAAGTTTCTTGGTCATGGAGCTAGCTCGAGAGTTCCCGGATGTGTCGAGGGAACAAATTTCCATTGACTCATTTTCGAGCTAGTTCCCCTGAAAACCACCCGTGATATGGTTACATTGGGCGGCAAGGTTTGTGATGTCAGGGTCGGGTAAAAGTCTAACAAAATTGAAAGCAACGTCTAACCGATGTAGTGTGAGAAACAAACAAGAGACTGGCTCCCGTCTAACTGATGATTTGTTTGTTTGATGTTAGGTTTAACGTCCCTGTATACATTGTCAGCCTCGATAGCAGTGGTTAACGCGTTCGACTCATGATCGAGAGGTTGTGCGTTCGAATCCGACCACCGGTATCGAAGTGTGTCCTTGGGCAAGACACGTAATGACACTGCCCCACTCCACCCAAGTGTAAATGGGTAGCAGTGGTGTAAAAGCCCCTGCCTCTCTATCTCGCGCGAGTGGAAGCACCATGAAACCCAGCCTATGTCTCGAAGCCCCGATGGGTGTAATCTTTCTGGAACACCTTTAACCGGTGTAATATTTCATTCGGGTGATACATGTTAAATTCTCAGCCCCCGCTCAGGGGCTTTAAGAAATAGATGGGCTGCATAATGCTTCCACGCAGAGCTGAAACTGAGCGCAAAAGAGTACTGGTAAATCGCTTAGAGGATCTAAGCCTGCCCAGGCAAAGCGGTGCATGTCGGACCATGCTTATAAACCGTATTGGTTTCATTGGGCGTCAGGGCTTGAGATGTCATTTCATCTCAATGTCGGGTAAAAGTCCCACAAAATTGGAAGCAACGTCTCCAAAATGACATATACAGTGTTGACGGGGACGTTAAACCTCAAATCAAACAAACAAACAAATCATGTTAAATCCTGCTGTGGGTTCGAGCCTCCCTCGGGTCAGTGTTGGAAGCCAAGTTCTACAATGGAAGGTCGTTTAGTTTTTCTTCAGGTACTCCGGTTTTCGCTCGTCTCTGATTAATGATCGGCTCGATATAAATATAACCGACTGTCGTTATCTCAAACTCCAAGGGACTGGAATATTTGGTATGAGAAAACAGTTGATCTACTTTGAGATAAACGTAGTTGAAATCTAAGGAACATGTAGCAAAACTAACATAACAGTGCACAAAATTTAGATTGAGATATCAGAGTTTGAGATAACCAGGGTCTACTGTAGTAATAATGAAATGATCTTAAAAGGGCCGCTAAACCTACCAATAAAAATAACTGTATTCTATTCCAGGTGCAATATTCACAGCTGTTGGGGTTTTAGAAACAGTGACATCCCTAATCAGTAACGTATCCAGTAGCGCCATCTATGCAGAAACAGTGTCTTATATGCGTGGTCTTATCTTTCTCATCCTAGGCAGTTACAATGCTGTAGCTTTATTGCTGACTTTGTAAGTTGTAGATGCATGAGCCATAATTGTAGACTTACAGTGGAATTCCGCTATGAAGACCACCTTAATTTAAGACAAATTCTGCTTTATAAAGCTTATTTTGGTGGGTACAGTTATTCTTTTTTCGTGTTTCTGCACATAATGTCCTCTGGGCAGGGACCACATTTGAGACTGTTCAAAAGTGGTCTTAAAGACCACTTTTGAACAGTCCCAAAGGTGGTCTTTATATAGGAGTTTTACTGTATTTCTATGTACCAATGAGCCCGTCCGTGAGAAAAAAGCCCAGCCAGCGCAGTCCCCTATTTCATGTCTTGCAATGCGCGTGGGCGACAAATTGATTTGATTGATTTGAAATTTAACGTCCCCGTCAACACTATTTAGGTCATTTTGGAGACATTGCTTCCAATTTTGTGGGACTTTTACCCGGTGCCAGCCTAGGTAGCTCAGTCGGATGCACGTCTGACTGGCGATCAGGAGGACGCGGGTTCGATACCTGCCTGGATAGGCAATATTCTTACGTCGAGATTGATCACTGTCATTCTCTCCCTTCCGCTGATTCAAGAAGGGCAGATGTCAGTTTCTGGCGAAAGAATGTGCACTGTACTGCTTAACCGCTCACGTATAAGCCTGCGCAGGAAAAGTGTGGATAGGTAAACTAACCGGCTCAAAAATGACCTAAAATAGTGTCGACTGAGCCGTTAAACTCCAATACAAACAAAACAAACTTTTTCCCGACATTGAGATGAAATGACACCTCTGTCCCTGCCGCCCAATGAAAACAAAAGGGTTTATATGCATAGACGGTCCGACTCGCACCACTTTGCCAGGACAGGCTTAGATCTACTAAATGGTTGTGCGGTCGGTTTCAACTCTGCGTGGAAGCATCATGCAGCCCAAGCTATTTCTCCAAGCCCGATGGGCGGGGCCACCTTGCATGAAGCTACTTCAAGGCTTCTTCTACCTCGCCGCGACCAGCAATGGCTAAGACATGCGCAGTCACACCTTAGCCTTTGCTGGTCGGCTATGGGATAATGACCCTTCTCAAATATTCCTTCTGTGCTTGCATGTACATAAACCCAATATTCTGGTCCCCTTCTTTTCACGTGCAACCATGGCTGCTTTTCGCACAAATAATTCATACTTGGAAGTTTCAGTGAAACACATTCAATTTTGTAATTTCTTAACTCAGTTATTAATAAATTCTTTGCTTGTTCTCTGAATACGTTTCCTCCTATGTGGGTCTCATTCACTTATATAAGCCCATGAGCATACATAACTGAGTACATTCCTTCTGCTGATGCAACAAGGGCAGTTGTCAGTTTCTGGCGGAAGCATTACCCAAACACACCTATACAAATACATTGCCACCTTTATCGCCGAAAAAATGAAAATTTTATAAAAAATTGTGATATTTTTTCATATTGCTCCAAATATAGATTATGGGCACTCGTTAGAACCGCCTCGATGAGGCGGTTCTAACGAGTACCCACAATATATATTTTAGAGCAGAAATAAGAAAAATCAGGTATACCCCCGGAAACCCCAGTTTTACTATATAAAAGTGGGGTTCAAGGGGGTCAAAATTATATAGGCGTGTTTTTGTGATGAATGTGCACTGTACTGGTTAACCGCTTACGTATAAGCCTGCCCAGGAAAAGTGTGGATAGGTAAACGTTAAACTACAATACAAACAAACAACTTAGCATATAATTCTCTCAAATGAGAGAATTGTACGTTCCTGTTTCTTTAATATCAAACTTTCCATTTTCCATCTATAGATCTTGCACAAAGTTAAGAATCTGATGCATGATTTATGTATTTTCCTTAGCAATTTTGGACACAGATTTTGTCACTTTAAGTTTCGTTGAGGCCGTTCTAGTATGTATCACACTCTATGTTTGAGTAGATATAGTACATGTATGTATACTTGTAAATCCCACTTTTCTCTGATAAAGTGGGGGTCACAAGGGTATTGAAATTACGGTATTGTAAAAGTGATGAATTTAATGGTGTTAAACACACTCTCTTTCTTTCAGAGTTTTGAAGATAAGATGGAAAAGAGAAAAACAAAGAAGAGCACTATCTTAGAGACAAACAAACATGTTTTTATTCTTTTTCTTACTACATATTCAAATGACACAGCATTAAAAGGACCTAACTTGATCAGCCTAGGCAAAACTAGCGATATGATATTAGCGAAGGCACGGTTCAGTCTGCACATCCACTGTCTGTAGATAATGAACTTTCAAACCGTCCACGGGCAAATGGAGTATTAGGTGTCCGTTTATGCTCGTAAGGGCTTAAAATTGTGACAAGTATTTTCTTGGACCTTTAGCTCATTATGGAAACAGCCACGGCCTGGGATGCATACAGCATGCATGCATGCCAGCTGAAGCGAAAAGGGTACTTATCGAATGGGCGTACAGCAAAGACTCTGGTGAGCCTGCGCAGGCTGACCCGAGTCTTTGCTGCCCCAAGACGTGTAAAGGAGACCTTGGCTACAAGAAGTCGTGAGTCTAACCCTATTGGATGGTTGCCCATGGGCAATGACAGAACGTAAATTTGAGAATGCCAATGGCTCTTTTTTTCAATAATCGGCTTACATATAAGAGAGCGTCTGCTAGGTAGCTTCGTTAGGCTGATTTAAAAGCCCTGGTCAGCCCATGAAAATGTGCATTTGAGTATGCATAGCAGCTTTGCATATTACATGAGACACGACAAGCAAAAGTGTGTCTTCGGAATGTGCGCGCAGTGAAACCTCAGATCGGACTGCGTGCGCATATCCACAGTGTGACCAGTCTTCGCTATGCGCATTATGGATATTCGTTGTCACTAGGTCCCTTATGCAGACAGAGAAGACTGCAACCGACTAAGTGACAGGCAGACACATCACGACCACACGCCTATATAATTCTGACTCCCTTAAACCTTATTTTTGTATAGTAAAACACTGATTATCAGGGGTTTAGGGATTTACAGGGGTCAACTTCATTTCTCTTATTGCTGCTTTAAAATATAGATTGTATGTACTTGTTTGAACCACCCCGATGAGGCGGTTCTAACGTGTACCCACAATCTATATTTTGAGGAGAAATAAGAAAAATATTACATTTTTTCTTTCTGCAGTAAAATATCACAATTGTCTGTCTCAAAATTTTCGCTTTCTCAGTGGTAAATTTTACTGTGTATTTGTGTAGGCGTATTTTCGTAATGAGATGTCCGTCTTCGCTGATTTTACATGCCCGCAGACACATTTTTCCTGGTAACGTCTCAAATAGTATTTTGTTGGATTAATCCATATATTACAATGGAATCTTCCATTTAATAAGTTTGGAGTCGACCGTTTTGAATTACAGGGTGACAAATTTTTTTATGGAATTTTGTACAAGAATGCCTTGTCATTTAGCAAACAGTGTAGAACCTGATCAGACGCCACATTCTGATTTTGGTCTGCACTGTTTGCCAATAATTAAAAAAATGGAATGCTATGCATATATAGATTAATATTTCTTCTGGTACCCAGGAAGTAATAAGATACCGCAGCACATTCCTATACATTATGCGGCCCCCGCCCATTGGGGCTTGAAGAAATAAATGGGCTGCATGATGCCTCCACGCAGAGAGCAGAATCTGACAGCACACGAGTACTGGTAAACCACTTAGAGGATCTAAGTCTGCCCAGGCAAGGCGGTGCGAGTCGGACCGTCCATGCTTATAAACACTATTGGTTTCATTGGGCGACAGGGCTTGAGGTGTCATTTCATCTCAATGTCGGGAAAAAGTCACGCAAAACAGGAAACAACGTCTCCAAAATGACCTATATAGTGTTGACGGGGGCGTTAAACATCAAATCAAACAAACAAAATCATATACATTATGAGCACTTTCAATATCGTAGACGAAACACATACGTATGATTATTCAAGCAGTGTATATCCGGATGAGACGGCTTATCATGATCATCAGGATCAACACTGTTTGATACAGTGAAACTTCGATCGCTCGAACACCGATGGCTGTTTTTTCACGGTCCTTTGGAACTCATTCTTGAGTCCACGGAAAAAACCTATAACTGCAGATATAAATACATCTTGTTTTGTCTTGAAGATGCGTGTTGTGTGTACTCAATAGAATCGCCTCATCGAGGCGATTCTAATGAGTACACACAACACACATTTATTTTGAAGAAAATTGAAAAGATGTCCATATTATGCCTCCCGACCTGGTTCTAAGTTCAAACCTTGGTGGCTCGAACTACTCCGGTATCGACAATTTTTCATGGTTCCAAAGGGGTTCGAGCCATCGAAGTTCGACTGTACCTTGTTAATGATTTAGACAAAAGCTCATATTTACAAGCATTGGCATGTCAAAATCAAAAGTTGGGAGAGTCAAGTTCAGAAACTCAAGGATTGAATGTTTGAATGCATTTTCTGGTTTGTCGCGACCCAGCCGTCAGATTACAGTCTTCGCCGTTCATTCTTTGCATGGTGCAAGCGAGACCATCAAAGAGTGACAATGATATAAAACCCATTTTGTACCAGACACCCCAAAACGAGGAAATGACAAACAGTGCAGGCCCAGATCAGACGCCGCAAAACGCGGCGTCTGATTTGGGCCTCCACTCTTGGCTGAAAGTTCAGTCATTTCCCAAAAATAAATTTTGAAGAAAACACTACCTGACAGCCCTAAATTTGGAAATGGACTCCAGCTATAGTTAAGGAGGAAGATTCCATTTGGTACAAAAAGGGTTAACATGAGTTTTTCTTGGCCATACACGACATGTAGCACTTTGTGTCTTGGTCCATACAAGATTGTTTCCAAACTGTGCGTTTTATTTCCATTCAAGTTTTAGTCAAAGAAAAGAGTTAACGAATCTTCTACTTCTTCAGTGTTTGGTAATAGCAGTTGTGATAGAGAGCTCACATACGGCCCTTGCAGTGCCCACCATTTGTTATCTTTGTCACCTCGTATGTCATCTGTCATGACAATACCGCCAGTTTCTTCCAGTTTGTCCATACCAAACAACTCCAGACTGTCATCAAGTTCACAGTGTTTGTAGTCGCTGTTTATTGCTGACGCTGTTGAATCTGTGTTCTGTCCGAATTCATCCTGGCTTCTGGTTGCTGTTGATGGTTTCTCCTCACCCCACAAATGGCCCCCAGATGTTGTCAATGATATCTCATCGAAGACCGGCGAAGCGATGTTTGCTAAAACAGGGTTCATACCTGAGCGACGATGAGCAGGCGTTGAAGTTAGCTGTAAGGTATGCAAGAACTGTGACTGTATTACCGGCGTTACTGAACAGTTGTCGCTGTCGTTACTAGACACACTTGTGGAAGATGTTTCATATTTCTCATAAAATTCCGGGTCGCTGATATCGGAAAGAGATGAACTCAGTTCATCGAGTAACTCCTCTATATATGCAGGGTCGTCACTGAAGTCACACACGGGGCTAAGGCTGCTGGTGAAGAGTTCAAGGCAATCGCATTCTGTAGCATCACCAAAGGGGCAGTAACTCCCTGGCAGTCTGTCTGTACACATTGTGGGTGGAATTTCCAGTGATTCATGTGGAGGCATTGACGAACTGAAAAGCTCTAGAAGAGACCTACGTGCACCTGAAAAATACAACGATCCTTGTCAATAAAACGAGACTAGTGAGCCGTGCTATAACATACAATCAAATTCCTATATTAAGACCACCTTTGGGACTGTTCAAAAGTGGTCTTTAAGACCACTTTTGAACAGTCCCAAAGGTGGTCTCTAACCACCGGACATGGTATGCAGAAAACACATAGAAAGAATAACTGCAAACTACTAAATGAGCTTTCTGTAGCAGAATTAGTCTTAATTCTAGGTGGTCTTAATAGCGGAATTTTAGTGTACCTGTAGGCCTGATAAGGATAAACATACATGTACTTCAGTTTAACAGCAGATGTGCGCTGCTTCGACATAGAGACGTTTAATTATTTGTTTATTTGCCAATGAGTCAACTTCCTATCAAAAACCAATGTCATTCTGAGACAGAATCTCGGTTTAATGACTCATCCTAAAGTTTAGAGAAGCCCGGGATCGAACCTACGACACCTAGTTGTGAGTTGGGTAGTTTAACCACTGCACCATGAAGACTTCTTAATTTGGTTGTGAATGAGTGAGTGTTAGGTCCCACCAACAGCTAAGATCATACGGAGACGGGACCTCGGTTTAAAGACTCATCCGAAAGTTTGGAGAAGCCCGGGATCGATCCTGCGATCCCTGGTTTACAATGCGAGTAGCGTAACCACTACACCAAGGAGGCTTCTAAATTTGGTTGTACTTGTGTCCTTATTTGTTTGTTTAAAAACAAGAGGGCCAATATGGCCCTTAAACGCTCACCTGAGTCAGTTGTAGCCTATAGACTGAATAAAGTGATTTATTATTTATTGTTTTAGGTTTAACGACACGTTATTTTACTGCGACTCCCAGAGAAAGGGAGAAAAGAGATAGTAGAGGAGATGAAAGTGAGGGACAGAGGAGAAAGTGAAAAATGAATGGAAGGGTAGAAACAGAAGATATAACAACCTCTACCCTTAACTGCTGCAAGGACAGCTGGCTCGTCCAACTGTAAGCCAATATCAGTTTGACGCCCCATTGATGCACTTTGCTTCATCCAACCACCCCAATAAATATTAGGCCTAGTGGCTTAGTTTTTGCCATAATATGACCCATATTCCAAGTTAACCCATCTTCCAACTTAACTTGTCTTATCAAGGCAAACATTCAGAAAAAATTCAATAAAATTGAAACAAAATGGGGCCTCTGGCGTTAGGACGGTTTTTAAAGAAAAATAAATAAGTGGCCTATTTTTTAATGACATAACCTATAGTCAAACCTGACCGACATGTCAGCAAGACAAACAGTTTGGCAAAATTTCATAGTTACCTTGTTTGTATGTTGTTGTTTTTTTTGTATATGACTTGACCTATAGACAAACCTGACCGATGTATCATTCTGGCAAAGTTTCATAAAGATTATACATTCTGATAAAATTTCACAAAATTCGAAGCATTTTGTGGCCTTTGGTGAGAGAACACGGTAATATGAACTATGACCGAGTGACTTTTTTATGATATGACCTATAGTCAAACATGGCCGACGTGTCATCAAGACAAACATTCTGGTAACGTTTCATGAAGATTAATGCACAACTGTAGTCTCGAGTGTGTGACAACTGCTGTTAACATGAGAAGCCTCCATGGTGTAGTAGTAATGCTTCTCGCCTCATAAACAAGGGGTCGTGGGTTCGATCCCGGGCTTCTCCAAACTTTCGGGTGAGTTTTTTAACCGAGGACCCATCTCTTTGACCTATCTTGACCTATATTTGACAAGATAGCATCTAAATATTGTGAAGATTGAAGCAAACGTATAGCTCTTTACCATTCACATGCATTTGCTGTTGTGTGCTGGACAACAGTACCACCTACATGTGAAAAAATCTAAAATCCTGTCTGCTCACACCAATATTTCAACGAACTTCCCTGCAGTAACTAGCAATTATTTCGACAATTCTTTTCTGTTTTGCTTTACAGAGTTGGGTTTTAATGTAAATCAATTTGCCACCATTATTAACAAGGGAGCCATGATAGCCCTGGCTCGCTCACATGACCCATACTGTACGAATGAAATGGTAGGTGAAAGGAGGGTTTGAGCAAATTTGACTGACAGACCCAAGGGACATTTCTGGGAAATTCTATCAAAATCAGTAACTGTTTATGACTAGAGCATTTTAGGGTTTGGATATTTTAGCTCTGATGGCTATTGTGTTCATTTGAGCAAAATCGATCCATAAGGCATGACAAGTTTGTTTTTTCTTCTAAAAATAGCTACAGTGACCTTGACGTGCAGCCCAAAACCCCGAATGTTAATCTTGCTTTAGAATATTATCATACCTAGCATTTGTGTGAAGTTACATCAAAATTCATTGATAAATCTAGGTGCTAGCTAGAGCCATGGAAAAGTTTTTGTTTTTTTTTCTAAAAACAGCCACAGTGACCTTGACTTAAGCTCAGAACCCTGAAAGTCGAACTTGCTTCATATATTATCATACCGAACATTGTGTGAAGCTACATTAAAATCCATCAATAAATGTAGGAACTAGAGCGATATGTCAAAGTTTTTTTTTTTCTAAAAATAGCCACAGTCACCTTGACCTTGAGCCCAGGATCCTGAAAGTCAAACTTGCTTGAGATATCACACCCAACATTTGTGTAAAGTTGCATAAAATCCTTTGATAAATGTAGGCGCTATGATGATGACAAAGTTTTTTCTAAAAATAGCCACGGCACCTGGGACGCTGAAAGTTTAACTTGCTAGAGATATTATCATATCAAACATTTGTGTGAAGTTACATTAAAATCTATCAATAAAATGTAGGGGTTACAGTGAAGACAGAGTTGTTTTTTTTTTCTAAAATTAGCCCCAAGAATCTTGACTTTGAGCCAAACACCCTAAAAGTCTGATTTGCTTGAAAATCAAAGACCTGGGCCGGGTGATTTTAGAGAAAAAGATTTTTAAGGGTTTTCTATATAAAAGTCTATGTAAAACAGTGGGCCCTGGAGCGGGCCAACTTTGGCCTCAGGGCTATAATTTGAACATTCAAAGAAGAGGTCCACCAGATGAAACTTCATAACAAATATCAAAGACATGGGCCTTCTGGTTTAAGATAAGAAGATTTTTAAAAGGTATTCCCTATATAAGTCAAAGTAAAACCAGTGGGCCCCAGGGCGGGAACTTTTTTTACCACAGGGCTTTAATTTGAGCAATCTTGGTAGAGGTTCACTAGATGAAGTTTCATACCAAACATCAAAGACCTGGGCCTCCTGGTTTCAAACGAGAAATTTTAAAGGGTTTCCCTATATAAGTCTGTAAAAGCAGTGAGCCCCCTTGGCATGACAAATTTTGCCCCCTGGGCTATAATACGAACAGCCATAGTAGAGGACCACCGGATGAAGCTTTATACCAAATATCAAAGTACTGGGCCTCCTAGTTTCATCAAGAAGACTTTTAAAGATTTTCCCTATATAAGCCTATGTTAAACCGATGGGCCCTGGGCGGGGCCATTTTCGGCACCAGGGCTATAATGTGTACAATCTTGGTAGAGGTCCACTAGATGATGCTTCATACCAAATATAAAAGATCTGGGCCTTCTCGTTTCAGATGAGAAGACTTTTAAAGGTTTTCCCTATGAAAGTCTTTGTAAAACCAGTTGGCCCCGACGCGGAAGCATTTTTGACCACATGGCTATAATTTGAACAATCTTGGTAGATGTCCATTAGATGAAACTCCATTCCAAACATCAAAGACCTTGGCCTTCTGGTTTCAGACAAGATGATTTTTAAAAGTTTTCCCAATATAATTCATTGTAAAACCGGTGGACCCCGGGATGGGGCCATTTTTGGCCCCAGGGCTATAATTTAAACAATCTTGGTAGAGGTCCACTAGATACAACTTCATACCACATATCATATCAATAACAATTATGGATATACGGAACCCGGGAAGGGACATGATTTTTTTTATTTTATAAGTTGTGCGCACAAGATAATATCTTGTGCGGACAAGATATTATCTTGTGCGGACAACATATTATCTTGTGCGGACAACATATTATCTTGTGCGGACAAGATATTATCTTGTGCGGACAACATAATATCTTGTCCGCACAAGATAATATCTTGTGGGGACAACATATTATCTTGTGCAGACAAGATATTATCTTGTCCGCACAAGATATTAAGTTGTGCGAACAAGATATTATCTTGTCCGCACAAGATAAAATATTGTCTGCACAACATAGATCTTGTGCGCACAAGATATTATCTTGTCCGCACAAGATATTATCTTGTCCGCACAAGATATTTTCTTGTCCGCACAAGATAATATCTTGTCCGCACAAGATAATATCTTGTCCACACAACTTCCCAAGATCTATGTTGTGCGAACAAGATAATATCTTGTGCGCACAAGATATTATGTTGTGCGAACAAGATCATATCTTGTCTGCACTAGATAATATCTTGTCCGCACAAGATAATATGTTGTCCGAACAAGATAATATCTTGTCCGCTCAAGATATTATCTTGTTCGCACAACATAATAAAAATAAAAAATCATGTCCCTTCCCGGGTTCCGTATGGATATCTATAAATAGGGAATAAATAGTAAAACGGCGCACAATTTTTTTTTCAGATTTTTTTTTTTTTTTTTTTTTTTTTTTTGGATGGTAAAATTTTCAGTATATCTAAATAGGAGAGCGTCGGAGAGCTTTGTAAAGAGTATTATCTGTGAAACCTGGACTGGACACGTGCTGATATAGGCAAGCAGTAGAGTCAAAGATCAGACACCACAGAAAACGGCATCTGATCAGAGACTGCACTGTTTGCTTAAAGAACAGAAACTGAAGGGTTAAACGAAATAGAACCGTTCATGTCTGGAATATATAGAGGATCTTACATGAGTGTTCATGTATTATTGAATTTATTAAACGAGTTGAGGAAAAGGGATAAAATGCGAGGCTTTGCCGAGCATTTTATCCCTTTTCCTCAACGAGTTTAATAAATTCAATAATACATGCGCACGAATGCAAGATTCTATTTATGACATTTAAAACGCATTTATTCACGATTATTTACAAAAATGGCAATGTTCCGCCGTTAGTAAACGCGATGTCGTTAAGGACGTCGTACATGTAACGTTACGGGACGTATCTAGCTAATTTGCATATTTAATCCACTAGTGGATTATCGAAAATAATACTAGGCGTTATTACACTCTCAGACGCGACGTCATATGATAAATAAAAATATATGGTATCTTATATAGCAAAGAAGATATCTTATATAGTATAAATATCTTATATAGTATAAAAGACTTAAATATTTTATATACTAAGTAAGGTATCTTATAAAAGAAAATATATATCGGATTTATCCAAACATATAAGATATCTCATAAAGGGTGCGATGCAGCTTATTTACTATATATCTTATTTAGCATGTAAGATATATAGTATATATGATATTTTGGATAATTCAGAGAATTTTCCTTTGTAACGTGTCATTTACCATATTAGATATCTCTTATATACTATACCAGATAGCGTATCCATATATCTAATTAGATATCTGAAAACTACAATAAATAGTAAAAGCGCTTGCAATAAAAATCAGGTATTTTTCATTATTCTGTTCAAAACAGATTGTTGCCTCGGCGAGGCGGTTCTTACGAGTACCCACCATATATGTTTCTGAGCAGACATAAAAAAAAATAATTATAGCCTGTAGACCCCAGTTTTACTGTATAAAAGTAGGGTTTAGTGGGGGGGGGTCAAAATTATAAAGGCGGGTGGGCTTTCGTGATGACAACAAGGATAGTACGGTCATAAATATAGCTACTAACGCTACTGGCGTGGTTTAACTTTATTGGTCAATGGCAGTCACTCGGATTCGTTTGTATTAAGGGGAATGGGAACTTTTGGCCGAGTTATCCCGCAATTTTTCAAAGGGAGACAACTTTCGGGACTCTTTCTGTTCGCTTTTCTATAGGCTCAGTTCCACTGATTTTAATTGAAATGGAGATAATCCGGAATAGACGGGAGTTCCAATTGAGTTTGAAGCTGTTTATTTCGGAATAATATGGTCTATCGAAGAAGATTTTTGAAGGTTTTCCCCATTTTAAGTCTATGTAACACCGGTGGCCCCAGTGCGGGGGCTTTTTGGCCCCCAGGGCTATAATTTGAATAACATTCAGACAAGAATAATTTTAAGGGTATTCCCTATATTTGCCTGTGTAAAACCCGTGACAGCGCCATTTTAGCCCTATGGCTATAAGTTGAAGAATCTTGGTGGAGGTCCACTACATGAAGATTCATACCAAATATCAAAGACCTGGGCCTTCTGGTTTCAGACAAGACGATTTTTAAAGGTTTTTCCTATATCAGCCTGTGTAAAACGTGTCCTCTGGGGCTGGGCCATTTTTGGCCCCTGGGCTATAAGCTGAATAATCTTGGTAGAGGTCCATTAGGTGAAGTTTCATACCAAATGTCAAAGACCTGGACCTTCTGGTTTCAGACAAGAAGATTTTTAAAGGTTTCCCTCTATAAGCCTATGTAAAATAAGTGGGCGCCGGGGCGGGGCCATTTTTTTTTACCTCAGGGCTATAATTTGAAGCTTCATCCCAAATATCAAACACCTGGGCCTTCTGGTGTAAGACAAGGAAGTTTTTTTCAAGGCTTTTCCCCATATAAGCCTATGTAAAACCAGTGGGTTCCGGAGCGGGGGCATTTTTTGGCCCCAGGCTTATAATTTGAACACGCTTGGTAGAGGTCCACTGGATGAAGCATCATACCAAATGTCAAAGACATGGGCCTTCTAATTTCAAACAAGAATATCTTTTTAGGTTTTCCCCATTTATAAGTCTATGTAACACCAGTGGCCCGAGTGCGGGGGCATTTTTGCCCCAGGGCTATAATTTGAACAATCTTGGTAGAGGTCCACTAGACAAAGCTTCATACCAAATATCAAAGACCTGGGCCTTCTGGTTTCAGAAAAAAAGGATATTTAGAGGTTTTCCTTATACGTAAAAGTCTATGTAAAACCAGTGGGCCCCGGCGCAGGGGCATTTTTTGGCCCCAGGGCTATAATTTTAACAATCTTGGTAGAGGTCCACTGGATGAAGCTTCATACCAGCATGGGCCTTCTGGTTTCAGACAAGAAGATTTTTAAAGGTTTTTATTTTATTTTCTCCTTTTCGTTGCCATGGCAACCGGGGTTCTGCATGGAATGGAATTCTTTCAACAACGTTTAGAGAGGACCACCCAAAGATCATTTCTGCCAAGTTTGGTCAAAATATGTTCAATTGTTTATGAGATGTTGTTCAAACCAATTGTGAACGGACAGACAGAAGGACGGACGGACGACGACGATGGACGGTGAGCGATCACAATAGCTCCCCGGAGCCTTCGGCTCAGGTGAGCTAAAAAAATGAGATTTTATTGGAAATATTGATTTTCAATTAAGGGCAATAACTCCATCATGGATGACTGCAACAGGAAAAGAAATTTAGTTTTACAAACTAAGACCTTTGGGAAAAACGGACATAGGCATATTTTATTACAGACAGCAATACAAGATCCGGTATTCTAAATCAAAAACTGTATACTTTTTATTGCCTCTGAGTATACATGTATATTTCTGCCACTGCCCCACTCCACCCAGGTTCAACTCTCGCGCGCGAGATAACATCCGGAATGAGTGTTCGAGGGCGATTCAAAGCAGTCAAACTTAATTAGTATAAACTAATTAACTTTCCTGTATTGTAAGCAAATAGTGCAGACCCCGATCTGACATCGCGTACTGCATGGAGAGATATAAAAAGTTAATCTTAGTACCAAAGAGAAAGAAGAAATCTCGCGGAAAAGGTGGCCGTGGTACATAGTAGCGTAAATCAAGTTTTTAGATTTTAACCAGACTTTTCTTAAGATGTAAATAGGGTGACTGGAGATATTGTGTCATTTTAAAATGGTGATCGCTATTGACAGCCGGCTGTCACCAGCAAAAGTTCGCTGGAGACAGCCGGCTGTCTCCAGCGAACTTTCGCTGGTGACAGCCAGCTAAAATATAATGACTTTCGCTGGTGACAGCCTGCTAAAATATAATGATGGTATATTGATAAATAATTAAGTTATTCACTGATTTTAATTCTTTTAATATGCTTGAGAATAATTTTTTAATAGTTTTGAATATCAATACATGAATTTTATCATTTTCAAATACTTGTATTAATAGCTATTTCTGAAAGCTGACTGTCACCAGCGAAAGTTTGCTGGAGACAGCCGGCTGTCTCCAGCGAACTTTCCTGGTGACAGCCAGACACAATACCGGTATATGGATGGTATATTGACAAACAAGAGCTTTCAGAAGACAACATAGCTCCCCTTTGAGGGCCTAACTTGGATGAGGGCAAATTATCAAAAATGAAATTATTCTTCTGTACAAAGCCCAACCGACTGCAGCAATTAAAAGAGAACCACTGAAGAAGAAATCTTGTTTTAAGCGTTTTTATTTGAAAAAAAAAAAAAAAAAAGATTTCCAATTTTGAAGGCTTTTGCCATGAACTAGAACTGTGGCCAGACGACACAGATGCCCCCGCCAAGGGCCCCGTCTCACGCCGAAAATCCATGTTGCAACAAAATTTTCTAAGTGTGTGACCTTGATCTTGAGTTCATGGACAGGGTCGGTGGTATGGCGGAATGAGACTTGGGACCTGTATCTATCATCATTCCAAATATGAAGCCAATCTATAAATATGAGCCCTAAAACTTTAAAAGCATAATAAGACTACGTCTGTGACCTTGAGGTCAGGGGTGGGGGTATATACAACTTTGGACCTGTAACTATCATCATACCAAATATGAAGCAAATCTATATGGTTTGGTGTGTATGAGCTCTTAATAAACTTTAAATAAAAAATGTCTTTGTCTGTGACCTTGACCTTTAGGGCATGTGAATGGGTGGGGCTACTGGACCAGTATCAATCATCATACCAAATATAAATTTAATTCATCATACAATTTGGAAAATATAAACTCTGAAAATATCTAGTCAAAAATTTCTAAGTCTGTGACCTTGACCTTGAGCTCATGGGCATTGGTGGGGGTATCGCTGAATAAAATGGACAGGTATATAACATCATACCAAATATAAACTCAATCCATCACACGATTTGGAAAATATCAACTCTTAAAATATCTAATTAAAAATTTCTAAGTCTGTGACCTTGACCTTGAAGCCATAGGCATGAGTGGGGGTACTGCCAAATAAACAGTTGGACCTGTATCTATCATCATAGCATATATAAGCCAAATCCATAATATGGTTTGGAAAATTTGAGCTCTTTAAAATCTTTAACATTAAAATTGTCTAAGTCTGTGACCTTGACCTTGAGGTCATAGGCATGGGTGGGGGTATTGCTGAATAAATCATTGTACCTATATCTATCATCATATGAACTAAAGCCATCATAAAAGTTCAGGTTCTACCAGGTACAAATACCTTAACTGGAGTCTTCAACATGGAAAATTTCTAAGTCCATGGCCTTGACCTTGAGGTCATGGGCATGGGTGGGGGTATAGTTGAATAAAACATTGGACCTATAACTATAATCATACCAAATATAAACCAATTCCATCAAATGGTTTGGAAAATATGAGTTCCAAAATGTTCAGGTCTACCCGTTACAAAAGCCTTAACCTGAGTCTTTAACATTGAAAATTTCTAAGTCTGTGACCTTGACCTTGAGGTAATAGGCATGGGTGGGGGTATTGCTTAATATATCTATCACCATACCAAAGATGAACCAGTTCCATCAAACGGTTAGGAAAATATGAGTTCTAAAAGTTCAGGCTCTACCTGTTACAAAAACCTTAACCTGAGGTTACAGGATCACGTATGTACGTAAATATGTACGGTGCGTACAGACGGATGTACACACGTACAGAAAACATGATGCTGAATCATGATGATGCGGGGGCATAAAAAGAGCTAAACAACCTGGGGTCTCTTTGTACTGAGGTAATGTGCTGGGGCCATGCCCTGCCCCTCCACTTCATAAAAGGCAATAATTCATATTTTCTAAACCATTCAAATCAAATCCGTACCGTACAAGCATATACATTATGACTATTCTTGTTCCTTATGATATGATGCATTCAGTGATAGCAACCAGTCCATGCTCCAACTCCTCCACTTCATAAAATGCCTACCGGTAATATTTCAGATACAGAGTCCACGTGGGTGCTCATTTGGGAATGGGGGTTTGTTGGGAGACTTTATAATCGGTAGAGTAAAATCATATCATGTTAACCTATTTTGTTCCGGAAACCCCAAAATGGATACCCTGGCAAACAGTGAAGGCGAAGATCAGACCAGGGACACAGACTAACAGGCGCCCAGTCGCTCAAGGCACCTAAGTTTTGGATTAAAATGCCTATTAACTTAATGCAAAATTTGGATTTTATGGCAGTCCCGGCCCCTAAAGCAAAATGCTCAGTCCGTGTCCCTGCAGACACGCCGTCTGTTCAATGCCTACATTATTTGCAAAAAGTTGAGCTATTTTCCGAATAAATTTTAAAAATAATACAACCTTTCACCCCTAAATTTCAAAATGGACTCCTGCCATAGGAAGATTCCATTTGGTAATGCATGTACATGGCTGCCCATGGGCAGTACCCAGCTGAGCTCTGGTGAGCATAGTGGCACATAGGCCTTTTGTTTGGTGGGGGATGGGTGAGGGGTGATGGGCAGGGGAGACTTCACCCAAGCTGGATCTTATTTTGGCTCACTTGAGCCGAAGGCTCTGGAGGGAGCTATAGTGATCAGCCACCATCATTGTCATTATTCGTAAACTGGGGAAAATACTTTAAAACGCAGGTTACCAGAAAGCCCTGAAACCCACTGGTTTTACATAGAATCATAATGGTGACACATCTAAAAAATTTCTTATCGGAAACCAGAATGTCCAGATCCTTGATAGTTGGTAGGTAGCTTCATCTTTGTTCACAGTTGTTCAAATTATTGTCCTGGGATCAAAAGTAGCTCTACCCCAGGGGTCACTTGTTAAACATAGACTCACACATGTTTGATTTTCAATACACCATCTTTAAAACCTTGCTATTTGGGAACAAAGCACAACGTATGCCAGATAAACAAACTTGTTATATACAACCAAAAATTTAACTGTATAGAATGAGATTACTGTATGTTGTAAAAATGATAAATCAATGGCAATTTAATAATTTTAGGACCACAAAATATGAATCTATTGAAATTATTAACATAGGTTCAATTAAATTACTGTTATTTATTGCTGGACAATATACTTTCTATATACTTTTGCTGGCTGTCACCATCGAAAGTTTGCTGGAGACAGCCGGCTGTCACTAGCGAACTTTCGCTGGAGACAGCCGGCTGTCAATAGCCACTTCCTTTTAAAATTGTGTGCCAAAGAAGATATTTAAAGAATACTCCTGACGGAGGTGTGCCTTACAAGGCAGAATTTATCAACTACAGTACGGTAAAGCAAAAAGTGTAGAATCTGGTCTGCGGCGTCCGATCCGAATCTAAAATGTTTGCCAGAACCAACAAATGATTAGGCCTACAGTCCTGACTATAGATAACCCTCTCAGGCAACGCTCTGATCCCGAGGTTTTAAAACATATTTCGTTCTCAACTCACTTGAGCGTATAAAATTGAATGCTTGTAAATATCAAACTACAGATAAGACAGGCAATATTTATGCATAGATCTATAGAAGCTAATATTTATCCTGCTCACAAATATTAAAATGCCAACAACTGTTGGCATTTAATATTTATAAGCAGAACAAATTTCATGCTCAGTTGAGTTGAGCATGAAAAATGTTTTATAACCTTGAGGCCTTATCTCAGCGCCGCTACCCAGCAGGCCCACGTCACTAGGGCAACGTCAAATCAACGTCGTTGCACCGACGTTGATGTGACGTTGCATAAACGTCATGATCTTGAACCGATGTTGATGTGACGACACAATTACGTCATGTGCTTGCAGTGTATTTTCTCTAAATAACCGTTACCTAGATTTCCTACAAATAAGTGATAATCACGTGGACTTAGTATGCTTTAAAATTTTGGGTTGATTGATAAACAATTGACATCAAAATGGTATTTTTCTAATAATAATGTGCGATAGTTTGTCCTTTTTTCTGTTTCAAACACAAGTTGTTGGTGCTAATTAAAACTGTCTCAATTATCGAGGTTGTTATAACGAGTATCTACGTTACATTATGTTAACAAATCCGTGCAATACGCATCTCTAAACTACATTTTATATAGAGAAAACGGGGGTTAACAGGGGTATGCATTATTTTTCTACTTCAAAACATATGTTGTGGGTAGTCGTTAGAACCGCCTCAATGAGCGGTTCTAACGAGCACCCGGTCACATGTGAGACGCCAAGTTCTGCAACGGAAGGTCAGATGGTTTTTCTCCGGATACTCCGGTTTTCGCCCACCTCTAATTAACGCTCGGCTCGATATGAGCGAAATAATCTTGAAAGGGCCGTAAAACCAAAAAATACAAAACAAATCTAACGAGCACTCTCAACCTATGTTCAGAGTAGAAATAAGGAAAATATCACACTTTTCATCAGAAAAATGTTCGTTTTTCAGAAACCGCGATGCGAGGCTAATGAGCCCTATTGGTTTCATTGGGCGACAGGGCTTGAGATATCATTTCATCTCAATGTCGAGTATAAGTCCCACAAAATTGGAAGCAACGTCTCCAAAATGACCTTTACAGTGTTGACGGGGACGTCAAACCTCAAATCAAACAAATCAAACAAATCAAAGCATTCTTATATACCTCAAAAACAGAGATTTTTGTGTTGAAAAATTGAGATATTTTTTTATCGTTTCTGTTGTACCTGTAAACATATTCGTTAAAACCGCCTTGTAAATCCCACTTTTCTCATTGTAAAGTGGAGTTTAAAAGGGTAATCAACAATCGGACTTGTTAACGAAAGAGAAAATAATATATACCCTAATATACCTCACATTTTCATATGCATCTTGATTGGGACCTTGCATCCACTTAATGCATTACGAAAAACACCCCTATTCAAATATTTTGAAAATATTACCACTAAAAAACTGATAATTTTCAGATCAAAAATTCTGATATTTTTTTCATATTTATCTATGTGTTTAAGCAGAAATTAGAAAAATAATGTATAGCCCTATAAACCCTAGTTTTACTATATAAAAATGTGGTTTATGGGGGTAAGAATTATATTGGTGTGTTTGCGTGATGAGTTGTATAATGACTATTATCTTCATACCATATTATATAACGGTCACTGGCAAACAATGCAGGTCCGTATCAGGCGTCGCAAATCGCAGCGGCAACATGACGAAAACATGCCTATACAAATACAGGGTAAATTTTACCATCGAAAAAAAAGACAATTTTCTGGTGCAAAATTGTGATATTTATCTTATTTCGGCACAAAATATAGATTGCGGGTACTCTTTAGAACCGCCTCATCGACACACTTTTAGTATAAACAAAGTGGAGTTCAGGTTATCAGTCATGTTTTCGTGATGAAACGCGGCGTCTGATCAGGGCCTTCACTGTTTGCAAACTTTTCTGCCATAAATAAATATATTCAACCTGGTACATGGTATATTGATGGTTGTCTGTAGAACCGGAATTTACGATCTCTCTCTCTGTCTGTGTGTGTGTGTGTGTGTGTGTGTGTGTCAATTTTATGTAGTTTGCATGGAACTGCTGTTTAGCAAATCTTTGAATAGTAATTCGGCATTGTGTGTTATCTAATGTGGTAAGAAGAAAAAAATCTCGATACCTGATATCAAAATAAATAAATAAATAAACACAACTACAAATAAAAGACAACTAAGTAGATATACCAGTATCTATCGTCGCTTCAGCATCTGACTCACATAAACATTCGTCCGTATGTACGCGTAGAAGGCTGTATGTCTGATCAGCGATGTCTTCAGCTTCCCCCGAGCGGTCTTCTTTCACAAAAATAGGTTCCATTATCAACCAGAAACTTTTTTGGAACTCGCGTGTATGGACGTCTTAACTGTAGTGACCAAAGTCCTGTCGCAGACCATGGGAAAGGCGTGTGCAAGGGTATTCTAAGTGATGACATAATTGGCGGTGCCACAAAGAAAGACCTTAAAAGTTGCGATGGACAATGTTGCGTAATTGCTTTAAATGTAAGTTCGCAACAGGCAAACAAACAATGAACATAACAATTCTTAAGCGACGATTCTTTAAAATTTAAGTTTGATTGCAAAAATGCAGCATATAATTATAATTAACAGTTATATGCCGCATTTGTCAATCAATTATAATTATAATTATAATTAATTGTTTGTTTGATTTGAGGTTTAACGTCCCCGTCAACACTGTAAAGGTCATTTTGGAGACGTTGCTTCAAATTTTGTGGGACTTTTACACGACATTGAGATGAAATGAGATCTCAAGCCCTGTCGCCCAGTGAAACCAATAGGGTTTATTAGCATGGACGGTCCGCCTCGCACCGCGGTTCCTGGACAGGCTTAGATCCTCTAAGCGGTTTACCAGTACTAGTGTGCGGGCCGGAGTCAGCTCTGCGTGGAAGCATCATGCAGCCCATATATTTCTTTAAGCCCCTATGGGCGGGGGCGTAATTATAACTAATAGTAATTATAATTTACTATTATATAAGTGGTCATTATCGGATTAAAAAATCAAAGCACCGAGAGTACTGGTGGGTTTTGTTTGTTTGATTTGAGGTTTAACGTCCCTGTCAACACTGTATAGGTCATTTTGGAGACGTTGCTTCCAATTTTGTGGGGCTTTTACCCGACATTGAGATGAAATGATATCTCAAGCCCTGTCACCCAATGAAACGAGCAGGGTTTATAAGCATGGGCGGTCCGACTCGCACCGCTTTGCCTGGGACTCGCACCGCTTTGCCTGGGCAGGCTTAAATCCTCTAAGCAGTTTACCAGTACTCGTGTGCGGTCGGTTTCAGCTCTGCGTGGAAGCATCATGCAACCCATCTATTTCTTCAAGCCCCGATGAGCGGGGGTCGACTGGTGGGTTAATTGCCTCTGAGTGTATGCTGGGGAAATAGTATAATAATAATAATAATGATAATGTCAACTTCGTTTCAAGAGGATGACATATTTGGAACGTGTGCTAGTCTAACATATGGTCCTCAATTTAACAAACATTTATGCCGTTCTGACGGGCAGTCCTGGACTGCGAATTAACCATGAAAATCTAGTTTTTAAGCAAACCGTGTAGATCCTGAACATACGCCTGGGTCTACACTGTTTGCCAAGTCCAATCCATGATTCCAGTCCAGATTCTATAGATAATGCTCTTACGCAACACTCTGATCTGAATGAATGATCAAAGTTTGTTTTTAGGGTAAGGCGCCAAGAGCACATAGGGGCTACCCCAAGTTCGCCGACTGAGATTAGTTATTGGTACTGCTCTTTTCCCTAGGCTACCAATGTGCTGACTCCTGCCAATTTGACAGTTATCACTCTGACCTCACAGACTATTTTCTGTACGCAACCGTTATTCCAGGCACGTCGACTGTAGCACCGGAGAGATTTTATGTTTAGTAACTTTGGAATCGACCATAAAACTACTTTCATCATTATATTATTCCTTGGAGTAATACCCTTGTTTCGTAATAATCAAAAGTATTGGGACAGACAGGGTCTACGCAAACAGTGCAGACCCAGATCAGGCAGCTACTGTTGGAGCAGTCTGATCAGGGTCTACACTGTTTGCCATGCCATCTGCACTTTTTGGGCTCCTTTTGGCTGGATCGAGAAGCAAATTTGTTAAAATTTTAGGAGAATTACAGCAAGTTCTGAAGGTGTCCGAACTTTTAGGATTTTACTGTAGGTTTACAAGGCCAAACATTAGATATTTTTCTTATATTTGCTGAAGCATACTGAATTGTGGATTATCGTGAGAACTGGTTCTAGCGTGTAGCCGCATTTTAAATATGTTCCAGGAATAAGTAAAATCAGAAGAAGAGCACATTTCATTTCACCATTTTTCAAGGTTGGCAAAAAAGCGGGAAATACTCATATTTCCCTGGACGGCGGGAAATACAGGGAATTCCCGGGAAATACTGGGAAATATATATTTACATAGATGTACCCATTGAGACTGCTTAATATACCCCAACTACCTAGCTCTTTGAAAGCAAAATTATTTCAAATTCATGCAGGGCTTGAAAATTCCACTTGTCTGCTTGCAATGACAAAAAAAAATGAAGGACAAGTAAAAAGCTTGTCTAGTCCTTACAACATTTACCAAAGTTTACAACACCTAGTCATGTAGGACAAGTGAAATTTTGAAGAATTTTCCAGCCTTTTTATATTGAATAACTTGAAAGATCTACATGTATAGTCCCTTGCCTTCATATAGAATGTTTATAATTTCTTTTCAAACGTCATTCAAAAGTATTAGTTTCTAACTTTCAGCTCTTTCCTTGACTTGTAAATACATGTAATTTTAATACTTAGTTGAGTATCTGTAGATAATTTAAGAAACCTTTTATGCTTAAATTAACTGTGTTCTTTTAATACCTGTCTCAAACAAACAATTAAATTATCACACCTGTATGATTACTTGACAAACTTGCAAACAAACCTTTTCTAACTAGTGTAAACATCCTTAAAATTCAAACATCCAAAGAGTTGTTGTAAATCTCAAAAGAATTGAACCAAGAGGTTTAGTGTTAAATAAAGCATACAAAACATGTAGTTCCAAGGCAAACTTTCTTAAAGAAGCTAAGTGATTCTGATCTGGTTCTGCACTGTTTGCCCGTGCATATCTGTCCCAAATATTGGTATCATTATGGTATTTTATCTTCTTAAGCATATGAGTGATTTTATATAATTCTCTGCACCATATTTAACAACAGATCACTTTATATTTAAGCTTATGTTTGGTTGAGTAAAAGCAGATTTATGACATGTACCTGGAGGCATGTTGCAAAATAGCTAACTTCATTATTACAATTAAAATATACAAATATTAAGTGTTTTTCTATGAAATAACTAAACAAAAATCATATTTCCCACTATTTCCCAGTATTTCCCACTTTTGCTGAAATTTGGAGTATTTCCCAGGACGGTAATTACCGGTAAATACCAGTGGGAATTCCCGCCACCGGTATTTGCCGACCAACCTTGCTATTTTTGCATTATTTGATGGCTCCCAGCTTGCACATTGTCAATATTGGAAAAACAGGTAACCAGACCCCCTGACCTTGAAAGGTCAGGGGGGTCTGGTTACCTTGTTCCAACACTGATAAACTTCAGACTAGGAACCAGCAGATAATGCAAAAAAGGTGAATAATCACAGGTATGCCTAACGAGTTTGATTTCTATGAATCGAGAGTTACTGTCCCCGTCAACACTATTTAGATCAGTTTGGAGACGTTGCTTCCAATCTTGTGGGACTTTTACCGACAGAGATGAAATGACATCTCAAGCCCTACCGTTCAAACAAACCGATGGCGTTAATCTGACTCGCACCACTTTGCCTCCCACTAAGCGGTTTACCAGTAGTCATGTTGGTTTCATACCTGCGTGCAAGCATCATGCAGCTCAATCGATTTCTGTGAGTCCCGATGAGCGGGTGCCAAGCCTAATGAAAGCTTTGTTTTACACGAGTTGCTAAGTGAACAAAACCATGATAGGATTAAGGGAAAAGTGGGTTTACAGGGGCATACAATGACGATGTAACTGAACATGTAAGCATGAAAAGAACGTGCGACCAGCGAAGATCATTATGAAGATCATGCCTATTCAAATATATTGAAAATTTTACCACCAAAACGAAGAAGCTTTTCAGATAAAAAAATCTGATTCTGTTTTATTTCTGCTCAAAACATAATGAATTGGGGATTATCGTTAGAACTGATTCCAGCGTGTAGCCACAGCTTAAATCTGTACCAGAAGAAGAGCATATTACAATGATCACGGACATGCCTGACGATTTTGTTTGATTTCCATTAATTGAGGCTTACTGTCCCCGTCAACACTATTTAGGTCAGTTTGGACTCGTTGCTTCCATTTTTGTGGGATTTTTACCGACATAGAGATGAAATGACATCTCAAGCCCTATCGTTCAAACAAACCAATAGCGTTAATCTGCTGGGACGGTGGGACGGTTCGACTCGCACCACTTTGCCTCCCTCTAAGCCGTTTACCAGTACTTATGTCATTTCTGTAAGTACCGATGAGCGGGTGCCAAGCCTAATGAAAGCTTTGTTCTACATGAGTTGCTAAATGAACAAGATCATGACCAACCACACTAAATAGGGTTTAGGGAAAAGTCGTCTCCGGACGTTAGCCCCCCCCCCCCCCCCAGGACGTTTGCCCCCCAATGACTTAATCTAAAAATGGACATTTGCCCCCCAGTTGAAAATGCAACCCGGACATTTGCCCCCAGAGCTTATTTTGGGTATGGACATCTGCCCCCCCCCCCCCCCCCCAGTGCTTATTTTACAGGTGTACATTTGCCCCCCACTGCTTATTTCAGAAAGGGACATTTGCCCCACAACCTGGCTAGAACCATCTCTAGATAGTCCTAACATGTTCCTACAATCTTTGTTTTTGAGCAGAAATTAAGAAAATAATGCATACCCTTGTATGCCTTAATTTTTTTCTGAAAACTTACAAGGATATTCATTTTACATGCATATAGCTACATAATTTACTCCAGTGTAAAAACCACTTGAGTATAGGCGTCTGACACTGGACCCTCAGTGAGGCACAAACTCAAAATATGGTTCTGTAGCTGACTTGCTTAACCCTTATCCTGCTGAATAAATTAACCATCTCCAATTATTGACTATTAACCATCACATTCTTGGTATATTTTTGTTAACTTAACAACTTGCATGACAAACAGTATAGATCCCCATCATATTTGGCATCTGATCTGGATCCATGCTGCTTTCTAAGGTAGGGGTTGTCCATAACAGCAGGTTTTTGTGGGATTTATATTTATATTGATGGAGTAATTTATTGCTTAACATTTTGTATTTCTGATGATAATTTAACCAATAAATACATTTTTTTCCACCTTTGTATTAGCCCTGGTCTATCTGGGGGGCAAATGTCCCTTTTTCTGAAATAAGCAGTGGGGGGCAAATGTCCACCTGTAAAATAAGTACTGGGGGACAGATGTCCACACCAAAAATAAGCTCTGGGGGGCAAATGTCCGGGTCGCATTTTCAACTGGGGCAAATGTCCATTTTTAGATTAATACATTGGGGGGCTAATGTCCTGGGGGGCAAATGTCCTGGAATCGGGTAAAGTGGGTAATGATGTTGTAACTGAACATGTAAGCAAGAAAAGTACGTGCAACCAGCCAAGATCATTATGAAACCATGCCTATTCAAATATACTGAAAATTTTACCACCAAAACGAAGAACTTTTCAGAAAAAAAATCTGATTCTGTTTTATTTCTGCTCAAAACATAGATTACGGGAACTGTATATCCTTGTTAATCCAACCTTTCTCTAAATGAAGTGGAGTTTACAAGGGTATTTAACGAAATGGAAAACAATATATACACTAATATACCTAACTTTAACTCGATTTGGACATTACGAAACCACTCCTATTCAAATAAACATGTATTGAAAATATAACCACCAAAAACTGAAATTTTTCAGATAAAAATAATTCAGATAAACAATTCCGATATTTTTCATATTTCTGCTCAAAACATAGATTGTGGGAACTCGTTAGAACCGCCGAGGCTACCGGGAACTCGTTAGAACCGCCGAGGCGGTAGCCGGGGCGGAAATAACGAGTACCAACAATCTATGTTTTTGAGCAGAAATAAGAAAAATAATTTGTACCCATGTAAACCCCCGTTTAACTGTATAAAATGTGGTTTATGTGGGTCAGAATTATATAGGCGTGTTTTCGTGATGAAACAATCCAGGTCCGTATCAGGCGCCGCAAAACGCCAAATTTTCACCAACAAATAAATATTCATCCTGGCACATGGTTTAATGGCGGGGGTGGTTGTTTGTGGTGGTTAGCGGTATTTAGACGATGGTTTCCGCTCTCTCTCGCTCTCTCTCTCTCTCTCTCTCTCTCTCTCTCTCTCTCTCTATTTAAATTTTATTCACCTTATTTGCATTATCTGCTGGTTCCTAGTCTGAAGGTTATCAGAGTTGGAAAAACAGGGGGGTCTGGGGGGTCTGGTTACCTGTTTTTCCAATATGGACAATGTGCAAGCTGGGAGCCAGCAAATAATGCAAATATGGTGAATGTAGTTTCAATGGAACTGTTGCTATGTTTGAATAGTTACTATCAAATCTGGTAAGAAAAATTCTCGATCCATGATATCAAAATAAATAAATAAATAAATGCAACTGCAAATAAAAAGACAACTAAGTAGATATACCATTATCTGTCGTCGCTTCAGCATCTGACTCACATAAACATTCATCCGTATGTACGCGTAGAAGGCTGTGTGTCTGATCAGCGATAGCTTCAGCTTCCTCCGAGGGGTCAACTTTCACAAAAATAGGTTCCATTATCAACCAGAAATGTTTTTTGAACTCGCGTGTATAAAAGTCAAAACTGTAGTGACCAAAGTCCTGTCGCAGACAAGGGAAACGCGTGTGCAAGTGCATTCAAAGTGATGACATAATTGGCGGTGCCACAAAGAAAGGTCTCAAAAGTTGCGATGGACAATGTTGCGTAATTGCTTTAATTGTAAGATCGCAACAGGCAAACAAACAATCAATGAACAAAATTAGTTCTTAAGCGATGATTCTTTAAAATTTAAGTTTGATTGAAAAGTGCAGCATATAATTATAATTAACAGTTATATGCTGCATTTGCCAATCAATTATAATTATAATTAACAGTTATTATAATTAACAGAGCCCAGTTGTTCAAAGCATTGTTAGCTTAACAAGCTCGTTAGTGGTCATATTGTTAACTGTTCTAGTAAGTTTACTACCTAAAATTTTATTTTTGCTGAAAAAAATGTGAGCAGCTTTTGCATTAGCAAAAGCTGCTCACATTTTTTTCAGCAAAAATATTAGTATTTTCACCATATTGAATGATCAAAGTTTTAACGATACGTTAGCTAACAACATCGTTAGTTTTGAACAACTGTCCCCAGGTATGCAAAGTGGTCATTATCGGATCAAAGAATCAGAGCACTGAGAGAACTGGTGGGTTTATTGCCTCTGAGTGTATGCTGGGGAAATAGTATAATAATAATAATAATAATAATAATAATAATAATAATAATAATAATAATAATAATAACAACATCGTCAGCTTCATTTCGAGAGGATGAGATATTTGGCACGTGTGCCAATCTAATATATGGTCCTCAATTTAACAAAACATGCATGTTAACCCTGAGATTCCAGTTTTATAAGCAAACCGTGTAGATCCTGATCATACGCCAGGGTCTTCAATGTTTGCCAAGCCATATCTATAATTCCAGACCAGATTCTATAGATAACCCTCTTACGTAACACTCTGACCTCACAGGCTATTTTCTGTACATAACGCGCTATTCCGACAAGGCAGTGATAGTCACGTGGACTGACTGATTGCCATTTGTTTTTAAGGTAACCGGGCGCCAAGAGCACATAGGGGCTAACCCCAGTTCGCCGACTGGGATTAGTTGTTGGTACTGCTCTTTTCCCTAGGCTGCCAATGTGCTGACTCCTGTCAATTTGGCAGTTATCAGCTAGCCGTTTGGGAGTGAGGTGACTTCTTTTGCGGAAGATGTGGAAAGCAGGTCAATCCCACCACTCACACCCCCGCTCAAGATGTCATGTAGGCAAAAATCGCACCCAATGTTAAGCGTTTGTCCTGTAAACAGAGCAGTCCTCTGGCGGCTTTTGTTGCAGATGGAGACCAATGGTCGGGCTCTAGAATGTGGTGGCACGTTGCCAATTCCAGCTGCAGAATGTGTCAGTACACAGCCCTTTGTCTGACCGAGGAAAACAGCTTCTCTGCATAATCAGGTTTTTGACTTCCATTAGACTCTACCCCACCCCTGTCATGGTAGAGAAAACGCCTACGGGCACGGGGGACTGTAGCACTGAAGAGATTTTATGCTTAGTAACCCTGGAATCGACCAAAAACTATTTTTTATCATTATGTTACTCCTTTGAGTAATACCCTTCTATCGCAATAATCCTTAGTATTGGGACAGACAGGGCCTGAGCAAACAGTGCAGACCCAGATCAGACAGCTCCTGATGGAGCAGTCTGATCAGGGTCTATACTGTTTGCCGTTCCATCTGAACTTTTTGGACTTCTTGCTGGACCGAGAATCAAATTTCTTAAAATTTTAGGAGACTAACAGCAAGTCCTCAAGGTGTCCGAATTTTTTGGAGTTTTACTGTGGGTTCACAAGGCCAAACATTATATATTTTCTTATATTTGCTCAAAACATACTGAATTGTGGGTTATCGTTAGAACTGCCTCAGTGAGGCGGTCCTAACGTGTAGTCACTATCTAAATCTGTACCAGGAATAAGTTAAATCGGGGGGGGGGGGGGGGGGGGGGGGAACACAAAACCCACACATTCTTACATGTGCGTTGAACTATTTTCACTAAGAATCTAACAGTGCTGCTTATGCTACCCGACCCATACATATAGGCCCCACTCTCATATTTCTGCCTCTCCGTGCACCCGGGGGCTTCGGGCTGGTGCCCCTGGGGACATGATTCCCCCACATTGGGCGGACTGGCCGTTCCCGGGGCGGTGGCCCGGGGTCCTTGGTTGCATGGGTGCGGGGGAAACACATAACCCACACATGCTTACATAGTGGTTACATGAGCTCTGCTTCTATCCCTTACAGACCCTACCCTACATGACTTGGACTAGAGCCGGTTGAGCTGAAGCGTAGCGCTGTGGTTGCGGCTCATTTGCTTTGCACTTATGAGTGCTCCGCCGACACAACACATCGGTGATAGACAAGTCTAAACTTAGGCTTATGTAACCCTAACCCTACCCCTAACCCTAACCCTAGCCCTAACTCCAATACACACTAATCATAATTTCTCTTGCAGGTACATGGGGATCCTTGACGGGGAACCCCACCATACCTCGTGTAGGACACCTACCGAGAAGTCATCAGCTGGGTGCCCAGAAGGCTGCCTCGTAGAGGCCCCCTTGGGGACACCCTCCTGATGAAACCCGGAAATGTGCGAAGCGAACACAGCATGCTTACATTTCTGGAGTAGGTCAAATACAGAACAATTTAATAGGCGGGGCAACGGTAATGACCAAATTTGATAGGGATTTGGACACAGGAAGACCCTTGAAAAAGCCTTTTAGACCGACCGTACAAAATGAAATAAAAGCGAAATTGCACAATGGCTGGTTAGCCACATACTCGCCTTTGCCAAACCACATAATTTTTCACCACTAAAAAGACACGCCTATGTGTAAACATTTTAATTCTAACCACACTGATCCTGAACAAAAGAGGGTTACAACACTACCATATACAATCAGAACTAATCCATAATGTATTACAATCCATATATCCCCAATATGATATCCTCCTTCACGTAGGATGAGATAATGATATGCAAATATGGCGGTCCGGTCCCAATTGACCCACTTACGAATTTATAAGAACTCGACATCCTACGTCGATGAAAGCATCACCTTTTCAGAAACTGAAAAGCTAAGAAGCAAAATAGGATTGACATCCTTTCGCATCCTCCGCGATAGAAGTCACCAACTGCACACTGATTGGCTGGATTAACTACAAACTAAGAGAAAAGCAACAACCAAAACACCAACATATGACATCCCAACGCGACGAAATTAGGGACCAGTAGTACATGGTACTACCAAGATTATCCTTGTAGAGACCTGGGGGGTGGCGACACAGCATAGGCGTGATCTCAAGGTGGTAGAGCACGGGTACTAGGACATTTTGCAATAGCCGAAATTGGCTGGTCTAATAGTAACCCTTCCTGGCTCACTTTTGGCCGCCGTTCAAAATTCAAAATTACATGCATTATCACCCTTTAACAAGCACCGTGTCCATTGGCGTTTTCTCTGCCACGGCAGGGGTGGGAGTAGAGTCTTATGGAAGCCAAAACCGATAATGCATGAGAAGCTTTTTTCCTCGGTCAGACAAGGGCGGTGTACTGACACATTTTGCAGCCGGAATTGGCAACGTGTCACCACATTCTAGAGCCCGACCATTGGTCTCCATCTGCATTCAAAATTCGAACCCCGCCAGAGGACTGCCCATATTACAGGACAAACGTTTAACATTGGGTGCGTTCTGTGCCTACATGACATCTTGAGCGGGGGATGTGGGAGGTGGGATTGACCTACTTCTCACATCCTCCGCGAAAGAAGTCACCTAACTCCCAATCGGCTAGCTGATAACTGTCAAGCAGACAGGAGTCAGCATATTGGCAGCCTAGGGAAAAGAGCAGTACCTACAACTAATCCCAGATGGCGAACTGGGGGTAGCCCCTATGTGCCCATGGCGCCCGGTTACCTTAAAAACAACCGTCAGTCAGTCAAGTTAAATCAGAAGAAGAGTATACTACAATGATCACAGACATGCCTAACGACTGTGTTTGATTTCTATGAATTGAGGCTTACTGTCCCCGTCCACACTATTTAAGTCAGTTTGGAGAAGTTGCTTCCTATTTTGTGGGACTTTTACCGACATAGAGATGAAATGACATCTCAAGCCCTACCGTTCAAACAAACCAATAGCGTTAAATTGCTGGGATGGTCCGACTCGCACTAATTTGCCTCCCTCTAAGCGGTTTACCAGTAGTTTCGTATCTGCTTTGTTTTACATGACTTGCTAAATGAACAAGATCATGTCCAATCCCACTAAATAGGATTTAGAGAAAAGTGGGTTTACAATGATGGCATTCACCAAATTTGCATTATTTGCTGGCTCCCAGCTTTCACATTGTCAATATTGGAAAAACAGGTAACCAGACCCCCCTGACCTTTCAAGGTCAGGCGGGTCTGGTTACCTGTTTTTCCAACACTGATAACCTACAGACCAGGAACCAGCAGGTAATGCAAATAAGGTGAATACGATGATGTAACTGAACATGTAAGCATGAAAAGAACGTGCGACCAGCGAAGATCATTATGAAAGCATGCCCATTCAATATATTGACCAAAACGAAGAAATTTTTCAGATAAAAAAAAACAAGAGGGCCATGATGGCCCTGGATCGCTCACCTGATCCATAGAGTAACAAGAGGGCCCCAGGGAGGGCAAATATTGACCCCAGGGTTATAATTTAGATTTTGTTGAGGGAGGTCTAAAAAAAGGAAGCTTCATACCAAATATCAACAAAGGCTATAATTTGAACAATCTTGGCAAAGGTCCACTAGATGAAGCTACATACCAAATATCAAAGACCTGGGCCTTGCGGTTTCAGAGAAGAAGATTTTCCCAACATAAGTCTATGTAAAATCAAATGGCCCCAGGGTGGGGGCATTTTTGGCCTGAGGGCTATAATTTAAACAATCTTGATAGAGGTCCACTAGATGAAGCTTCACACCAAATATCAAGACCTGGGCCTTGCGGTTTCAGAGAAGAAGATTTTCAAAGATTATTTCTACATAAGTCTATGTAAAACCAAAGGGTCTCGGGGCGGGGGCATTTTTGGCCCCAGGGCTATAATTTGAACAATCTTGATAGAGGTCCGCTAGATGAAATTTCACACCAAATATCAAAGACCTAGGCCTTGTGGTTTCATAGAAGAAGATTTTTAAAGATATATTAGCTTATATAAGTCCCTATATAAGTCTATGTAAAACCAAAGGGCCACGAGGCGGGGGCATTTTTGATCCCAGGGCTAAAATTTGAACAATCTGGGTAGAGATCCACTAGATGAAGCTTCACACCAAATATCAAGACCTGGGCCTTGCGGTTTCAGAGAAGATTTTCAAAGATTATTTCTACATAAGTCTATGTAAAACCAAAAGGTCTCGGGGCGGGGGCATTTTTGGCCCCAGGGCTATAATTTGAACAATCTTGATAGAGGTCCGCTAAATGAAATTTCACACCAAATATCAAAGACCTAGGCCTTGTGGTTTCATAGAAGAAGATTTTAAAGATATATTAGCTTATATAAGTCCCTATATAAGTCTATGTAAAACCAAAGGGCCACGAGGCGGGGGTATTTTTGATCTCAGGGCTAAAATTTGAACAATCTTGGTAGAGATCCACTAGCTGAAGCTTCATACCAAATATCAAAGACCCAGGCCTTGTGGTTTCAGAGAAGATTTTTCAAGATTTTCCCTATATAAGTATATGTAAAACCAAAGGGCAACGGAGCGGGGGCATTTCTGGCCCCATGGCAATAATTTGAACAATCGAGGTAGAGGTCCACAAGATGAAGCTTCATACCAAATATCAAAGACCTGGGCCTTGCAGTTTCAGAGAAGAAGATTTTTAAAGATTTTCCCTATATAAGTCTATGTAAAACCAAAGGGCCCCGGGGCGGGGGCATTTTTTGGCCCCGCAATATTTTTTTAAACAATCTTGGTAGGGGTCCACTAGATGAAGCTTCATACCAAATAGCAAAGACCTGGGCCTTGCAGTTTCAGAGAAGAAGATTTTTAAAGATTTTCCCTATATAAGCCCATGTAAAACCTAAGGGCCCCGGGGCGGGGGCGTTTTTGGCCCCAGCACTATAATTTGAACAATCTTGGTAGGGGTCTACTAGATGAAGCTTCATACTAAGTATCAAAGACCTGGGCCTTGTGGTTTCAGAGAAGAAGATTTTTAAAGATTTTCCCTATATAAGCCTATGTAAAACCAAAGGGCCCCAGGGCAGGGGCATTTTTGGCCCCAGCACTATAATTTGAACAATCTTGGTAGGGGTCTACTAGATGAAGGGTCATACCAAATATCAAAGACCTGGGCCTTGCGGTTTCAGAGAAGAAGATTTTTAAAGATTTTCCCTATATAAGCCCATGTAAAACCAAAGGGCCCCGGGGCGGGGCATTTTTGGCCCCAGCACTATAATTTGAACAATATTGCTAAGGGTCCACTAGATGAAGCTTCATACCAAATATCAAAGAACTGGGCCTTGCGGTTTCAGAGAAGAAGATTTTTAAAGATTTTCCCTATATAAGCCCATGTAAAACCAAAGGGCCCCTGGGCGGGGGCATTTTTGGCCCCAGCACTATAATTTGAACAATCTTGGTAGGGGTCCACTAGATGAAGCTCCATACCAAATATCAAAGACCTGGGCCTCGCGGTTTCAGAGAAGAAGAATTTTTAAGCTATCGGTGAAAAAAATCTATTTTTGGCTCCTGTGACCTATATGTGCAACGGACCGGAACCATTTGAACAACTTTGAAAGGGGACCACCTAAGGATCATTCCTGTGAAGTTTGGTCAAAATCAGATCAGTGGTTTAGGAGGAGATGTCGTTTGAAGAATAAGTTTACGGACGCACGCACGCACGCACCCACGCACTGACGACGGACGAAAAGTGATCACAAAAAAAAAACAGATTTTTTATTTCTGATCAAAATATAGATTGTGGGAACTGTATATCCTTGTAAATCCCACTTTTCTGTATATAAAGTCGAGTTTACAAGGGTATTCAACAATCGGACTTGTTAACGAAATGGAAATAATATATACCCTAATATACCTCACTTTTTCCTTTGTAATTTGATTGGGACCTTGCGTCGACTTAAAGCATTACGAAAACACTCCTATTCAAATATAATGAAAATATTACCACCAAAAACGATAAAAAAATAAGTTAAAAAATCTGATATTTTTTATATTTCTATTCAAAAATGATTGTGGGGAACTCGTTACAACCGCCGAGGCGAATCTAAGGAGTATCAACAATCTATGTTTTTGAGCAGCAATAAGAAAAATAATGTATACCCCTATAAACCCCAGTTTTACTTTATAAAAATGTGGTTAATGGGGGTCAGAATTATATTGGTGTTTTCTTGATGAATTTCTTAACTGTTTAACTGTGAGTGGTGTTTGTTTGATTTGAGGTTAACGTCTCCGTCAACACTTTAAAAGTCATTTTGGAGACGTTGCTTCCAATTTTGTGGGACTTTTACCCGACATTGAGAGGAAATGACTTCTCAAGCCCGTCGCCCAATGAAACCAACCGGGGTTTACGGTAGTTCTCTCTCTCTCTCTCTCTCTCTCTCTCTCTCTCTCTCTCTCTCTCTCTCTCTCTCTCTCTCTCTGTTTTAATTTATGTAGTTTGCATGGAACTGTTGCTTAGCAAATTTTTAAATAGTTACACGGCATTGTTTGTTATCAAATCTGGTAAGAAGAAGATACGTGATATCAAAATAAATAAATAAATGAATGCATCAACACATAGAAGACAACTAAGTACCATTATCTGTCGTCGCTTCAGCATCTGTCTCACATAAAGCTTCGTCCGAATGTACGCGTAGAAGGCTGTATGTCTGATCAGCGATATCTTCAGCTTCCCCCGAGCGGTCTTCTTTCACAAAAATAGGTTCCATTATCAACCAGAAACTTTTTTCGAACTCGCGTGTATGAAAGACCTTACTATAGTGACCGAAGTCCTGTCGCAGACTAGGTAAAGGCGTGTGCAAGGGTATTCTAAGTGATGACATAATTGGCGGTGCCACAAAGAAAGGTCTTAAAAGTTGCGATGGACAATGTTGCGTAATTGCCTTAATTGAAACTTCGCAGCAAGTAAACAAACAATCAATGATCGTAGATGATTCTTTAAAACTGAAGTTTGATTGAAAAATGCAGCATGTAATTATAATTAACAGTTATATTTGTTTTAATTGAGCGGATCAAAGAACCGAGAGAACTGGTGGGTTGATTGTTGGGGAAATATCCCTGGACTTAGACTTAAGCCCTTAAATTCCTTTTTTTTTAAACAAACCGGGTAGACCATTATCAAACGCCGCATTCTGTGGCGTCTGATCTGGGTCTACACTGTTTGCCAAGCCCAACCCATGATTCCAGTCCAGATTCTTTTGATAACCCTCTTTGGAACACACTGACCTCACAGCGGCTGACCGCCCCCGCCCATCGGGGCTTGAAGAAATAAATGGGCTGCATGATGCTTCCACGCAGAGCTGAAAACGACCCGCACTCGAGTACTGGTAAAATGCTTAGAGGATCTAAGCCTGCCCCGGCAAAGCGGTGCGAGTCGGACCGTCCATGTTTATAAACCCTATTGGTTTCATTGGGCGGCAGGGCTTGAGATGTCATTTCATCTCAATGTCGGGTAAAAGTCCAACAAAACTGGAAGCAACGTCTCCAAAATGACCTTTACAGTGTTGACGGGGACGTTAAACCCCAAATCAAACAAAACAAACATACGACCGTTATTCCGATAAGTCAGTGATAGTCACATGGAATGTAGCACTGAAGAGATTTTGTGCTCAATAACTTTGGAATCGACCCAAAAATTAATTGCATCATTATGACACTCGTTTGAGTAATACCCAGGACATACAATATGAAGTTATTCTAATTTTTTTTCAAAACATTAGCGTAAGAACTGCCTTAGTGAGACGCCGGGCTCTAACGTGTAGCACAATCTAAATCTGTACCAGAAATAAGTTAAAATCAAAAGAATAGCATATTTCACTGATCACAGACATGCCTTAGTATCTTATTTGATTTCTTTGAATTGAGGTTAAACGTTTGTTTGTTTGTTTGATTTGAGGTTTAACGCCCCCGTCAACACTGTATAGGTCATTTTGAAGACGTTGCTTCCAATTTTGTGGGACTTTTACCCGACGTTGAGATGAAATGACATCTCAAGCCCTGTCGCCCAATGAAACCAATAGGGTTTGTAAGCATGGACGGTCCGCCTCGCACCGCTTTACCTGGGCAGGTTTAGATCCTCTAAGCGGTTTACCAGTACTCGTGTGCGGTCGGATTTCAGCTCTGCGTGGAAGCATCATGCAGCCCATCTATTTCTTCAAGCCCCGATGCGCCGGGGCCGTGAGGTTAAACGTCCCCGTCAAGACTATTTAGGTCAGTTTGGAGACGTTGCTTCCAATTTTTGGACTTTTACCGACATAGAGATGAAATGATATAATCAGCCCTACCGTCCAAACAAACCGATAGCGTTTATGTGTTGGGACGGTCTGACTCGCACCCCTCTGTTTACCGAATGTTGGAAAGAAAGTATCAGGAAAAAAGTATCAGGAAAAAAAGTATCGGAAAAAAAGGATCCGGAAAAAAAGTATCAGGATAAAAAAATATCAGGAAGAAAGTATCAGTTTCATATAAAATATACGGAATTAAGATTTTAATGCAGTTGCCATCTGAAGATGAATTTTAATGTATCTGATGCATGTAGCATCTCAGATCATGTTGTGGGACTTTTACCAGAGATAGAGATGAAATGAAATCTCAAGCCCCGCCGCCCAATGAAACCAAAATTTAATAGGGTTCATGAGCATGAAGGTCCGACGTGCACACTTTGGTTTGTTTAATTTGAGGTTTAAGGTGTCTGTCTACACTATATAGGTCATTTTGGAGACGTTGCTTCCAAGTCCTGACATTGAGATAAAGTGACATCTCAACTAATAGGGTTCATCGACTCGCATCACTTTTGTTTGTTCGATTGGAATTTAATGTACCCGTCTACACTATATAGGTTATTTTGGAGGCGTTGCTTCCAATTTGTGAGACTTTTACCAGACATTAAGATGAAATGTCATCTCAAGCCCTGCCGCCAAGTGAAACCAAATAGGGTTTATGAGCATGGAGGCCTGACTTACACTGTAAAGTTTGTTTAATTGGAGATTTAACGTCCCCCTCTACACTATTCATCTCAATGTTTGGAGACATTGCTTCCAGTTGTGGGACTTTTACCAGACATTGAGATGAAGTGACCTCTCATCCCTTTTATGACGCAACGGTTACAGAGATAGGTTGCAAAATTGATTATTAAACTGAAAAACAAATCAAAACATACAAAAGTATCCTAATCATCATATCATTGTAACATCAGAAGCGAATTTGGATAAAACTGATACTTTTTTCCTGATCATTTTTTTCCTGATACTTTCTTTCCGATTATAGGTTTACCAGTATGTCATGTCGGTTTCAGCTCTTCGTGGAAGCATCATGCAGCCAAAACGATATCAGCAAGCCCCGATGGGCTGGGACCAAGCCTAATGAGTTGCTAAATGAACAAGATCATCATGACCCCCTTTTTCATATGACGTCGCGTCTGAGAATGTAATAACGCCATGCAATAAATTCGGTAATCAGCCAGTGGATTAAATATGCAAAAAGCTTCCATGACATTTCGTCGAAAACCATTTGGTCGAATGTATTTTCCGCCGAATGGTACTTTTCATCGAACCAACGTTTGGACGAATGTTCGTCGAAAAAAATCGTCGAATTAACATTTTGTCGGAATATCGTCGAAAAACTGTAAGAAGCTAAAACGAAATTAACTAACCTCAAAACTCTAAAATTTTGAAACTGAGGAACTTTTTGCGATATTCCTGTTTCAAAATCCCAATTTCAAACTTATGAATACACTTCCAAGACATTTTGTGTAATTTCCTACTCATCAGGTATACAAGTCCGTGAAGTGAAAACCCACCCCATAAAGTCCACTTTATATACAGAACACTGGGGTTTACGGGGTTGTATGTTATTTTTCTTATTTCTGCTCCAGATACTGGTTAGAACTGCCTCAATACGAGCACCCACAACCTATGTTTAGGGTATGAATAAGAAAATTTTCATCAGAAAAAATACCGTTTTGGCGGAACGAAAGCATGTACTATGCACACGGGTATGTTTTCGTAAAAGCTAAAATAAACAAAAAGGATGAATAATTTACTTATCATTTTTCAAATTATGGCCAGCTTACCAGGTTCAATTATTTGTTAATAAATGTAGCATGACATGTAATAACACTTTGGCGGGAATAAGTAACGTCATGGCGACGTCCATATCTTTCCAGGTCCTAAAGCCAATTTTTAGCTAAACTGGCCAAGTGTCGCATTTCTTAAAAAATAATATTTGTCCAATTGTCTTATTTTATTTTTTTTTGACCAAACGTTGTATGCGAACTAAAGCTACATTCGACCAAGTGGTTTTCGTCAGCCCCCGCCCATAGGGGCTTGAAGAAATATATGGGCTGCATGATGCTTCCACGCAGAGCTGAATCCGGCCCGCACACTAGTACTGGTAAACCGCTTAGAGGATCTAAGCCTGTCCAGGAACCGCGGTGCGAGGCGGACCGTCCATGCTAATAAACCCTATTGGTTTCATTGGGCAACAGGGCTTAAGATGTCATTTCAGCTCAATGTCGGGTAAAAGTCCCACAAAATTGGAAGCAACGTCTCCAAAATGACCTTTACAGTGTTGACGGGGACGTTAAACATCAAATCAAACAAACAAAGTGGTTTTCGACGAAATGACGTGCACCGATTCAAAAATAGTAAGGTATGCCCTGTAACGTTACACGTGCGACGCCCTTAACGATGTCGCGATCACTAATTGCGGAATATTGACATTTTTGTTAAAAAATCGTGAATTAAATACGTTTTATCATATGAAGTCGCATCGGAGTGTGTTTTTTGTTTGATTTGAGGTTTACCGCCCCAATCAACACTGTAAATGTCATTTTGGAGACGTTGCTTCCAATTTTGTGGGACTTTTACCATACATTGAAATGAAATGACATCTCAAGCCCTGCCGTCCAATGAAACAAATAGGGTTAATAAGCCTGGACGGATCCGACTCGCACCGCTTTGCCTGGGCAGGCTTAGATCCTCTAAGCGGTGTACCAGTACTCGTGTGCGTGTCGGATTCAGCTCTGCGTGGAAGGATCATGCAGCCCATCTATTTCTGCAAGCCCCGATGGGCGGGGGCCGGTCTGAGAGTGTAATCACGCCATGTAATAAATTCGATAATACACTATAGTGGATTAAATGTGCAAACTAGTTAGAAACACTCCGTAACGTTACACGCAGGACGTTCTTTAATAAATGGCGGGATATAGACAACTGTGTTAAACAAGAGGATCATGGTGGTCCTATATCGCTCACATGTGCTAAGCGATTTGTGTCCCTTGGTTGGACAATTTTCGGCTCCAGGTCTAAAATTTGAACAATTTTAATAGAGGTTAGAGGTCCATTAAATGAGGTTTTATACCAAATATCAAAGGCATGGGCCTTTTGGTTTCAGACAAGAATTTTTTTACAAGACTTCCCTTTGTAAGTCTATGTAAAACCAGTGAGCCCTTGGGCGGGGCCATTTTGCCCCCCCCCCTCCCTTCCCGGGCTTTAAGTTGAGCAATCTTGATAGACGTGCATTAGATGAAGCTACATACCAACTATCAAAGACTTTCTGGTTTCAGACATGAAGATTTTGAACGGTTTTTCCCTTATACGTGTATGTAAAGCAAGTGGGCTCCGGGTTGGGGCCATTTTGGCCCCTGGGCTATAATTTGAATAGTCTTTGTAGAGGTCCACTAGATGAGGCTACATACAAATATCAAAGACCTGGGTCTTCTGGTTTTAGACAATAAGAGTTTTAAAGGCTTTTCCCTTTTAAGTCTGTGTAAAACAAGTGAGTCCAGGGGCGGGGCCATTTTTGGCCCCAGGACTATAATTGAACAATCTTGGTAGAGGTCCACTCGATGAAGCTACGTACCAAATATCAAAGACCATGGCATTCTGGATTCAGACAAGAAGATTTTAAATGTTTTCCCTTATAAGTCTATGTAGTGGGCCAAGGGGCGGGGCGATTCTTGACCCCCCCTCTATAGTCCGAATAATCTTGAGGGAGGTTCACCAGATGAAGCTACATACCAAATATCAATGACCTGGGCCTTCTGGTTTCAGCAAGAAGATTTTTGAAGTTTTTTTCCCTTATAAGCTTTTAAGTCTATGGAAAACAAGTGCGCCCCGGGACTGGGCCTTTTTGGCCCCCGGGGTATAATTTGAACAATCTTGGTAGAGGTCCACTCGATGAAGCTACATACCAAATACCAAAGACCTGGGCCTTCTGATTTCATACAGGAAGATTTTTAAAGGTATTTCCCTTATAAGTCTATGGAAAAAGTGGGCCCTGTGCCGGGGCCATTTTCGGCCCCAGGGTTATAATTTGAACAATCTTGGTAGAGGTCACTAGATGAAGCTTCATACCAAATATCAAAGACCGGGGCCTTCTAGTTTCAGACAAAAGGATTTTTAAAGGTTTTGTCCCCTTATAAGTCTATTTAAAACAAGTGGGTCCCGAGGCGGGGCCTTTTTTTGGCCCCAGGGCTATAATTCGATCAATCTGGGTAGAGGTCCACCAGGTGAAGCTACATACCAAATATCAAAGACCTATCATTTGAACAATCTTGGTAGAGGTCGACAAGATGAAGCTACATACCAAATATCAAAGATATGGGCCTTCTGGTTTCAGACAAGATTTTTAAAGATTTTTCCTATATAAGTCTGTGTAAAACAAGTGGGCGGGACCATTTTCGGCCCCAGGGCTATGATCTGAACAATCTTGGTCGAGGTCCACTAGATGAAGCTTCATACCAAATATCCAAGCCTTCTGGTTTCAGACAAAAAAAGTTTTCAGTGAAAAAATCTATTTTTAGCTCTTGTGACTTAGCTGTGCAACTGAATGGAACCATTCGAACAACTTTGGAAGAGGACCAACTAAGGATTATTTCTGTGAAGTTTGGTCAAAATCTCATCAGTGGTTTAGGAGGAGATGTTGTTTGAAGAAATTGTGGACGGACGGACGACGGCGACGAACGGTGAGTGATCACAATAGCACCCTCGGAGCCTTCGGCTCAGATGAGCTAAAAATCGCGAATAAAATACGTTTTAAATGTCATATGCATTCTTGCTCATGTGTTATTGAATTTATCAAACTCGTTGAGGAAAGGGGGGTAAAATGTCCGGCGAAGCCTCGCATTTTATTACCATGCCTCAACTCGTTTAATAAATTGAATAACCCTCATGTAAGATCCTCTATATGTCACACGGATCAAGGCTGAAATGATAAGCGATTACCAGTCCTGCCATTGTGATTGATAATCGACTGGTAATCACTGCAAAGTTGATCATAATTTTATTTTTCTGTCTGATTATGACTTTTACCATATGCTATACTTTACCGTTTGTATTCAGACAGACAAGCCTGAGCAAACAGTAAAGATCCAGATCAGACACAGCAGAATGTGGCATTTCATCAACACTGTTTTCCACTCATCCACCTATTTTAGACACAACATTTGATAGTAAATTGAACGTAACAAATAATCGATTACTAGTAAGTCAGTGTGATAATCATTTGCTTGGGATTTATTAATTGATTAGTCATTATCCAATTAATCATGCCAACCTTACGGAAGGGTGTATTTTCATAATTAAAAGCAGTTATAGTTTCACCCGTCTTTGACTTACGGATGGTTTTTGTTTTGCTATGACATTGAACGGTATCCGGACAGAGTCCTCCGGGATCCCCCCCCCCCCCCATAAAAAAATCCCCATTTTTGTTTAGGCGTATAAAATCCCCAATTGACAAAATCCCTTCGGACGAAATCCCCCTCACTGTATGTCAGGTCGGACAAACTCCCCCGATATAATGTCTCCCGGACAGAACCACCTCGCTCTGAATTGGACCGAAACTGTGCATCTAAATGAATAAAATAACATAACAATTTAACACCACAATAAAAACAGTAAGCACATCAGATTTTGCTCAAAACCATACATTGTACCCACAATCTATGGGTTTTATCTATAGGTCCGAGTTTCGCTGTATTGGCTTCGGTCTTCGGAAATTACTTGATTAATAATATCATTTTATCAATTGACTATCCTGTATTGATTTGAGGTCATCAACCAATATTAACCGGAGGTCCAGTGAGAGGTCAAAAATCAATAAACATGTTTTTTTTTAATTGTGATAATTAATTAAATTGTCTTCAATCAAATAATCTCGTACTGGCACAGTTACAGGTCCGTGGTCTGCTGTATTAGCCCGAGGCCGAACTGGGCCAATAGGAAATCACTTGATTAATAACATTATAGTACTGCACCAAATCTGATTTGGAATCTGCAGTTTTCAAATGACACATGTTTACACAGATTGATATTCAAATTTCATGTTATAATTGTGGAGGTTATTGAGATTTTACGTCCCCGTCAACACTATTTAGGTTATTTTGGAGACGTTGCTTCCAATTTTGTGGGACCTTTACTCGACACTGAGATGCAATGACATCTCAAGCCTTGCCGCCCAATGAAAGCAGAAGGCTTATATGCATTGGACGGTCTGACTCACACCACTTTACCTGGGCAGGCTTAGTCCTTCTCAACGGTTTACCAGTACTCATGTTTGATTAGTTTCAGCTCTGCGTGGAAGAACCATGCAGCCCATCTATTTCTCCAAGCCTCGATGGGCGAGGGCGAATGCATGTGGAGGTGGGTGGGGGTTCATCCACCATCATAAAAAGCAGACAATGGGGTGCATTTTGTTCTGGGGGTGTCCACCTAAAGAAATGATGTGTGGGTGTGTGGGGGTGGGGTCCGTAGAGGATTCTGTCGGTGTGTGTAGGCGGTGGGGGGAGGGGTTGCCCGGGTGAAATGTGCGAGGGGGGGGGGGTTTGTCCGCGAGTTTTGAAGCTCGTAATTTTCAAAGAATATCCAGTTTAAATTTTGAAGAAAAAAAAATAAACTGAATTTAGCAGTCGTCATTAATATATTATATGGCCTTCTTGTTCGAGCCTCGCACGGGCAACAAGTGAGATGCCAAGTTTCTGCAACGGTAGGTCAGGTTGTGTATCTCCGGGTACTCCGGTTTTCGCCCACCCCTGGTTAACGATCGGCTCGAAATAAGTGAAATAATTTTGAAAGGACCGTAAACCAAACAAAACAAACCATTATCTTTTGTAGTTTCTAATCAGCCATATTCAAACAGAGCGGCTGGTTAATACTGGGCAAACAGTCTTGTTTACTGTTACGTGCGTGCGTGTTTGTGATGTATGATGACTCATTATTATGTAAGATTATACAGTCGAACGTCAGTAGCTCGAATACCTTTGGGGCCATGAAAATTAGTATGAGATAGGGATAGTTCGAACTACTGAGGTTTAAGGGGAATGAGAACAATTGGCACATTTTTCCCGCCATTTTTCAAAGGGTGAGGACTTTCGGGACTTCATGTTCGCTTTTCTATAAGGCCTGTCCCACTGAAAAAGGGGTCTACTCTTAAAGGAAAGAGTTTGCTCCTCAGGAGCAAATTCTTTCCTTTAAGAGTTGAGCCCTATTGACATGGGAGACAAAAATACTTTTGCAGGAGTTACCTCCCCTGAAGGTGTTCCATTCCCCTTAATTACAGCGGCAGGTGGGGGTGATTTCAAGATATATTTTCGATGTATAGAAGAATAAAAGCAAAATAAAGTGATGGTGTGTGTACTCATTAGACTTACCTCAATGAGTAGAAATAACATTCCTTTTTCATGATAAAAGTCTATACAGTAAAATTCCGCTATTAAGACCACCTAAAATTAAGACAAATTTTGCTCTAAAAACCTTATTTATTTATTTATTTATTTATTTATTTATATATTTATTTATTCTTTTTTTTTGTGTTTTTGGCATACAGTGTCTACTGGCCAGATACCACCTTTGGGACTGTTCAAAAATGGTCTTAAAGACCACTTTTGAACAATCCCAAAGGTGGTCTTAATAGAGGAATTTTACTGTACATGCATGAATATCAGAAATTTTCTACGGACTTCAGAACTAGTTCGAATAATTCATGGTAAACGAACTATTCCTGTTCGAGTTATCGAAGTTTCTCACTACCATTTTCTGAAAAGTTTTACTATTAGGCCTTAAACAGCTGTGTCCAACCCTGCAATTTTAATTGCCAGTCTGAAAAAAATAAATATCGATCTATTTGATAAAAATTCATAAAACTGTCAAAATAGTTAAACTAATACTTGAAACCCTGTTCTTTTGCTTCCTTGATGCTTTTAACCTAGTTATTTGAATGTTTTCATTTAATATGTTTAAAACTTAGCCGTTTTAATGTTTGTGTTTTTTTTATGCTTTTTTCCATCGAATAAAATTTTGACAAAAAATTAAAAAGAATTTGCGACCTACACCGACCCATATCCGTTTTCGGTATGTTACCATGCAGAAACATAGATATTTTTTCAGGCCTTATCCATCATATTAGAGCCGGAGCAAGAACAACTTGCTATAAGGTCTGCGCCGGCCTCGGTAGCTCAGTCGGATGCGCGTCTGACTGGTGATCAGGAGGCATTATTCTTTCGTGGAGATTGATCATGAAATCTTTTCTACGGCCTTTCTCTCCCTTGCGCTGTTTCAAGAAGGGCAGTTGTCGATTTCTGGCAAATACTGGTTAACAGCTTACGTATAAGCCAGTCCAGTAAATGTGTGGGTTAGTAAACTGACCGATTCAAAATGACCTAAATAGTGTTGACTGGACCGTTAAACTCCAATACAAACAAACAAACAAAACTAGAAGGTCTGCGCGACCAACAAGACTCCGTGCCCTCGCTCAGTTTTGTTGTTTGTCTTCGTTGTTCGCACGGACCTTCAATAGCTAGTCAAGGAGAGAGACGGGGCGACATTCTGTCAGAGTTCTGGATGCGCAGGCTGATCTGTGTCTTGTCTTTGATACGCGCATGTTTTCTTATAGTGTTTTTCGTGCCCGACTCAATACACATATGACCGACACATTACATATACCGTAATGATCCTAAGTATTAGGACAGACAGGCCGAAGCAAACAGTGCAGACCCAGATCAGTCTGATCAAGGTCTACAACGTTTGCCATTCAGTCTGTACCTTGTTGGATTGTGAAACAAATTTGTTTAATTTTCTGGAGAATTACAGCAAGTTCTCAAGATGTCCTACGGTAAGACGAGAAGCGAGAGCCAGGGCGAGAAGACCCGTATCGGTTTCTTTGTGCGGTAGGGCTTGAGATGTCGTTTCATCTTACTGTCGGGTAAAAGTCCCACAAAATCGGAAAAAAAAAACATCTCCAAAATGACCTAAATAGTGTTGTCAGGGACGTAAAAACTCCGAGGCTTTAAAACCAGTTTCATTCTGAGCTCACATAAAAAATGAAATTTTAATGCTCATAAACAGTTAAAAAGTGTAAATTTTCTGTATGCGGATACATTTTTAAAATGCCAAAAAGATAAATTTTAAAGTGCAGACAATTGTTGACATGTAATAATTGAGCAGGTTAGATTTTACACTCAGCTGAGTTGAGCATGACAAAAATATAATAATCTCGGGGCCACGCTGGAGTCTGGCATCATAACGAGTCTTTCACGACGAATCCCTGACTGAAAATCAATAAGGTACACTCTAGTCACACGTCAGTAAACTATGGTTTTTCCCCCAGAAGCCCCTTACCAGTTGAAGACAGAGGACTTCTCTTCAGTCAGCACTGAGGGCAACATAATATTATGTAATGCAATGACTGTCCTCAATAAACGAGAATAATTGTCACATCAGTAAAAATAATAATTGTCCTGCTCATGAAATTTTAAATGCCAACGATAATTAGCATTCTAAAATTTGTGAGCAGGACAAATTTTATGTTCGGTTGAGGGCAACACTACCTACGGTTTCTATCACAGTCTGTTGTAGGACAAATCACACAGGAATTTTCAAGACTTCACTCATCAAACTCCTATACAGTCAAACTTCAATAGTTCAAATACCTTTGAAACCATAGACATTTGTTCAAGCCATAGATAGTTCGAGTGTCTGAGGGTTACTCACAGTGCAAGGTCATGAGGTATGTTGTGTGTACTCATTAGAATCGCCTCGATGAGGCGATTCTAATGAGTACACACAACATACATTTTCAAGATAAAAGAAGAGAATATCTTCTATAATCCTTCACTATTTCATCTGGAACTATAGAAAGAATTCCCGAGGTACTTAAGGGGAATCGGAATACTTGGCAGATTTTCCGCCATTTTCCAAAGGGAGATAACTTTCGGGACTTCCTGATGACTTTTCTATAAACCCTGTTTTCCTGAAAAAGGGGTCTACTCTCAAAGGAAAGGATTTGCTCCGGCAAATTCTTTCCTTTAAGAATTCACCCCTATTGACAAAGGAGACAAAAATGTTTTTGCAGCAGTTGCCTCCCCTGAAAGTGTCCCCATTCCCCTTAAGAACGGCGTGGACCATGGTAAACGAGCCATTGGAGTTTGAGGCGTCTGTTTGCTGTATATTCAGTCACTTACAACTGTATATTTATAAACACGCACAACTCCATGACTATCCCCCACCCAGAGATAACCACGCTTGTCAACTGCTATCGCGTTTGGTCCCTCAAGGCCGTCCCTGTGGTTGACAAGTTGTAGGAGAAAGTTGCCGTCAGAATCCAAAACGTGTACACAATCATTGTTCCAGTCCGATATCAGAACATGCCCGTCTTCGTCGCAGCAGATCCCATGTGGCAAGAAAGGCTGGTCGAGCGCCATAGTCGGAGGTGGTCCCTTGTAACAACATTTGACACGCCCATCTTTGTACAGTAGCGTCACTCCGCGTGTCCCGTCACCGTAATCGGAAACACAGACGTCGCCGTTGACGTTAACGGCAATACGGAACGAATAACCGAAAATGTTTTTCTGGTCTTCGTCTTTTTCGACTGTCGAAACAATTTCACCGTGTTTGGAAAGCTTGGCAATCATGCGTCGGGAGCCGAACATGACGGGCCGCTGGTAACTATCTCGGAAGCATACAATTATTCCATTGCGACGGTCCCAGGTCAAGCCACCCGGGAACAGAGATATGTAGGCAAAGTCAGACGTGCGACCGGATTCTTGATTCAGGCGTTTGATACTCTTTTCTCTGTAGCTGGATACAAGGACCATGTCATCTTTACCATCGGAGAACGTTGTGGCATCATTTACCTAGAACAAACCATCACGTTAAATAGTCGGTGTACTAAACACCCGTGTAAACGCTATTTCTATAAAGAAAATTGCGGATAACAACGGTTTGTATTTTGTGATAATTAAAAGGATAGTTTTCCTTATTTCACCATATAAACCTATGTTGTTGGTATTCATTAGAACCGCCTCGCCGAGGCGGTTCTAATGAATACCCACAACATAGGTTTTTATGGAGAATTGACAAAAACTATCCTTCAGTTATCACAAAATACCAACCTTATCTGTTGCTATGAACAATGGCGAATATTATGTTTTTCATTCTTGCTCAAAAGCATAGACTGTGGGCACCCGATAGAACTGCATCGAGACTCGATGAGGCGGTTATAACGAGCACCTACAATTTGCATGAGAATAAGAAACTATCATTAGGAGTTATTTTGCCCCGCTTACAAATATTAAAATTGCAAATATTGTTAAAGAAATTCCTGCTCAAATGAGTTGAGCATGAACATTTTATATCATCAGGAGCGGAACACAAACCGCACTATGTTTCAATCTTAACGTGGGGCAAGCGTTTTGTTTCAGAAGTTTTTTCCTCCATATATTCCAGTCTCCATTCCCTCAACCTCCCCCTACTACACACACACAAAGAAGAATAGTCGAGCTTATCAGTATAATCGACATGCTCATGAAAAAAGAAAAAAAAACTAATTGAAACAGTCATGAGAAAAAAAAACTTATTGAAACGTTCATAAAAATAACAGATAATATGTCAAGAAGTCTGCCAGAATTAAATTGTCACCCGATCTCAAACCTCGCGGTTCGCTCGCAAGACTGGCTCTATATCGTTGCCTTAGTCTTCCTCGCGTAAAAAGGAATTAAAATTAACCAAAACTAAATGCACCCCGCCTTCCTAGCCCTGCCCCTCGGCATCATACCGATAGCGGAGAAGACAAGTATTTTCAGTTGTTCCACATCTTTTCAAATAAAGTGCCACCCCAGTGGACACATAAGGCATTTGCAATGTCGTACCAACGTCGATGTAACGTCATGACGTTGCATTGACGTTGGTGCGCATTTATTCAAACGTCATGTGTCCGCTGAGACAGGTTCACCTGTATATCTAGAGTGGCCGATTTCTTCTTATGGCCAAGTCTGTCATAAAGGTGCAGTGTCCTCGAACCCCAGCCACAGCAGATCCAGGCTTGGTCATCATCAACGGGAGCTATAGCATGGACGGTCTCACTTTTATCACCACATTTGAAAGCCTAGAATAGTGAAAGTATGGATGAACTGACACCTGTGGTAATTTCGGAACGACCTGGGGCCAGTTGTTCAAAACTATCGACATCGTTAGTTAACGTATTGTTAAAACTTTGATCATTTAATATGACAAATATGCTAATAATTTTGCCAAAATTTTAGACAATGTACTTGCTAAAACAGTCTGAGTTCGTTAAGCTAACGATGCTTTAAAACAACTGGCATCTGGCCTTGTTGTTCAAAACTAACGGTGTCGTTAGTTAACATATATATAGGAGTCCATTTAAAAATTTAGGGGTGTCAGGATGGGTTTCCTCGAAAATTTATATGGAAAATGACTGAAATTTTAGCAAACAGTGAAAGCCCTGATCAAGACGCCACGTTCTGCGGCGTCTGATCTGGGCCTGCACCGTTGGCCCTGGTACCGGTTTTGGGGTTTCCGGTACAAAATGGGTTAAAAAGGCACGCACACATATATTTTGATGAAAAATGTGAGTAGCATACTCGCATTCATTTTCCGCAAAAATATACTAACATTACGTATTTACTAGGACATTTAACATTATGACCACTAATGAGTTCGTCAAGCTAATAGTACTTTAAGCTTCCGGGGAATGTCCCTGTAGATATTTTACTGTATTTATATGCCCGGTCAAAAAAGTAACTATACCAACTTCCGGGTAAATTCCGGCAGCTATCCGGCAGCCATTCAGCTAAACGTGGCTGTAAACATGCGAATAGGACGTTTAGCTACAGAATGAATTATTTTGCATTTGCCTATACTATTCTGCTCAAGAGTTGTCTTACAATATGTGCCTATAAAGGTTTTGCAAGGAATTTGGCATTGCGCATGCGCAGATGATCATTTTTTGTCTGAAATGAAAGATCACGACCATTGATCATCGAAACTCTCTTTACTTTTACAGTATCTCATGATTTTGCACTACCATCAAGGGTTTAATTTGTGAAATTCTCAGATTATCTCCCTTTCAATTAAAAATATAGCAATTTTCAAACTGTTGCTATTCCTATACTTGTCATTCAATTTTTGCAATTCCTTTAAAGAGCGCTCTGTTGCCACCAATGCTGTTAACCATGATGAAAATAATGTAGAAAATTCATGTGGCATGTAGCACTACCAATTTCGATTTTCTATGGAGTTTCAATTGCACACAACTTCAAGGAATCGGAGGCCTGTGCGTGATCGCCTGTTTCTCTTAACAAATGGAACTAAAGTTACAAACCGTTTGTGAATAGACAAAGGGTATCTAATGAAAGGTTACATGTATCAAAGTTAAGACATCTTGTGCTAAGTGTAATTTTAATGGTGTTAAATTAAGGCCTTTGTAATGATTTATTCTGTGAAATTGTCACAGTTACCCCTTGGTGGTTTAAACAATAGACCAGGCTGGCAAGTTTACATAAACAAAAACAGTTTGGGCTTTTACATGGTAAAATAGATCCTCTAACTAAAACAAAACAAATTTTGTGCGTTTTACATCTGTAGTAACTATGGTAACAGGAGCAATTTTATGTATAGGAACTTTTTTGACTCAGTAAATTTAAACTAAGGCTAAGCTAACGATGCTTTGAACAACTGGCTCCGGGGTGAGGGTGGGGGACTGCAAATTAGAATCCGGCCGTTTTCTACTTGAAAGCAGATTTAGGAATGATTAGGTGGACGAGAAACCTACAGATAACTAAATAGTTCCAAACGTCCACACAACGTGCAACAACGTGGTATCGACGTTGTCTAACGGCATGTGCATGGTGCATCGTAAAAAACGAGTAGCATGCAGAGTACAATAAAACCGACTAAAATAAGACTAATTCTAACTGTAAAAGCATATATAAAAATATTTTAGCTATTCTTTCTTTGTGTTTTCTCAAATGTGGTCTTCAATTCAGTCCCAATGAATGCATTTTATATTGGAAGTCGTCAAGATCTGAAATATATTCGACAATTTAGACATTCATAATTACATATTTCAACCGTACATGTACAATCGGACTCGATTTTCGATCAAGTTATGGATATCCGGAATTCGAATCAATCGGCGCGAAATATTTATATAGTTTAACTGAGTCTCATCATAGTTAACACGTACATATATTAAATGCGTACAATGATAAATACAGCAATGTGATTTCCACAAAATAACAATAATAATAATAATAATAATAATAATAATAATAATAATAATAAAGAATTATAGCTATCTATATCAGCATAATGTAACGCGACGTTAGCTACTTTACGACTGTATATTCTGCGATTATACTGTCGCTTTTCATTGACTATCGTTTTGTTTTACATAGCTCACAGTGCTTACCGTTTTGTATAAATTAAAACAAAATGAATAAGATATTAGAATGGGAAGAACTGTGTTCAAATAGGAAGGTTTTAAGGTCGCATATCACGATTTACGGCTCCACTGACGCGTCGCAAAACGTAATTTCCGATCTTAAAACCGTCTATTTACCACTCAAAATGACAATTTTGAAAACAGTTACTATGTTTGACGTACCTAATAGCCATTAACATGTAGCTTACCTTGATAAGTTTTACTTCCGACCTGGCATTAGCCTGTAAACTCCTTTGCATGGCAGTAAAAGCAATTGACGAAGATGTTTCAAATGTAAAATGTCCCATAAGATTCCTCAAGTTCGTTTCACTAATATCACCATCAAAGTATCTTAGTTCCTTCTTCTCAAACTTCTCATTATTGTCAATATCGTCATAATTAGACAGGTTCGAATCTAACCCAAAGTCAATCGCTTTCTGTGTCATTGGCGTAGAACGGTAGCGCGGGGTTTTGTTTAAGGAACTTGTTCTTGAACCAGGCACTTTTGAACCTCCTCCTTTAAGTTTATCCAGAGCATAACGAATCTTTTGCATCTCCTTCTCGAAAGTTGATTTGAGTTTGCTAAGCATTGTTGCAACGAATCTATCCACTTCATTATGCAGAATCTTAGCTCTATCACGAATCCGTTGAACCGCTTTTTCAACATCGATAGTCAATGTATCCTCGTATGATTCTAAGTCTCTTATAGCTTTCCTCTTTGACACTGTTTCGCGGTCGCGGTGAGTCATGTTGATGTTATAATGTCTCGTCTATTGTGAAGTCACCATTACGCAAACACGTCTATTCAAATATATTGAAAATTCTGCCACCAGAGAATGATTTTTTTCCGATGAAAAAAATCCGATATTTTTCATATTTCTGCTGTAAACATAGATTGTGGGTATTCGTTAGAACCGCCTTGAGGCGGTTCTAACGAATATCCACACGCTATGTTTAGAGCTGAACATACCCCTGTAAACCACAGTTTTACCTTAGGGCCTGTTTTCGTGGTGAAATAAATGCTGCAAATGTTTACAGATTCATGCCGTTGTATGTATCTAGAGCAAACATTGGGGTAACGAAGAAGTTATCCGTTATTTGACATGCGCCGCTCTTTTCATGGTCATTCATACAGTTGGTTTGTTTCATCGAGTCTTTTGTCTAAGTACTTTCATGAAATATTTCGAATTCATAGATCTATCTCAGGAAATCTGATCCCTAACCAATATCAGATAGCCAAGAATTGAATGAGCAACCCGATATGAAAAGAATACATATCTAAGGCAAGAGCTGCCTGTATTTGTTTTGTTTTGTTATATTTGTTTGTTTGTTTGTTTGTTTTATTCTGATCAAGAAAATTCATGCTAGCCGAGCTTTACTGAAGCCATGCAGGTTTTTGCTAGTCCTTTCACCACGTGAACAAGTCTGTAAAATATATATAGAGAAAAGTGGGGTTTACAGGGGTATACATTAGTTTTCTTATTTTTGCTGCAAGACATAGGGGTACTCGTAAGGACCGCCTCAATGAGGCGGTTCTAACGAGCACTCACAACCTATATTTGCAGTATAAATGAGAAAACATACATCATACTATTGTAAATCACACATTCCACGTAAATTTCCTCGTATAAAGGGAGGTTTACAGAGAGTGACGCATATTACATTGCTTATTGTCGTGGTGAGAGAGAGAGAGAGAGAATCTTATGATCAATAGCTCGGCCTGCTCAAGGACTAAACTTTAAGGAAACCCTGATAATCGCGACTCCCTCAATGCTTACCTAGGATGCTTCTGATACTTCGATCTCGGATCCATCAGGAAAAGGCCAGCTATAAAACGTTTTTCATGCTAAATTAAGGCGTAACTATACCAAATTTAGTGACACAGAGGCCTTTCTGATATTTAATCTTCATCAAGAAACACAGCACACCCCCTCCGAGCACACACCGACTGACGTAGCTAATGAGACAAGACAACTGGAGGCATCAGGCAAGAGACGCCTACCCTAGGACTTATAGGCGTCCCCCACCGTCATCAGTGTGTCTCAATCCCAAAGTTCTGAAACCAAAACGGACGATGGACAAGACCCGGCAAAAACAGCACTCCCCCCTCCGAGCACACACCGACCGACGTAGCTAATGAGACAGGTCAGCTGGGGGCATCAGGCAAGAGACGCCTACCCAAGGACATGTAGGCGTCCCCCACCGAGCCAACATCAGCAAACATGGCCCACACTCCACGGTAGTCCCGGGCATCAGGGAGGAGATGTCCAAAGTAGCGAGACTTGCAAAATTAAAAATATAACAAAAAGTGGCAACCAAATCCGATAAGATACATGCCTCACCTGACAAGTCAGTCTTAGTTTTAGAAAAATTAGAATTTTATACTGCAAAAATTAAAGATATAAAATAGTTATTCAAATCAGTACTTGAGTACCGACGTCAACACCGCAGTATCAACCTCAGCCCTAAGGAACTGATACTGTGCTGATGCTAACCTCGGGGACGAACGAATCATCCACCAGCAGAGTTACCGACCCAGTGGTTGCAATTAAAGCGTAACTATACCAAATTTAGTGACACAGAGGCCTTTCTGATATTTAATCTTCATCAAGAAACACAGCACATCCCCCTCCGAGCACACACCGACTGACGTAGCTAATGAGACAAGTCAACTGGAGGCATCAGGCAAGAGACGCCTACCCTAGGACTTATAGGCGCCCCCCACCGAGCCAACATCAGCAAAGATGGCCCACACTCCACAGAAGTCCCGGGCATCAGGAAGGAGACGAGACTTGCAAAAATATAACAAAAAGTGGCAACCGAATCCGCTAAGATACATGTCTCACCTGACAAGTCAGTCTTAGTTTTAGAAAAATTAGAATTTTATACTGCAAAAATTAAAGATATAATATAGTTATTTAAATCAGTACTTGACGGCCCCCGCCCGTCGGGGCCTGAAGAAACATGATGCTTCCACGCAGAGTTGAATCCGACCCGCAAACGAGTACTGGTAAACCGCTTAGAAGATCTAAGCCTGCCCAGGCAAAGCGGTGCGAGTGTTGGACCGTCCATGCTTATAAACCCACTTGTTTCATTGGGCGTCAGGGCTTGAGATGTCATTTCATCTCAATGTCGGGTAAAAGTCCCACAAAATTGGAAGCAACTTCTCCAAAATGACCTTTACAGTGTTGAGTGAGTGAGTGTTTGAGTTTTACGTCCCACCAACATCTAAGGTCATACGGAGACGGGACCTCGGTTTAAAGACCCATCCGAAAGTCTGGAGAAGCCCGGGATCGATCCTGCGATCCCTGGTTTATAAGGCGAGTAGCGTAACCACTACGCCACGGAGGCTTCTACTTTACAGTGTTGACGGGGACGTTAAACCTCAAATCAAACAAACAAATCGGTACTTGAGTACCGATGTCAACACTGCAATATCAACCTCAATACTAAGGAACTGATACTGGGCTGATGGTACTCAACTCAGATGAGCATTAAAGTTTTCAGTAATGAAATATAAACAAATATGTTTTTTTTCCAGTTTGGAATTTGGAAAAGCCATTTGGAAAATATATGTCCTGCTCACAAGCTTTCAATGTCAACCGGAGGGACTGTTTACTTATATTTTTGGCGAAAATGGAGATAGTAATCGAGGATTGCATGAGTTGAACATGAAAAGGGGGTGGGGTAGCATTCTAGGAAGAACTTTTACTCTGCACCCACAAATGTGTATGTTTATATTCATAGAAGCAAGCATTTTGACATTTTGAAAGGATCTAAAAGGAAGTAGAATATGTTAAAATAAAAACCTTTTGATCGATTGTGCTGCGGTTTAACGTCACTTCAAACATTGTGGGTAATTTTGTGTCGTCTCCAGAGAAAGGGAGAAAACAGAAGAGATAGTAGAGGAGATGAAAGTGAGGGACGGGGAAGGCTGAAAGAGGAAAATACTGCTGAGGCCTAATTTACCGAAACTAGCTAGTCTGGCCCAGGAATACTTGTAGACTCCATACTTTTCAGTTCTGCGGTGCATTCTTTGCTTCCAAAGGATAACCCTTTAATTGAACATACATGTATTTGACGTCTCTGCAGCAGGTGTTAAGGGAATGCGTGGCGGCCGTAAAAAGTCTGCCTGCCCTTCATCATAGTGTTTTTATTGTTTTAATTGAGGTTTAACATCCCGTCAACACTATTTGGGTCATTTTGGAGACGCTGCTTCCAGTTTTGTGGGAATTTTACCAGACATTGAGATTAAATGACATCTCAAGCCCTGACGCCCAGTGAAACCAAAAAGCTTATACGCATTGGACGGTCTGACTCACATCACTATCACAGTATGGGAGCGGAAGTGAACGGCCATTTGCGATTGAACATCACTTGCGATTTGTACAGTGGACGATCAGTCACTTGCGATATGATATTTTCGCCGACACGGTAAGTAATTTCATTTTTGTTCTGCGAACATAACGCTTATATGCGATATATATGTCTTGCTGGTAAGATGGATGTTTTTATCATATTCCAACCACACAAATATGTTATTTTTTGGAAGGCATGAGAAGAGCTAGATTGTTGATCACTTTGTTTATCGTAATGCCATAACCGGTTGACACAAGTGTAAATATGCATAAAACGTGTGTTAAGAAGCATTTCCTTTGTTATTTAGCATGTTAGTCTTCTAATATTATCACTGATTGAATACAAATCAAAGACATCTTCAAAAATCTAAATCAGACCGAAGGATTTTTAAAAGTATGACACAGGGGAAAGGAAACGCTGTTCAGGTCACTTGCTTTTGTAAATATTGGGATTGTACAGGTCAATTGCGATTAGTTTGAACGGTCACTTGTCAGGTGATATTCTGAATATGCTTAAGTCTTTCGCTTACTGGCACCTTTTTCCCCATCTCCACCCTACTAACTCATACTGTATTGATGTATCACAGCATCTCCACTTTTCTGGCAAAAGAGAAAAGAGGCAAAAAAATTAACTCCTGCCATTAGCCCCACTTTAACAGAAGTTATTTATTTATTTATTTATTTTTTGTCTCCCGCTTGTGGTTTCGCTTGTTGAGAATGCTATATGTCTTATTTGGAACCATGTCGATCAGACATTTTATTTGATAAGACCACAGGGCCAGTGGTATACTATGTAGTCACTGGTAGGCTGTTCAGATGATCAAACGATTTTTCATGCGACACCAACGACAAGGTGAGTGTGGTCCAATTTCTGCACGACAATGCAGATATGCAACAACAAGCCCATAATAAACCAAAGCTTGCACATAAAAATGAGGCCAACGGGCAGAGCCCTGGCATAAAACAGCTATCACATTTGTACAAGCCCATATTTGCTGTCATATTTGTACATGCTATACAAACTATACATCAACACACTCTCGACCACGATAGACCACTGCTTATCCTATAAGCTCGCCTAGAGCATTCGGCTCTGGTGAGCTGAAAAAAATGCCCCATCGTTAGCAAAATGTTGGCGTTACTTTTCAGTTAGTCTTCTATTAAGTGTAGGAAAGTTGTCTGCTTAACGTCTCCAACAGTTTTCAAGCATTCCATTTGAAATGATGTTACAAGCAAGTTGCACATGTGCCATTTTAAGATGAAAAAGCACTTTTTGAGAAAATTGCAGCATTTGCAACTTTGACATTTCATACTTCAGTCGGCAGGATCCTGGGTTGCAGACTGGCAATTAGAATATTGCCAAAGACAGTAAATTGTATAAAACATATTTCTGGTATATAACTTTAGACAGTATAATATGAGCTCAGCGTAGATCTAGAGTTTTGTAAAAGCTATACTGCATATTAACCATATTCGTTCGTTTGGACGGCAGGGCTTGAGATGCCATTTCACCTCAATGTCGGGTAAAGTCACACAAAATTGGAAGCAACGTCTAAAATAACCTTCATAGTGTTGACGGGGACGTTAAATCCCGAATTAAACAAAAACAATTGTTTGTTTGATTTGAGGTTCAACGTCCCCGTCTACACTGTATAGGTCATTATTTTCGAGACGTTGCTTCCAATTTTGTGGGAATTTCACCCGACATTGAGATGAAATGACATCCCAAGCCCTGTCGCCCAATCAAACCAATAGGGTTTATATGCAGGAACAGCCCGACCCGCACCCCTTCTAAGCGGTTTGCACAAGCACCACGACTCTAGGTGCTATGGTATTTGACGGTCCTGCTCGCATCTTTTTGCCTGGGCAGGCTTAGATCCTCAAAGCGGTTTACCTGCGTGGAAGCATCATTTAGCCCATCTATTCCTTCAAGCCCCGATGGGCGGGGACCGTAAAACAATTGTAACAAGTACCATGCATGGACTACACAAAGGATGTCATTTAGCTTCCGGGCAGAGGTGAAACCGACCTCACATTAATGCAATCGCAAGGACAGCCAAATCCCCCGCCGCACTTTGTATCAAGGCTCAACCTTGTGACCTTGACCTGTGACCTTGACTTTGAGTTGACATGGTATATTTATGGTTCTGCACATCAGCTCACTCGTGGGTATATTTCACAAAAGTTTAATGAAAATCCTTCTAGGGGTAAAGGAGATATGGAACAGACACAAAATTCAAAGTTTCAAACTTTTCACCTTCAAATGTGACCTTGACCTTGAGTTGGCATGGTTTATTTATGTTCTATGCACATCAGCTCACTGATGGGGACATTTGACCAACATTAAATGAAAATCCTTTGAATGGTAAAGGAGATATGGAATGGACACAAAATTCAAAGTTTCAAACTCGTGACCTTCCAATGTGACATTGCTCTGGTGTCCACATGATCCTTATATGGGCTCTGCATGTGAGCTCACTGAGGGGGATAATTGACCAAAGTTTAACGAAAAACCTTTGAGGGGTAAAGGAGATATGGAACGGACAAAAAATTCAAAGTTTTATACTCGTGACCTTCAAATGTGACCTTGACCTTGAGTCGGCATGGTTCATTTATGGGTTCTGCACATCAACTCACTGAGAAGAATAATTGACCAAAGTTTAATGAAAATATATCAAAGGGTACACGAGATACGGAGCAGACAAAAAATTCCGGAGCGGACATGTGTTACGGACAAACACACGGAAGGACGGACGGAAGGAAGGACATGGGTTCTGCACATCAGCTCACTGAGAAGAATATTTGACCAAAGTTTAATGAAAATCCTTCCAAGGGTAAAGGAGATATGGAACGGACAAAAAATTCCAAGTTTCAAACTCGTGACCTTCAACCGTGACCTTGACCTTGAGTCTGCATGGTTTATTTATGGGTTCTGCACACCAGCTCACTGAGACGAATAACTGACCAAAGTGTCATGGAAATCTATCAAAGGGTTCAGGAGATATGGAGTGGACAAGAAAGTGTTACGGACAGACAGACGGACGGAAAGACAGACGGACAGACGGACGGACAGACGAAGGCCATTCCTATAATCTCCGCTTCGCTCCGCTTCGCAGCGGGGGATTAATTAAATGCTTTGTGAGTTATATTAAAAGTAACTAGAATTTGTTTTTCTACAAAAACACAGATGTCTCCCCCGTTTTTGACCTCTAAGTATAACCTTGACATTGGAGGTATTGAGCTGGGTCTTGTGTGCAACACATCATCTAATGAAGATAAACATTTCTGTAAAGTAACTTTAAAAATGTTCATAGAAAAAGAAAAAAGTTATTGGCCATACACAAAAAAGCCCTTTTTTACCTTTGACCTCTAAGTATGGCCTTGACCTTTGAGGTACAACACATCGTCTCATGATGGTTAACATTTCTGCCAAGTAATTTCATAATCCATCAAATAATAAGGAAGTTATTAGGGCCCCGCACTGAAAGTGTGGGTGCCCTATAGTAATCACTCTGTCCGTCCGTCTGTCTGTCTGTCCGTCCGTCTGTCCGTCCACAATTTTTTTTATCCTCCATAACTTTTTATTATTCCTGGATGGATTTAAATATTACTTGGCATCACTCTGTCCGTCCGTCTGTCTGTCTGTCTGTCTGTCTGTCCGTCCACAAATTTTTTTATCCTCCATAACTTTCTTATTCCTGGATGGATTTAAATATTACTTGGCAGAAATGTTAACCATAATGTGATGGAGTGTTGCACGCAAGACTCAGGTCCGTACCTCAAAGGTCAAGGTCATACTTAGAGGTTAAAGGTCAAAAAAGGGTCTTTCCTGTGTCCAATTAATAACTTTGTTATTATTCCTGGATGGATTTAAATATTACTTGGCAGAAATGTTAACCATAATGTGACGAAGTGTCACACGCAAGACCCACAGCCGTACCTCAAAGGTCGAGGTCATACTTAGAGATAAAAGGTCAAAAAAGCGTCTTTTTTATTGTGTCCAATCTATAACTTTCTTATACCTGGATGGATTTAAATATTACTTAGCAGAAATATTAACCATAATGTGACAGTGTGTCACGCGCAAGACCCAGGTCCGTACCTCAAAGGTCAAGGTCATACTTAGAGGTTAAAGGTCAAAAAAGGGTCTTTCCTGTGTCCAATTAATAACTTTGTTATTATTCCTGGATGGATTTAAATATTACTTGGCAGAAATGTTAACCATAATGTGACGAAGTGTCACACGCAAGACCCACAGCCGTACCTCAAAGGTCAAGGTCATACTTAGAGATAAAAGGTCAAAAAAGCGTCTTTTTTATTGTGTCCAATCTATAACTTTCTTATACCTGGATGGATTTAAATATTACTTAGCAGAAATATTAACCATAATGTGACAGTGTGTCACGCGCAAGACCCAGGTCCGTACCTCAAAGGTCAAGGTCATACTTAGAGGTGAAAGGAAAAAAAAACGTCTTTTTTAACATCAACATTTTCCTACTCCTCTGATAGCGCTGCCGGGGCCCTAGTCAGTTTCACTGACAGCTCTAGTTGACTGTCCCTTTTTTTTTAACTTTGACCTCTAGGTATGACCTTGACATTGGAGGTTTATGGACCTTGGTCTTGCACATGACTCATGGTCTAATGACGGTGAACATTTCTGCATGGTAACTTTATAAAGTCCATCCAGAAATAAAAAAAGTTATTGACGGGACACAAAAAACAACAACTTTTTTTTACCTCTGACCTCTTAGTATGACCTTGATCTTGGAGATACCGACCTGGGTCTAGCGTGCACCACATCGTCTCATGATGGTTAACATTTATGCCAAGTATTTACACAATCTATCCAGGAATAAGAAAGTTATTGACGGAACACTAAAAAGGCCCCTTTTTGTCCTTTGACCTCTTAGTACGACCTTGACATTTGAGGTACCAACTTGGGTCATGCACGCAACACATCGTCTCATGGTGGTAAACATTTCTGGCAAGTAATTTCAAAATCCATCTAAAAATAAGAAAGTTATTGACAGAACACAAAAAAGGCCCCTTTTTGACCTTTAACCTCTATGTATGACCTTGACCGTTCCGGTACCAAACTTGGTCATGCGTGCAACACATCATCTCATGATGGTTAACATTTCTGCCAAGCAATTTCAAAATCCATCAAAAACAAGAAAGTTATTGACCAAACACGAAAAAAGGCCCTTTTTTTACTTTGACCTCTATGTGAGACCTTGACATTTGAGGTACCAAACTGAATCATGCATGCAACACATCGTCTCATGAAAGTTAACATGTCTGCCAAGTAACTTCAAATTCTATCTACAAATAAGCAAGTTATTGACAAAACCCGGAAAAAAGCCCCTTTTTTACCTTTGACCTCTAAGTATGACCTTGACCTTTGAGGTACCGACCAGCCTCATGCACGCAACATATCGTCTTATATTATTTAACATTTCTGCCGAGTGATTTCAAAATCCATCTCAAAATAAGAAAGTTATTGACCAAACACGAAAAAATGCCCCTTTTTTGACCTTTGACCTCTAAGTATGACCTTGACCTTTGAGGTACCGACCTGCCTTATGCGCACCACACATCGTCTCATGGTTGTTAATATTTCTGCCAAGTAATTTTAAAATCCATCTCAAAATAAGAAAGTGATTGACCAAATACGAAAAAAGGCCCCTTTTTTACCTTTGACCTCTAAGTATGACCTTGACCTTTTAGGTACCGACCAGCCTCATGCGCAACACACATCGTCTTATGGTTGTTAATATTTCTGCCTAGTAATTTTAAAAACCATCTGAAAATAAAGAAGTCATTGACCCGACACAATTTGCCCATACATATATACATACCAACAAACTTCCAAGGGAGATAATTCAAAAAGTAACAATGCGAGAGTTATAGTTCTTGGGCACTGCACGTCGTCTAATGCTGATTTATATTTATACTAAGTTTCGTGAAGATAGCTCGAACGGTTTTCAAGTTATAGAGCGGACACGAATGTGTGACAGACGGACAGACGGACAGACAGACAGACAGACAGACGCTCGGGGGAAAAACAATATGTCTCTCCGAAAAAAAAAAATTCGGGGGAGACATAATTTAATGTTACTGAAAGAGTCATAGTAAATATGCAAACGTGTCTTTAGGCTCTGTCCATCGAGACTTGGAGAAATAGACTGGGATGCATTGTGCTTCCAAGCTGATGTGAAACCGATCGCACATGAGTAATGATAAACCGCTTAGAAGGTCGTCGACTGCCCAGACAAAGTGGTGCTAGTCGGTCCGTCTATGCATATAAACCCTATTGGTTTGTTTGTGCGGTATGGACTGAGATGTCATTTCATCTCAGTGTCGGTTAAAAGCCACAGCATTGGAAGTGCTCAACGTCCGACAAATTACCTGAATAGTGTTGACTTGGACGTCGCACCTCTAATCATATAAAGCGCGTGTCTTCACTTTATAACTCGGAAGTGAAAAGAGTTCCACACCATGCTGATGAAACAGTAGTAGTGTCCCAATCGTATAAGAAGGAAGTCTTTTGGTTATTTGATGTCAATATCTGATCAAACTTCTTAGAATGATCCAGTATCACAAAAAACATGTCAAGTGTGAAATCACCATCGCAAGTGACTGTTCAACTCAAATGATTACAGATCGCAAGTGACCGTTCAATCCAATGTCAAGTGACCGTTCAGTTGATCCAAAGTGATGGGAATAAAAGTTAAGATTTAGCTGCCGCATTTTACTTCAGCGTATACATCCTTTTGGTCAGTAGGCTTTATAGTTTATTAAAGATGTCAGGAAAACTAAAAAAGTTGCCTCTAAATATTTATCCGTCATTTAATCCACTTTTTAGTAACGTGTGCCAGCAACAGCGAACAACATGTCAACTGATCACCATCGTTAATTCCACCGTTAGGATCAATGACACCAACGAAATCATTATCAATAAAGTGACACATATATTGACAACTTACACAAATAAAAACAATGGCCAAAACCTCACGCTAATGGCTTCTGTGTTTACATATTTGATATACCACGTGATAATGTCATATCGCAAGTGACTGATCGTCCACTGTACAAATCGCAAGTGATGTTCAATCGCAAATGGCCGTTCACTTCCGCTCCCATACTGTGACTATGGCTGGGCAGGCTTAGTCCTTCTAAGTGATTTACCAGTACTCACGTGTGGCCAGTTTCAGCTCCGCGTGGAAGCACCATGCAGCCCAATCTATTTCTCCAAGCCCCGATGGGCGGGGACGAATTCATCATAGTGTAGTTTGTATTTTCTTGTCCTTTGGGATCATTGATTCTATTGTGGAGTTTTGGAAATATTTGAGGGTTACTGATGAGCCTTAATTGCCCAAAACTGGTTAGTCTGGCCCAGAAATACTTGTACACGCCATACTTTTCAGTTCTGTGGTGTATTCTTTGCTTCCAAAGGATAAAAAGGATAACCCTTTTTAGAACATATTAGACCTTCTTAGCGGTTTAGCAGTACTCATGTGCGGTTGGTTTCACCACTTTGTGGAAGCATAATGCAATCCAATTTATTTCTCCTAGCGCCCCAGCAGGCACACGTCGCTAGGGCAACTCCACACATGATTCCAGTCCAGCCCTGAGCTCACACCGATAATAGCGCGGTTATTTTCTATAGTTAACGTAGACGTTATCTGGATTTCCTGCAATCAGCGATAGCCATGTGAACTTAAGCACTGAAGAGGATTTTGTAGTATGTAACTTCGGGCCATAAACCTAAATTGAAGGGAGCTAGAAAAATATCTGGGTTTATCTACCTTAACAAGAGAACAACAATTGAGCCCCTTTTTGGAGTTACTATTTTTAACGAACAAAACAGCTAACCATGCAACATCTATCCATTGAGTCTTTAACAACAAAAAAGTTACTTAGAATATAAAGTATTTAAATGAAAACGGCTCCATCAAAACAGGTGCGTAAATTTACCGGAACGGACCTAACTACCGGAACGGACCGAGGATTTTTTTCCCCTTTTAAGTATTTGCTTCACCATATTGAGTTTATCATTAAATGAAAACCATTTTTGAAAAGTCTGTTGATTACCTTGTGCAATAATAAGAAACATAGACATTGTCACATTGCAGAATGACCATGGTGATACGGTATTGCTTTAGATTATTTTAGATGAGATTATTCAGAAGCCTTCGTGGTGCAGTGGTTACGCTACTCGCCTTATAAACCAGGGATCGCAGGATCGATCCCGGGCTTCTCCAGACTTTCGGATCAGTCTTTAAACCGAGGTCCCGTCTCCATATGACCTTAGCTGTTGGTGGGACGTAAAACTAAAACTCACTCACTCACTCACTTAGATGAGATTAATCATGATAACAATAAATCAAACTAGCGCTGTTAAATAGATCTATCTATCTATCTATCTATCTATCTATCTATCTATCTATCCATCTATCTATCTATCTATCTAATCTATCTATCTATCTATCTATCTATCTATCTATCTATCTTGCTGCTCGCATGGCAGATCTCACAGCATATCTCCAGGTTTGTCTATGATGATGACTTCCACTCGCCTCCCAGGCCCATGCTTTCCATTTACCTGTATGTCACGGTCAGTCTCGAATGCACCGTTGGAGTGTTCCTCATGTCCGCGCCAGCGAAGCCTTCTCTTCTTCAGGTCCATGTCCCCAATGCTAGGCCACGCAAAATAGAAGAGAAGGCAATGATCAGGAATCGATACAATTAACTCACAGCTCCCATCAGATACACCAAAGGGAAAGAAGCACAAACATGAAACAACTAGACCCCAATGGAAACATCAATAGCGGAAAGCCAAAAGGATAGTTACTTTCCCACAAAATAGCCAATTGGCTATCCAAAACAAAATAATATAATCAATATACACACTCAAAGACAAACCATAAAAAAAATAAACCGCGACAGGAGAACCGCCTTGGAACGGTCAGTGAAATGAATTCCACTGGGTGCTTAAATCGATTTTACGTGGGCACAATCCTCGCCCTTACTTCCGTCGCGATTTAGACAAATAGTTTGTTCAGTTAGCATGAAGGCCTCAAAACTCATCAGTGCAACATCTCCGTGAACACAAAAATCAAACAACCACAGAGATGAAACAACGATGAGGACTCGACAGCAAGAAACCAATGAAATACTGGAGCAAAAGAAGACCAACTGTTAGACTCCGATGGGCCCAACCAGAGACACAGCATTAGGCAAGTTGCTCACTGGACCTGATGGTGACAGTGTCTTGTGGTTTGACATGATAATTGTCTTGTCATTCCGCTGTAGACAACAGAGGTTTGTCTTTGTCAATGGCCAAGTCTCACTGGCATGGAACACTGCGCCTCACACACAAGAGCTGTACACACGACCACGTGTCTTGAACGAGAGGTGGCGGGGAGAGAGAACTGGTAGTAGTTCCTTGAAGTTCTTCCAGGCTGTTCTCACACGTGATTTGGTCGAAAGATCACAACCACCCGTTGCTGAAAGCATGTCGCCTAGGTAGCAAGAGGAAGCTACCCGTTTGATGTCTCAGATGGGAGTTTGGGGTTAATTGTATTGATTCCTGGTCATTGTATTCACTTTTATTTTGGATTTCTTTCAGTGGTCTACCGTCTAAGGGCCGCGCAGTTCCTTGGCATTGCGTTCGCATGTAATCAGTGTCTCAGTCAAGCGCATGAGCCCACTGCATATCTCGTGCTCCTAGAACTTGCAGCCATTGCAAAATATACTCCAGGACAGTACCACAGATCATGATCTTCGTCTTTTTTGCATTTACATTTGTACTCTCAGCCCTTTCCATTGCTTCTTTCCAAGTAAAGAGCCTCCTGGCACATTCCTCGAGTGATTCAGCTATGATGACAAGGTCATCGATATACAGGTCTTCCCGGGGGACTACAGAGCGGAACGCATGTGACAAAGCTTCAAGTACAATGATGAAAAGCAGTGGACTGAGAACAGAGCCTTGACAACACCGACCTTCTCTTCGAACTCTTCACTGTAACCATCACCAACATGGACATAGCTCCCGACATTACCATACATCCCCTGGACCAGTCGCACAATCCACTCGTCCACTCAAATTTTTCAGTGCCAACCAGATTACCTTCCAGGGTACTCGATTAAATGCCTTCTCCAGATCTATGAAAACCATGTACAGTCTCTTGTTGGCAGCTAGATACTTCTCTGACCAAAGACTTTGTGGGCAAGGCAGTAGCTGTTGACAGATGTTCAAACTTCAGCTTCTTTGCACATGCTGTTTTTCTCTAGTCAGACTTTTTCACTTCTGAAGAGCATACAAGTTATACTTTATGGTCATGTCAGAAAGTGTGTGAAGCTCTCACCTTTCTACTTCACAATATTTACATAAGATTTGGTACTAAGTTATTTAGACAAGTTGTGGATATTCCGATGGGTACACATTGCGCATCCCTTATGGCTGATTTGTTCTTGTTTTGTTATAAAAGAGACTTCATGATGTCCCGTTCCGTTGAAAACAAATCTGAAATCATTGAAGCCTTTAGCTCGACTTCTAGATTATTGGATGATTTATTAAATATTGACAATACCTATTTCGATGGTTTGATCAGTCAAATTTACCCCCTCCCCACCCCAGAACTTCAGTTAAATAAAGCAAATTCTTCTGACACCGAGGTCCCGTTTTTGGATTTACACTCATCTATTGTAGATGGATTTGTTTCTTGCCAAATTTATGATAAACGCGATGATTTTGATTTTGAGATTGTAAATTTTCTTTTCTTGGACAGTGATGTTCCTCGTACGGCATCCTATGGCGTTTATATGTCGCAATTAATTCGATTTGCCAGAGTGTGTAGTCATGTAACTGATTTCAACACTCGTAATAAATTGTTAACTGCTAAACTTCTTAATCAGGGTCATCGGTATCATAAACTACGCAAAGCCTTTTCAAAATTTTATAGACGCCATTATGTCCTCTCACTGGAGGGAAGGGGGACATATTGTTTTTTGGTGGGGATCCCGTTTGCGTCGGCGTCAGCATCGGCGTCGGCGTGGCCTGTTTGAAGCATTATATCTCCTGAACCTATGGATGGATTTTGACCATACGTGCACAGACTCATCACTATGATCGGGAAAACAGTCATTATGTCATGATGACCTTGACCTCATTTTCAAGATCACAGCTACCCCAAAACTGTCATTTTTTGGGCCAAAAATGGCTTGTTTGCACTCTATCTCATTAACATATTGAGTAATTTTAGTCCAACTTGACACAATATATCATTACATCAAACCCCAGTTTTGATTAGATTTTGGTGACCTTCACCTCATTTTCAAACTCACAGCGGCCCAAGACAGTCATTTTTGGACCAAAAATGGCTTGTCTGTGCGAGTAATTTTAGTCAGCCTTGGTACAATATATCACTACAACATAACGCAGATTTGTTTAGATTTGGTGACCTTGACCTCATTTTCAAAGTCACAGCGACCCAAAAACTGTCATTTTGGGACAAAAATGGCTTGTCTGCACTCCCTCTCATTAACAAATCGAGTAATTTTAGTCAAACTTGGTAAAATATATCATTACAACATACTGCAGAGTTGGTTAGATTTTGGTGATATTGACCTCATTTTCAAGGTCACAGCGATCCCAAAACAGTCATTTTTGGGCAAAAAAAAATGGCTTGTCTGCACTCTATCTCATTAACAAATTGATTGATTTTAGTCAAACTGGTACAATATATCATTACCACATACCACAGATTTGGTTAGATTATGGTGACTTTGACCCCATTTTGAAGGTCACAGCGACCCCAAACATTCATTTTTGGGCCAAAAATGGCTTGTCTGCACCCTATCTCATTAACGAATTGACCAATTTTTGTCAAACTTGGTACAATATATCATTACAGCAAACCGCAGATTTAATTGGATTTTGGTAACTTTGACCCAATTTTCAAGGTCACAGCGGCCCAAAACTGTCATTTCTGGTGCAAAAACGGCGAGTCTGCACTCTATCTCATTAACCAATTGACCAATTTTCGTCAAATTTGGTACAATATATCATTACAACAAACCGCAGATTTGTTTAGATTTTGGCGACAATGACCTCATTTTCAAGGTCACAGCGACCTCAAAACAGTCAATTTTGGTCAAAATGGCTTGTCTGCACTCTATCTCATTAACGAATTGATTGATTTTCGTCCAACTTGGTACTATATATCATTACAGCAAACCGCAGACTTGGTTAGATTTTGGTGACCTTGACCTTTTTTCAAAGTCACAGCGCCCCAAAGATACCCAATTTTGGGCGAAAAATTGCTTGTCTGCACTCTACCTCATTAACGAATCGATAAATTATAGTCAAAATTGGTACAATATATCAATACAACATACCAAAGACTTGGTTAGATTTTGGTGACCTTGACCTTTTTCCAAGGTCACAGTCCCCCCAAAACAGTCAGTTTTGGGCGAAAAATGGCTTGTCTGCACCCTAAGGTCAAGGTCTCCCCAAAACCTGTTCTTTTGGGGCCAAAAATGGCTTATCTGTAACCTATATAATTTAAGAATTTTATGAATGTTGGTCAAAATCTGTACAATATTTAATTAAAGTCTACCAAATTTGTCTGGTGATCTGAGTTTTTTAATGACTGTTTGTTTTTAAGGTCACAGGCTCCCCGAGAAAACTGTCAGTTTTTGGCCAAAAATGGATAATTTTCAGCTTACATTTTGGTGATTTTAACCTAGTTATTAAAGTCAAATATGTGTTTTAATGGTGGGGGACATCGTTTTCCTCTGAAAACATTTCTAGTTCCCCGATTTAATTTCAAAATTCAATGTTGGACTTAAATCTCTTCTGCAACAAGGTCTATCGGAACCCGAATAGTATGGTGACTTAGTATATAAGTTCAGAAAAATATTATTGCAATGACTTCAGTACCCAATTTCGTAATATCATTCTTCGATATAAAAAGATTGGATACAACATAAAAGACTCCATGCATGGTAATTAACCCAATCACGGTTGACAACTTTGTTTCCCTCTTTAATTGCACGCCGATGGGTCAGGCCTCAGATTCTATTACGGTTCCATCCAGTGTAAAGGCTTAATGAGAATTAGAGAGAATCTAATTTTATGTAATGTTGGTTGGTGCCTGATGCTCTGTATCTGGTTGGGCCCATCGGAGTGTAACTGTGGGTTTTCTTTTGCTCGAGCATTTCAGTGGTTTTTTGCTGTCGAGTCCTCACCGTTGTTTCATCTCTGTGGTTGATTGATTTTTTTTTTTTGCTCACGGAGATGTCGTACTGATGAGTTAGGAGGCCTTCATGCGGACTCAACAAATTATCTGTCTAAATCGCGACGGAAGGAAGGGCGACATTGTGGCCACGTAAAATCGATTAAAGCCCCCCCCCCCCCACAACCCAAGTGGAATTCGTTTCACTGACCGTTCCAAGGCGGTTTTTCTGTCGTTTTTTTATGGCTTGTCTTTGAGTGTGTGTATCGCATATAATGTTTTGCTTTGGATAGCCAAATGGCCATTTTGTGGGAAAGTGACTGACCTTTTGGCTTTCCGCTGATGATGTTCCATTAGGGTCTAGTTGTTTCATGTTTGTGTTTCTTTTCCTTGGTGTCTCTGATGGGAGCTGTGGGTTAATTGTATCGATTCTTGATCATTGCCTTCACTTCTATTTTAAATTCTTATTGATTTACAATTCCACGAATCTTTGCATTAGCATATCAGTAGATGAACGTTTACACAAGCAAAATTAACATCAGAAAAACAAAACAAAACAGCATAATGGTGCCATGAAGGCAGCAAATTTCCTTACATTTCCTGATAATATCGTAGTTGCTACATGTATATGCACCAAGAGCAAGCAACATGACATTTTGCCTGCTACATGTACCTACATGTAGGCAAGGACTATTTGGTTTTTGGTTCACAATTTTGGAACTGTTCAGCATTCGGTGCATTTCGTTCATGCATATCAAACCCTGGGCCATGTGGAGCAGGGCAGTGATTTATGTACAAGCAAGGACAAGAGGAAGTCTGTATTACTAGACCAGTAGCAGCGTATGGGTCCTTATTGCTAGGGGTACTTGTTGCTATTCTGTCCGTCACAGAGCATTCTGTCAGCTGAGATTTCACCTTCATCGGTTAGAATTTTCTGTAATAGTCAAATGGCAGTGGGTATTCTGAACCTTAAGTGGGCCACAGAGCACAGACAAATACCAAGATGTCATCAGAAAGATCAGAACTAATACTTCCGAGCTATTGAAAAAGATTGGATTGTATAATTGACATAAAACAGACACCAGGACACAGTGCTATACAGGGCAGTGAAGTCGCGGACCGGCTAGCTAAGGAGGCAGCAAGTAAAGCTGACCACGCCAAAGAGTTACTTGTTTCTGATAGATTTCTTTCTTTCTATAGTAGAGCGTGGTAGCTCAGTGGTTAGTGCACTTTCCATTGATGCTAGAGGCTCCTGGTTCGATTCCCGGCAACGGTAATAAAATGCGGTGTCCAAACATGCTCCACTGGCATTATTTGCAGGGATGAATGCCACAAGTGCACCGTCCTTCGGATCGGGACGTTAACTGGATGCCCCCAGTGCAGGGAGAACCATCCCCTGTGCAGGTTATAGATCCCTACCGCAATTACACGATTACTGTGTAAGCTTGGATAGCCTATTGGCCATTTTGTGGGAAAGTAACTGTCCTTTTGGCTTTCCGCTATTGATGTTTTCATTAGGGTCTGTTGTTCCATGTTTGTGTTTCTTTCCCTTTGGTGTTTCTGATGGGAGCTGTGGGTTAATTGTATCGATTCCTGATCATTGCCTCCACTTCTATTTTTCATCCTGCAAACCATGAGTGTATGTAATGTACACCTGCGAGTAATGATCATGTGTGACCGATCGCCGTATCAGCAGAAAGAAAGATAGAAAGAAAAAGCAAAGGAACTGGATAAAAATTCAGGGAATCAGGAGGAAAGCTAGAGTCATTGTGACATAGGTGAAACAGGGTGAGACTTCTGCATCTGCAAACAAAATTCGGCCTCAAAAACCACATTAGACACCTCAAACAACAAGACATTCAAACAAATACTAAAGTTGAGAACCGAATATTCAGTCTTAAGTGATTACCGCCACAAACTTGGTTTAACGGAATCTTTCCTTTGTGAGTGTGGCCCAGTGGAAACAATGGACCACTACCCGTGTGATTGCCAGCTGTATGAAGATGACCGAATGCAGGTGTTGAACAATTTAAAATGGCAAATAGGACTACAACATCTCGACAGTATGCCTTACTTGGCTATGAGGATCAACCTGACATTCCAAACTGGAGAGAGACAACATTATTGGAGTTGGGAAGCTTTATTGAGGAGAAAGGAATATTTGTGTCTTCCAAAGCAAATGAAAGGTAAAAATCAGCATCCCAGTATCTAATATATGTTTTTTTTTCCATAAAACACATGAGAGAACAATACATCTGAGAGAATATACAGGAGAGACCATTACATTTGAGGTCATTCCAATGGCTTAGAATCAGTGCCATGATCTAAAAGATTCCATATTTTATTGGTTACCATAGCAGATTGAACATAAATCATAAAAATGCCAGAAAGAAAAAAAATCAATGACAACATCTCTCTTATGATGGCTCAGTGGTGCGTCTCGTTTGGGATAAGGAGGTCGCACGTTTCGATCCCTGGTCACGCCAAAGAGTTACTTGTTTCTGATAGATATGCAAAGTTAAATAAAGCTTCTTTATCTTTTGTCTTTATGAGCTACTTTGCTTTGTTATTTCAGCATCAGTGCCATGAAAAGAATTATTTAGTTGCATAGACTCGTCAGAATCAGAATTGTTACTGGTGACACGTCAAATGATATTCATACACCAGTGACCTGTGATCTGGTAAGTTAGTCCCTTGCTCTAACCAAAGAGGTAAATTTAGCTACACCATCATCAGCACTTTCAGCTGTCGAAATAATCGAATCGGACATCGAAGGACATTCCAGTCTCTAATGGTTCTGGGGAAGAACGACTCTTTATAAATGTCAGTTCTTGTAGTAAGGGTCTGAAACGCCAACGAATAGTGATTTCTACAGTGTCTAGCTGGAGGAATAAGGTCATCTGTTGGAATGCTGGCAGCACCCTTTAGACCTTTGTATAAAAGGATGAGCCTACTGTCTTTTCACCCTTTTCTTGAGAGCCTCCCATTTTAATTTTCCAAGTATTCCAGTCATGCTCCCAGTTTCAAAGCAGTAATTGCCTGTTACAAATCTAGCAGCTCTATTCTGAACTTTCTCAATTTCTTCGTTAAGGACCACTCCACTGGGGTCCCATATACAACTACCATATTTCAAGATTGGGCGAACAACCTTTATATGCTGCCTATTTTACATCCTGAGGGCACTGGCGAAGATTTCGCCTCAGGAAACCAAGCGTTCAATTTGTTCTATTTACACGTTCTATTCGTGTATGCTGTGCTGTGCTCGCCTTTAGGCTAAGCCTATTTACATATTATAAATAGCCTACAAATAGGGAGGAAACCGGGGTAAAATTGGTCTGTATTGCTGTTCCGGCATTTAGATCCGTGCCGGTAAGTTTACGAACCCCATCAAAACCATGGACACCGGAAGTAAACAAACATGGCGGACAGCGCGAAAGATTCAACGGAGGGACTGTCGCAAAGTGACGTGGAAAAGAATCTTAGAAAAGCAGCAGAAGATGAAATAGCTAAAGCTATGGATGGTGCTTTTGCTAATCTACCGGTACCGGGTGATGATGAAGGGAGCACAGTTAAAGAACAGAGTAGCTTCCTAAGGAAAAATTTGTCGACGGAAAAGCAGCCAGTTGAAAAGGAAGTGGAATATGTTAAACCCATGCAAGATCCTTATGGAAAAGCCATAACGTATTTGGAACAGCACAACGTAATGCAGTTATTCCAGGTATGTAGCATTGTATAAATATTTGATGTAACTGGACTTTACACTGTATGAATCAGAATCAGAATTGTTACTGGTGACACGTCAAATGACATTCATACACCAGGAATGAAAAAAGGCTGGATCATAACAAGGAAAGCATTCATCATGGTTTGGCAGTCTGTCTCAGTATCTGTATAATACGTTGAAGTAACCAATCCTGGCTTTTTACGTTGTAGTAACCAATCCAGGCTCTTATTCAACAGGGAAGAGTGCACAAATTTTAGTCTCTTTTACTAATTAAAGTCCTAAATGTTTCCACTGAATCACAGGTTTGTCACTCAGAAGATTCCAGTCCTGTTCTCCTTCTTCTTCCGGTTTCGCCTTAACCCCGGTAGGGGACACAGACGGTGTATATTTCATACACTCCAGTGTTGCAGGATGAAAGCCTACACAGTAATCATGTAATTACGGTAGGGTTCTTTAACCTGCACAGGGTATGGTTCTCCCTGTACAGGGGGCCTCCAGTTAACGTCCCGATCCGAAGGACGGTGCACTTTATGACATTCATCCCTGCAAATGAAGCCAGTGGAGCGTGTTCGGACACCGAAATTTTCACACCGCTGCCGGGGATCGAACCCGGGACCTCTAGCATCAGAGGCAAGTGCACTAACCACTGAGCTATCACGCTTCTGTTCTCACGAAGAAAGAGTTTCTAAATTGTTCAGATTTTGCTGGAATAAGCTGAAAACACTGGCTGTTATAACACACTGATTTTTCTACTATGTTTTTCTTTACGAAGTCTTCAAAACGTTTCGCCCAGATGGTACGTTTCGGATATTACATTGGCGACAAGTAAAATGGAAAAGTTGGAAATAAGAGATGAAAGATAAGCAGAAGACAATAAAGATAAGAAGAGAAATCGTCCTGGAGAAAAGAAGGACGAGATATAATATGAGCAAAGATAAGATAAGCTACGGTGCCCAGGCACTGGGAGGTAGCAGAGAATACAGATAAGCTACGTTGCCCAGGCACGGGGAAGTAGCAGAGAATACGCAGATAAACTACGGCGCCAAGGCACTGGGAAGTAGCAGAAAACAAGCATAGGTTCAAAAACAAGAAACAGATTATTATTGACAGCTACGGCGCCCAGACGATGGGAAGTAGCAGTGAGCATGCAGACGTTCACTGGTCTGATTATGACCACAGAAGTAACAAAGATGAAGCAGCGAAGTTGCAGCAGACGCGCTGATAAGAGGAAACTGAGCAGTCAGTGACAATTTTAGAGCTTAAACAGAGAAGCTAAAGCAGAGGTATTAAAGCAGTATAATTCTGATGATGTAGCATAGACATACTGAAAGAGAGGAGCAGTGAACTCTGGTTCAAAGAAGCTGGTGCAGACAAGTGATAAATCCTAAATTGGAAGCATTAGCAGATGCAGGGGAGAAAATAGGAAATCATTCACACAGATGTTAATTGAAGATGTAAATATATTATTGGAAGCCTGGCTCATTCAAAAGCAAATATATATTAGCCTTCGCGGATATCGGAGAATCTCAGAAATGACAGAAGGGGGCGTATGTGTAAGATTGTCGAGGGAAATACAAGACAATAGAAGAATATAAAACAACTAACAAGACAGGGAATAATATAAATTCAATAATTCTCAGTCTTATTAATTTTGACTATATAATCTCAAGGTGTTTTCGTAGCAGACAACAAACTCTTGAAAGAAAGGGAGAAATGTCATAACCAGTCTATGACACATCGTAAATAACGTTGGTTGCTAAGTTACTTGACTTCATGTTCATATTGTAGTTCTTCCATTACACATCTAACTGATAGAGTTGTTTCTATTACATTACTAAGCGTAAGGGCTGAGACCATTTCGCAAGACATTAGTAGATTACAGGTCTCTGAGCCCTTAAGAAGTGTTCTAAATTAATGGCTGGTACGTGCCCTTTCACCTCCTTGTACAGGAACGTCAGCCTCTGTTGTCGTCGTCTCTCTTCCAGGGTAGGCAGGTCGAGGTTGGCGAGCATTTTTGTTAAACCCCCGTCCATAGGGGCTTGAAGAAATATATTGGCTGCATGATGTTTCCACGCAGAGCTGAATCCGGCCTGCACACTAGTACTGGTAAACCACTTAGAGGATCTAAACCTGTCCAGGAACCGCGGTGCGAGGCGAACCATCCATGCTAACAAACCCTATTGGTTTCATTGGGCGACAGGGCTTGAGATGTCATTTCATCTCAATGTCGGGTAAAAGTCCCACAAAATTGGAAGTAACGTCTCCAAAATGACCTTTACAGTGTTGACGGGGACGTTAAACCTCAAATCAAACAAACAAATGAGCATTTTTTTTTACACATCCTTCTGGTCTAGACTTGTAGTCACCGGTGATGTATCAAGCTGATGACCTTTGGACTCGTTTTAGTCTGTCAATGTCATTCTTGAGGAAGGGGTCCCATGCAACACTGCCATACTCAAGTTTCGAGTGGACTAGAGCCAAGTAAGCATTCTTCCTGCAAGGCAGTGGGCAATGTCAAAGGTTCCTTCTGAGGAAGCCGGGGGTTGAATTGGCTTTCTTGCTGATGTTGCAGATATGCGTTTTCCATTTCATGTCTTCAGATAACATGATTCCTAAATAGGTGTTGTCCTGTACTTGTTTGAGTACAGTATTTGGTCTTCGATGGTGTAGAAGTGACTTGACTTTGCCTTGGTACTGAGCAGATAGCACTTCTTGGCATTGAACTTCATACCCCAGTCGTTGGCCCATCTATGCAAGTTGTTAAGGTCCTGTTGAAGTATTTGGTGGTCTTGGGGAGTGTTGATTGGTCTGTAAAGCAAACAGTCATCAGCAAAGAGTCTGATCTGTGAGTTTACACATTCCGGTAAGTCGTTTATGTGGCAGAGGAAGAGTAATGGCCCGAGGACTGTCCCTTATGGTACACCCGAACCAACTTTAACTAGATGTGACTTCTCACCTTCGACGACGACGCTCATCTGACACTGGGTAAGGAATTTGGCAATCCACGTCTGCAATGTTCCTCTTGTGAGACCCAATTAGTTCAATTTTGCCATAATGTTGTAAGCAATCTGGACAGACTGACTTAATTATCATGGACTTTGCCGCATAGCCTAGTTGACATTGGTGAGTGTAACATCCTATGACCAGGAGACCAACACACCAGATGGGACGCTACCAACCACCATCTATATTCAGCGTTTACAAATATTCCTTCTTCCCGTGAACAATCAGCTACCAACAACGGTGACAGACTGACACACACTGGAGGAGTTCAAAGCTGCCCTGATACCTGCAGCCTTCCCATTCTCTCTAGCCTACTAGTCCGGATCGAGCTGTGTACATAGGTTTAATTGTGAATAGACTGGTTTTTAATCTTTCCGGGGTGTGGCTGTCCCATTCCCTCTCACTGGACAATAATACATTCCGACGAAGAATCATGTCCAAGTTCTGGAAGAAGAAGGCCTTTGATAAGGCACCACACAGAAGGCTATTGTACAAACTGTAAAATTATGAGATAAGAGGATTAGGGCTGACTAATCGGAGCTGAAATGATGATTGATTATCACGCATGTCATTGTGATCGATGATTGTTTAGTAATCGCTGAAGATTTGATAATAATTTTACCTGTCTGGGTTTGTCTGAGCCTGACTCTCAGCATATGTTGTACTTTACCTTAAGTATATTTGAACAGGCAGGCCTGAGCAAACAGTGTAGACACTGATTAGACGCCGCAAAATGCGGCGTCTCATCAGGGTCTGCACTGTTTGCCACTGATCCAGCTATTTTAGGTACAACTTTGGGTAGTAAATTGGACTTATCAAGCAATCGATTCAAGCAAATCAGTACTGATAATCATTCTTGTGGAATTTATTGATCAATTAATCGATTATCAGATTATCGTGCCAGTCTTAAAGAGGATCCACACAAAGGTAGATTAGCTCATGGCTCTCGGGGCCCACAAAAATGTTGTACTTGATGGCCAAGCATCCGATCCAGTCCCTGTTTTATCTGATGTTCACAAGGCGGCTCGGTACTTGGACCTGTCCTTTTTTTATTATTCATAAATGATTTCCCTGATAATATCAGGTCATCTGTCCATTTGTTTGCTGATGATAGTGTACTGTAAAGGAATATATACTCTCCTTCTGACTGTCTTATTTCACAAGATGACCAGGCCCCGAGGTTATAAAACTTTTTTCCATGCTCAACTCACTTGAGCATGAAATTTATCCTGCTCATAAATTTTAAAATGCCAACATTCGTTGGCATTTTAAAATTTGTGAGCAAGATAAATGACATTCTGCTCTGATCCCCGCAAGAAAATTGCCTGATTTGTTTGTATTTTAATAGAAATGAGCATTTACAAATTTCATGCTCAGCTGAGTTGAGCATGGAAAAAGTTTTATAACCTTAGGGCCTGGACCGACTAGCACAGTGGAAGGAAGTTCAGTGTCAATGAGGGTGTCATTACATCTTCCTGACAATCAGATTATGTTTGATTATTCACTATATAGCACTAAACTTTGGAGCAGGTTCAATCCACCAAATATCTAGGTATCACCATCACTGACGATCTTGATTGGGATCATCATATTTCAGAGATTACATCAAAAGCAACCAGGAATTTAGGATTTCTAAGATGTAATTTGGCTTCTGCACCTAAGCAGACAAAGGATGTTGCATATAGAACATTTGTTTGCCCTCAACTTGCATATATGCATCACCCAGTTAACATCCCCATGTTAAAACTCAGATTCATCAGGTTGAGATGGTTCTCGATGGACATGTCGGCGATGGTGAAATAAGAGTAGCAAGCTAGAGTCCCTTGTGGTCCGTCTTGAGCAGTCCTCTTTTACCTTCTTCCATAAGATACACTCTGGTATGGTGTCTCTGGATAAAGATAAATACTTGACCCTTGACAGCTTCAACTCAAACAAGGGCATCAAAAGTAAATAACACACAATATCGTAGGTACCTGGCCTATAGTGATGCCCTAAAGCATTCTTTTGTTCCTTAGTGGAATAGTCTTCCCTCATCTGCAGTAGATGCCAAGTCCTCAGAGGAGTTCAAAGCCCATTCAGTGAATATTGGGTCTCAGAGGTATGCGTTTTAGTATACCTCTGTTAACCAGATTGTAAATAGTTTTAGATAGATAGATAGACAGACAAAAAGACATCCGTTTACCAGAGACACATATCATTATATTCATCACCACTAAATTTTCTATTAACGTGCAGGTACTGGGGCAACATCCACATAAGTGGGCCCTCTTCCAGGTAGCTGGCTTGCTACAGGCATGTCAGATCTCACACCAGACCAGTCGCATATTAGAAACAATTAACATACGCTCTTTTTAGACAAAGTGCCTTTTAACAAATACTTATCTGTCTTCATTTATCTTCTTAGGACGAGCCCTGGCAATGAGAGCGTCAGCCAAGGGAGCACCTACATGTAGTAACATTTTTCATGCCTTTGGTATAGCGCATCCGGGGAGCTAATCTGTGACCTCCCGATCCCAAAGCAGATGCTCTACCACTGAGCTATCGGGGCCTTCCAAGTCCTCAATGCCAAGCCATGCAAGTAGCTCACTGGACCTGATGGTGAAAGTTTCCTGTGGCTTGACATTGTAGATCTGTCCAATCATTACCCTGTCTTACCGCTGCGGATACTGGAGGTTTGGCTTTATCAGGGTCCAAGTCTTACTGGCATGGAGCATTGCGCTTCACACACAAGAACTTTATATACAACCACATATTTTGAACGAAAGGTGGCAGGAAGAGAGAACTGGCAGCAGCTCCTTGAATTTCTTCCAAACTGTTTTAACATGTGATGTAATCTAAAACCACCTGCTGCTGATAGCATGTTACCTACATGTAGGTAGCAAAAGGAAACTACCACCTCCGGCTTGTCGGGTCTGACTTGGACTTACCTATGTGGTCTCCCGGTTGATGATGAGGGGAGCGTCACATTACGTGTCTACAAACCTGTGCATAGGATGCTCATTCAAATCAGTCAAGAAAGTACCAAGTTACAGAAGGATTTCAATAAGACGTGGGCTAAATATGAGCATAGTCTCCTCCCATCTGCGGTGTCTCATCAGGGCCCTGTACTGTTAGGCAGTTACCAATTTTGGGTTTTCTGGTACAAAGAGGGCTAATGATGCTCAGTTATAATGGAAATTTGATCAGAACTATATAAAGCCCTTGACAGCAGTATTTTAGTAGTTTTCATGATTATGATATTTCTTTAAAGTTATTGGTAACAATGGAACTTTTACCTGATCTGGCATGATAAATGACACTATCTGTCTTTATTATCTATCTCTATATAGTGCCACATGCCCTGCCAGACATTTCACTCAGGTCTGCAATGCACACACTTAAAATCACCATAAGCTTCTACTAACTGTGCCATAGATGACTGTTTTATTGCATTGATGCTTTACATCCCCATCAACACTATTTAGGTCATTTTGGAGACATTGCCTCAAATTTTGTGAGACTTTTACCCAACATGAGATGAACCTAAACCTATGGCTGGATTCTGACACATTGAGCCCTGTGTAAGGGATGTTTGCGTAGCCTGTCTGAAGCACTATATCTGCTGAACCTATGGCTGGATTCTGACACCTCAAGCCCTGTTTAAGGGACGGTCCTACTTGTGTACCACTTTGAGTGGGTAGGCTTTGACCTTCTAGCTTTAACGAGTTTACCATGTATTCTGTCAGTTTCAGCTCTGCGCATAAGTATCATGCAGCGCTGTTTATTTCTCTAAGCCCCGATTGACAGGATTCTGGGCCATCAATGTACTGGCATCTATTTTTTATGGTCCCAGTGGTTGGGGACACACTGTTTACATACATGTATAATGATTTCTTTTTCTCGTAACTTACGCAGTATTGCAGAAACAACACACTATCCATGGCAGATCTTCCATACACAATTCCAGGCAAATCAGGAAATTTACAGTGTTTCTGTCCAGTGCTGAAATATATCGTAGAGTTAACAGGTCACTATCAACAGATGTTGGTACTGGTGTAACAGTTGATATTCATGACACAAAAACAGGTATGGTGGGTATTTTGTGATAACTGAAGGATATGCTTTGTCAGTTCTCCAGAAAAACCTATGTTGTTGGTATTCATTAGAGCTGCCTCGGCAAGGCAGTTCTATCTATCTATCTTCTGATACTGTGTCGGTCACATTTGACCATTACCGCAGGTGTATATTACATACACTCCAGGTTTTGCAGGATGAAAGCCTACACAGTAATCATGTGATTACGGTAGGGATCTTTAACCTGCACAGGGGATGGTTCTCCCTGCACAGAGGGCCTCCAGTTAAGGACGGTGCACTTTATGACATTCATCCCTACAAATGATGCCAATGGAGCGTGTTCGGACACCGAAATTTTATCGCCGCTGCCGGGGATCGAACCCGGGACCTCTAGCATCAGGGGCAAGTGCACTAACCACTGAGCTATCACGCTTAATGAAGTTCTAATGAATAACAACAACAAGATATTTAAATGGAGGGATAAGGAAAATTCTCCCTCAACTAATGCCAAATATGCACCTTATCTGTTGTTGTGTAACACTCTGTTTCAAATAATGGAGTCCTTTGTATACTGTTGGACTCTTCCATTGCTATATATGTTGGACAAGTCCATTTGTCATATTAGGGGTCTCAGGTCTACTTTTTTCTTCTTATTCTAATTTTGATGGAAAATTCTGTTAGCAAATAGTGCAGGCCCTGATCAGACACCACATTCTGCAGTGTCTGATCTGGGCCTGCGATGTTTGCCAAGGTACCCCTTAAGGGGATTTTCCACATGCAATGAGTTAAAACGCTTTTTTTTCATTTGCAGCAATTAACAGCCAGCATTGTTTACAACAAGCCAGAGAAACCATTAGAATTCATGATGTCAGAAGTAGAAAAAATGAAGAAATTGAAAGAAGAAGAAGTAGGAAAGAAATAAAATGCCAGTACTTGCATGAACTTTAACAGTGCAATGGTGATATAAGAAACCTGTGATTTGTTTGTATTGGAGTTTAACGGCCCAGTCAACACTATTTAGGTCATTTTTGAGCCGGTCAGTTTACCTATCCACACTTTCCTGGGCAGGCTTATACGTAAGCGGTTAACCAGTACAGTGCACATTCTTTCGCCAGAAACTGTCAACTGCCCTTCTTGAATCAGCGGAAGGGAGAGAATGACCGTAGAAAAGATTTCATGATCAATCTCCACGAAAGAATGTTGCCGACCCCGGCGGGAGTCGAACCCGCGTCCTCCTGATCACCAGTCAGACGCGCATCCGACTGAGCCAACGAGGCCGGCAAGAAACCTGTGATAACAGACATCACTTCCCAACATATTTATTGTCAGAGTTAACCAGATTCGTTATTGATTGAATATATGGCAAAATGGCAACAACAAATGTTACATACAGTAGAACTTCGATGGCTCGATCACCGATGGCTCGTTTACCATAGATGTGTCGAACCCATTCTTGAGCCCCTAGTAAAATCCTCTACATAAGAAATAGTGGGGGATAATTAAGGAGATTTTAGTCTTTTATCTTGCAAATGTATGCTGTGTGTACTCATTAGAATCATCTCGATGAGGCGATTCTAATGAGTACACACAGCATACATTTTCATTATAGCACACCGAAAAGATGTCTAACAGTATCTCGTTATGCCTCCTGACAGTAACCTCAGTGGCTGGAACTGTCTCGAACAGATTTTCGAGGTCCCAAAGGTGTTCGAGCCATTGAAGTTTGACTGTAGTTGTCTGCAAGAAGTATTTGCCAGAAATGGTTTCAGTAATTTTCTTACAGTTTCCATTAGAACATGTTTCCTTTTAATGGATGCTCTATAGTGATGTCTCCACTGAGGCTATTCTCATGAATATTTGCATTTTATTTTTCAATGTAGAAAAAAGAGAGAATATCCAAGACACACTAGCCATCATACAATGTATATAGTTTCAACAAATTGACCTGAGACTGACCTTTATGCAAGGAATAAATTAGTCAATGATATCGCCTAATACGTCATCTTTCGTAAATGTCTTGTGAAATTTCGGCATCTCGTGAATTGCGACCCATTTACCGACCTCTATGTATTGAATAACAATATCGCAATCTTCGGAAGACGGCAAAGATAAATACATGCATTCAATCGGGTGTGAAATTATGTTAATAGAGTTCACCAGTCTCAGGTCAATTTGTTCGAGCTATATAGTAGTCGCAGATAAGATTGACTAGGCGGAGCTATTCGGGTTTTGTCAATGTATGTCAAATTCGCTGAGTCCACAATAAGATTCGGTAGAGTGTCTTTCGCACGCTTTCTACAAGCGGACGAAATGGTTATATACGCTGTGTTTGTGTTACAGTTGAATTCACACAATCGAGTAACTTGGTTTACCTTTTCGTTAGTGGAATATTCCTAAGGCAGGTACAAACTATAGCTCCGCCTAGTCAATCTTATCTGCGAGTGCGAGTACTAAACCAACTTGTATCACCCAGAATATTAACTAGATGAACTAAACGTTATTTTGATACCATTGGTATATGTAAGGTATGCATTCAGATACCATGCCTATTTAATATAATGTTATTTTTTATGGTCCTAGACATTTTTCAGACAAACATGTATGCGGCAGTTCCAACAGGTACCCATATGCTGGACAGATATAAAAATGATAATAACTGCATGTACTTTAGAATCCCCACTTTAACTTATATAAAGTGGGTGTTTTCCAGGAAATTCATAATATGAACCTGTATTAGGTAACCTACAAAGACACTTTGTCTAATGTTATAATCCTTAAAATTAATGCATTTCACATTATTGACTGGAATCTATCAAAAGTGTGACTGTTTTCATCACGAAAACACGCCTACATAATTTTGACCCCATGAACCTCACTTTTGTATTGTAAAACTGGGGTTTGCAGGGGTAAACCTTATTTTTCGTAATGTGCAACGGCAAACACTGGTGGTTCTGCTTCATTTATCCTTATTCGAAACTGTTGTAGCTGGCCTAGGTAGCTCAGATGCGCGTCAGACTGGTGATCAGAAGGACCCGGGCTCGATACCTGCCTGGGTTGGCAACATTCTTTCATGGAGATTGATCATGAAATCTTTTCTACGGTCATTCTCTCCTTTCCGCTGATTCAAGAAGGGCAGTTGTCCGTTTCTGGCGAAAAAAAGTACACTGTACTGGTTAACCGCTTATGTATAAGCCTGCCCAGGAAAAGTGTGGATAGATAAACTGACTGGCTCAAAAATGACCTAAATAGCGTTGACTGGGCCATTAAACTCCAATACAAACAAATACAACACTGTTGTTTCTTCGATCTAAGTTTCACTGTCTGATCATTCCTGTCTAATTACACTTTTGAGTAATAAAGATTAACCCTTATCTTGCTGTTCACACCAACCCCTATATTTGCAAACAGTGTAGATCCAGATCAGATGGCTTCTGAAGAAGCCATCTGATCAGGATCTACACTGTTTGGCATTCAGATTATGAATTTGTAGCAATCAATTACATCAAGTAATTTGATTTGTTGATAGACAGAAATGGGTGTGGCTTAAATGAATATTCAGCAAGATAAGGGTTAAATTATTTTTTTTTAAACTTTTGTGCTTTTACAAACAGATGATACCATCTCATAAAGTGGCAACAGACAGTATCCATCTGAAATTAAATTAACCCTTCTCTTGCTGAATATTCAGATTAGCCACACCCATTTCTGACTTTGAACCAATCAGATTACTTGCTGTAATTTATTCCTACAAATTCATAAACTTCATGTCTAACAGTGTAGATCCTGATCAGATGGCTTCTTCAGAAGCCATCTGATCTGGATCTACACTGTTCGCAAAGAAAAGGGTTGTCTTGAACAGCAAGATAAGGGTTAAGTAAATTATTAAGTGAACAGGTTGTTCACAGTCTTTAATCAGTATTAGTGAGAATTTGCATTTATATGGTGTTATACAAAGATTTTGTTTTTGGAAGCTGAGGCAACTTGGTGCTTTCACTATAAATGTAAGACTGCCATTTAAATCATATTAGTGTGCTTTGAAATAACCATTTTTTTTTTTTTTTTATTATTTGGTGAGGGTATGGGGGAAAACTTTACTTCTTAATATAAACAACACAGTCGAACTGGATTTTCATGTATCATTAGTAGCAGGGATAATAACCCTTATCTTGCTGTTCACAACAACCCCTATCTTTGCAAACAGTGTAGATCCAGATCAGATGGCTTCTAAAGAAGCCATCTGATCAGGATCTACACTGTTTGGCATTCAGTTTATGAATTTGTAGCAATAAATTACATCAAGTAATTTGATTGGCTGATAGACAGAAATGGGTGTGGCTGAAATGAATATTCAGCAAGAGAAGGGTTAAAACAAGCCACATCATGAGGCATTTGCAGATGACAAAGGTGGTGACCAGCCTGTGTATTCACAGTCTGATCAGTGCCTTTGTCCTTGCAGCTTGGATAGCACAATATTGCTAGTTTCTCTATCCAAACTTTCAAAACTCTTGCTAGTTTGTGTTGGAGAGCATACTGGTTTGTGTTTTACCACGTTAAAACTCACGACTGCTAGGTTTTCTTGTGACATGGCTCATAAGATACTCATTTCCTAAATATTCTTTAACCCTTATGCTGTAGAATATGTAGAGAATACTAGGTGAGTGTCTTTTGATATCAAGTTTATCAGGCAAGGCTTCGAGAACGCTTGTAGAATCGCGAGGCTTGCCAAATCGCAAGGCTTGCCGAGCGATTCTACATGTGTTCTCGAAGCCGAGCCTTATAAACTTGATATTAAATGACATGAATCTGGTATTCTATTTATCAGTCAGCTCCTAGCACACTCTTATTATCGAGGGTGCTCAGTGCATCCAAACATTCTGGCGATCGATATATTTTGTATCAGCCTGACCATATTTTTCTTATAATATTTTTATGCCCCCGGAATCGAGATTATGCCCCCGGAATCGAGATTCGGGGGGCATATAGTTTTTTTTCTGTCTGTCTGTCTGTCGGTCTACAAAAACCTTAACATTGGGCATAACTTTTGAATGGTAATAGATAGAGCTTTCATATTTCACAGGTGTATATCACAGGTGTATACCTTATCGCAAGACCTTTCCAGTGGTACATAATTTTTGATCTCATGACGTTGACCTACTTATTTCATTTTTTTTTAAACTTTATAATTGGCCATAACTTTTGATTGATATGTGATAGGGCTTTCATATTTCACATGTGCATTCCTTCTTACAAGACCTTTCTAGTGGTACCATAATTTTTGACCTCGTGACCTTGACGTTTGACCTACTTTTTAAAAACTTTAACATTGGTCATAACTTCCGATTGATAAGTGATATGGCTTTCATATTTCACATGTGTATTCTATGTCACATGACCTTTCTAATGATCCCATAATTTTTTGCCTTGTGACCTTGACCTACACTTTTAAGACTTTAACATTGGCCATACCTTTGATTGCTTAGTGATACTGCTTTCATATTTAACATGCACTGTCCGGGGGCATCAGTGTTTCACAAACACATCTTGTTTTCAAGTAATCTTTCCATTTTTCCAATAATAATACCATTTTTGCCATTTTTATACTAGTCTGTTTCATTCATAAAAGTGCAATAGCACGTTGCCCTGATAAAGCTCACTTGTCCTGAGATAGCATATCTTTATCAGGTCAATGTGCTGCAATGCATTCAACATAGAGGGTGACTGATAAATTAATTAAGCCACACCGATTACCAGCTATCAGCCAGATTACTTAATATATTCATTCATTTCACAAACTGCATGACAATGTAGATCCTGATCAGATTCAGAAGCCATCTCATCTGGATCTACACTGTTTGCAAAGGCAAGGGTTGTCATGAACAGCAGGATAAGAAATTGGTTGAGCCGAAAACAATAACCCCTTACCATTAAGAAAACATGCTTATATAATTTTGATCCCCTTGAACCCCATTTTATATAATAAATGGGGGATTACAGGGGTAGACTTTTTTCTTATTTCTGCTGTAAAATATAGATTGTGGATATTCGTCAGAACCGCCTTGATGAAGCGGTTCTAAGGGGTACCCATAATCTATATTGTTAGCAGAAATAAGAAAAATATCCCAATTTTTCCTCTTTAAATTTTCTTTTTTTCGGTGGTAAAGTTTCAATGTATTTGTATAGACATGTTTTCATAATGCCTTTGCAGTGTAGAAACAGATAAGAAGCCACTTTATCAGGATCTACACTGTTTGCCATTCAATTTGTGAATTTGAACAAATATATTATTCGAGTAATTTAATAAGTTGAAAGTCAGAAATGGGTGTGGTACATTAATGTATGTAGCAGGACAAGGGTTAAGAGAAGCTATCCCAAACTATCTTCATTAATAACTTCTCCACATTTGTATCTCAGAATTAACATACTAGAAGATATATTAAGATGATTCATTCCATTGAAGGCTGTGTTTAGTGTAAATGACCATTGGGACATTGGATTTGTTTGGAGTGGGTTTGACTGTGTGCAGCATATTTCCATAATTCTGTTCCGCTTAATGCCAAAGAAACTTGTAATTATAGGTTTGTAGTTGTTTCATCAATACATGTACTAGTCTTGTCTTTTAAGGATTGACCATATAAAACTAACAAAAATGTCAGATCAACTTAGCTTCACACCACAACCTTTTTGTAACACTAATTGTTTGTTGTTTTTTTGTTTCATTTGAAGTTTAACATCCCCGTCAACACTGTAAAGGTCATTTTGGAGATGTTGCTACCAATTTTGTGTGACTTTTACCCGACATTGAGATGAAATGACATCTAAAGCCCTGCCACCCAATGAAACCAATAGAGTTTTTAAGCATGGATGGGCCAACTCGCACCTCATTGCCTGGGCATGCTTAGATCCTCTAAGCGGTTTACCAAAGCTCATGTGCAAGTTGGTTTCAGCACTGTGTGGAAGCATCATGCAGCCCATCTATTTCTTCAAGCCCTGACAACACTATAATTGAATTTTAAAATGTGTAAGTTAAATAACTTTATCCAATAAAAAATGTATAGACTATATAGAAAAATGACCATATATGGTCATTTTTCTATATAGTCTATGCATTTTTGGGCTCCATCTTAAACACATTTTATAATGGAAACTCTAAAATGGGTAGTTGGAAAACAGTGCAGGCCCAGATCAGACCCCGCATAATGCGGCGCCTGATCAGGACCTGCACTGTTTGCCAAATTTTCAGCCAATTTCCAAATAGTTTTTTGAAGAAAGGACAGTCTGGCACCCCTAAATTTTGATATGGACTACTGCTATATATAAGGTGGAAGATTCCATTTGGTACAAAAAGGGTTAAAGTGTGGTATATCCATGATTGTGTAGCAATGAACAGTGTTATAAAGAGGTAGTTGTGTAGTATATAACTACCATAATTATAAAATATCTTTCCCACTATTTTACTAGGAAACAACTTTCATACCTTCATGTTAAACTTTCAATAATAAACCCATTTAGGCTTTAAGAGGAATTACATATTTTTCACAAAGGAGACTATTCCGTCTTCTTTGCACAAATGGTGCAAAATATATCAGCTGTATATACAGTAAAATTCCTATATTAAGAACACCTTTGGAACTGTTTGAAAGACCACTTTGACTAAAGGACACAAAGAAAAAACACAAAGAATAACTGCATCCTTCTAATTAAGCTTTTTACAGCAGAATTAGTCTTAATTTTAGGTGCTCTTAATAGCGGAATTTTACTGTACTTAAGTCTTGGTGAAAGGCAGTACAGTTTTGACTATACTGTTATAGCTGTGTCACAATAAATGGATATAATAAGACCACTTTTGGGACTGTTTAAAGTGGTCTTAAAGACCACTTTTGAACAAAAATGGCTACTTTTGAACACTCCCAAAGGTTGTCTCTTATTAGGAGATGCTGGGTGTTAGAATAACTGAAATGTCTCAATAAGCTTTTAATAGCAGATTAAACCTTAAAGTTAGGTGGTCTTAATAGCGGAATTTTTCTGTATCTGTCAGATGATCATTAGACACCTCCTATTCCTTAATTCACAAGATTTATGTACTAGTCAATGGTTAATTGATCACACCACTAATAGTTTTTGTTGCAGTTTTAACAAAGATTTATTGTATCATTCAGGGTTGTTATTATCATATTTATTTATTTGTACATTTCACATTGTTAATGCAATAAAAGATATTTAAACCTGTGTAAAGCGTTTTGAGTTATTCAGCACTTATGGGCTGTGGCAAGTGTGTAGGGGTCTTCGATCATGTGTGCCCAGTGAAGACTCAGATAAGCCTGTGCATCTGTATTTTTTGTTTTGATGTTTAACATCCCTGTCAACACTGTATAGGTCATTTTGGAGACGTTGCTTCCAATTTTGTGGGACTTTTACCCGACGTTGAGATGAAATGACATCTCAACCCTGTGGCCCAATGAAACTATAGGGTTTATATGCATGGACAGTCCAACGTGCACCGCTTTGCCTTGGCAGGCTTAGATCCTCTAAGCGGTTTACCAGTACTTGTGTGCGGTCGGATTTCAGCTCTGCGTGGAAGTATCATGCAACCCATCTATTTCTTCAAGCACCGATGGGCGGGGGTCATTATGTGGCAAGTGTGTAGGTGTCTTCAAGCATGTGGGCCCTGTGAAGACTCAGATCAGCCTGAGTATCTGCAAAGTCTGATTAGTCTTTGCTGTGTGCTATATGGATGGTATGTGTCTCAAAACGCTTCTTAACCTTTGTCCTGCTGCATATTCAGTTTAGCCACACCCATTTCTGACTTTGAACCAATCAGATTACTTGATGTAATTTATTCCTTTAAATTCATAAATTGAATGTCAAACAGTGTAGATCCTGATCAGATGGCTTCTTAGAAGGATTGTGTAGCTAAGTTTACCTCTTTGGTTAGAGCTAGGGACTAACTTCCCATATCACAGGTCCTGGTTTATGAATGTCAACTGACGTGTCACCAGTAATAATTCTGATTCTGATCTGGTCTGGATCTACACTGTTTGCAAAGAAAAGGGTTGTCGTGAACAGTAGGATAAGAGTGAACCTTTATCCTGCTGCTCAGGACAAGCCATACCATTGGAAACAGTGTAGTTCCAGATCAGATGGAGAAGCCATCTGATCAGGATCTACACTGTTTCTCATGCACTTTGTGAATTGAAAAAATATATTATATCAAGTAATTTGATTGGTGGATAGCCAGAAATGGACGTGGCTACATTACTTATTCCGCAGGATAAAGGTTAAGCAGTCAGGGAAGGATTATTCTGGCCATGTTTGTGTACAGGCTGTGAGACTTCGGAATGCATATACAAAGATGCCTTTTCCTTTGGCATGATACATATTACATGTATAATTATTTTGGGGGTGGGGAGGGGTGTGTGTTTACCACGCTTTCAAAATTATTTCACTTATTTCGAGTCAGTCATTATTCAGAGGTGGGCTAAAACCAGAGTACCCAGAGAAAAATCACCCGATCCTCTATTGCAGACATTGGGGTCTCATATGTGACACCAGCAAGGCTCAAATCCATAGTGGTGAGAGTTCTAATGATAAAGAGTCACCGCTCTTATCCACTAGGCTATGGGGGCTCGTGGCATGGCACATATCAACCTCATTCTATCACTTGTCGTTATAACACACTGTAATGCCTCCTTGCCTAAATGGCAGAAGCATAATGACCCTTTTGTAATGTTTCTGATGCAAGAAAATGCCATCTCGTTGTCTGACATCACAGAATTGAGTGACATCATAATTATGAGGGTGGGTTTTCACAGCATGTTTTTCGTAGGGATTTATTGTAGAATAAATCACACTTCCCCTCTGTTGCTTATATATTGACCTGCTGTGTTTGAATTTTAGATTTAACTTAGTTCAGATATGTATCCCGAAAATGTATAGATATTGTAGAAGAATGACCAAAAATGGTCATTTTTGTATATAATCTATTAATTTTTGTTTGGGTATAACACTTCAGTTTAGCTACCACAGTTTCTACTTAGGACCCCAGCAACAGTATTATAACGATGGTTGCAGTGTAGTATATGAGCAACAATAAGCAAGGACTATCTTCAGCCATGTTTATTTTTGCTCTGTTTGTTTGTTTGATTTGAGGTTTAATGTCTCCGTCAACACTGTAAAGGTCATTTTAGAGATGTTGCTTCCAGTTTTGTGGGATTTTTACCTAACATTGAGATGAAATGACATCTCAAGTCCTGTCGCCCAATAAAACCAATAGGGTTTATAAGCATGGACTGTCCGAGTTTTATACTATATAGGTCATATTGAGCTGGTCAGTGTACCTGACCACACTTCTGAAGAGGATTATACATAAGCAGTCAACCAGTATATTCTTTTGCCAGAAGCTGACAACTGTCCTTCTTGAATCAGCAGAAGGGAAAGAATGAGCGTAGAAAAATTTTGTGATCAATTTCCTTGAAAGAATATTGCCGACCACAGTTGGTAATGAACCTGTGACAAGATCCTAAGTCAGATGTGCATATGACAGAGCTACTGAGGCAGGCCTCTGGCAGTGTGCACAGAAATAGAGAATACCAGGTTCGTGTCTTTTGATATCAAGTTTATCAGGCAAGGCTTTGCAAACGCTTGTAGAATCGCGATTCTACACGCATTCTTAAAGCAGAGCCTGATAAGCTTGATATCAAATGATATGAATCTGGTATTTTCTTTATCAGTTTATCCCCTTGTACACTCTTAAATTAGCTATTTACGATCAGTTATTGATGGTTCTCAGTGCGTCCCAGCATTCTGGCAGTCGATATATTTAGTATCAGCTGACCATATTTTTCCTATGATATTTTTTTTTTCAAGTAATTTTTCCATTTTTCTCAGTAGCAATAACATTTTTGTCAATTTTTCAGTGGTCTGGTTCATTCATAAAATGCAATGTCATGTTGACGTGATAAAGCTCACTTGACCTGAGATAGCGTATCTTTATCAGGTCAATGCGTTGCAATGCAATATATATAGGGGGTAACTGATAAATAGAGATTATCATATGGCATTTTTCATATCATACCTTCGGCCCTCGGGCTGATATGGGTCAAGGTCTGATATGGGGTATGATATGAAAATGCCATATCATAATCTATTTATCATACATTACACTTTTACAAAAATTTGTTCAAAATAAACGCCATGTTTTTTTTTTTTTTTTTTTGCCCAACAGTTCGAACAGACGAAAATATTGTAAATTGCAAATGGCGTCCTGAACAACAAATGCGAAATGCCGCAAAAGGAAGAACGCCGCGTGTTCCAAATAGGGTGATGTCAGAGGTATGATAAAGGCTTAGGGGTGCGATAAAGGGTTGTGATATGTTTTTTTTGGGTATGATAAAGCCCATGTGATATGGAAGCACATGCAAGCATAATACGTGCATTGGTGTCACGTTCTTATCGCATATTCAAAAACTAAGTATTTTATAATAAATGTATGATAAAAGACACATATCAGCCTGCACATCCACAGCATTTACTGTACTCTATAGGAATGCCCATTGACCTATCCCCTGGCTTGTTGAACCAGAATATGCAGAACATTTTTAAACACTGTAGATACAGATCAGGGACCAGTTGTTCAAAGCATCGTTAGCTTAACAAGCTGGGCCCAGTTGTTCAAAGCATTGCTAGCTTAACAAGCTCGTTAGTGGTCATATTGTTAGCTGTTCTAGCAAGTACAATATAAAAAAATTTGGAATTTTTGCTGAAAAAATGAGAGCAGCATTTGCATTTGCAAAAGCTGCTCTTTTTTTCAGCAAAAATATAAGCATATTTGCCATATTTAACTATCAAAGTTTTAACGATATGTTAACTAACGACGACGTTAGTTTTGAACAACTGGCCCCTGGTTAGTGGCCAAATTGTTAACTGTTCTAGCAAGAACAATATCAAAAATTGTGGTATTTTTGCTGAAAAAATGTAAGCAGCTTTTGCAAATGCAAAAGCTGCTTACATTTTTTCAGCAAAAATATTAGCATATTTGCCATAATAAGTGATCAAATTTTTAACGATACGTTAACTTACGACGTCGTTAGTTGTCGTTAGTTTTGAACAACTGGTCCCAGATAGGTTCTGAAGAATCAGTATCTACCCCGTCTGACATTCAATTTGTGAATTCATACGAATAAATTACCTGGTACATCAAGTAATCTGATTGGTTGAGTTCACTGCAAATTGTCTCAGATATGCATTGATTTTACTGCAGAGTATAAAATAAAAGATTCTGTTTATCATTTAGCAATTTGAAATTGGATTTTATTGTTGAAGAAGTTCAGAAGAATTTGAAAAGAAAACAGGGTTGTCACGAATGGCATCCTGATGTGGTCAAATAATTTTTATGACATGACCTTATCCACCAAATAACAGTGATGTAATAATTATAGGTTATCAATCAATCTGAGACAAATAAACATATTGAAAATATTCACACTGTGAAAAATAACATGACCTTATTATTTTCACAGTAGCAGCCCAGACTTCTTTTTGTCGCCAAAATTCATGTTATCGATAAAATAATTCTGTAAAATACCTTGAAAAGCACTCTTTGAACTGTAAAAATGCTGTATTCAAAATGGCGATCTGTTTATGTTTTGAAACTGACAGTTGTGAAGTCATAGCCAGGTAATAATGGTGACATACGATATGATTGATCAATTACCGTAAATATCCTTATAAAATAAGAAGTTTACTTTTTACAGCAGATATTTCATCTCGTGTGTTGAAAACATCCGAATTTTCACTCCTGCTTTGCACTTGTAAAAATTTGCATTGAATATTTCAAATGAAATATTTGTGGTATCCGCCTCAATAAAGTAAATATCCTCTATAGACTTGTGGTCATTATCAGCAGATCTAAACAGGAAAATGGCCTTATTTGCCTCCAACCAACACTCTCTTTCTTGGTGTATCAAAAATCTATCAGCTAGTCTATTTTCCTTCCAGTTGCATCTCCTGCATGTTAAGTAATGAAGACTTACAAACAAATATGTTCAGAAAAATGAGCTCGTTAAGTCATTTAACCTTTACCCTGCTGTAGGCGACAAGCCCTATCTTTGCAAACAGTGTAGATCCAGATCAGATGGCTTCTGAAGAAGCCATCTGATCAGGATCTACACAGTTTGACATTCAGTTTATGAATATGTAGAAATAAGCTGCATCAAGTAATCTGATTTGTTCAAAGTCAGAAATGAGTGTGGCTTAATTGAATATTCAGCAGGTTAAAGGTTAAATGTTGAAACAAATTGAAGATAAGTTTTACTCTTAAGATACCTAGAAAAACTGCATCTAAATATGTCATCTGCTGAATCTTCACACAAACTTTTCAAAAATATTTTTGTGCGCAGGCAAACAGTATGGAGCAGTCTGATTTGGGTCCCCACTGTTTGCAACTAGAAATGTTTTCAGAGGAAAACAATGTCCCCCCACCATAAAAATATCTTAAACACCCATTTGACTTTAATAACCAGGTTAAAGTCACCAAAATGTAAGCTGCAAACAAGCCATTTTTTGCCTTGGCCCAAAATTGTGTGATTTTTGGGTGCTGTGACCTTGAAAAAAGGTCAAGGTCACCAATATCTAATCAAATCTGCGGTTTGTTGTAATGATATATTGTACCAAGTTTGACGAAAATCAAACAATTCCTTAATGAGATAGAGTGGAGACAAGCCATTTCTGGCCCAAAATTGACTGTTTTTCGGAGCCTGTGACCTTGAAAAAAAGGTCAAGGTCACCAAAATTTAATCAAATCTGCGATATGTTGTAAAGATATATTGTACCAGGTTTGACTAAAATCAATCAATTCGTTAATGAGATAGAGTGCAGACAATCCATTTTTGGCTCAAAAATGACTGTTTTTGGGTTGCTGTGACCTTGGAAATGAAGTCAAGGTCACCAAAATCTAATCAAATCTGCGGTATGTTGTAATGATATATGTACCAAGTTTGACTAAAATTAATTCGTTAATGAGATAGAGTGGAGACAAGCCATTTTTGGCCCAAAAATGAGTTTTTGGGCTGCTTTGACCTTGAAAATGAGGTCAAGGTCACCAAAATCTAATCAAATCTGTGGTATGTTGTAATGATATTTTGTACCAAGTTTGACTAAAATCAATCAATTCCTTAATGAGATAGAGTGCAGACAAGTCATTTTTGGCCCAAAAATGACTGTTTTTGGGTCGCTGTGACCTCGAAAATGAGGTCTGCACCAAAAACAATTTATACCGCAATCAGGCATTCTGGTAACCTAATAAAGGGAGTCGAATAACTGCACGCTATAATCTGTAGTGACCTATAATACCTTCTACTGACCTATAATACGTCTAGTGACCATTTATAGACCGGACCTAATTTTCAGGTCACTAATTTACAAGTGTAAACAATAACATGCAACCTTTTATACATGGGAAAACAACAAAACTGCAAGTAAAAATCTTTGCAATATTTCTTTGAACAGATTTTCAGAAATTTCAGCTAAATTATTACCTTCTCTGCCTTTCCTGGTTGGAATAGCCCAATAAATGCGCACTGCTACTGCAGTTGCGTCTCAACCTCGAAAATAATTTCTAAAGCTAAGGTAAGCTATTTATTTGCAGATTTTCATACAGGATGTAAAACGCTGAGCGTTCATGTTGTTTCCTACGTCTTTGTGGCCAGGTGATGTCAGAAACTTTGCACTCTTTGACATCTTGTTATACTACGTATGCGCGCCATGGCACTGAATATCGTTTAAAATGCCACATTATATGCTGTCTTTTTTGCTTAAATTTGCTAAATAATTGCAAAACCCCTTGATTGTTTTGAATTGGGGTATAAACTAAATACATGATTAGTGTCTTTAATAATAAAATATAATCGGTTCGCCGCAACAATTTTATATTTCATTATTAAAGACACTAACCATGTATTTACGATATGTCACCCTCCCCTCCGGTGGGGGGACATAACAATAACTTATTACCCTTAAGATGCCAATCAACAATTGTCTCCGGCTTTGTTGTCTGCTCATTACCTTGTAAGTTACTGATGCAAACTGTGTTGATCCAGATCAGACTGCTCCTGAGGGAGCAGTCTGATCAGGGTCCACACTGTTTGCCTGTATGCAGAACTATTTTCAAAAAGTTTGCAAGAAAATGCAGCAAAGGACATAAAGAGACAACTTTTTCAGATGCAATTTTTCTTGGCATCTTAGGATTAAAGTAACTGGCAGACAACAAAGCCGATGACAACTGTTGTGATTGTCATTTTAAGGGTTAAACAATGTTTATAATCAAGAATTCTGACAAAGGCTATGTCATGTGGGGTCAAAGCTGACTTCCAATTCTTTAGAAATGGACTTGAACAGAATGTCAGTGCCAGAGTTGACAGAAATATTGATGACTGGATTAACAAATCCAATTAAACTGAAATCCTGGGCCCAGTTGTTCAAAATTAATGATGTCATTAGTTAACATACAACTTTGATCATTTGATATGGCAAATAAACAGATTTTTTTCCAAAAAAAATGTGAGTTGCTTTTACATTTAAAGCTACTTGCATTTTTCAGCAAAAATTCCATTTTATTAGATAATTATTAGAACAGTAAACTTTTTACCAGTAAAAAGTGTGTTAACCCTTATGCTGTTCATGACAACCCCTATCTTTGCAAACAGTGTAGATCCAGATCAGATGGAGAAGCCATCTGATCAGGATCTACACTGTTTGCCCTTCAGCTTATGAATTTGTAGCAATAAATTACATCAAGTAATTTGATTGGCTGATAGACAGAAATGGGTGTGGCTTAAATGAATATTCAGCAAGATAAGGGTTAAGCTAACAATGCTTTGAACAACTAGATCAGATCCCTATGTTATCATCTCATGCCATGCTAAATCCAAGTTTGACAAAAAACACAGTTTAACCTTAAATTGCTAATCACAATGATTGTGATCTGTTGGTTACTTTTAACAGTCATTGCTGCAAACAGTGTGGACCCAGATCAGTCTGCTCCTGTATGCAAAAATATGTTTCGTAAGTTGCAAGAAGATTCCACAGACTACACATCAGACAATGTTTAGATGCAGTTTTTCTCGTCATCTTTTTACTGTATGAAGGGGATATGCTGGGACATACCATATACAGTCGAAGCTCGATGCCTCGAACACCGATGGCTCGTGTGCCATGGATGTATCGAACCCATTCTTGAGCCCCTAGCGAAATCCTCTACATAAGAAATAGTGGGGGATAATTAAGGAGATTGTAGTCTTTTATCTTGCAAATGTATGCTGTATGTACTCATTAGAATCGCCTCGATGAGGCGATTCTAATGAGTACACACAGCATACATAATCATTATAGAACACCGAAAAGATGTCTAAAAGTATCTCGTTATGCCTCCTGACAGTAATCTCAGTGGCTCGAACTACCCCTGTCTCGAACAGATTTTCGAGGTCCCAAAGGTGTTCGAGCCATTGAATTTCGACTGTAGACCTTGGCAGAAGCAATTTGGAACTGAAGATACAACCAGTCTTAGTGGTAGTGCACAGACCAGTTTACACCATGAAAAATAACCTATTTGCTGTTGTCGGTTGTCATACATGTAAGGCCTGCTGTTCTTGGGGCAGGTAAGGATAGAGGAGGAATGTTATTATTTCTTGTTTTTCATCACTCTTTCTCCCATATCCCTCTCTTATATCTCCTCTACTTTCTCTTTTCTAAGGGAGACAATGCAAAATGACCCAAAAGGGTTGACATATCATTAAAGCCCAACACAGTTAATCATCATACATGCCACTGATGGCTTTAGCACTTTGCAGCCAATCCCGATATTTCCAGACATAATCATTCTTCATAGAGGATCTTACATGAGTGTTCGTGTACTATTGAATTTATTAAACGAGTTGAGGTAAACGGATAAAATGCTCGGCATAGCCTCGCATTTTATCCCTTTTCCTCAACAAGTTTAATAAATTCAATAATACATGAGCACGAATGCAAGATTCTATTTATCATTTGACATTAACAAGAGGGCCCAGAGGACCCTGAATCGCTCACCTGAGAATCAGTGTCTCTAGCACATTCTTGGCCCAAGGGCTATAATTTGAATAAACTTGGTAGCGGTCCACTAGATGAAGCTTCATACCAAATATCAAAGACCTGGGCTTTCTAGTTTCAGAAAAGAACATTTTTAAAGGTCTTTAAGCCTATGTAAAACCAGTGAGCCCTGGTGGGGGACATTTTTGGCACCAGGGCTATAATTTGAACAATCTCAGTAGAGGTCCACTAGATGAAGCTTCATACCAAATATCAAAGACCTGGGCCTTCTGGTTTCAGACAAGAAGATTTTTAAAGGTTCTTCCAATATAAGCCTATGTAAAACTAGGGGTCCCGGCATGGGGCATTTATGGCCCCAAGGCTATTATTTGAACAATCTTGGTAAAGGTCCATCAGAGGAAGCTTCATACCAAATATCAAAGACCTGGGCCTTCTTGTTTCAGACAAGAAGATTTTAAAGGTTTTCCCTTTATAAGCCCAGGTAAAACTGGTGGGCTCTGGCGTGGGGACATTTTTGGCGCCAGGGCTAAAATTTGAACAATCTCAGTAGAGGTCCACTAGATGAAGCTTCACGCCAAACATCAAAGACCTGGGCCTTCTGGTTTCAGACAAGAAGATTTTCAAAGGCTTTTTCCTATATAAGCCTATGTAAAACTAGTAGGTCCTGGCTCAGGGACATTTTTGGCCCCAAGGCTATTATTTGAACAATCTTGGTAGAGGTCCATTAGATGAAGCTTCATACCAAATATCAAAGACCTGGGCCTTCTGGTTTCAGACAAGAAGATTTTCAAAGGTTATCCCTGTATAAGCATATGTTAAACTAGTGGGTCCTGGCGCGGGGGCATTTTTTGGCCTCAGAACTATATTTTGAACAATCTTGGTAGAGGTCCACTAGATGAAGCTTCATGCCAAATATCAAAGATCTGAGGCTTCTGGTTTCAGACAAGAAGATTTTTAAAGTTTTTTCCCCATATACGCCTATGTGAAACCAGTGGGCCCCAGCACGGGGGACATTTTTGGCCCAAGGACTATATTTTGAACAATCTTGGTAGAGGTCCACCAAATGAAGCGTCATGCCAAATATCAAAGACCTGGGCCTTCTGGTTTCAGACAAGAAGATTTTTAAAGGTTTTCCCTCATATATGCCTATGTGAAACCAGTGGGCCCTGGCCGGGGGCATTTTTGGCCCCAGAACTATATTTTGAACAATCTTGGTAGAGGTCCACTAGTTGAAGCTTCGTGCCAAATATCAAAGTCTATGAAAAACTGGTGGGCCCCGGCGCGGGGACATTTTTGGCCCCAGGGCTATAATTTGAACAATCTTGGTAGAGGTCCACTAGATGAAACTACACATCATATATAGAAGGCCTGGGCCTTGCGGTTTCAGCGAAGAAGATTTTTTAAGTTTTCATTAAAAAAATCTATTTTTGGCTTCTCTGACCTTGATTTTTAACGGACCGGAACCATTTGAACAAATTTGAAAGGGGACCACCTAAGGATCTTTCCTGTGAAGTTTGGTCAAAATCTGATTGGTGGTTTAGGAGATGTCATTTGAAGAAAAAGTTTACGGACGGACGGACGCACGGACGACGGACAAAAAGTGATCACAAAAGCTCACCTGATCAGTACGTGAAAGGTGAGCTAGAAACACAATTTATTCACGATTCTTTAACAAAAATGTCAATAGTCCACCATTAGAAAACGCGACGTCTTTAAGTACGTCGTACATGTAAGGTTACGGAGCGTATCTAACTAATTTGCATATTTAATCCACTAGTGGATTATCGAATTTATTACATGACGTTATTATATTCTCAGACGGGACGTCAAATGATAAAAATATTTATTTTTTAGTGACAATAAGGCTTGACATTACATGTAAATCGTCTGTTGGAAGACGATTTACATGATATGTCAAGCCTTATTTTATCTAAAAATTAATTTAAACAAGAATTCAGCCAAAGACTGTCATGCCTAAATAGACTTGAACATCAGTGTGAAAGTTAGGGTTGTCCCAAATGTTGATGGCTAGAATAACAAGGCAACACAAGCGTAGCATCCCCTCGTAACTGCATACCATTCATCAACATGAAGGTTTGAAGCTTCTACGATGATAACTGTGTATTCTATCCTGTTCATAAGGTTTTTAAGGTCAAGTCCATTGTGACCTTGACCCTGAAAGTCAATAGGGTCCATCCTCTCTCCATGGGGAACATTTGTGGAAGGCTTGAAGCTTCTACAATGATAACTGTTGTCTTCTATCCTGTTCTCAAGGTTTTTTAAGGATCAAGTTCATTGTGACCTTGGCCTTTGACCCTTGACCTTGAAAATCAATAGGGTTCATCATCTTTCCATGGAGAACATCTGTGGAAGGTTTGAAGCTTCTACGAGGATAACTGTCACATGGTTTTTAAGGTCAAGTTCATTGTGACCTTGACCTTGAAAATCAATAGGGTTCATCGTCTTTCCATGGGAAACATTTGTGGAAGGTTTGAAGATTCTAGGATGATCTGTTTGTCTTCTATCCTGTTCACAATGTTTTTAATGTCAAGGCCATTGTGACCATGAAAATTAATATGGGTCATCGTCTTTTGTGGAAGGTTTGAGGCTTCTACGATGAAAACTTTTGTCTTCTATCATGTTCACAAGGTTCCGGAGGGACACACACACTAACACACACACAAACGGATGCAAGGCACCGATGCTATATCCCTGTCACAACGTTGTTGCGAGGGGATAACAAACAGACTCCTATATCACAAATCACACCATGCTTAACCCAATGCATGTGCGAAACCCCTAAAGTGGTACCTTGGCAAACAGTGCAAGCCCAGATCAGTTTGATCAGGGCCTGCACTATTTGCAAACAGAACTTTCCGTCAAAAATTGAATAAAAAAAAAACAAGAGGGCCATGATGGCCCTGGATCGCTCACCTGATCCATAGTGTAACAAGTGGGCCCCAGAGAGGGCCATTATTGGCCCCAGGGTTTTAATGTGCATAATGTTGAGGGAGGTCTTAAAGGTGAAGCTTCATACCAAACATCAACAAAGGCTATAATTAGAACAATCTTGGCAAAGGTCCACTAGATAAAGCTACACATCAAATTTCAAAGACCTGGGCCTTGCAGTTTCAGAGAAGAAGATTTTTTTTAAAGATATTCCCTACATAAGCCTATGCAAAACCAAATGGCCCCAGGGCTATATAAATCTATGTAAAAACAAAGGGCCCCGGCCCGGGGTGGGGGCATTTGTGGCCCCAGGGCTATAATTTGAACAATCTTGGTAGAGGTCCACTAGATAAAGCTCCATACTAAATATCAAAGGCCTTGGCCTTGCAGTTTCAGAGAAGATTTTTAAAGATTTCCCTATATAAGTCTATGCAAAACCAAAGGGCCCCGGAGCGGGGACATTTTTGGTACCAGGGCTATAATTTGAATAATTTTGATAGAGGTCCACTAGATGCAGCTTCATACCAAATATCAAAGACCCAGGCCTTGTGGTTTCAGAGAAGAAGATTTTTGAAGATTTTCCCCATGTAAGTCTATGTAAAACCATAGGGCCCCAGAGTGGGGGCATTTTTGGCCCCAGGGCTATAATTTTAACAATCTTGGTAGAGGTCCATTAGATGCAACTTCATACCAAATTTCAAAGTCCTGGGCCTTGTGGTTTCAGAGAAGATTTTTAAAGATTATCCCTATATAAGTCTATGTAAAACCAAAGGGCCCCGGGACGGGGCCACTTTTGGCCCCAGCACTATAATTTGAATCATCTTGGTAGGGGTCCTTTAGAAGAAGCTTCATACCAAATATAAAAGACCTTGGCCTTGTGGTTTCAGAGAAGAAGATTTTTAAAGATTTTCCCTATATAAGTCTATGTAAAACCAAAGGGCCCCTGAGCGGGGGCATTTTTGGCCCAAGGGCTATAATTTGAACAATCTTGGTAGGGGTCCACTAGATGAAGCTTCATACAAAATATCAAAGTCCTGGGCCTTGCGGTTTCAGAGAAGAAGATTTTTAAAGATTTTCCCTATATAAGGCCATGTAAAACCAAAGGGTCCCAGTCGGAGGCTTTTTTTGCCCCAGCACTATAATTTGAACAATCTTGGTAGGGGTCCACTAGATAAAGCTTAATTCCAAATATCAAAGTCCTGGGCCTTGCAGTTTCAGAGCAGAAGATTTTTAAAGATTTTCCCTATATAAGCCTATGTAAAACCAAAGGGCCCGGCGGCGGGGACATTTTTGGCCTCAGCACTATCATTTGAATAATCTTGTTAGGGGTCTTTTAGATGAAGCTTCATACCAAATATAAAAGACCTAGGCCTTGTGGTTTCAGAGAAAAGGATTTTTAAAGATTTTCCCTATATAAGTCTATGTAAAAACAAAGGGCCCCTGAGCGGGGGCATTTTTGGCCCAAGGGCGATAGTTTGAACAATCTTGGTAGAGGTCCATTGGATGAAGCTTCATTCTAAATATCAAAGTCCTGGACCTTGCGGTTTCAGAGAAGAAGATTTTTAAAGATTTTCCCTATATAAGTCTATGTAAAACCAAAGGGCCCCTGAGCAGGGGGATTTTTGGCCCAAGGGCTATAATTTGAACAATCTTGGTAGGGGTCCACTAGATGAAGCTTCATACAAAATATCAAAGTCCTGGGCCTTGCGGTTTCAGAGAAGAAGATTTTTAAAGATTTTCCCTATATAAGCCTATGTAAAACCAAAGGGCCCCAGGTGGAGGCTTTTTTTGCCCCAGCACTATAATTTGAACAATCTTGGTAGGGGTCCACTAGATAAAGCTTAATACCAAATATCAAAGTCCTGGGCCTTGCAGTTTCAGAGCAGAAGATTTTTAAAGATTTTCCCTATATAAGCCTATGTAAAACCAAAGGGCCCGGGGGTGGGGACATTTTTGGCCTCAGCACTATCATTTGAATAATCTTGTTAGGGGTCTTTTAGATGAAGCTTCATACCAAATATAAAAGACCTAGGCCTTGTGGTTTCAGAGAAAAGGATTTTTAAAGATTTTCCCTATATAAGTCTATGTAAAAACAAAGGGCCCCTGAGCGGGGGCATTTTTGGCCCAAGGGCGATAATTTGAACAATCTTGGTAGAGGTCCAATGGATGAAGCTTCATTCTAAATATCAAAGTCCTGGACCTTGCGGTTTCAGAGAAGAAGATTTTTAAAGATTTTCCCTATATAAGGCCATGTAAAACCAAAGGGCCCCGGAACGGGGGCATTTTTTGCCCCAGCACTATAATTTGAACAATCTTGGTAGGGGTCCACTAGATAAAGCTTAATACCAAATATCAAAGTCCTGGGCCTTGCAGCTTCAGAGCAGAAGATTTTTAAAGATTTTCCCTATATAAGCCTATGTAAAACCAAAGGGCCCGGGGGCGGGGACATTTTTGGCCTCAGCCCTATCATTTGAATAATCTTGTTAGGGGTCTTTTAGATGAAGCTTCATACCAAATATAAAAGACCTAGGCCTTGTGGTTTCAGAGAAAAGGATTTTTAAAGATTTTCCCTATATAAGTCTATGTAAAACTAGAGTGTTCACAAGTTTTTTCTTTAATTTGACCTACTGACCTACTTTTTGACCCGAAAAGACCTTTATTCAAACTTAGCCAAGATATTGTCACAATGACCATTCTGAGCAAGATTAATGATTTAACCAAACTTGTGGCCTCCTGAGTATTCACAAGGTTTTTCTATGATTTGACCTACTGACCTACTTTTCAACCGGACATGACCCATATTCAAACTTGACCGAGATATTGTCATGATGATCATTCTGAGCAAGTTTGATTATGATTGGACCAAAATTGTGGCCCCTAGGGTGTTCACAAGGTTTTTATATGATTTGACCCGCTGACCTACTTTTTAACCCGATATGACCCATATTCGAACTGGACTGAAATATTGTCACAATGGTCATTCTGAGCAAGTTTCATGATAATTGGACCAAAACAGTGGCCTTCAGAGTGTTCACAAGGTTTTTCTATGATTTGACCTACTGACCTACTTTTTGACCGGACATGACCCATATTCGAACTTGACCAAGATATTGTCATGATGATCATTCTGAGCAAGTTTGATTATGATTGGACCAAAATTGTGGCCTCTAGGGTGTTCACAAGGTTTTTCTATGATTTGACCCGCTGACCTACTTTTTAAGCCGACATGATCCATATTCAAACTTCACTAAAATATTGTCACAATGATCATTCTGAGCAAATTTGATGATGATTGGACCAAAATTGTGGCCTCTCGAGTGTTCACAAGGTTTTTCTATGATTTGACCTACTGACCTACTTTTTTACCCGACATGACCCAAATTCGAACTTGACCGAGATATTGTCATGATTATCATTCTGAGCAAGTTTGATGATAATTGGACCAAAACTGTGGCCTCTAGTGTGTTCACAAGAAAAAGTTTACGCACGACGGACGACGACGCCGGACATCTTACTGTCACAAAAGCTCACCATGACCTTCGGTCAGGTGAGCTAAAAAAAAAATAGGCCTGACACCCCTTATATGACAAATGGATTCAGCAATGGAAGCGTCCACTAAATAACCATTGGTTAAAATAGGTGGGAAAGAAATGAAATTGCCATCTTCTCTCTAAAATGTCTGGTACTTTATGGGTTTTGAAAGGCCTTCAGTAAAACAACAAACAATGAATACAAAATTCTGCTTTTATTTGTATGTTTTGCAATATAAATTAAAACTTTATTACCTGTGTGGATGATATGGACATCCAATAAATTCTATCTCTCTGCATTACATGTATTTCATTAACTACTGGTATGCTAGATTTGCCTAAGTTCTAGACAGTTTTTACCCTTTCATCACTGAGTTAGTGATTATGATTAAGATTCTCCCATCTTTGAATTTGGATATGCCATCATGTTAACAAGTCTTTGAAATGAACAGCCCTCTAAACCCCATTTTATAGAGAAAACTGGGGTTTACATAGGGTATATATTATTTTCTTCATTACTGCTCCAAGAAATAGATTGTAGGTATTCGTTAGCCACCCACAACCAATGTTTGCAGTGTAAAATTTTAAGGAAAATTTCACAGATTTTCATCCAAAAAGTAGCCATTTCGGAGATGAGAAAAAAATGCACTATGTTGCACAGGTGTGTTATCATAATGCCAAAGCTTGAAAATTTGGAGCTTAGTCAAAATCATTAATCGGATGGTAAATAGTAAAAATCCTACTGAAATGAGCCATCTCATCTGGATCTACACTGTTTGCATTGATATCTGTATCAGTTTGTAGGGTAGAAATGGTTAACTCTTTCACTGTATATCTAAAGGATGCAAGCAAAGCACTGAGAAGAATAAAAGAATCTTATATGGGTGTGAGGGGTGGATTGAAAAATCCGTTCCGAGGGACACTGTCCGGCATCACGAGGCTTGCCGAGTGATGCCGGACAGTGATCCCGAGGGACGGATTTTCCTATCCACCCCTCACACCCATATAGGATTCTTTTTCTTGCATACCTTCCATTTCTATTGCGAATTTTTAATGCTGCTGTCACTTTGGTTACCGACGTCCGCCATTTTATGATGACACAACAGGAATGTTTAGGGACGTCACGCATGACGCCGCTGCGCATGAGGTTGTAATCAACCAGTTCATTTATCAAACACGCGATTATATTCGATTTGGGGTCGGAACACCAGGGTCAGAACATAAATTTCTATCCCAGGGTAAAATCACGGATTTCCTTGTCTGGTGTGCAAGAAATCAATTTATCCAGAGATTCATAGAAACTGTGGTACCAGTATCATAATTAGTCCAGTTCATATTGCCCCAGCATATAAATAGACTGGGCTGCATTGTGCTATGGCACAGAGATAAAACTGACTGAACACGAGTACTGGTAAACCGCTAAGAAGGTCTAAGCCTGCCCAGGCAAAGTGGTGCGAGTCTGACATTCTTAGCAGTTATGTGCAGTAGGGCTTGAGGGCATCTAATAGTTGGGTAAAAGTTCCGCAAAACTGGAAGCAATGTCTCCAAAATGACCGAAATAGTGTTGACAGGAACATAAAACCTCAACACAAATAAACAAAACCAATTTTTTGAACAACTATAATTTACTACCCGATGTGTCAAAAATAGCTGGATGAGTGGCAAACAATGTCGACCCTGATGAGATGTTTGCTCAGGCCTGTGTCCAAATACATATAGTACACAACAACCTCTTTATAACACTATTGTTGGGGTCCATAGCAGAAACCGTGTTAGTTAAACAACCGTGTTATATCCAAACAAAAATGTGAAGATTATATAGAAAAATGACCATAAATGGTCATTTTTCTATATAATCTTCACATTTTTTGGATCCATCTTGAAACTGTCTTATATTCAAAATCGTTTTATAACGAACCGTGTGATAATGAAGTTATGGTGTAAATACTGTAATATGTTGGTTGGTTGGTTTAGAACAACAGTTTAATGGCCCAATCAACAATATGGTCATGTCAACCCAAACATGTCAAACAGCAAGATGATCAGCCCTCTCTCTTCTTCTTAACCCTTGTCCTGCTGAGCCCGGATATGTCTCTTCTTTCAAACAATGTAGATCCAGATCAGATGGCTTCTGAAGAAGCCATCTGATCAGGATCTTCATTGTTTGTCATTCAGTTTATGAATTTGTTGCAATAATTTGCATCAAGTAATCTGATTGGTTGATAATCGGTATTGGGTGTGGCATATATGAATATTTAGCAGGACAAGGGTTAATACAGACTCGGTAGTAGACACACAAATATTCTCTGTGGCATTTGAAACATGTCATGAGTTTAACAGACCAGTCAAGATCTTTTGGGTCATATTAATATGGTCAGTTTATCTAACCACACTTTTCCTGGGCAAGCTTATCCTTAAGCGTTTAACCAAAACAGTGCACATTAAATTTTGTCAGAAACTGACAAATGCACTTCTTGAATCAACAAAATGGAGATATATATGTAAAACAATGTTTTCAAAACACGTATGTATGTCAACACAAGCAATTTGATGGAATACATACAAGGATGGAACAAATTTTGATACAGAAAATTAAAGATTCATTTTTTAAAAAGTATTACCGTAAAAATCTTAAAAACTCGGACACCTTGATAACTTGCTGTAGTTCTCCTAAAATTTTAATAAATTTGTATCATGATCCAGCGAGGAGTCGAAAAGGTGCAGACGGAATGGCAAACAGTGTAGACCCTGATCAGACTGCCTCATCTGGGTCTACACTGTTTTCTTAGACCTGTCTATTCCAATACTTAGCATCATTACTATCAGTACATAATGATGTATTTTCTCATACATCATTATACAAAGAGCTGAAATTTTAAGACATACAAAAAATAACTTTCTAACGACGGGCTGGTAACCTGTTTTAACCATCATCATGCTGAAACCTTCCATACCTATTTTGAAAACAGTATAGATCCAGATCAGCTTAGGGTCTTTATTTTTTTTTCCATTTTGTTTTTGAATCAATGGTAAAAATTAAATCATGCAAAACAATAGTCTGAAAATCAAGAAGGAGTGTAGTATACAGAAATGTTCAGCATGGTGAGGGATAGCTTGCATTAACCGTTTTTGTACCAAATGGAATCTCCCTTCTTTCATTCAGTAGGAGTCCATTCAAAATTTAGGGGTGTCAGGTTGTGTTTTCTTCAAAATTTGTTTGGAAAATGGCTGAACTTTTTTGAAAATAGTGTAGGCCCTGATCAGACGCCGCAGAATGCGGCGTCTGGTCTGGGCCTGCACTGTTTGCCAATTACCCGTTTTGGGGTTTCTGGTACAAAATGGGTTAAGAATCCACAACATCAGAGATGATGATGGCTGGAAATGATATTTTTTTCCAATGAAAATATTGGTGACATTTTTTCTTATTTCAACTCCAAACATAAACTGTCAGTGCTACTTAGAACAGCCTCAGTGAGATGGTTCTACTGAGTACCCGCTATCTCTGTTTAAGCACAAAAATAGAAGTAACTTCCACAAAGTTACACTTTTCTTTAAATAAAGTGGGGCAGATCATTGCCTCCACTCCTATTTTGCAGGGTTGTAATTTATATGGACTTGTTAATGTGATGTATATACAGTCAAACTTCAATGGCTCAAACACCTTTGGGACCTCGAAAATCTGTTCCAGACAGGGGTAGTTCGAGCCACTGAGGGTTACTGTCAGGAGGCATAACGAGATACTTTTAGACATCTTTTCGGTGTTCTATAATGAAAATGTATGCTGTGTGTACTTATTAGAATCGCCTCATCGAGGCGATTCTAATGAGTACATACAGCATACATTTGGAAGATAAAAGACTAAAATCTCCGTAATTATCCTCCACTATTTCTTATGTAGAGGATTTCGCTAGGGGCTCAAGAATGGGTTCGACACATCCATGGTAAACGAGCCATCGGTGTTCAAGCCATCGAAGTTCTACTGTAGTACCAAAAGACTGTGATACAAAAATTAATGCCAAAAGGTCCAGACTAAAATCTGTAAAATCTGATGTCCAGTCTAAACTAAACACTAATCTACTTCTAACATTGCCTTATATAACTAAATCTGCTTTTGTCTATTCACTAATTATTTAATAAATATCTTCGAATTACAATGTATACAAAATATACCCAATATTATGCATACAGAACATACATCTATATGAAAAAAAAGCATTAACAACACATATGCTAATATGTCTTGCTTATACCAACGTTAAAAAAAGACAGTAAAATATATCTGCTATCAAAAGATACACTGTCACATTTATATATGAGATGCATCACACATAAATGGTCCTTCACAAATCTGACACCATTCATCATCCAGTTAAGGGGAATAGATTGGCATGTCAGTTTATCTACTATTTTTACATGGGAAACAACTTTTGGGATCATGTATGCTGAAGCACTCTAAAAAGGTGTCTACTCTTAAAGGGAAGAATTTGCTCCTTAGGAGCAAATCCTTTCCTTAAAAGAGTAGACCCCAAAAAACATTTGTGAAAGAGTTGCCTCCCTTGAAGGTGTGTGTAATAATGTTCGCCCTTCATATTTGAAAAGAACTTATACACTACCGTTGCGATCTGTGATTGAGCGTTTGAATATGGCTGATGAGGCCAATCTGGGCCCAGAAGGTTCGCCTGCATTTAGGATAGATGCCGAAGTGGGAGTGGAGGTGGCTCAAGCCTTGTGCACAGCACATTTTCTCTTGGCCTGTGGGTGTTTGCATTTTCTCCTGAATACACAGCCATGCACTACCAGAGGTTCGAGCCATTATGTGGTTATCTCTAGGCTTATTTATTGAACATCTAAACACTGATGGCTCTGACCAGACTGTGCAGTCTAGCTGTAGTCTTCACTGTTTGCATACAAGTACATGGATTTGTAAAGGACCACTTATGCACCATATCATCTATTGTAAGTGAAACTATTGTAATGGCCTCACAAAATGACTCGGCCCCCACCCATAGGGGCTTGAAGAAATATATGCGCTGCATGATGCTTCCATGCACAGCCGAATCAGGCCCACACACTAGTACTGGTAAACTGCTTAGAGGATCTAAGCCTGTCCAGGAACCGCGGTGCGAGGCGGACCATCCATGCTAATAAACTCTATTGGTTTCATTGGGCGACAGGGCTCGAGATGTCATTTCATTTCAATGTCGGGTAAAAGTCCCACAAAATTGGAAGCAACGTCTCCAAAATGACCTTTACAATGTTGACGGGGAAGTTAAACGTCAAATCAAACAAAACACATCACAAAATGACTGATTGTGTTGGATTAAAGGACACATGGGTTTTTAATTTAACGACACCTTGCAGGTCATTTTGTGTCATCTCACAGTGAAAGGGAAAAGAGATAGTGGAGATGAAAAAGAGGGACAGGGAAGAAAGAGGAAAAGGAATGAAAGTGAAGAAATGGAAAAAATAAATACATTCCCCCACTACCCTTACCTGCTATAGGGATAGAAGGTCTTTCCCAACTGCAAGCCAATACCAGTAAGACGCCATGGTTATGTAAGATATAGAATACCTTTGCCACACCCATCCACCCTCTCACAAAATAATATTTTACAACAGTTTCGCTTATAATATATAACAGAACCTTTTCATAACACTGTTGATGGGATTCGATAAAGAACAGACGTTGGCCAAGCAGAATGTAGGAAAAAAAAGTCACAGGAAACAAATGTCACGGATGAAAAATCACAGTATTGGGTAGGAAAAAGAATCACTGAAGAAAAGTCACAGAATTGATTTTAATCATGTTCAATATTTTTCTTATTTCTAGTCAAAATACAGATTGTGGTTCTAATAAGTATCGACAATCTATGTTTTTGAACAAAACTAAGAAAAATATCAATAGGGTATCATTATTATACCCCCGTAAAGCCCCGCTTTTCTCTATATGAAGTGGGGTTAAAAGGGATATTCATTGCTTGGGCTTGTTGACCTGTTTTTTTTTTTCTAAATATAAGCGTATTATATATATTTTTTCTAAATGAATGAACATTTAACATTCATTGTCTTAGAAACTTAACACTCTCTATATACATGTATGCATCACGTTAACAAATTAGAAGTCAAGGCAGTGATCTGTGAAATGAGCATCCTTTTTAACCCCACTTACAGGTAAAAGTCTGAAGAGTAGGTGTTGTCATTATTTAAACTTATTAGCAACATCCTTTTCATAGGAATATTTCTTTATTTTCTTATTTGTGACTTTTTTTCCAGTGACTTTTTTTCCATGACTTTATTTCTGTGACTTTTTTTTTTCCTGTGACCTTTTCTCCATGCACTGGCAAAGCAGCACACCGGCAAAGCAATCATGTTTTAGGAGAACAAAACTGCATACAGCATATGGTCATTTTTCTATATAATGTATATAGTTTGGTTAGAAAATGTTGTATCCAAAGTAAAGTATAGATATAATATAGTAAAATGGCTCTTTATGTGTTTTTGGGAAACATCAAAATACACAAATTATACATAAAAGACATTTTTTTGTATTTTTTATACATAGAAACGTATTTTAGTTTGGATACAATATTGATGGAATCCAGCTTTAAATCATATTATATGCAAAGTCATACTAAAATGGACAATGTAATAAAAAGGTTTGTGTACATCTGTAAATTTAAATTAACAACAATATCACAGTAGTCAAATGTATATATCTGTATAAATAACAATAAAGGACGGAAAATAAATGATATGGGATTCAAAGCTTGCTGCCTATATAAAATGTGAAATAAGCGATTAAAATATTGTATCATAGTTCTAGACAAGGAGACAATCTAGCTATATATTTATTTCTTGTTAGAAACGTATATTGTGGGTACTTGTTGATTCCAATTAGTACCCACACTACGTTGTTTAAGGGGAATGGGAACATCTAGCACATTTTTCTGCCATTTTTCAAAGGGAGATAACTTTCGTGACTTCCTGTTCGCTTTACTATTAGCCCTGTCCCACTGAAAAAGGGGTCTACTCTTAAAGGAAAGAATTTGCTCCTGAGGAGCAAATTCTTTCCTTTAAGAGTTGACCCCAATTGACATGGGAGACAAAATACTTTTGCAGAAGTTGCCTCCCCTGAAGGTGTTCCCATTCCCCTTATGGAGAAATAAACTTTACCCCAAAACTATTCTTGTTACTCCTCATCTGGTGCTATGTTGAAGTTAAAAGGTACATTTTCCCAATCTTGAACATCTATCTTTATCTTATTTCAAAACACAACCTTGAAATTTGCTTATTCATTCACCATTGATGTGCAGTAGCATCTGGCTAGTATTCCATCACAGCCCATAAGATGGCAAAAAAAACTCCCAACAATTGTCATCTGCTTTGTTGTAACTAATGTTGTGAGAACTTGTGGCCCGACCCCATTGCTGGTATAAAGAGGTAATAAAATATGTTTAACCTAACCTTTGTTGTCTGCTGGTTACTTTTAAATAATAATAATAATAGTAATCCAACTTCTTTATAGCGGGTGACACATTTAATAAACTAGTACTGATCTTCCGATATGGCCCTCTTTTTCATCCTGGTAGAAACCAGTACTAAGCAAAGTGGATAAAGTCTCTTGCTCAAGGAAAAACTCTTGACACTTAGGAGGATCGAACTGGCTACCTCTCGATCTCAAATTTGATGCTTTTCCACTGCACCACAGTGCTCCACCATTGAAAGCCATTGTTGCAAAAAGTGTGGACCCAGATCAGACTGCTCTTTGGGGAGCAATCTGATCTTGGTCCACACTGTTTACCTGTACATAAAAACATTTTTAAAAAGCTTGCAGTTTTTCATGGCATCTTAAGGGTAAAGACAAATGGCACAGCTCCAGAGATTCAGTAATGATAAATTTGGGATAATTTTTAATATTTTCCATAAAAAAATCATACATTGTGGGTACTTCTTAGACTTGCCACATTAAGGCAATTCTACTGAGTACCCACAACATGTTTTTGATCAGAAATAAGGAAATTTATCAAGACACCTCCTCAGTAAGCGCTATGAATGAGTACATCTTACACTTTTTTCAACAGATCTTAACAAGGTTTATATCTGACTTTTAAAGTCTGTTGTTAGATCTTAACTGCATGCACTTTTCTTCTTTTAGGCTTGTCTCCTCTTTTCTCATATCATTACAGACATTTCCACACAAACACACTGAAATTGAAAAACATATTATTTTTCATTAGCCCTTATCCTGCAAAACATGACAACCCCTACCTTTGTAAAGTGTACATACAGATCAGATGGTTGGTTGATAGTGAGAATTGGGTGTGTGAAATTAGTTTATTCAGCAGGATAAGAATTAATTTAAAGGGGAATGGATACACTTTCAATGGACTAAACAGTTATAAATATTTCTATTTAAATGTAAATTTCACACAGCAAGTAAGAACAAGAGGGCCATGATGGCCCTGAATCGCTCACCTGAATCCAAGATGTTTCAAAGCTTATGGAAATGAAGGATTCACTGTTTTAAGGAGATGTGGATCAAAGTCTTTTATGTTTGGAGGCCATTTTTCATTGTAGTGGAACCATTTTAGCAGCAATAGAGGTAAATTTCTGTGAAATTATTTTGAAATAGACCATTATTTTGAAAATGGGTCATTTGCCTCGAGATGAGAAGGTGTCATTTAAAGGTTTTTCTATTTTTAGCTCTGGCGGCCATTTTGTTTAACGGAGCGGAACGATTTAGGCAATTTTGAAAGAGGCTCACTCAAGGAACATACCTGTGAAATTATTTTCAAATTGGGCCATTTGCATAGGAGGAGGTGTCATTTAAAGGTTTTCTATTTTTAGCATTGGTGGCCATTTTGTTTAACGGAGTGGAACAATTTAGGCAATTTTGAAAGAGGGTTACTCAAGGAACATACCTGTGAAAATATTTTCAAATTGACCCATTTACCTAGGAGGAGATGTCATTTAAACGTTTGTCTATTTTTAGCTCTGGCAGCCATTTTGTTTAACAAAGCAGAACCATTTGGGCAATTTTTAAAAAGGATCACCTAAGGAACCTTCTTATGCAATTAATACCGAATCAAGCCATTTCCTAGGTGGAGATGTCATTTAAAAGTTTTTTCATTTTTAGCTCTGGTGACCATTTTGTTTAACCAAGCAGAACCATTTCGTCAATTTTGAAAGAGGGTCACTCAAGGAACATTCCTGTTCAATTGTTTTCAAATTGGGCCATTTACCTAGGAGGAGATGTCATTTAAAGGGTTTTTCTAAATTTAGCTCTGGCAGCCATTTTGTTTAACGGAGTGTAACAGTTTAGGCAATTTTGAAAGAAGGTCTTTCAAGGACCATCCGGTGAAATTATTTTCAAATCAGGCCATTTGCCTGGGAGGAGATGTCATTTAAAGGTTTTTCTATTTTCAGCTCTGGTGGCCATTTTGTTTAACCGAGCAGAATGATTCAAGGAATTTTGAAAGAGGGTCACTCATGGAACATTCATGTGAAATTCTTTTCTAACCAGGCCATTTGCCTAGGAGGAGATGTTATTTAATGGTTTTTCTATATTTAGCTCTGGTGGCCATTTTGTTTAACGGAGCTGAACGATTTAAGCAATTTTGAAAGAGGGTCACTCAAGGATCATTCCTGTGAAATTATTTTCAAATCAGGCCATTTGCCTAGGAGGAGATGTCATTTAAAGGTTTTTCTATTTTTTAGCTCTGGCAGCCATTTTGTTTAACGGAGTGGAACGATTTAGGTTATTTTGAAAGAGAGTCACTCAAGGAACATTCCTGTGAAATTATTTTCAAATCGGGCTCTTTGCCTAGGAGAAGATGTCATTTAAAGGTTTTTCTATCTTTAGCTCTGGTGGCCATTTTGTTTAACAAGCGGAACGATTTAGACAATTTTGAAAAAGTGTCACTCGACGAACGTTCCTGTGAAATTATTTCCTAATCATGCCATTTGCCTTGGAGGAGATGTCATTTAAATGTTTTTCTATTTTTAGCTCTGGCGGCCATTTTGTTTAACAGAGTAGGACAATTTAGGCAATTTTGAAAGAGGGTCACTCAAGGAACATTCCTGTTAAGTTATTTTCAAATCGGGCCATTTGCCTAGGAGGAAATGTCATTTGAAGGTTTTTCTATTTTTATCTCTGGTGGCCATTTTGTTTAACGGAGCGGAACGATTTAGGCAATTTTGAAAGAGGGTCACCCAAGCAACATTCCTGTGAAATTATTTTCAAATCGGGCCATTTGCCTAGGAGGAGATGTCATTTAAAGGTTTTTCTATTTTTGGCTCTGGCGGCCATTTTGTTTAACGGAGCAGAATGATTAAGGCAATTTTGAAAGAGGTTCACTCAAGGAACGTTCCTGTGAAATTATTTTCAAATTGGGCCATTTGCCTAGGAGGAGATGTCATTTAAAGGTTTTTCTATTTTTAGCTCTGGTGGCCATTTTGTTTAACGGAGCAGAACGATTTAGGCAATTTTGAAAGAGGGTCACTCAAGGAATATTCCTGTGAAGTTATTTTCAAACACAGCCATTTGCCTAGAAGATGTCATTTAAAGGTTTTTCTATTTTTAGCTCTGGTGGCCATTTTGTTTAACGGAGCGGAACGATTTAGGCAATTTTGAAAGAGGGTCACTCAAGGAACATTCCTGTGAAATTATTTTCAAATCGGGCCATTTGCCTAGGAAAAGATGTCATTTAAAGGTTTTTCTATTTTTAGCTCTGGCGGCCATTTTGTTTAACGGAGCGGAACGATTTAGGTAATTTTGAAAGAGGGTCACTCAAGGAACATTCCTGTGAAATTATATCAAAATCCATTCACTGGTTTAGGAGGAGATGTCATTTAAGTAAATTGTTGACAGACGCACGACGCACAACGCACGACGGACGACGGACATTGACCGATCACAATAGCCCACCTTGAGCCTTCGGCTCAGGTGAGCTAATAAGTGGGGGAGGGGAGGTAACACACCCATGTGACATTGTGCATTTTTTCACATCTCGAAAATGGCTACTTTTCTGATGAAAATCTGTGACATTTTTCTTATTTCTACTGCAAATATCAGAAGCCTCAGTGGTGCAGTGGTTACACTACTTGCATTGTTAATCAGGGGTCGCAGGATCGATCCTGGGCTTCTCCAGACTTTGGGATGAGTCTTTAAACTGAGGTCCTGTCTCCGTATGACCTTAGCTGTTGGTGGGATGTAAAACTCAAACACTCACCCACTCTACTGCAAACATAGGTTGTCGGTGCGCGTTAGAACCACCTCATTGAGTACCTACAACCTATGTCTTGGAGCAGAAAAAAGAAAAATAATGTATATCCTGTAAACCCCATCTTTCTCTACATAAAGTGGGGTTTAGGGGGTGTTAATTTCATGGACTTGTTCACGTAACATGTAGGTTTCTGTATTCTAACTTACCTGCAGTCATCCCCTCCTGTACTGACCAGGAACTTATCATCGAAAGTAAATCTCACATTGGTCACATGTGCTGAATGGCCGACAAATGATTTGTGAGGTGCCTGCAAATACAGAAGTTATTTTCAATCAACTTAAAGAGGATGTGTATACTTTAGGGGAGGCCACTCTTTCGAAAATACTTTTGTCTTCTTTCCACAGGGGTCAAACCTATAGGAAAGAATTTGCTAAGGAGCAAATTCTTTCCTTTAGGAGTGGATCCCTCTTGGAGAGAATTTCTGATTACAGGAAAGTGAACAAGAAATCACAAAATGGCAGAAAAAGCTCTAGGTGTATCCTTTCCCCTTAAGGTATAAAGAGATTTGTGCTAACATCATATACATATATATCTAAATATCAATCAATAATTCTTAAAATGATTCTTGAAAATAACAATACATGTACTTTTAGGAGTTACCAATTTTGCAAAGGAAGTCAAGTTAAATTGCAGTCCTTTGCAAAACAAGCTCTTCCTTTCATATGTAAATAGAGAAATGGTACTATTCATTACTTATGAGTGAAAAAATAAACAGCAGTATTTAGGTAAATACAGCTAGACATGTAAGTATACACACTAATTGATTTAAATACATCACATATTTCATGCATCACCTATGATTTGACATGTAAATTGATGTTTTGTTATAAAAATTACCGGTACCATGCAGAAAATGGGAGCAAGATTATGCAAAGATATGCTCACTGAGACAATCTGAGCAAATGGTTCAAAAGATTCACTGTTGTTTTTTTTATTTTATTTTTTTTTTTTTTTAAATCAGGCTTATCTCATCATGAAAGCATGCCTATTCAAAGATATTGGAAATATTTTACCACCAAAAATGACATTTTTTCAGATAAAAATGCTACAAATTTCAATATATCTGCTCAAAACATAGATTCTGTGTACTCGTTAGAACCGCCTTGCCGAGGCGGTTCTAACGAGTACTCACAAGCTATGTTTTTGAGCAGAAATAAGAAAAATAACATATACCCCTGTAAACCCCAGTTTTACTATATAAAAGTGGGGTTGAAGGGGGTCAAAATTATATAGGCGTGTTCTCGTGATGTGAAACTCTGCTGAGTAAATCTGCCATAAGGCACATTTTGTATCACACAGTTTATATCAATTCATTCTCAAACAGCTATAGGCAGTACTGCAATTAACAGCACAAAAAAGCTAAAGTGCATGAACATTCATGAGTCGTAATGAGTCATATAGAAGATAATTTTTTTTACTTCTATTTAGAAAGATATGTTGTGGATACTTGCAAGAATTGTTAAGGCGATTCTAAAAAGTACCCATAATATATGTTTTTAAAACATATATGTTTTTAAAACATAAGATATAAGATATAAGAAAAATGTAAGCCAATACAATCTACATTACTTCTTGTTTTCTGAAGCTACGAGTGTATGGCTCTAGTGCTGGCTTGTAAAGCAAATATATAAATAACAACATTTCCTTCTGAAATGTACAAATGTGTCTAGTATTGAGAGTAGTCATGTATGCTTATATCTGAGGTGCGTTCAACAACGTGGGCGCCCGCTGAGCACTCGTCTGATGCCTCCTGAATGCAAGCAATCGCCCGAGTGCCAGCGAGTGCTTGCAATACAGTCTGAGAGGTGTACCATTGGGTACTGAATCCTTTGGGCAAGCATGAAGGGAATGGAGGTTTGGCCTCAGCTAAATTGGGGAAGAAAAATGTGTGTTTGTAGCCGTCTTAACAGGTATTAACTAACTTCCACACAACTATTTCCCCAAGCAGAACTAGCAGAATTAAACTTCAGGGGCCAGGGGCCAGTTGTTCAAAGACTCGTTAGCGGTCATATTTTTAACTGTTCTAGCAAGTAAAATATCAAAAATTTTTGCTGAAAAAATGTGAGCAGCTTTTGCATCTGCAAAAGCTGCTCACATTTTATCAGCAAAAATATTAGCATATTTGCCATATTTAATGATCAAAGTTTTAACGATACATTAACTAATGACGTCGTTAGTTTTGAACAACTGGCCCTCGTCGTTAGTTAACATATCGTTAAAACTTTGATCAATAAATATGGCAAAAATGCTTAAATTTTTGCTGAAAAAATGTGAGCAGCTTTTGCGGACGCAAAAGCTGCTCACATTTTATCAGCAAAAATACCAAAATTTACGATATTGTACTTGCTAGAAGAGTTAACAATTTGACCACTAACGAGCTCGTTAAGCTAACGATGCTTTGAACAACTGCCCCCTGATAGACAGGGAAGCAGACTAACAGTCTAAGGTTGCCATCTTGATACAGCAAGTACCCACTGTCATTCAAAAGTGTGTTTTTTTGTTTGTTCAAGCATTCAAGGGAGGGCTTGCATTGTTGAATGCACCATCAGTATACTTGTTGGCACAAATATTTTTAATGTGTCTAACCACATCACCAGATACCGGAAAGTAATGACAATAATAGTGGTACAACTTTTCTTATTTTTCTCCTTAAAACATTCATTGTGGGTACTTGTTAGAATCAACTGGTACCAACAATGTTTCCAACAAGCAATAAGAAAAAATATCCCATAATTATCCTCATTTATGCCTCCATATCTAGAGCTAAGATATCAGTAACATATCTGCTGGAAAAAAAAAATAATGTACTAGTCTAACTAAGGAATTACAAAATTCTATCTGAATCATAGCTCTATATAGGATAATCAATGAATAATTTGTCTTATTTTGCATGAAAACCTGTGTTGTGGGTACTTGTAACAAGTACTTTATCACAACATATATATAATGCATCTGAAGTGAGATAAGGAAAATTATCCCCCACATATCCTTATTATTCATCTTTATATGGAGATATGGATTCAATAAAATAACTAACCCATTCAGTACCAGAAACCCATGAAGGGGTACCTTGGCAAACAGTGTAGGCCCAGATCAGATGCCGCAGAGTGCGGCCTCTGATCAGGGCCTACACTATTTGCAATAAGTTAAGCCATTTCCCAAATAAATTTTGAAGAGACTCAACCTGACACCCCCAAATTTTGGAATGGACTCCTGTTATATATAAGGAGGAAGATTCCATTTGGTACAAAAAGGGTTAAATGACTTAAGTTATTATCATTTCTTAACACTAATATATAATGGAGACTATACTATGTTTCAAGGGGAGTTAATTATATGGGTTCAACAATTAGGAATTTGGACTGACCACCACCTCTTAAATCGAAGTTTAGATGAAAGACTATTTGGGAATTAATATGGAATCAATACACTGGTCTTAGATACATCTTAACCCTTATCTCATTTAGCCACACCCATTTCTGACTCTAAACCAATCAAATTACTTGATGTAATTTATTCCTACAAATTCACAAAATGAATGTCAAAGTGCAGATCCTCATCAGATGGCTTCTGAATCTGGATCTACACTGTTTGCAAAAGTAGGGGTTGTCATGAACAGCAGGATAAGGGTTAATGGTGTTCAACATGGGAAATTTGAAGATGTTAAACTTTTAACGAATGCAATAAAGCAATTTACAATATGCAAATTTGTGCAATTGTAAAACTTCTGGGGCCAGTTGTTCAAAACTAACGACGTCGTTAGATAACGTATCATTAAAACTTTGATCATTGAATATGGCAAATATGCTGAAATTTTTGCTGAAAAATGTGAGCTGCTTTTGTGGATGCAAAAGCTGCTCACATTTTTTCAGCAAAAATACCAAAATTTTCGATAGTTTTCTTGCTAGAACAGTTAACAATTTGACCACTAACGAGCTCGTTAAGCTAACGATGCTTTAAACAACTGGACCCTCACCTACAGGCACAAAGATGGAGACTCAGGATAGAAATATTTGGATACAATTCTTCTGGAGTGTTTAGTATCACAACTCTTACTACAGATTTCAATATTCAACTTTGGAGTGGATGTGATACTCAGTAACCATCAAATGCCAACGAAATTCAATAGTGTTGCTGCATCTTTTGATCACCAAACTTCAGATAATGACATCACAAACTGACAAGGGCATGAAAGTATTAGGCCAATTATGACACAAGTCAGATGAGCATTCAAATGGGTGCATCTCACTGAGCCCTGGGCTTGACCAATTGTAGGCATCCATTTGACATTAATATATAGAACCTATAGCAACAGATACGGTAATTATTTTGTGATATTTGAAGGATAGTTTTCCTTATTTCTCCATATAAACCTATGTTGTGACTACTCATTAGAACTGCCTCGGTGAGGCGGTTCTAATGATTACCCACAACATAGGTTTTTATGGAGAGTTGACAGTAACTATCCTTCAACAATCACAAAATACTTAACCCTTTATCATCCTGGTCCTTATACCATATATGTTGCTATGGAACCCTTTAGAACAATTTTTCATTTAATGACTCATAAAGCTAACAAAACTACAAGCAGTTGAACAACTTAAATATCTATGCTGCTATACATAATACTGCTTTGAATCACTGAAAACTGGGACAGTAATGAATGCAATCAACAATGCATGGGCAGCACATGATTCATAAATTTTCTGAAAAGCAACAACTATGGGGTCGGCTGACACATATCTGAGCCAGGTCAAGCTAACTAGGATTCAATGCATCTACATTGGTGATCATCAATTATTCAGTCATCATGTATATTTACACTCTTAGTAAATTTACAGAATATCCCTAGTCAATTACAGGCATGCAATGTTGTTCATAAGTCAATGACTACAATGACTCCTGCAACATCAAAATTAATGATCATTCAGTGACATCAAAAAGAAACCATGGTTCTCTCCAATATGACTGGACGGTGGCAATGTTAAGGCAGCAACAATGCTCTTCCGCTGTTAACCCATTTTGTACCCTGGTACAATAAGATACCCTGGCAAATAGTGCAGGCCCAGATCAGACACCGCAGAATGCGGCGTCTGATCAGGGCCTTCGCTGTTTACAAAATGTTCAGCTACTTTCCAAATAAATTTTGAATAAAACACAACCATACACCCCTAAAGTTTGAAATTGGGTCCTGCTACATATAAGGAGGAACATTCTATTTGGTACAAAAAGGGTTAAGGAATCAACAATGCTCTTCCGCTGTTAACAGGAAAACTGAATGGAATTATTTTCTTGTTTCAGCCCTCAAAACCGACTTTTTTGTTGCATAATGGATGGAAAATAAAGTTTATATAAGTAACAAAGTTAATTTATTTAATGTTAATTGAAGTATGAACAACATGAGCTCATGAGCAAAGTTTAAGTGAACCCCTTCAGGGTCCATTTACTTTGCTTACGAATAGATGTTGTTCATACTTCAATGAGTGTTAAATAAATTACGTTCATTTCTTAAATGTGTAGTGATGTAAGTACTCTGCATGTAAGAAATAAGGGGGATGGTAACAGTTTCAGCTAAGTCATCTCTTTGAAAACATTTTTTGTCTCCCTTAAGAATATGGGTACCATGTACATCAGTATTAATGCAAGAATGGTCATTATACATGAACTGGCTCAGATATTCTGATAGCGAGTATGCTCAATTAATAGGTAATGTGTTACAAATAAGAACAGGAAAATTTTAGGATATGTAATGTTACTTTATAAGGTGCCCAAGTTCTGGTGTAATTACATGTACAGCAGGTTTCACCAAAAATGGTCACAGTAGTGAAGCAACAAACTGTGAAGACCTGGGGCCAGTTGTTCAAAATTAACGACGTCGTTAGTTAACGTATCGTTAAAAGTTTGATCATTTATTCTTGCAAATATGCTAATATTTTTGCTGAAAAAATGTGAGCAGCTTTTGCATTCGCAAAAGCTGCTCACATTTTTTCAGCAAAAATACCAAAATCTTAAATATTAAACTTGCTAGAACAGTAAACAAAATGACCACTAACGAGCTCGTTAAGCTAACGATGCTTTGAACAACTGGCCCCTGATCAGACTGGGCTTTCAATGTTTGCTGAGACACTTCTGTTCCAATTATGGAATAGCTCCAGACAAGGAAGAGTAACAAGAATAATTAAGGGGAATGGGAACACTTTGTAAATTTTCCGCCATTTTTTAAAGGGAGATAACATTCAGGACTTCCTGTTCACTTTTCTATAAGCCCTGTCCCACTGAAAAAGAGGTCTACTCTTAAAGGAAAAAATTTGCTCCTTAGGAGCAAATTCTTTCCTTTGAGAGTTGACCCCTATTGAAATGGGAAACAAAAACAGTTTTTGCAGGAGTTGTCTCCCCTGAAGGTGTATCTGTTCCCATTAATGGCAAACTTTCCTTATTTCTTGTTAGAAACATATTTTGTGGGTACTTGTTAGAATTGCCTCATTAGAAGCGCCTCAATGAGGCAATTCTAACAAGTACCTACAAAATGTTTTATGGAGAAAAAAAAGAAACATTATCCCCACTTTATCCTCGTAACTCCTCTTAATCTGGAACTATGATTTGGAGGAGTAATGAGGATAATTAAGGGGAATGGGAACACCTTCAGGGGAGGCAACTCCTGCAAAAGTATTTTAGTCTCCCATGTCAATAAGGGTCAACTCTTAAAGGAAAGAATTTGCTACCGAGGAGCAAATTCTTTCCTTTAAGAGTAGACCCCTTTTTCCATGGGACAGGGCTTATAGAAAAGCGAACAAAAAGTCCCAAAAGTTGTCTCCCTTTGAAAAATGGTGAAAAAATCTGCCAGGTGTTCCCATTCCCCTTAAGGCATAGTTTTCCTTATTTCTGTTAGAAACATATTTTGTGGGTACTTGTCAGCTGTGAGGCTATTCCAACAAGTATCCACAACATAGGTTTTTGTGGAGAAATAAGAAACAATATCCTCGCTACTTCTTAATCTAGAGCTATGTATGTATGCTGCATCCCAGCAGGCATATGGCGTAATTGTGACGTCATATCAACGTCGATGCGACGTCATGACATTAATGCAATGTCACATCAACGTTGGTGCAACGTTGTGACGTTGCACCGACGTTGATTTGACATTGCCCTAGCGACGTGTGGCTGCTGGGATGTAATAGAAAATCACTGTAGGCAAAAATATTCCTGTTTTTACAATATTAAACTAAGTCTTTATTTAATGTAAAATTGTGTCATTCATCACTCACCACTTCCTGTGTAAATAAGATAAAAATAAGAATATGAGAAAAAGAACAAAACAGAAAACAACAAAAATACATGCAGCACCAGTTTCATAAAGAACTGCAGGAAGTAAGTAAGTTGAAAGTAGCCCCCAAACAGAAACTGTGTTTGTTTGTTTGAGGTTGAACATAGGGTTTATATGCATGGATGGGTCGACTCGCACTGCATTGCCTGGGCAGGCTTAGATCCTCTAAGTGGTTTACCAGTACTGGTGTGTGGTTGGTTTCAGCACTGCGTGGAAGCAGCATGCAGCCCATCTATTTCTTCAAGCCCCGATGGGTGGGGGCTAACAGAAACTGTGTACAATACATTTATGGTTTTAATTGTGTCTGCTTACATTTTTGATTATATGTGTTTACAAAACTGGCTCTTGCTTAGGGATATAAACAAGAATTCCACTGCAAGTTATGCTACACTGTAGGGACAAAATCTGACTTGAACATTAACTCATTGTATACTAGCCGACTCTTCCATTGCTATATGTTGGACAAGTCTATTTGTCATATACGGGGTGTCAGGCCTATTTTTCATTTTTATTCTATTTTTGACGGAAAATTTGGTTAGCAAATAGTGCAGGCCATGATCAGATGTCACATTCTGCAGTGTCTGTTCTGGGCCTGCACTGTTTGCCAAGGTACCCCTTTAGGGGTTTCCCGCATCCAATGTGTTAATGTCATTGCTAAGGCCGACACATATGTTGACAGCTGGATGAACAAACAAATGAACAGACAGAATATCAGACCCCTTTACCGCTAAATTAGCGGGCAAAACAAAAATATCTTCAAAGAGTGGCAGTCAAGAAGCAAGAAGAACATTACTGTAATACATGAATCCAGAATTCAGATGCATTGCATATTGAAAGAGCTAAAGTGCCATGTTAATATATACATGTATAATAAAATAAAAGTTATGATGACAAGCTCAATGTAAGTTTCAACAGGTAATGAAGACAGCGAAGACAATTTATGGATCATTTTACAATTATAGATCTTCATAAAATACTTCACCACAACCTTGTCATAACACGGTTCATTATAGCACAGTTTTGGATATAACACGGGTTCAAGATGGATCCCAAAAATGTATAGATTATGCAGGAAAATGACCATAAATTGTCATTTTTCTATATAATCTATACATTTTTGTTTGGATAGAACACAGTTGTTTAACTAACACGGTTTCTGCTTTGGACCTCATTACTAGTGTTATAAAGAGGTTTTCGTGTACTAAGAAATGCTTCCATAAGGCAATCATTTAACCTCAGTGCAGCATTCTAAAGTGTACCTGTCATGTATGTGTCTATGCTGTAAAAAGTGAGAAAATCAGGCTTGGCATTACATGTGAACAACAGCCAATTCATATGAAATATCAACCTGATTTTCTCAGATGAAATAAGACAAATTGTTTAATAACCTTGTTTAATAATCTTGAAAATGCCATATGCTGTAGTTCTGCTCAGTTTATAACTTTAAAGGTTAAATCTGAAAGAAAGACCTAAACACATTAAATATCTGTTTCAACTTATGTCCAGAAGCATCCGTAGTGTAGTGGTTATGCTGCTCACCTTGTAAACCAGGGGTCACAGGTCGGGCTTCTCCAGACTTTCAGATGAGTCTTTAAACCGAAGTCCCATCTCAGTATGGCCTTAGCTGTTGGGACGTAAAACTCAAACACTCACTCACACACTCAACTTACGTGTTTTTCTTCACATGGGAATTCAAACAGCTTCACAAATCCTGAATCATCTCCAGTTGCTAGGGCTGTTCCCATATGTGACAGGTGTGAGCAGTTTACATCAGCTTTACTGGCATCCTTTGGCCAGATCCCTAAAACCTCCTGACCCAATACACTGAAAGGGAAAAATACATGTAGAAATAGTTTCTTTGAGCTTTGGTGACACAAATCAAATGGCTTGGGCCATCCATTGTGACTCTTCATTTCGATAACACACCAGTGCGATGTAGTGTGTTATTTCACAGCCCCAAAATGGCTACTTTTCTGATGGAAATCCATGATATTTTGCTTATTTTTACTGCAAACATATATAGGTTGTGGGTGCTCGTTAGAACCGCCTCATAGAGGCGGTTCTAACAAGTACCCACAACCTATGCTTTAGAACAGAAACAAGAAAAATAATGTTTACCCCCCTAAACCCCAGTTTTCTCTACATAAAGTGGGGTTTAAGGGGCTAATCATTTCACAGACTTGTTCACGTGACATCATCATGTTAACAAGTTTGTATAATGAACACCCCTCTAAACCCCACTTTATATAGATAATAGTGGGTTTACAGGACTATACATTATTTTTCTTATTTCTGCTCTAAGACAAAGCTTGTGGGTTAGCACTGCCTCAATGAGGGGGTTCTAATGAGTACCAACAACATAAAAATAAGAAAAATATTACAAATTTTCATACAAGAGGGCCCAATGGCCCTATATCGCTCACCTGTTTGGAACCCAGGGGCATGATTGGCAGGAATTATGTAGGTGACCACTTGCCGTCGCTACATGCTAAATATCTAAGCTCTGGGCCCTGTGGTTTCAGAGAAGAAGATTTTTGAATCTTTTTTCCCATTATGAGTCTATGGGAGCTAAGGGGCCCCAGGGCGTGGCCCATTTGGATCCCATGGGCATGATTGACAGGATTTATGTAGGTGACCACTTGCCATTGCTACATGCTAAATATCTAAGCTCTGGGACCTGTGGTTTCAGAGAAGAAGATTTTTGAAGCTTTTTTTCCATTATGAGTCTATAGGAGCTAAGGGGCCCCAGGGCGTGGCCCTTTTGGACCCCAGGGGCATGATTGGCAGGAATTATATAGGTGACCACTTGCCGTTGCTACGTACTAAATATCTAAGCTCTGGACCCTGTGGTTTCAGAGAAGAAGATTTTTTAATCTTTTTTCCATTATGAGGCTATGGGAGCTAAGTGGCCCCGGGGTGTGGCCCATTTGGACCCCACGGGCATGATTGGCAGGATTTATGTAGGTGACCACTTGCCATTGCTACATGCTAAATATCTAAGCTCTGGGCCCTGTGGTTTCAGAGAAGAAGATTTTTGAAGCTTTTTTTTCCATTATGAGTCTAAAGGAGCTAAGGGGCCCCGCGGCGTGGCCCTTTTGGACCCAAGGGGCATGATTGGCAGGAATTATATAGGTGATCACTTGCCGTTGCTACGTACTAAATATCTAAGCCCTGGGCCCTGTGGTTTCAGAGAAGAAGATTTTTTAAGCTTTTTTCCATTATGAGTCTTTGGGAGCAAAGGGGCTCCGGCATGTGGCCCATTCGGAACCCAGGGGCATGATTGGCAGGAATTATGTAGGTGACCAATTGCCGTTGCTACATGCTAAATATCTAAACTCTGGGCCCTGTGTTTCAGAGAAGAAGATTTTTGAAGCTTTTTTCCATTATGAGTCTATGGGAGCTAAGGGGACCTGGCGCATGGCCCATTTGGACCCCAGGGGCATGATTGGCAGGAATTATGTAGGTGACCACTTGCTGTTGCTACATGCTAAATATCTCAGCTCTGTGCCCTGTGGTTTCAGAAAAAGCTTTTTGAAGATTTTTCCCATTATGAGTCTATAGGAGCTAAGGGGCCCCGGGGCGTGGCTCGTTTGGACCCCAGGGGCTTGATTGGAAGGAATTATGTAGGTGACCACTTGCCTTTTCTACATGCTTAATATCTAAGCTCTGGGCCCTGTGGTTTCAGAGAAGAAGATTTTTGAAGGTTTTTTTTTCCATTATGAGTCTATGGGAGCTAAGGGCCCCCGGGGTGTGGCCAATTTGGACCCCAGGGGCATGATTGGCAGGAATTATGTAGGTGACCACTTGCCGTTGCTACATGCAAATACTTAAGCTCTGGGCCCTGTGGTTTCAGAGAAGAAGATTTTTGAAACTTTTTTCCATTATGAGTCTATGGGAGCGAAGGGGTCCCGGGGCATGGCCCATTTGGAACCCAGGGGCATGATTGGCAGGAATTATGTAGGTGACCACTGGCCGTTGCTACATGCTAAATATCTAAGCTCGAGGCCTTGTGGTTTCAGAGAAGAAGATTTTTGAAGGTATTTTTTTCCATTATGAGTCTATGGGAGCTAAGGGCCCCCGGAGTGTGGCCAATTTTGACCCCAGGGGTATGATTGGCAGGAATTATGTAGGTGACCACTTGCCGTTGCTACATGCCAAATATCTCAGCTCTGGGCCCTGTGGTTTCAGAGAAGAAGATTTTTGAAGCTTTGTTCCATTATGAGTCTATAGGAGCTAAAGGGCCTCGGGGCGTGGCCCGTTTTGACCCCAGGGACATGATTGGCAGGAATTATGTAGGTGACCACTTGTTGTTGCTACATGCTAAATATCTAAGCTCTGGGCCCTGTGGTTTCCGAGAAGAAGATTTTTGAAGCTTTTTGTTCCATTATGAGTCTATGGGAGCGAAGGGGCCCCAGGGTGTGGCCAATTTGGACCCCAGGGGCATGATTGGCAGGAATTATGTAGGTGACCACTGGCCGTTAATACATGCTAAATATCTAAGCTCTGGGCCCTGTGGTTTCAGAGAAGAAGATATTTTAATTTTTTCCCATTGTAAGTCTATGGGAGCTATATGTTGCCATGGCAACCAGAACTCCAATGTGATCAGCCCAAAAACCTTATGCAGCCTTTCCCCCTACCTGATGATGCTTCTCATGAAATTTGATCAAGATTGACCATGGGGTATTAGAGATATTCTTATTTGAAATTGTTTACAGACGCACGCACGCACACACGGATGCACGCACGGACGCACGCACGACGGACAAAAAGTGATCACAAAAGCTCACCTTGTCACTACGTGACAGGTGAGCTAAAAAAAAAACATAACCATCTGTGAGATATAAAAGAATGCACTAGGGCAGATGTATATTTTATCGTAATGATTAGTTGTGCTGAAAAGAGTTATGCTAACTCAATACAATGGACTTCAATGGGCTGAACCAATTTAGGAATATAGATATTTTTCTAGACGAGATAGTTCTAACCCGCAAGGATTTGTTTGTTTGGAGTTTCGTTTATACTAATTCATTTTAGTTCGATTGCACTGAAAGCTTCCGCTCTCAAACACTCATTCCGGATATTATCACGCATATGAGAGAATTTAACAACCTAGTCAACACTATTTTGATTATAGTAAGCGAGTCAGTTTACCTAGCCACACTACATAAGCGGTTAACCATTACAGTGCACAACTGCACATGCATTGGCCCGAAACTGACAACTGCCCTTCTTGACTCAGTAGAAGGGAGCCAATGACAATGTTTGTGACAGGGGTAGTTCGAGCCTTTATAGCTTACCTTGTCCATGTTGCCCAGGTGATTTTACTGATAATCTTCTGGTCCTCCACTAGGTTACCTCCTGGTACAGCAAACACTTGGTGAACATAGGCTCCAGTACTCACCTGAAAGTCAGGGGTTATCTCAACATTATTTTTTTATTAAAATTATGTTGTACAATATGTATATGCAAATGTAAGACTTGAGCTGGCCCAGGTTTTAAGACATAACACAAGAACAATCTATTGAAACAGGACATCAACATTTGAAGCACCAGAGATGACTACTAAATGACATTTTGAAAACCTATTTTTTTTTTTAGAGAAAATAGCTTCATTTCTCTAAAACATAAAAAGAAATAGCCTGACCCATCATATATAATTTTCCTTTGATCTAATAGTTAACAAGCACATGATCTGGACATTGAAGTAATCTGGAAGTCAATATTTGATACAAAAATTGAATTTCAACCATTTGATACATTTAGTAACCATTGCCGAATTCAATGGCGTTGGTCCAAAGTGACACATATCAATCATTTGGATAGTCTACCAGCAAATTTTTGTATTTTCTTGCAAAATGAGGCTTGACATTGTAATTCTTGTGAATCAATGTTTAGGCTGAAATAAAACTGAATGCAATGTTTTACCTTTTAATGGGAAGGTATACAACGGTAGGGAAAGCAACTCCTTAAAAAATTTTAGCTTGTTATTGAAATATTCCATAAAAGGAAAGAATTCACAAGAAGCAAATTCTTTTCATTCAGAGATCCCCTTTTTGGAGGGCTTCAGTGTAAATCAAAATACTCAAATAAGCCTGCATAAGTCTAAATCAGCGTGAATATTCTGAGTAATCAGAAATAAATTATTGGTTTAGACTCATATTCTAGACAGGTTTTTAATAATTTGGACCCCATTTTGATTTATATCAGTCTTTGAATCGACTGCCAATTCGAAATTCGCAAAATTGCAGTATGTTTCCTCTGGCTTTCTTTGCCGGATCATTACAGGGTCACTGATGAGGCTTTATTAGCCGAAACTACGTAGTATGACCCACCTTCTTTCTTATGAATGTTTTCATTGCTCTTAAAGGAACTCATTTTTGATTTTTATTTTCCCTCTCTGTCTTAACCCTTTTTGTACCGAATGGAATTTTCCTTCTAATATCTGGCAGGAGTCCATTTCAAAATTTAGAAGTGTCAGGTTGTGTTGTCTTTAAAAATTGTTTGGAAAATGGCTGAACTTTTTGCAAACAGTGTAGGCCAAGATCAGACACCGCATTCTGGCGTGTGTGATCTGGGCCTGCACGGTTTACCAATTACCTGTTTTGGGGTTTCTGGTACAACTGGGCTAACTGCCAATCACGACTTTTGCACACGTCATATTCAGATATTTCTGTCATAGTTTTCAGAAAAACATGGCTTGACATTATATGTTAATCATCTGCTGAGGAGATAATTCACATGAAATAAGTTTTATTTTCTCAAGGCTTGATATTACATGCAATTCATCTGTTATGCATACAATTCATATGAAAGGTTAAGCCCTATTTTCTCTGAATTCTTTTTAGAAAATAAAAATGCTGTCTGTTCTAAAAAATTTCAGTGGTGTTTTAAGGGATAAAACACATCTGACAGGTAAAAGATAGTCCATACAATTTTGCTTGTTTGTTTAGAGATACTTCAACAGCCCAATCAACACCATTCAGGTCAAATCAAGCAGGCCAGTTTACCTAACCACACTATTCCTGGGCAGGCTTATACATAAACTGTTCAGTGCATATTCTGCTGCCAGCATCTGACAACTGCCCTATTCAAATTAGGGAAAGGCGAGAACTATGGTTGAAAAGATGTCATGATTAATCTCCACAAAACATGTAACCAATCTTGCAGTATCAAGCCGTGACCTGGCTTCGAAGGTATAAAACTTTTATCATGAACAACTCACCTGAGCATGAAATTTATACTGCTCATAAATTATAAAATGCCAACAAATGTTGGCATTTTAAAATTTATGAGCAGGCTACTGATCTAAAGCTGTAAAATTGCCTGATATTTTTGTATTTTAATAGATATGAGCATTACAAATTTCATGCTCAGCTGAGTTGAGCATGAAAAAAAGGTTTTATATACTCAGGGCCTGATCACCAGCCAGGGGCACATCCAACTGAGCAAACAAGGTCGCTGTGCCCATACGAATTCTGATCAGACTGCGTGGCTACATAGACTGATCTGAGTCTTCATTGGGCACTCACTTCCAAAGATACATCTTCACTTCACACATCCCAAATGTTAATTCCATTCTTACCCTGATATACTGGCTATCAGCTGAGAAGTCCATCTGTATTACAAAGCTAGGTATTCCCTTACAGTAGCCTGCCCTGTTGAGGGTGGGGCCTTTTGTGAGGTCGTAGAAGTCTACACAACAATCTTCAGATCCCACGGCGAGGGTCCTACCATCAGGACTGAACCTGGATTATATGCAAAATTAATAATTGAATTTACCCTTAGTATTCAGACACCTCAGCTCCTTACTATACTTGTTCTAAAATTTGAACATGTATAAATTTCTACCCGATGTTGTATTTAAAAATAGTTGGATTGAGTGGGAAACACTGTAGACTCTCATGAGATGCCACATTCAGTGGCATCTCATCTGTGTCTACACTCTGTTTGGTGAGGCCTGACTGTCTGAATACATAGGCAATTACGGTAGTATGTGATGTTGTAAAAATTGTAAAATATTTCTAATTTCTGCTTTCAACATAGACTGTGGGTGCTTGTTAGAACCGTCTCTGCGCCCCTGCCCATCGGGGCCTGGAGAAATAGATTGGGCTGTATGGTGCTTCCGCGCAGAGCTGAAACCGACCTAACTTTGAGTATCCCGGTTGCCTACTCTATCGCGGTACTAACAGTTAATCGCCAGTAATTAAATAAACACATCAACTTACGTTATATGTGCCTGTTTGTGTGTTATAAGTAACTGAAACCGACCTAACTTTGAGTATCCCGGTTGCCTACTCTATCGCGGTACTAACAGTTAATCGCCAGTAATTAAATAAACACATCAACTTACGTTATATGTGCCTGTTTGTGTGTTATAAGTAACCCTACTTTGATATTGTAAAAGGGGTAGAAATATATTTTAGCGTCAGTCAATTTTAAATTTTCCGGTTGTTGGCAGCCATGTTGTTTAGAGTTACGTCAGAGTGACTTCCTAGTCTATCGCGGCATTCACTTGAATTGAAAGTGTCAAAATATTTGAGGCCGGGTGCATATCCATGTAATATCAGTTATCAGCACTGATTCATAAGAACATATTTAGCACTTAAATTGAATCATTAAACGTTAATTAACCCTTTAAATAATCCAAAAATTCAACTTTAACAGAAATTAAAGTATTTGCAATATTTGGTGTTCTTAGTATGCTATTTACTGGTCACATGACAGGCATGGACACCTTGACTCACTGCCTTCATTCACAGAAAGGATTGTGGAGCAAAACTAAAGGGGTGCCCAATAGGGGTGTAACGATGCATCGATAGTTTGATGCATCGCGATAGGGACTGCCTCGATAGCAATGCATCGATAGTACTTTGGACTATCGATAACTATTGCCGATAGCTCATTCAACTATCGATAGTTTCGATAGTTTTTATTTCTTGGATAGACTTTGAAAATATACCTGTACTGTTGTGTAAGGACACAAGTATTCTTGCTTAGGATTTCCATGCAGCTGTAATCAGGACAGACTGATAAACCTTCGCATATGTGCATGATGATCTGAGTCTTCGCTGGTCGCCCATGTGTATCATGTTTTTTTTGCTGTGTGGTGGATTTCTCGCGGCGATGAATTTCCCGCTATCAGATTTGCACATGCTGTTGAGGCAGTCAGAAATTTTCCCGCGTTTTTCAATGACGAAACGTCAATGATCATTTGCTCATACGGTTGTTGCATGCAACTTTTTGAAAACATGACAATGAAATGTGTGAAGGCTCAGATCAGCCTGTGCAGTCATATATAAATGTTTGCTGTTTGTATTAGCCTTCCGTAGTATGGATTCTGGGACAAACATCATTTCCCTGTTCAGTTTTGAAGACATTTGCAAGATGCACAAGCTGATCTTTTGTATGAAGAAATGTTTGTTTTTGCTGTGTGCTGACTCATTCACATAGGTAAATGTATAATAAACAGCGGTACAATGCAGTTTAACTTGTTGTACATGTGACTCTTTTTGCATCCGACAAACACAATAGCTAATGGGTATTATGAGTATCTGAAGCAGGACTCGCAGGTAACAAAAACACTGCATATTGCTAAATGAAAACACTGACTACTTCTATTTTTATAGTCTAGCTTTTGATGCTTACTTCAAATAAAAAAAATATGTTAATTCAAGTTTTAATGCAGTTTGTTAGATTCATGTCGCCCTTAAAGAGGTGCGAAAATGTCTTGCTGTGATTACGTAATACTATGCAATGAGTAATCTGTTACCTAATTAACTGAATCCACAGATTAATTTAGTACAGGCGGCAAACATCAAACAATTGAAGAACGATCACTCGATCAGCATGTCAAATTCCACAAGCAGAAAATCTCAAACACTGCAAAGGTGTATGTGTTTAGGTATTAAAGCTATGATAACCATCACTGACAGGCATATATACTGGAAGCAGCAAGCTAGTTTTTAGGCGGTGGGCCCTTCTTTAGGTGGTGGGGATATATAAAGAGCCGTCTCCCCAGTATGTTTTTTTTTTCTGGAATAGCCCCGAGTGAATGAATGCTGATATTGAAACAGACAATAAACATACAGTTTTAGGCCATTGCAATTTTTCTAAATCGTTCTGTCACTTTTAGCCATTTTTATGTGAGTGATATTAACATCTATGAATCATTTATAACAGTACCCGATAGTATCACGATAGTATCGTGATAGTATGCTGCGATAGTGATAGTATCGTGATAGTAGTTTCCACGATAGCAATACTATCACGATAGTCAAAATTGGCATCGATAGTCAGCCCTAGTGCCCAATGACCGCATATGTCACACTCTGCCCAGTTCACAGTTTTGACCGACTTAAACACTTTCAATTTAGATGCCCCCCATAAGCCGTTCGGGGTTTCATTTCCAATTATAGTCGCTAATTGTCCACGTGACTTTCGGCTCCAGGAAACCGTTTCCATATAAGGTAATAACGTGAATTTACGTGCGCGCGGCATTTGTCAACTTCAGACGACAACAACCAGAATCGAACCAAAATAATACATTGAAGTTTTAATAAAGTAGAGTGGGATTTATATAGGTAGGGGTATAGAATAGATTCAGTGAAGAAAGTATTACTTGATTTTCTAAATAAATAAACTTTACTCAACAATATACTTGATATTTTGTTCAATTTCTCTCGTGATGTGGAGTTTGATGTTTGCCTCTGAAGGTAATTAATGTAAACAACCAGCAGGGGCCGCTGCTCGCGAGAATAAGAGGAGAACGTGAATACCGCGATAAAGTAGGACCCGCGATAGAGTAGGAAGGGAGTATACTGGTAAATAGCTTAGGTCTAAGCCTGCCCAGGAAAAGTGATGCGAGTTGGACTGCTCCTTAAACCCTAGCGGTTTCTATGGGTGGTTGGGCTTGAGATGTCATTTCATCTCAATGTCGGGTAAAAGTCCTACAAAATCGGAAGCAATGTCTCCAAAATGACCTTAATAGTGTTGAGGGGGACGTAAAACCTCAACTCAAACAAACAAACAATGAGGTGGTTCTAACGAGTACCCACATTCTATGTTTTTGAGCAAAAATATGGCAGATAATGTATACCCCCTTAAACCCCACAGAGGGGTTAAGAGGGGTCGTCATTTTACAGACATGTTATCGTGATGTGTTGTAGCAAACACAATAATTGACACACAAACCTTTTTATTATAAAAAGGTGACTAGCTTTTGCATTTTTTCACCGAAAATATTGCCATATTTGCTACATAAAATGGTCAAAATTTTAATGGTATGCTGAGTAAAAAATATTTGATTTTGAACAACTGACCCTACAGTTTAATTTGAATATTTAATAACTGCAAGTTACTGATCTTAGTCTATTATATATTCATATATCTTCATTTTTATTTAGTGGCATAATGCTATTATATGTTATTTTGATTCTTGACGTGGGCTCATATTTCCCATTTTATTGTGGTGTTTAAAAATTATTTTGCTTATATTTTTATCAAACTGCAGTAAATCCAAGATGGCGAACATTGCAATTCAGCGAAGGCAAGTGCGAGAGGGGTATATATTTTTGCTCACAGGGTATATGGAAAATAATTGCCCTTGCGGTGTCCAGTCAAAAGCCTGGAAATTACTTTCCAGTGTAACAATTCATATTTTCTGTGTAACATATTGTGTCAGGTAGATATGTCACCAAACATTATCATGCTGTCCCTCACTACATTATGTTTTCTGAACTTATTAAAAAATTTCCATGAAAAATACTAAGGAAAAAAATGTCATACGATAAAAAGACTATCACATACACAGTTATTTCTGACAAACAAAATTTATGAAACGAGCTAAATAGAAGTGAAGGCAATGATCAAGAATTGATAAATTACCTCACACCTCTGATCCAAGACACCAAAAGGAAAGAAACACCAACAAAAAACAACTTCACCATAATTAAAACATCACAAGAGACAGCGTATGGTGTTACGTCTCAAAATAATAAATATAAAAGAACAACATGAATGTTGAAATGACACTGGTATTGAGAAAACTGGAGATTTCAAAGAAAAGACACCATATGTGAGCTATAGTTGTCAGATTTGACTGGTGCGGGATTCAATGTCACCTTAAAGACACTAGAAAAATCTGGAACCAGTACCTCATGATCTGAAGTTTATTCTCAAAACCTTTGTTCTTTCTTTATCTGAGCTCACAGGCCTCGCTAGCTCAGTGGGCAGTGAATCTGACTGATGATCAAGAGGTCGCAGGTTCGATACCTGCGGAGTTGGCAAGATTCTTTGTGGTGATTGATCATGAAATCATTTGTGAGGTCTTTTTCTCCCTTCCACTGATTCATGGATGGCAGTTGTCACTTTCTGGCCAAAGAATGCATTGTACTGGTTAACCACAATAATATGTAAGCCTGCCCAGGAAAAATGTGGTTAGATAAACTGACCGGCTCAATATGACCTAAATAGTGTTGACTGGTGCAGTAAACTCCAAAACAAACAAATTGGGGCCAGTTGTTCAAAACTAACATTATTAGTTAACACATCATTAAAACTTTGATCATTTAACATGGCAAATATGCTAATATTTTTGCTGAAAAAATGTGAGTAGCTTTTGCTGAAAAAAATGTGAGTAGCTTTTGTAAATGCAAAAGCTACTTACATTTTTTCAGCAAAAATGCCACTGCATTCTATATTGTGCTTGCTAGAACAGTTAACAATTTGACCAGTAACGTGCTTATTTAGCTAACTGCTTTCAACAGCTGGATCCAGATCTTTATCTGTACCTACCTGACATCATTGATGGAACCAGCTCTGTCTCTTCTCTTGCCCCATACTTTAAGACCATTTGCTAATAGAACCATAAACTCTCCATTCTTAAGACCTACAGCTATCATTTCACCATCATGGTTGTATGCCACTGATCTGGCCTGGCCCACTGACAACTTAGCTAACAAAGACTGAAAATACATCAAAATCCTTTTATAACACTATTGTTGGAGTCCAAAGCAGAAACTGTTTTATTTAAGCATCTGTGTTACATCCTAACAAAAATGTCTAGACTTTATAGAAAAATGACCATTCATGATCATTTTTCTATATAATCTGTACATTTTTGGGACTACATCTTTAAACCGTTATATACAAAATCATGTTATAATGAGCAGTGTTATAGGGAGGTTATGGTGTAAGAGAACTGTATGAAACCATCAAAAAGACCTAGGACTAATATTCTTGATCTGTTGATCTTGCTATCTTTTATTTTGGTTTAAGGCCCTTTCAAGCTCATTTCATTAATATCAAGTAGACTGTTCATAAAGAAAAAAAGGGAGTATGCTAGTACCCCTTTTCTCACACATGGGACAAGAATAACCCTTTGTATGACTGTGTGTGATTTCTTCATCACACACTACTGTCTCACCCTAGCATTTATTAGCTGTCGCAATCTGTCAATCATTGCTTAATATGGGAAAACATGTACATTGAAGTGTAACAATTTTTTCCAAATATGTTTACTGCTGTTTGATGTTTTGTTACCCATGCAAACAGGGAAGTACATTTTCTGTTTCTCCCAAGATGAACATATTTAACAGCCACAATATCATGTCCTTGGTCACCTTTCAGTGAAATGAACATTCAGTATGTCATCAAACTGCTGTCAAGTGACAAGGAAAGGAAGTCATGAAATGTGGGTACAATGTTGTTTGTCATTTTTCATTTTAAATTTATGACTACATTTAGGAATGTATTGAAAATAGATCCGAGTAGCACACTGGAAAAAGAATTTAAACAGCTTTCTTTAGCAGCTAAGAATAAGAAAGGTTCTACCTTTTTTTTTGCTCTGTTACATTTGTGTGAAGGGGCCATTTTGCATACTGATTTTCTGTATTCTTGGGCAGTCTGGTGGCAATAGCTTTTGGAAACATTTTTACCATTTACAGCACATTCTTTAAAGTAGGTTGGTGAGAAAAATAATCAATGATGGGACTGAGACCTCACCAAGGAAATCTCAGGCTCATTTTCAGTTTAATTAAGTATCATGCTCAGCATACCCTTACATTAGACTTAAATAAACTGGAAATTTGCCTGAAATTTCCTTGTCTCAGTTTCAACCCCATCATAGATTCTATTAATCTTCAATTGCAAAATATGGCATCTCACATGTGACAGACCTTGCAATCATTGAATTGTACAACTTTTATGTAAATGAGAAATGCATTGCAAAAATTGAGTTCTGCATTTGTGTTTTACCGTCAAACCCACAGGTGTGGTAAGTCATGAAGTCATACTTCCAACACTTTCGGGGTGGTTGGGTGAGGCAAAGGTAATGTGTATCTTGCATCACTGGGGTAGCCAACTGATGTTGCCTTACAGCTGGACAAGACCTGCTGTCCTTGAAGCAGGTAAGGGTAGAGGGTGGAATGTTATTTCTTCTGTTTCTACACTTCCATTCATTTTCCTCCTCTGGGAGATGACACAAAATGACCCTCAAGGGTTGACGTGTTGCTAAACTCAAAACAATCATCCATCAATCAATCCAACACTTTGATCAAAACTTGTTTCCAGACTTCTTTGCTGAAGCAAAGAGCAAAGGCTCTGAGAAGCATGATAACATGAAGCCAGGTATTGTAACAGGTATTGTTAGGGTCAAGCTATAACATATGAATTTTAACACATCCTGCTCACGACAATCCCTACCTTTGCAAACAGTGTAGATCCAGATCAGATGGCCTCTGAACCATCTGATCAGGATCTACACTGTTTGTCATTCAGTCATTCACGACAATCCATACCTTTGCAAACAGTGTAGCTCCAGATCATATGGCTATCTGATCAGGATCTACACTGTCATTCAGTTTGCGAATTTGAATGAATAAATTACATTAAGTAATTTGATTGATTAAAATATAAATGGGCGTGGCTAAATTATGCAGTGAGATAAGGGTTAACGTACTGTAATGTCAGTGTGAATAAACATTCAAACTGTTTCCAAGTAATCTGTCATTTTAACAGTTGATAAAGCCAAGCTATTGAACTAACTAACTAAAAATCATCTTAACAAAACATCACGAAAACACACCTATATAATTTTGACCCCCTTGAACCTCACTTTAATAAGGTAAAATTGGGGTTTACAGGGGTAAACCTTATTTTTCTTATTTCTATTTAGAGCAGAAATAGAAAGAATATCCCAATTTTTCATCTGAAAAATTTTGATTTTCGGCGGTAAAATTTACAATGTATTTGTATAGGCATGTTTTCAGAGTGCCCCCGCCCATAGGGGCTTGAAGAAATATATGGGCTGCATGATGCTTCCACGCAGAGCTGAATCCGGCCCGCACACTAGTACTGGTAAACCGCATAGAGGATCTAAGCCTGTCCAGGAACCGCGGTGCGAGGCGGACCGTCCATGCTAATAAACCCTATTGGTTTCATTGGGCGACAGGGCTTGAGATGTCATTTCATCTCAATGTCGGAAAAAAGTCCCACAAAATTGGAAGCAGAATCTCCAAAATGACCTTTACAGTGTTGACGGGGACGTAAAACCTCAAAACAAACAAAACAAAACAAACATGTTTTCATAATGACACTATGCACAAAAAAAAATAAAGGAGATGAGAAAAATATCAGTTGGCCAAACAAAGGTTCTGTTATCTAAAATACAAACCTTATTAGCAATATCCCAGATTCTAACAGTTCCATCATAACTTGCTGTAATAAACCTAGGTAGGGAGGGATGTCTGTCTAGTCCCCACACCTCCCCCTCCCCGTGTCCCGCCACCAGGACTGACAGCTGTCCATTCTTCTCTCCTATCTCTATCACATCATTATCCTTGGTCCCTATCAGTATTTTACCCTGAAACCATAGATATTAGAATATTAAATATGTGCACATTTCATACCAAATTTATAAAAGAGGTCTCTTCAGCAATTTCATATGGAATGGCCACGGGTCTAAGATCCTGTTTATCAAAATACTAGCTTTTCATACTCATTTTTTTTCCCAATGATCCCACATGTGACCCAAGCCTGTCTCAAACCCACAGCATTGAGATACTTTATGTATCAGAGATGGTACGCTTAAGCATAGGTCATGGGGACCTGTATTTTTGGCCTGTATCTTCAACATCAAATTCTATATGTAAGTGATTACTACTTACAATTTTGTCAATTTTGTGTCAATCTGGATTCTTATAGGCAGAACTGATTAAATTCTGAGTAGCAATATCTATTAATAACTGGACAGACAAACAGATGTAACAAAACAGTGCAGTCCCAGAACAGACTGTTCCATATGGAGCAGTCTGATCTAGATCTACACTGGTTGCCATTCCACCAGCACATTTCACACGAAATTAAATCAATCTTGTCCAACGTTTCCTATAATTACATGTATATTTGTTCAAGATAACCCCTACCTTTGCAAACAGTATAGATCCAGATCAGATGGCTTCTGAAGAAGCCATCTGATCAGGAACTACACTCTCATTCAGTTTGTGAATTTCAACAAAAACAATATATAATGTAATCTGATTGACTGATAGTCAGAATGGGGTGTGGCTAATCAAAATATTCAGCAAGATAAGGGTTAAGGTCTCTGAAAATTTTAGGTAAACATTGTACGAAAATTTACCTTCATTCTGCAAACAGATTTCACCACATCTGCCTTACTCCCACTTTCTCGTAATGGGAATGCTCGACACCTTTTCATTTCCTGGTCCCACAGTTTTATTGGGCCATTCTCTTTAGATCTAAAAAAATATATAACAAGTACAACAATAGTCCATTTTTAACCAGATGTCTCTGTCATGAACAGACTTGCCTATCCCTCGAGACAGAAAATAGTAAGATCCCATGAAAAAAATCATAAGATTTCAATTTTATTTGTAAGGGTTTCAAGGTATTTGATGTGTCGTCAAAATAAGTTAACATACAATTACGTTAATTAATATACTTCAAACCCATGCAGCTTTTCTTTTTCCCGTGTGATTTTCCTTCGCAGAGGCATCCATCTTGCCGCTGATACAAAAAAAATATTTGTTAAATGAGCCGTGATTGGATGCCTTTCCTACTGTTAGCAAAAGAAATTTAACTTTTCATTGCGTCACGAGAGTAAGCCAAGTACTGTAACTCTTATCTTGTTCCGGTTTAAGAGCCTGCTTTACCACACCGAACCACAAAAAAATACGCCGAATTGCCGATTTTTTTTTAAACACGGAAAATCGTATGGAATTCATCCGCAATCCTAAGGTGGTAGACATAAAAACAGTAAGCCTTACGACCAAATCTTAAGGGTAGGCAAGTCTGCATGAACCTCAGGAATCAAATCAAGCAGCGAAGCTACTTGGTTTGTCTGTTCGTTTGTATTGGAGTTTAACTGCACAGTCAACACTATTTTAGGTCATTTTTGAGCCGGTTAGTTTACCTATCCACAATTTTCCTGGGCAGGCTTATATGTAAGTGGTTAACCAGTACAGTGCACATTCTTTTGCATCTGACTGACAACTGACAACTGCCCTTCTTGAATCAGGGGAACGGAGAGAGTGACCGTAGAAAAGATTCCATGAGCAATCTCCACGAAAGAATGTTGCCGACCCCGGCATGTATAGAACCCGCAACCTCCTGATCACCAGTCAGATGCACATCCGACTGAGCTACCAAGGCCGACTCAAAGCTACTTGGACAAGTACATAGAACAAATGATTAAGGGGAATGGGTACACCTTCAGGGGAGGCAACTTCTGCAAAAGCATTTTTGTCTCCCATGTCAATAGAGGTCAACTTTTAAAGAAAAGAATTTGCTCCTTCAGGAGCAAATTCTTTCCTTTAAGAGCAGACCCCTTTTACTGTGGGACAGGGCTTACAGAAAAGAGAACAGGAAGTCCCCAAAAAAGACTCCCTTTGAAAATTGGTGGAAAAACTGCCAGATGTTACTATTCCCCTTAAAATTTAATTAATGTACTTTTAGTGGACAGACAACCCTTAATAAATATTTTGCATCCCCCATAAATAAATTGCAGGAAATAATTTCCACCTAATTAGAAATATCTTTCCTTTCTGAAACAAAATAGGGAAAGTTCTTACAAACAACTTCCTTTTGTTTACCTGGCAACACTTATCTGTCACTTTATACTTATATCAAAATATGTCTTCAGATCAAAATATGACTCTAATTTTTATGACTATCACTCTACCCAGTTATATGGGAGGGCAGGTAAGTAACAAAATTTAGCATGTTGCTGCCAACAGCAATTAATGACACTTTTGTTTTTCCTTTTGCTTGAGAACAGCTGTTTGCATTGCACCCAAGCTGTCTCCCAAATGGGACATTTTAAATTAAATGGGACTCCTTTTTTAGTCTTAAAAATAAGAAACAATGACAAATCCATTTCAATATCAAACCCTATTAAAGGTTTTGTTAACAGGATTTGTCATTTCAATGAAACCGTTTCGCAAAGTGGATACTAGGACAGAAAAGTCAAACCCAGTTTTCAAGAAAATCATAAATTTAAACAGGGGCTTGAAGAAATATATGGGCTGCATGATGCTTCCACGCAGAGCTGAATCCGACCCGCACACTAGTACTAGTAAACCGCTTAGAGGATCTAAGCCTGTCCAGGAACCGCGGTGCGAGGTGGACCGTCCATGCTAATAAACCCTATTGGTTTCATTGGGCGACAGGGCTTGAGATGTCATTTCATCTCAATAACGGGTAAAAGTCCCACAAAATTGGAAGCGACGTCTCCAAAATGACCTTTACAGTGTTGACGGGGACGTTAAACCTCAAATCAAACAAACAAACATTTTCTGTTGACATTTAACCCTTATCCTGCTGAATATTCATTTTAGCCACACCCACTTCTGACTTTGAACCAATCAGATTGCTTGATGTCATGTATTCCTCCAAATTCATAAACTGAATGTCAAACAGTGTAGATCCTGATCAGATGGCTTCTTCAGAAGCCATCTGATCTGGATCTACACTGTTTGCAAAGATAGGGGTTGTTGTGAACAGCACGATAGGGGTTAATCTCGGCACATTGAAGTTTACGATGAAAGTAGCGAAATATCTGAACTTACGGCAATTCTTTCCCCCCAGTGACAATAAGTCCATCTCTGAGCGTAGTAAACATGGAGAAGACAGGACCATTATGAGCCTTCTGAACCAGCCTGGTCAAGGTGTTGTCCTGCCACACATACACATCTCCACTCATGGCACCAGTATATGTCACATTGTTCTAGAAGAAAATTATATACAGTATACAGTAATGATCCTAAGTATTGGGACACATAGGCCTAAGCAAACAGTGCAGACCCAGATCAGACTGCTCCTACACGAAGAAAATTATATTTTGTATACTGTCATGATCCTAAGTATTTGGACAGATAGGCCTAAGCAAAACAGTGCAGACCCAGATCAGACTGCTCCTATAGTAGCAGTCTGATCAGGGTCTACACTGTTTGCCATTCCATCTGCACCTTTTGGACTCCTTGCTGGACCATGAAACAAAGAATTACAGCAAGTCTTCAATGTGGCTGAATTTTTAGGATTTTTACAGTAATTGCCCTCAGTACTTTTGTAAAGTGTTCTCTGTTTCCAGAGGCAACACTTACACACCACAGCCTCTTCGTAACACTGTTCATTATTACATAGTTTTAGATACAATACAGTTTAACCCTTATCCTGCTGAATATATTAACTGACCCACAACCATTACCCGCTATCAGCCAATCAGATACTTGATATATTATATTCATTCAATTCACGAACTGCATGGCAAACAGTGTAGATCCTGATCAGATGGCTTCTTCAGAAGGTAGGGATTATCAGGAACAGCAGGATAAGGGTTAAAGATGGATCCAAAAAATGTATAGATTACATGGAAAAATGGTCATGGAAACTGGAAAAGATATTCTCTTTGTGAGCTGGTTTGACTGTGTTCATGCTTACTGATCAATCATATTTTTCAGAGTCTGACTGGTTATCGGCAGGCTGAGCAGTCAATAGCTACCTGTGGTCAATTGTTCAAAACTAACAATGCCATTAGTTAACATAATGTTAAAACTTTAATCATCTTATTGTACATCAGATATACATATACTAATATCTTTGCAGAAAAAAACAGTGAGAAGCTGCTCACATTTGTTCGGCAAAAAATACACTGTATTAAAGTATTTTGCTTGCTAGAACAGTTAACATTTTGACTACTAATGAGCTTGTTAAGTTCAGTTCAGTGTTTTGAGTTTGACATCTCACCAACAGCTAAGGTCATATGGAGACGGGACCTCAGTTTCAAGACTCAGCCAAAAGTCTGGAGAAGACAGGGATCGATCCTGCGACCCCTGGTTTACAAGGCATGTAGCATAACCACTAGAGTACGGTGGCTTCTAGCTCGTTAAGCTAATGATGCTTTGAACAAGTGGGTCCAGATTCGCAACATTCTTTAATGGAGGTTGATCATGAAATCTTCTACAGTTTTCACCCTTCTACCATTTTAACACGGCAGTTGTCAGTACGTGAACTGTACTGGTTAACTGCCTATGTATAAACCTGCCTAAGTAAAGTGAGATTAGGTAAACTGGTCGGCTCAATAGTACCTAAACAGTGTTTGTTTGTTTGATTTGAGGTTTAACGTCCCCGTCAACACTGTAAAGGTCATTTTGGAGACGCTGCTTCCAATTTTGTGGGACTTTTACCTGACATTGAGATGAAATGACTTCTCAAGCCCTGTCGCCCAATGAAATCAATAGGGTTTATGAGCATGGACGGTCTGCCTCCCACCGCGGTTCCTGGACAGGCTTAGATCCTCTAAGCGGTTTACCAGTACTAGTGTGCGGGCCGGATTCAGCTCTGCGTGGAAGCATCATGCAGCCCATATATTTCTTCAAGCCCCTATGGGCGGGGGCCGCCTAAACAGTGTTGATTTGGCTGTTAAACTCCAAATAGACAAACATACAGTGGAATTCCTATATTAAGACCACCTTTGGGACTGTTCAAAAGTGGTCTTTAAGACCACTTTTGAACAGTCCCAAAGGTGGCCTCTGACAAGAGGACACTGTATGCAGAAAACACAAAGAAAGAACAACTGCAACTTACTATATAAGCTTTTTAAAGCAGAATTAGACTGAATTTCGGGTGGTCTTAATAGCAAAATTTTAATGTATTGTGATGGTGTATCCAAAGTAGATGTCTGATATACTTACATCTCCAAAGCCAATAGACAACATAGTCTGTAGCTTCTGAACATCAGTACCAACTCCTGCATTGGTCAGAATGCCACGTTTACTGACCAACTGGCTCCCAGCCACTGTCCAGAACTTCACATGCTTTACACCTACTGTGACAAACTGGCTGTCAGAGTCAGGTCGGAACTCGGCGCGGAAGATACGCTGATTATGACCTTCAGCTGTGGCAAGTTTGGCTCCTGTGGAAAATGAGTAATGATGTTTTATATCACCAGTTCTTTGTCAGATAACTTAACCCTTCTTTCCTGTAAACCAGTAAAAAGGACAAAGGCAAAATTTGCAGACCCAGATCAGATGGTGCATAATGCAGCCTCTGAGCAGGGTCTACACTGTTTGGCAACTGGATTTACCACCAAAAAATAGAACAAAACCCTGCAAAAAATAGACAAACACCCCTTAAGTGACAAATGGACTGGTCCATCATATAACAATGGAAGTATACACTAGGTTGAAGAAACTTTTGAAAATATCCCTTGTTTGTTGTCTTGTTATGTCCCTTTACAGCCCTTCTAAAATATTTCAGGGTATGCTTTCACATGGGAAAGATACTTTTGGAAAAAAAGAAGTACATGTGCAGTCAAATTACACTATACTTCATATTAAAGGTAAGCAAACTTTTGTTTTTCTAAGTATGGTGTTCTCTTGAAATGGCAGCCCAATTTTTCAACTTATGGCACCCTCCCTTCCCGCTAAATATCATACTTCCTACCTATATATGTCTCAGGTAGGATGAGAACTAGTAAACACCTTGTTTAGTTAGAGCACTCAGAACAGGATATGCACTTTTTGCTGAAGTGGTTGTGTACCAGCATTGACCCTTTCAGTTCTGTAGACTGGTACAGATATCTATGCAAACAGTGTAGATCCTGACGAGATGGCTCATCTCATCCACATCCACACTGTACACCATCCTGGCAATGATTTTGACAAAATCCCCTGTTTGTTTTGATTTGAGGTTAAATATCCCCGTCAACACTATTTATGTCATTTTGAAGACATTGCTTCAAGTTATGTGGGACATTTACCCTGCACTGAGATGAAAGGACATCTCAATCCCTGTCGCCCAATCAAACCAATAGGGTTTATATGCATTGGACGGCCAGACTCGCACCACTTTGCCTGGTCAGGCTTAGACCTTCTAAGCAGATTACCAGTACTCATGTGGGGTTGGTTTCAGCTTTGTGTGCGTAGAAGCATCATGCAGCCCAATCTATTTCTTCAAGCCCCAATAGACGGAGGCAACAAAAATCCCGTTTACAAGAATAGATAGAAGGAAGTCCATTTCAGAAACTTGGGGATGAAAGGTTTAAACAAATCCTTTTTGGCAGTAGCAGCATTACTGTCAATATTAGTTTCACATACATCCAAAAGGGCAATAAAGTGGTTTATACATTTTTTTTCATACATTTTGTTTGGTTCCTACCCTATAGACTTGTTTAAATAACTTTGCAACCAGTGTAGATCCTGTTCCTGTTTTGATGGCTCATAATGTGCGATCTCATCCGGATCCACACTGTTTACCATCCTGGCAATAATTTTGACCAAATCCCCTGTTTACAAGAATGGATGTGTCCATATTCAAAGATGGAAGAGTTTCACTTCAGAAACTTAGGGGTGGAAGGATTAAGAATTTTCTGCCATTTTTCAAAGGGAGACAACTTTTGGTACTTCCTGTTCACTTTTATATATTTACAGGCCTCAGTAGCTCAGTCAGATGCACGTCTGACTGGTGATCAGGAGGACATGGGTTCAATACCTGCCAGGGTCGGCAACATTCTTTCGTAGGGAATGATCATTAAACCATTTCTACAGTCATTCTGTCCCTTCTGCTGATTCAAGAAGGTAAGTTGTCAGTTTCTGGCGAAAGAATGTGCACTATACTGTATAACAGCTTACATTTTTTTTTTTTTTTGGTTTTGGTTTTACGGCCCTATCAAGATTATTTCACTCATATCGAGCCGATCGTTAATCAGAGGTGGGCGAAAACTGGAGAACCCGGAGAAAACCCACCTGACCTTCCGTTGCAGAACTTGGCGTCTCACATGTGACCCGAGCGAGGCTCGAACCACAGCGGTGAGAGACCTAATGATCAAGAGTCAGCGCTCTTAACCACTAGGCCATGGAGGTCCGTAACAGCTTACATATAAGCTTGCCCAGGAAAAGTGTGAATAGGTAAACTGAACGGCTCGAAAATGACCTAAAATAGTGTTGACTGGGCCGTTAAACTCCAAAACAAACATCACTTTTCTATAAGCCCCATCCCACTTGAAAAGGGGTCTACTCGTTAAGTGTTGACCCTTATTGACATGGGCGACAAAAAATATTTTGCAGGAGTAGCCTCCACTGAAGGTGTTCCCATTCATCTTAAGGCAAACCTCACCTTCTTGCCATCTCCAAACTGTGACATTATGTTCCAGACCTACAGACACCACATATTTCCCTGTACATGAGAAATCTACAGAACAGATTCCCTTAGAGTGTTCTCCCCTGAGTATTGACAGTGTTTCCTTGGTAACAGCATTCCAGATGTGAACACTAGGAGGATTACCGATCTGGCCTGTGGCTACTATCTGTTTAAACTTGGGATGCTGGTTTACAGCCAGGCAGATGATGTCATCTGTGTGTTCTAGATAGAAGGACTGGACACCTGAAAAATACAGAGAATATATGAACTGTGTCAAGCAAAAACACTTAACCCCAAAAATGCCAATCAAGACAACTGTCATCTGCTTTGCCTTAAAAGTAATTTTTAATTTTTTGCAAACAGTGTGGACCCAGATCAAACTGCTCCTGCAGGAACAGTCTGATCAGGGCCCAAACTGTTTGCCTGAATGCAAAAATGTTTTTAAAAAGTTTGCCAAAAAATTCAGCAGACGGCATAAGCAGAACACATTTTCAGATGCAGTTTTTCTACAAGTCATACGGATTAACCTTGAACATATTCTGTAATAACTCGAATAAGCCTGTGTACTCAAACAGCATATTGACTTCAAAGTCTGCCTGGTGCAGTGTTGGTTCACTCGGCTACCATTTACTGCACAGAGCAGGCTGATTTGCATCTTTCCATTTTTTGCTTGTCACAGGCAATTTAAGTTTTGTCCAGAAAAAGACTATTGAATAGAAAGCTCTGTCCATTATTTTTCTGCAGCAGTCCAGTGTCAGTTTACAAGGCTTATTTTGTTATTTGTCTGATCTCAGCACTGATCTCAACAGTTACTGTGGAGGTGATAATTTTCTGTTTATCAAAGAAACACTTAAAATGCATACCACAACAGTTGTCTTCTGCTTTGCTGTCTGTTGGTTACTTTAAAAGTCATTGTTGCAAACAGTGTGGACCCAGATCAGGAGCAGTCTGATCTAGGTCCACACTGTTTGCCATCATGCAAAAATGTTGGAAAAGTTTGCAAGAAGATTCAACAGACAAAATAAACAGACAACATTTATTCTTGGCATCTTAAAGGTTAACACAATAATGAAGCTTATGTGACTACTAGTATGCAGAAGACATTCTAGGTACTGTAAATATTTTTAATTTTGTCATGGCAATTAATTCATCGGGTAACCTGTTTTCCAGTGCAAACACCTTGAGTACAAAAATTTGGCTGCAGCTTAGAATTAGTGAGTCCATAACCAGGCATCAGTTTTTGTTTACTCAGCAGATAATAAATACATAAACATATTAACTGCATCTCAAAATGTTATCTGTTCTTGTCTGCTGCTGCATCTTCTTGCGAACTTCTCAAAATATTGTTACATAACGACAAACAGTGTGGACCCTGATCGGACTGCCTAGAGGAGCAGTCTGATCTGGATCCACACAGTTTCCATTGTTGACTCTTAAAGTAACCAGCATATGACAAAGCAGACAACAATTGTTGTGACTGGCATCATATGGAGTAAAGCATTTCTGTGTTGCTATCTTTCCAGAAAAACCTGTACAGGTATGATGGCCAATCTACTGCTGTATTACTCAAGCAATGCAGGACAGGTTCATGACAGGGCCCAAATCCATCACAAAAACACGCCTATATAATTTTGACCCCCTTGAACCCCACTTTTATACAGAAAAACTGGGGTTTACAGAGGTAAACCTTATTTTTCTTGTTTCTGCTCTAAAACATACCATAGATTGTGGGTACTGGCTAGAACCGCGGTTCTAACGTGTACCCACAAACTATATTTTGAGCAGAAATAAGAAGAATATCACAATTTTTCATCTTAAAATTTTCGTTTTCTTTCGGGGGGAAAGTTTACAATACATTTGTATAGACATGTTTTCATAATGTTCCTCAAAACCTACCAGGTTATACCTACCTGTTGAAAGATTTTTCACTATTCCTGCCCCAGCAGCATGGAAGACAATATCAGCACCATCGTTGACATAGTGTAAGTTGTCACGGGAATCAAATCCACGGTAACCATGGATATATTCCAGCTGGAGATCCTGGTGACATAAGAATAAAAAGATTACATACAGAGATATGACTTTTGGTGTTTCATACCAATCCAAGGAAACCTACCCTTTTAATGTAGGTTTTGTCTCCCTTTTCATACGGGACCAATCTAAAAGGAAAGGATTTGCTCCCTGTGGGAGCAAATCCTTTCCTTTAAGAGTAGCCCCCTATTTATACAAGGATTCAAATACACAGGACCCTTGTTATAACGACAGTATTTGTTTCCTAACACTTTACCGTTAAAGAATTTGCTGTTATCAAAAATCTCCATCAGGAGTGGTGTAAGAAAGTGCCTTTTCATCCCTATCACTCCAAGAAAAACAAATGTTGTGGATATTTGTCAGAAACACCTTGCCAAGGTGATTCTAACAACTATCCACAGCATTTGTTTCTTCAATTTGAAAATATCAGAAAAAAAATTCTTTCAGGTAAATCCATTCACCTCAATTTATCTGTTACTTGTAATTATTCATCACAGCATGCCCAGTCAGGCCCAGAGGTTATAAAACTTTTTCATGCTCACCTAAACTGAGCATGAAATTAGTAATGCTCACAGAAATTAAAATACAAATAAGCTGGCCATGGAATATTTTTTTCATGGTTAGCAGAGAATTTTATATGTCTTGTTTACAAATTTTAAAATGCTAACAATTGTTGGAATTTTAACATTTGTGAGCAGGACAAATTTCATACTCAAGTGAGCTGAGAATGAAAAGAGTTTTTATAAACTCGGGCCCAGAACTTTCTCTGTATGAAGGAAGTTCATCTTAAATATTCAACTGTTTTGATTATACGGTCCCTTCCAGTTTATTTTCCTTACATTGTGACAACGATGGAAACAGACATGGCAAGAGAAAAAACATAACCTTCCATTACAGCCTTTAATCACACAGGAGACCGGCCGAGCTAAGCTTGTACCCACAGTGGTGAGAGACTTAGTGCAAGAAACTTCACCCTTAACCACTAGGGGCCAGTTGTTCAAAACTAATGACATTGTTACTTAATGTATTGTTGAAACTTTGATCATTTAATATGACAAATATGCTAATATTTTTGCTGTAAAAATAGTAGAAACTTTTGCAGATGCAAAAGCTGCTCACATTTTTTCAGCAAAAATACCAAACTTTTAGATATTGAACTTCCTAGAACAGTTAACAATTTGACCACAAACAAGCTCTTTAAGCTAACGATGCTTTGAACAACTGGGCCTTGGTCATGGAGGCCTCATTCTTTTATTTGCTATAAGACACTTCACTAAAAAGCAGTGAGACTCTTTTCTAAAAAGCTAGCTGATAAAACTAATAGTGATGCATCAAACCAAGTAAGTTTTCTTAAAACCTTTCAGTTAGATGAAACTAGTCCAAATATATATTTAATATTTTCTTTCTCTACACTGGGCACTGTTTTTATTTTTGTGGTCATATTTAGCATATATTAAAACTGCCAGGTGTTTATATGTACATTACATCCATGAAATCCTGGTTTATTTCATAGCTCCAGATAAGAAGGAGTAGGTGAGGATAATTAAGAATATTTTTGTTTATTCTCCATTAAAAACATATGTTGTGGTAACTTGTTAGAATCGCCACAATGTGGCAATTCTATATTGAGGCAATTCTAACAAATAACCACATGACGTTTCTTACAGGAAATAATGCAATTTATCCCTTAACCCTTATCCTGCTGTTCATGACAACCCCTGCTTTTGTAAACAGTGTTTTTGTTTGTTTTAGTTGATATTTAACATCCCCATCAACACTATTTAGATCATTATGGAGACATTGCTTCCATTTTTGTGGGACATTTACTCGACATTGAGATGAAAAGACATCTCAAGCCCTGCCGCCCAATGAAACCAAAAGGCTTACATGCACTGAACAATCTGACTCACACCATTTTGCCTGGGTAGGCTTAGTCCTTCTAAACGTTTTACCAGTACTCATGAGTGGTCAGTTTCAGCTTCTGCATGGAAGCAACATGCAATCTATTTCTCCACGCCCCGATGGGCGGGGCAATGTAAACAGTGTTGATCCAGATCAGATGGCTACTGAAGAAGCCATCTGATCAGGATCTACAGTCAATTAGTTAGCAAATTTGTATGAAATACTATATCAAGTATTTTGATTGGTCAACAGTCAGCAATGGGTGTGGCTTAATTCATTTATTCAGCAGGATAAGAGTTAATTATTCTCAGTTCTCCTCCCTATCTATAGCTATGAGTATCAGTGCTTTTGTATCCACGTCACAATGACTTACTGTAACTTGAGACGTTTTCTTTCTCTTTCCACCTGCAACAGGTGGGGGCTCTGCCCTCTTTACTTTTGGGGGCGCTGGAGCATTTCTGCTTACACTGGGCCTACAAGAGTCAAAATGTTGATTATCTTGGAGAGTTGGAGACAACTTCAGGGGAGGCAACTCTTTAGAAACTATTTTGTCTTGCAGACTTCCCTCTTAAGGGGAATTGATACACCTCACTGATGTTTCCGCCATTTTTCATAGGGAGACATCTGTCAGAACTTTCTGTTAACTTTTCTATAAAGACAGCCCCACTGAAAAAGAGGTCTACTCTTAAAGGAAAGAATTTGCTCCTCAGTAGCAAATTCTTTCATTTAAGAGTTGACCCCTATTTACATGGGAGACAAAAATACTTTTGCAAGAGTTCCCTCCCCTATAAGTGTATCCACTCCTCTTAATAGGGAACTCAAATCACAAAGTAAAGAATTTGCTTGTGATGTGCAAGTTCTTTTTTTATGAGTAGACACCTCTCTCAGAATGACTTAGTTTACAAAAAAGGAAACAGGAAGTTACAAAGGTTCTCTACCAAGTATGTCAGAAAAACATGATGAATCCATTCCCTATGAGCATCTATTTTAGGGAGTTTCTGGACAGCCAGATTTCCAGAATAATATTGCTGATAATTCCAGAATAATATTGCTGATCATTCCAGAATAATATTAATGAATCCAAATTAGTATTGCTGATAATTCTAGAAAAATAATGCTGACAGTTCTGGAATAATGTTGAGGTAAATTCCAGAATAATATTGATAATGATTCCAGAATAATGTGGAGGATAATTGCAGAATAATATTGATAATAACTGTAGAATAACATTGATGATAATTCCAGAATAACATTGATGATAATTCACAAACAACATTGATGAATCCAGAATAATTTTGCAGATAATTCCAGAATAATGTGGGGGATAACTGCAGAATAATATTGCTGATAATTCCAGAATGACACGTACGGTAATTCAAGAATAGTAGTAAAGAAAATTAACAAAAAAAATGTGTAATACCACTGATGATAATTCCAGAATATTATTGATGATGATTCCAGAATCATAATACATGCACTGATGATTGTTCCAGAATAATATTGATGATGATTGCAGATGTAATCCCCGAATAATATTTATTATAATTCCAGAATAGTATTTGCCAAAACGACACAGGTTACAAATACTTTTACAGGACAAAAAAGCTTGCCTGTTATTTGCTTGGAAAGTGCTGGAATAAATGTATAAGGGCTAATTCTTGATCTGTAATTCCCACTCCTGGACTTGACACTTGGTAGTGTTGAAGAAGAGGCTACTGTTTTTAACAATTTTCCAAATATGAAAGATAACGGATCCCAGTTATTCAAAAATAATGATGTACCATAAAAATCGTACAAATTCACACACCTTGAGGACTTGGCTGTAATTCCCCTAAAATTTTAATATTTTTTTGTTTCATGATCCAGCAAGGAGTCCAAAAAGTTCAACCTGTGTTTGTAGTACAAATAAGAAAAATATCACAGATTTTCATCAGAAAAGTAGCCATTTCGGAGGTGTGAAAAAATTTACTATGTCTGACGGGTATGTTATTGTAATGACTACAGATGAACTAAAATGACCCAAAATGGTAGGTACAGCAATTCTCCTAAAACGTTAAACAACAAACTTAACTACAGCTCTCCTAAGAAACTTAACAAAATCTTACTTTTCAATATTTGTGATTTCCTGTAAGTGTGGTTTAACACCCTCTTTCTCCCTGATGGGGTTGATATAAATTTTCTGGCTGTAATCCATGTTCTTTTCCCTCTCAACATCACTGTCATAACCTGAGACAAAGATATCAGACCTGAGATTATAAAACATTTTTCATGCTCAACTCTCTTGAGCATGAAATTTATCCTGCTCATGAATTTTAAAATGTCAACAAGTTGGCATTTTAAAATTTATGAGCAGGATAAATGACATTCTCTGCTGATCTGACAAGGAAAATTACCTGATTGATTTGTATTTCAACATTTATTAGCATTACAAATTTCATGCTCAAGTGAGTAGAGCATGATAAACGTTTCAAAACCTCGGGGCCAGGCTGCATTAATTTTAACCCTTTCGGCACCAAAATGATTTCAAAACATTCCTCCCAATTCCAAGTTTATTTTAAGTCCCTGTCATTTTCTACCACCTGAACCATATAAAGATGGGATCAAAACCATTTTTTAAAGTAAATGCTTGTTTTGCTGAAAACAGGTCTTACCTAATGATTTGCAACATACTTGAGTAGTTATTTCCCTTCATTGGTTGATCCGAAAGGTGGAATCACATCAATACTCCATGTCGCAAAACATGTAACTAGGGCAGCCGCACTCTGCTAGGCAGTCACAATTATGCGACTAGAGCACCGAAAGAGTCAGTAAAACCATGAAAACGTTAGCAGGCCAGTGGTCCCCTGTTCCATGGTTTCCTTTGTACACCAATTTCTTTCATCATGCAAAAACACGGAGTATAGGAATAAGTTTATACAGAATGAATAGTCTGATACCAATTCCTTAGTTTTCAGATTCAAAAGTTGGGCCTACCAATGTTTTTATACAGAGGACCCTCCCTAAAACGACAAAATTTGTTCCCTGACAATTTGCCACTATAGCGAATTTGCCGCTATAAAGAATCCCAATAAGGAGTAGTATAATAGGTAATAAAGGATTATTTGCCTTAATTACTCCAAGAAACAAATGTTGTGGATATTTGTTAGAATCGCTTCGACGAGGCGATTCTAACAAATATCCACAAAATTAATTTTTTGGAGTATTAAAATTGCAATTTTTTTAATATTTCCATTGTTCAGACTCTTCTTCAGCTAAGGATTCATTCCACTGAAATTGTCGATATAACAAGTTTTGTTGTCATGTCAGTATAAAGAGAGTTGACTGTGTCATTTATAAGGGCAAAGTCCTCAACAGTGTGTAAACTCGAATTCCAAAACCGCATAGCATCCACAATCTATAAACCTATCAATGTATTTCCTTCCAGGATGACTGCCAAAACCATTCCCGCAGAATGACCAGCAATAAGAACCAGGAGCAGTCTAATTTGGGTCTACATTGTTGAAGCACTTCTGTTGCAATATTTAAAGTTAAAAGGTAAAACGTCCCATAGCCCTGAAGGGTCAAAAGTAATGAAAATATTCATCCACTGTGACTATGGTCTGCATATGAAAGGCTAGGCACAACGCTTTCTTTTGCCACTATAAACTTCCCCAAAGTAATCCCAGTAATGCTTTAGGTACCCAACTTCAGATATACTGGGGTTAAATCCTGGCCTTATTATTTCTTTTTATTACCATTATCCTTAGGCATCCTAATATTTGTATTCACATGTGTATGGGTATTACACATACATATGTCTGCCTGTGCATGTGTGTGTATATTTGTTTGTGTACACATGTGTATGTGTATACATATGCGTTTTGTATGTAGAAAACAGTCATATCTTATCACTGTTATGTGCACTATTAGAATGCTATTAATCAAGTAATTTCGTATTGGCCCGGTTACAGGTCCCAGGTCTACTGGATTGACCCCGGCCTTCAGCCTCGGGGACCTGACCCAGGACCTGTAACTGGGACAATACGAAATTACTTGATTAATGACACTTTTATTAATTGACGGCATTAAAAACATGATTATTGATTTTTGACCTCATGTTTAATACGGATGACCTCCGAACAATACAGGATAATCAATTACTAAAGGCAGTTATAACTAAAGCTACCATTTAGTGGCAGGTTTATATGTATAATGATGTTATTAACACTGCTTACCTACAGCTACTTTTATTTGTTATATTTATTCTCATGTTTTTTAGAAAATAGCTGATATAGCTAATGTTGACTCTTGTAATGTGATTGATGTTAAATAAAAATTCTTGTATCTAAATGACTTGTCCTCTGTCATACAAGGACCATTTTTGTGCATATTCTGTCATCCCACAAGATCCAACAGATATGAAAAGTTTTAGAAAACAGCAGAGTAAATTTGGTTAACAGTTTCTAACCTCCCTCTTCTTCTGAATCTGTGTCACTATCATCACTGTCACCACATGCTGTCACCCTGCCCTCAGGCTGAATGTGGTTCCACACCATCACAGCTGTATCAGCACCACCGGTGGTCACCAACTTTCTGTCACTATTGGAAAATCTGATGTTGGTAACATGAGCGCTATGACCAACATACTTCTTGTACTTGGCAAACTTGCCCTGTAAACAACACAATAGGTATCATGAAGTTGAAACAAGATCTGTTTGTGAAACATGAATTACCCTGGACAGTGCAAAGGCCCAAAACTATAACTTCTTTATCTATTCACATGAATTACCCTGGACAGTGCAAAGGCTCAAAACTATAAATTCTTTATCTATAGCTCTAAAATAAGAAGTCAGATCATTTTGTATGTTCACTAGGTCTGGCAAATCAGAGCTGAAAAGATAATTATCATTGTGATCAACAATTGATTAGTAATCCCTGAAGATTTGGTCATAATTTTACCTTTATGGCTTTCTGACTCTTACTATCTGTTATAATTTACTGTATGTATTCAGACAGGCCTGAGCAAACAGTGAATACCCAGATGGCAGTGTCTCATCTGAGTCTGTACTGTTTGCCATTCATTTAGGCACAACATTGGGTAGTAAGTAAGTACAAAATAGTACTTATCAAAATAACCAATGACTAGCAAATCAGTAATGATAATCATTTTTGTGGACTTATCGATCAATTGGTTATCTGATTAATTGTGCCAGCCTTAATGTCCAAATTATTTCCCTTGGCAGCATAACACCTTCTTTAACTATGTTTATACAGATAGTACTGATTGCATGGATATGATTTACTCTTTATTGAAAGTAAACTTGTATATAATGGTTTTTTAATGTTTATAAATCTAACAATGCTTTTAGTAACTAGGTCCAGTTGTTCAAAGCATCATTTTACTGTGTAGTGCTATTTTTTCTGATATTTGTGAACACCATTTGCATTAAGCTACTCTTATTTTTTTCAGCAAAAATATTAGTGTTTTTGCTGTACTAAATCATTGAAGTTTTAACGATACATCAACTTCATCAGCTTTGAACAAATGGGCCCACTTGTTCAAAGTATCAGTAGCTTAACAAGCTCATTAGTTGTAAAAATTTTAACTGTTCTAGCACATATTATTTCTAATATTCTGATATTTTTGCTGGAAAAATATAAGTAGCTAACAATGTCATTAGCTTTGAACAAATGGGCCCTGATCTTACCTTTGCTGGATAGTTGAACAACTTGACAAATCCAAAATCATCTGCAGTAGCAATCACCAACTTATCACTTGACAAACAAGTAGCATTTATGTCTGTCACATCACACTTAGGTGGCCACAGTCCCTCACAGGTAGGGCCCAGCACAGATGTCCAGGAAGCCCAATTAAATTTCTCGATCTCTTGGGTTCTCAGTGTAATCCTTTTACCCCTGGGAGCCTCAAAGAACAGCTGCTCCTTGGCACCAGAGTTCACCATCAAAACTTTTCCTGAAAGAATACATTGTTAAACCTTCATTCGGCTGTTCATGACAACCCCTACCTTTGCAAACAGTGTAAATCCAGATCAGATGGATAAGCCATCTGATCAGGATATACACTGTTTGTCATTCAGTTTGCTAATTTGAATGAATACATTATATCAAGTAATTTGATTGGTGGATATCAGAAATGGGTGTGGTAAAATTATTTGATTCAGCGGGATAAGGGTTAATATTACTTCTTGTGAAAATCAAGGGTGGTCTCCCAAACCTGAGGCTTATATTTTCACAACAACCCACAAGATGGAGCATTGTAGCTCAGTGGTTAGTGCACTTGCCATTGATGCTAGAGGCCCCCGGTTTGATTCCTGGCAGCAGAAATAAAATTGCTGTTTCCGAACATGCTCCACTGGAATCGTTTGCAGGGCTGAATGCCACGAAGTGCACAGTCCTTGAGATCAGGACGTCAACTGGAGGCCCCCTGTGCAGGGAGAACCCTCCCCTATGCAGGTTAAAGATCCCTATCGTAATTAAATGGTTACTGTGTAGGCTTTCTTCCTGCAAACCTGGAGTGTATGTAATGTACACCTGCGAGTAATGGTCAACAGTGACCAGTCCCAGTATCAGTAGAAAGAAAGAAAGCAGGAATTACTCTTAACTTTTCTTAATCAGGGCAGATAACTGGAAAATATTGAATAATTCTTGTTTTTGAAACCTGTTTCACCCCTGAGTTTCTGAACTGGACTCTTCCATTTTTGAATTTGGACATGTCCATTTTTGTAAATATATGTTTAGTAGATAATACAGGATCAAAACAAAAAGGGTAGACTCTGATGTGACATCTCATCTAGAGCTACACTGTTTGCATAGGTATCTGTACAAGTCCATGGTGTTTGATAGCATTAAGCAGGATTTACAAACTTTAATTTGAACATACTTTTTCGAGTACTTACAAAATAAGATCCTTAAATTTGAACTGATATGCAACACAGACAATGCAAAACAATGCAGCTCTAAGCAAATGATCTTTATCATGGCGAGATGAAATCTTACTTTACTCTATTTCTTTGTTAAACCTTAATAACAAGAATTCTGTTGAAGGCTTTGTTGCACCTGGGATTGTAGTTCTTGATAATTTGGGTTTACACTAGGGTTGATGCAAATTTTGACAGACTGAAAAATTATTATGAGAAAACATCCGAGTGACAGAGTGCATTCTTTCATACCTCCAAAACAGTTAATTTTCTAACAAAAATTTGTGATAATTTTCTTATTTATACTTCAGACTTTTGTTGTGGATGCTCATTAGAACTGCCTCATTGAGGCTGTTCTAACAAGCACCCACAACATATGTACTGGAGCAGAAATAAGAAAATTATATTCACATGGCATACCTCAATTAATTTTTGGAGGACCGTAACCTCAAAACAATATGGGATGCTCCACATTGTGGTCAAACTATATATCAAGTTTCAGCTTGATCAAATGTGGGAGTGAGTGAGTTTTAGTTTTACGTCCCACCAACAGCTAAGGTCATATGGAGACGGGACCTCGGTTTAAAGACTCATCTGATAGTCTGGAGAAGCCCGGGATCGATCCTGCGATCCCTGGTTTACAAGGCAAGTAGCGTAACCACTGCACCACGGAGGCTTCTGATCAAATGTAGGAGGAATTAGCCAAAGACAAAATGTTCACAAAATTTTCAAAGGGGATACCTCTCTAAATATTTGGTGGACTGTAACCTCGAAACAATATGCGCTGCTCCACATCATGGTCTAACATTATATCAAGTTTCAGTTTGACAGGATCTAAATTGCAGGCGAAGTCAGCCAATACAAAATATTTCCAGAAATTCTTAAAGGGGCATAACTTTGTTTTTATTTGGTGGACCAAAGCCTCAAAACTAGATCACTGACCACGTCAGAAAGGGCCCAGACCTGGGGTAATTGTATTCTATATTCTTATTCGAATACTATTCAAATACATTTTCTGAGTATTCGTGAAGTATTCTGTATTCGTAGATTTTTTAGAATAATATAATATTCAGAGACACTTCAAGCACTCACAATCATGGCCCATCACTTTGGCACATGACTATTTCTAGTCTGTTCTTACAAATGTATCCATTTGTTAATATATGATGCTTTAGACTGATTTGTGCTGATTGCATAAAATAATTTCTGCCACTGTGATCTCTTCAATTTGTATTATTAGACAGGTCCATTTCAATTTAAGAGGTGCCTGCTTACTTTTATTATTTTTGCAAAATTTTCTGATATTTAGAAAATTAGAAAGTACTGTACACTTTGATCAGACACTATATTCTGTGACATTCGATCTTAATCTACACTGCCAAGGTCCCTTTTAGGGGACTGTAGGCATTGATGTGTCAATCTGTGAAGTTACCTGTATGTCATCTTCCAATAGATTGCCTCAGGCTAGAGAGACAAGACAAGGTGTTTTAACAACTGAGCCATATGCATGCCAAAGTAAAAACCTACAAATTACCCACATGTATGTAATTCCACATACTGGTAAATATTGTTTGATAAGAACATTCTCCCTGTTGATAAAATATTAAAAATCATACACCAGGAAAAAAAAAATGCCTAAGTAGTAAAATGAAAGTGAAGGCAATCTGAAAACTGAAATCCCAAAAGTAGAAAAAGAAGGCAATTGGCAAACTGATTAATTTATTATGTGCTTGCCACCTTTGACACTTGTTTCTCACAAGAAACAAAACACAATAATGACCCTTATTTTGTTTCAGCAGTATATGAATTGATAAAATGGAAACATGCTGCATATACAAATACACTGTTAATTTTATCGCCCCAAAAATCACAAATTTTAAGATGAAAAATTGTTTTTTCTTTTTTCTGCTCAAACTATAGATTGTGGGTACTGGTTATAACCGCCTCATTTTAATCACAGACATACTCCCCTATCCCACGACAAAATCTCCCCCACCATTTGTTTAGGTGGGCAAAATCCCCTTTGGACATAATCCCAGCTGCTGTTTGTGAAAGTGGACAAAATCCTCCACATGCACAATTACTGATTTTTGAAAATCAATTTGTATGTACATGTATCGTTTTAAAAACTGCTGGAATATCATAGCTATATTGGTGCTAATGGAGAAATTATTGCAACAAACAGCTACAACAGGTGACAAAATACAGAAAAGTAAAACCATCAATATGACTTAATTCTAACAATGAATAAGAACATTAAAAATGAAACAAAGTACTTCTTTAGTCATGGCAAGAGATTTAATTCATTGAACCGACTTAATAGCATAATGTGTATTTACAAAGAAATGTATTAAAAGTCATCACAATAATCAAGCGGAGTTTTCAAAAGTGATAATTATCCTAATGAGGTGGTTCTAATGAGTACCCACTATCTGTATTTAAGAGCTGAAATAAGAAAAATTGGGTTTACAGTAAACCCAAGTTTTATTGTATAAAAGTGGGGTTCAAGGGAGTCAGAATTATATAGGTGCTTATGTGATGTAATGTAATTCATCAGTCATTAGCTTTTGATTGATAAATGCTCCAGACACTACAAATGACCTGCGTCATACAAGATCCAGCACACCTTCATTGATTGTGTCTAAAATTGTTCTAGAGAAAACAAAAGATATGACCCAAACATTACTACAGTCACCAGGTGTTTTTGTTTTGTATGATTGAAATGTATTCAAAAGTATTCTAAAAGTATTTGAATATATTTGCAAAGTATTTGTATTCTCATTTGAATACATTCATAAAAAATGTATTTTTATTTGTATTCTGTATTCGTGAAATGCAAAGAATTTGTATTTGTATTCGAATACTTTTGAAAGTATTCGACCCCAGGCCTGAAAGGGCCCCACATAAAGCTGTCAAAGAGGTATGGTAAAATTTTTTGTCAGACTGTATGTCTTGTGATAGTAAGTATGTGTGTGAAGTTTCATGAGAGAAAGGCAAATAGTTTTGAATTTATGGCCGAGGTAAGGCTTTTTGATTAAGGCAGAATGTAGGTCTTGTGATGGTAAGTATGTGTGTGAAGTTTCATGAGAGTAGGGAAAATGCTTTGAAAGTTATGACCAAGGTTAAGGTTTTTTGGTTAAGGCCTGACAAATGTATGGACAAAAGCAATATAGCTATGGCCCTTTGTCAGAATGTAGGTCTTGTAATGGTTGGTATGTGTGTGAAGAAAGGCAAATACACCCGGACCTCGTTATAGCACGATTCGTTACAGCACGAATTCGGATATAACACGGTTTTGGTTTGGACCCCAAATTTTCCCCAACCAATATTTATAAATATTATCCAAGGATTGTATCAGGTTTTAAGCACAACAACTTTATTTTCCTCTCACTTTTGACTGCGGTAATACGGTAGCTAACACGGTAGATAACACGGTTTATAACGGTACTTTTTGATATTTATTGCAGGCCTCCAGCAGAGTTGCATATACAGTGTATAAACTTGTTTAGCTTGACACGCATGATAAACATGAACTGCCATCGGCACAATCAAAAGTGTTGGCTTAGTGAGATAAAGAGATTAAAGAATTCAGTTACGCAACCGGAAAAAAATTATTTATCACGCTCTGTTAAGGATCACTGCTCAGCAGAAATTTTAAACACGGATGCAGACGATGTGATCGGTCAGCTGCAATAAAACTCATTTTCTAGAGCTGCATGTAAAAGAAAGTCAATTTATTCCATCTTAAAAGCAAATGATAAAACATATTCAAGATCGATTTTCGCGGTAAGAAAATCATTCAAAGGCCATGTGCGCCATTAAAAATCGTTTCAAATGGCTAAAATATTAAGGGTAAGTCATTTCAAGGGAAGTAATTCAAATTTCTTGTAAGCGTTGGTCATTGTCCGGTTCCGAACCCTAACAGGTAATTTCACCATTGAAATGTATTAACGGTACTGTAGTTTGGTACGGTTCCGGACGCTCAGTTACATAAAGTTAGCCGGGAACCAGCTATCAAAATGGCGTCATACTCGCTGTCAGATCGGACGATTCCTGGATATAAAACATGGTTTATCAGCTGGTTTCGATTAAAGTGACTTGTTTGACTTGATGGGCCATTGTTTTTACTGCCATTGATTAGTTCTAAACACATTTTAGTCGGGAAATACGGTCATTAACTGGACCGCACATCATCTTGTTTGGGAAACTATTGATCACCATTGTGTCAATGGTTGATCTTTGACAAATACGGTCGGCGTTTATAACACGATTCGGTTAACTAACACGGTCCGTTGGTTGGACCCGGAGTTCCGTGTTATAACGAGGTTGAGGTGTAGTTTTGAATTTATGGCCGAGGTAAGGCTTTTTGATTCAGGCAGAATGTAGGTCTTGTGATGGTAAGTATGTGTGTGAAGTTTAATGAGAGTAGGGCAAATACTTTGAAAGCTATGATCAAGGTTAAGTTTTTTTGGTTAAGGCCTGACAAATGCATGGACAAAAGCAATATAGCTATGACCAAATGTTTCTGAAGTTATGAGTGAGGTTACGTTTTTTTGGTTAAGGCATGACAAAAGTAGTATGTGTGTGAAGTTTCATGAGAATAGGGCGAATACTTCTGAAGTTATGACCGAGGTTAAGTTTTTTGGTTAAGGCATGACAAACACATGGACAAATGCAATATAGTTATGGCCGGTGTGGGGCTCTAACAACATGCACTGCTCCACATCGTGGTTTAACTATATATCAAATTTCAGCTTGATGAAAAGTTAATTGTGGGAGGAGTTAGCCAGAAACAAAATTTTACAGAAATATTCAAAGGGACATAACTCTGTAAATAACTGGTGGACCATAACCTAGACATAATATGCAGTACATCACCTCATAGTCTAACTATCTACCAAGTTTCAGCTTCGTCCGATGAAAACTGCAGGAGGAGTTATCCGGAAACGAAATAGTTCAGAAAATTTTCAAAGGGACATAACTCTTAAGATATTTGGTGGACGTAACCTCGAAACAATATGTGCTACACCACCTCATAGTTCAACTATCAAACAAATTTCAGCTTCATCCGATGAAAACTGTAGGAGCTATACAGAAACAAAATGCTTCAGAAAATTTCAAAGGGGCATAACTCTGTAAATATTTGACAGACTATAACCTTGAAACAATATGTGCTACAACACCTCATAGGCTTACTATCTACCAAGTTTCAGCTTGATCGAAGAAAACTGTCGGAGGAGTTATCCGGAAACTTAAAGTTTACAGACGGACAGATGGATGGATGAATGGATGGGCAGCAACCCCATACCATAATAGGACCATTTTTTACTAAATGGACATATAACTAGAATTGTTTTACATAAAATAGCCTACCTGTTTTATCCCAGTCAATATGAGTAATATAACTGGATGCTCCTTTGCAAGTTCCGACACGCTTCTGACCAAGAACGTTGTAGATGTCAACAAAGTTGTCATGGGAAGCAACAGCTAAATATTTTCCTGGATCTGAAATCAACATGGTAGAAGATATTTAGTTATAATGTATCTTTTTTTTTTGCCCTTTCAGGATTATTTAAATTATTTCGAGCAGATCATTAATCAGAGGAGGCCAAAACCTGGGCACTTGAAGAAATCCCCCTGACCTTCTGTTGCAGAACTTGTCAGCTCATATATGACTTTAGTCATTCATTTTTGAGATGTCAAGCCATATTTTTGTGAGCAAAACATACACACTCACAAATGAAATCGGCAGATACTGTATATTTCATCAGCTGATGACCATAACAATAACACACCTGTGTGATAAAATGGTATCTTCAGTATCAGTATCTCCAGAACTGAAAATTTATGATATTTTCCTTATTTCTTTTCAAAACATAGATTTTGGATACTAGTTAGAACTGCCTCATTGAAGCAGTTATAATGAGTACCCACAATCTATGTAAGGAAAAATATGTATACCCCTGTTAATCCTATATATGTCTAGTTCATTCAGGAGTATCATTTACAGTGAAACCTAAACTGCTTGGACGCTGATGGCTTGTTCACCATGATTTGTTTAAACTCACTCTGGCCCAGAGATTATAAATCATTTTTATGTTCAATTCAGATGAGCATGAAATTTGCTATGTCCATAACTATTAAAATGCACACAAATCAGGCTTTAGCCTGCTCAGATCAGCACTGAATGCCATTTATCCTGCTCATAAATTTTAAAATGCCAACATTTGTTGGCATTTTATAATCTATAAGCAGGATAAATTTCATGTTCAAGTGAGTTGAGCATGAAAACTCTTCCCAAAGCTTCAGAAATCAATTTCTTGCACACCCTATAAGGAAATCCATGGTTTTAGCCTGGGATAGAAATTCTTTTCTTAGCCTGGTGTTCTCACCCAGGGACAGGGTAAAAATCGAATATTCTCACGTGTTTGGTATGCATTGGTTGAATATGAACTCATATACACTGTTGTTATGGTAGACGTCACAGCATGTTAGGCCCGCCCCTACGTGACGTCACTAAACATCACACCATTGTCATCACAATATGGCGGATGACGGCAACTGATAAAAAAATCCAGAAATGAAAGGTATACAAGAAAAAAAATATTACATGATGTAAGGGGTGGACTGAAACCTCGTGATGCCACACTATGACCCTCAGAACAGGGTTTTCTATCCACCCCTCACACCCATGTAAAATTTTTGTAATATTCAGGATAATTTAGGTATTACTTCTTGAAAAGGTATTTTATGTGTTATAGTGTGTATTCATAAGATAGGGTATATTGTATGTGCTCATTAGAATTGCCTCACAGAGGCAATTCTATTGAGTACACACAAGATACCTTTATGTGTACTCATTACAACTGCCTCATAGAAGTTATTCTAATGAGTACACAAAAGATATCTTTACTTTATAGAAGAAAGAAATATTTTCCCTATTATGCCTTCTAATGTGGCACTGTATCTACCTTCAGTGGCTCTGACTTCCCCTGTCTGGAACACATTTTCAGGGGGGTCCCAATATCGGGTAAAAGTCCCACAAAATTGGAAGCAACGTCTCCAAAATGACTGTAATAGTGTTGACAGGGACGTTAAACCTCAAAATCAAACAAACAGGGTCCCAAAGGTGTTTGAGCCACTGAAGTTTCACTGTGTCTCAAATGCTGAACAACATACCTGACGAGAACTTAATATCAGCTATCTCTTCCTTCCTATGATGAAATGAAATGACATCGTCCAACTTGTCAGAATTCAATACACTAAAACTCCCATCTCTGAACCCTACAGCGAGGAACTTGCCATCCGGAGAGAAGTCCACACACCTTGCAGCTTGTTTCATTACCCTGAAGTTTATCATTCTGTGTTCCTCGGAGATGTCCCACACTCGGATGGTTTTATCATCACTCATGGTAACACAGAAATTCTTGATGGGATGGCAAGTTAACCCCCACACTTCACCTTCTTGGTGTCCCTGTAAATAATCAAAACCAGATGCAATCTCCGAAGTATTCTTACCTCTCATTTTATCTGAAGTGAGCAGATATTTGATTTTTTCAGTGTAAGATCGAATTTTATTTCATCAAATGAACACCCAAACCAGTATTTTCACCAGTTTGGGTGTTCATGAGTGAATTAAAATTGGATCTTACACTGAAAAAATCAAATTTTCTGTTTCTTTCATGCTTCAAAACGGCAATATTAAGCTTCACTAATCGCGTCACTCACTCTCCGAGAAAACTAACTTTGTTACTGGTCATTTTGCATCAACACCGTTTTATGACAGCACTTGTAGATTTTTTTGACATTAGACACTGGTAAGTCATTTTCTCAGATCAAAAACAGTATAAAAGGAATTAACCCTTACCCTGCAGTTTACAACAACCCCTACGTTTGCAAACAGTGTAGATTCAGATCAGATGGCTTCAGAAGAAGCCATCTGATCAGGATCTACACTGTTTGTCATTCAGTTTGCGAACAGGAATGAATAAATTAAAATCAAGTAATTTTGACTGGTTGAAATGTAAATGGGTGTTGCTAGAATAATTTATGCAGCTGGAAAAGGGTTTAATGCATGTGATATAGTCAATAGTGTTGGCATGATTTCTTCTAACAATGGCGAAAGGTTGGGATTTTCAGGCTGTTGGAACTGAAACAGATAAGCTCTACTGGTTGAAGTATTGAGTAATAAATCACAGTTTGGAGGTCATTTGGACAAATCACTGGCAATACATGCTCGTGATTTGATCTTCATTACAGCTCAACTCTATACAGTGATTTATTACTCAACAAATTACTGCTACAACTGCTCTATTTCCGAAGCAATGAAGCTTAAGGGGTATGGGAACATCTGGCAGATTTTTCTGCCATTTTTCCAAGGGAGACAACTTTCGGGACTTCCTGTTCACTTTTCTATAAGCCCTGTCCCACTAAAAAAGGGTCTACACTTAAAAGAAAGAATTTGCTCCTTGGGAGCAAATTCTTTTCTTTAAGAGTTGACCCTTTTGATATGGGAGACAAAAATACTTTTGCAGGAGTTGCCTCCCCTGAAGGTATTCCCATTCTCCTTAAAAGCAAGTGATGACAAAACCTATCTGAGCATTTGCTGAATATGTAAATATTTTTTACTGTTGTAGGAACCAATATCATAGTTTATTATTTAAATATTAGAAACAAATGATTAAAACTGAGGAACAATCCTGCTGATATCACTAGATATTGTTTTTTCTTCCTGTAATTGCTAAGCTAGTGAAACAAGCATTGCTAGACTGAAGATGGTTGGAAACTGCATGCTAACTTGACATTGACTGCTTACTTGGACGCCTTCAAATATTACAGCTAGGAGATTTACCTCATGATGCCTTACTGCAAAGGTGTCGGTAATAAAAGATTGCAAGGTCTTGTCCTTCAATATCCCAAATGATTTGATTTGATTGGAGGTTTAACGTCCCTGCCAACACTGTAAAGGTCATTTTGGAGACTTTGCTTCCAATTTGTGGGACTTTTACCCGAGATCTCAAGCCCTGTCGCCCAATGAAACCAATAGGTTTTAATAGCATGGACGGTCCGCCTCGCACCGCAGTTCCTGGACAGGCTTAGATCCTCTAAGCGATTTACCAGTACTAGTGTACGGGCCGGATTCAGCTCTGCGTGGAAGCATCATGCAGCCCATATATTTCTTCAAGCCCCTATGGGCGAGGGCGGTCAATATCCCAAATGAGGAACAAAGTTTATCAATATCAGTACAATAATCCTATACTACAGTCAACCCTCTTTATACCAACATTCCATATGATGACAAAAACTCCTCATAATATTATGCAGTTTCTAACCATCTTCTGTCTAGCATTGTTTGTTTCACTAGCTTAGCAATTACAGGAAGAAGAAACTATATCAAGTGATATCAGCAGGATTGTTCCTCAGTTTTAATCATTTGTTTCTAATATTTAAATAATAAACTATGTCAACAGTTTCAATAGAATGAATCCTTAGCTCAAGATGAGACGGATAAATGGAGATATTCAAGAACATTGTAATTATTTAATACTCAAAGAAACAGATGTTGTAGACATATGTTAGAATTGCCTCGATGAGGCAATTCTAACAAATGACCACAACATTTGTTTCTTAAGGGAGAAAGTCCTTAATACATATTATACTACTCTTTACTCAGATTCTTTATAACCCCAAATTCGCTATAGCGGCATTTTGTTTGGGAACAAATACTGTAGTTATAGTGAAGGTTCTCTGTATCAGGTAATGTTATGCTTGGTTTGATATTAAAGTTAGATGTTTATGTCTGCAGCAATTTTTTCCAAATATTTAGCTGTTTCTGTGTATTTAAAAATCATTGTAAAGTAGAAGTAAAACAAAGATCAGGAATTGATACAATTAACTTACTCCACCCATAAAAGACACCAAAGGGAACAAACATTAAGCGACCAGACCATAATGGAAACCTAAACAAAGGAAGGCCATAAGGACAGTTACTTTCCCACAAAATGGCCATATGGCCATCCAAAACCAAAAGACACAAGTGATACACACAGTAAGTAACAAACAACAACATAAATAAATCGCCACAGAAGAGCCGCCTTGGAACGGTCAGTGGAAGGCTTAAATCGATTTTACGTGGCCACAATCCTCGCCCTTACTTCCGTCGCGATTTAGACAAATAAATTGTTCAGTCCGCATGAAGGCCTCCTAACTCATTCTCACCTGGGTTAACAGCGTCATAGGTCCTGCTTTGTCTACTTCTAGGATTTCCCCATTCTTTGTTCCTACCAGTATTTTACCATGACCAAGGACAATGGCTCTTACAGCTGGAGATTCTGTGACCAACATCCCCCGGGAGCCTGCAGATAGATTCTCTTGTTTGACAGCATATGTTTTCAAGCATCTCTCAAACTGATCATCCCAGAGACCGATTACACCATCCTTGCCTCCAGTTACAAAACCCTGAATAAAGTCAATATAAAGTTTATAGTTACACAAAAACTTTCAAATGAATATCATAATGATCCTAAGTAGGACAGATAGGCCCAGGCAAACAGTGCAGACCCAGATCAGACTGCTCCTATAGGAGCAGTCTGACCTGGGTCTACACTGTTTGCCATTCAGTCTGCACCTTTTGAACTCTCTACTGGATCATGAAACAAATTTGTTAAAATTTTGACGAGAATTACAGCAAATCCTCAAGGTGTCCGAATTTTTAGGATTTTTACTGTAGTCATAGACATGCCAGTTTTGAACATTATCAACACTTACTCATTTTAATCTAAATAGAATCTTATTCACTATACATAGCAGAATCTGTTTTGAAAACTAGGGGTGTGAGGCTGAGCTATTAAAAGATTTTTTTTTTTTTAAAATGGCTCAACTTTTTGCATGGTCAGATGCCACATTCAATGGTGTCTGATCTGGGCCTGCTGTTTGAAACTACCTAATTTTGGGGTTCCCCATCTGTTTTTTTTTTTCTAATTTTTCAGGATGTTTAAAGCTTGGCATTCTAAGGGAATCATTTGTCTAGCAGAAGATTCACATGAAAAATCAAACATTATTTCCTCAGTTGAGATGGGCAGTTTTAGTTATGCATCTTCTCTGCTTAATCCTTATCCCGCTGATGATGACAACCCCTACTTTTGCAAACAGTGTAGATCCAGATCAGATGGCTTCTGAAGAATGAACATCTGACTGGTGATCAGGAGGCCTGCTGGGATAGCAACATTCTTTCATGGAGAATAATCATAAAAATTTTCTACAATCATTCTGCTCTTCTGCCAATTCAAGAAGGGCAGTTGTTAGTTTCTGGTGAAAGAATGTGCATTGTACTGGTTAACTGTAAATGTATAAAGACTGCCCAGGACAAGTGTGGTTAGATAACTTACCTGCTCAATATGACCTAAATAGTGCTGACTGGGCCATTAATCTTCGCAAACAGAAACAAAAAGTATTCTGAAGAGTAAAGATTTCTATAATTACTAAATTTTACAGTCAAAATAAATACAGTCGAACTTCAATGGCTCGAACACCTTTGGGACCTCGAAAATCTGTTCGAGACAGGGGTAGTTCGAGCCACTGAGGTTACTGTCAGGAGGCATAACGAGATACTTTTAGTCATCTTTCGGTGTTCTATAATGATAATGTATGCTGTGTGTACTCATTAGAATCGCCTCATCGAGGCGATTCTAATGAGCACACACAGCATACATTTGTAAGATAAAAGACTAAAATCTCCTTAATTATCCCCCACTAGTTCTTATGTAGAAGATTTCGCTAGGGGCTCAAGAATGGGTTCGACTCATCCATGGTAAACGCGCCATCGGTGTTCGAGCCATCGAAGTTCTACAATAGACAGTATGATATAGAAGTCACAGATAAGATAGATTGACTAGGCAAAGCTATTCAGGTGTTGTCAATATATGTCAAACTCGGTGAGTCCACCATAAGATTTGGTAGAGTGCCTTTGGCATGCTTTCTGCAAGCAGACCGAATAGTCATATACACCACAGCTTTATTTGTGCTACAGTTGAATTCACACAATCGGGTGACTTGGTTCACCTTTTTGTTGACAGAACATTCCAAAGGCAGGTGCAAATGATAGCTCCCCCTAGTTAATCTTTTCTGCGACTACTATATAGTGCTTGAATTTTATATCAGAATGTCTCTAAAATTTTACGACTGCAATATCTTCTCACCTTGTCTAGAGAATGCATGGCAAACAGTGGTCCCTCATGAGCTTTGACTGTCTTTTGCAGAGTTGTACCATTCCAGACAAACACATTACCATCACTACCACCAGAGTAAACAATGTCTGCTGTTTTACCAAAGGCCAGACATAGCATATCACAGTTCTTGGCCACATTACCAAACGTTCCGCGACTGGACGTGAAACCACCACCTTTAATGCAACACAACATCGTTAATACATGGTTCATTATAACACTATGTGGATATAACATGGTTTCAAGATGGATCCCAAAAATGTGTAGATTATATAGAAAAATGACCATAAATGGTCATTTTTCTACATAATCTACACAGTTTTGTTTGGATATAACAAGGTTGTTAACACGGTTTCTGCTTTGGACCCCATTAATAGTGTTATTAAGTGTTTGTGGTGTATCATGTAAATTACCATATTTACCCAAAATATTTGGACACCAAAAATGCTTACCATACATGTACTTAAATACGAACAAATTCAATTTACTACCCGATGTGTCTAAAAATGGCTGGATGAGTGGCAAACAGTTTAGACCCAGATGAGACGCTGCATTCTGTGGCATCTCATCTGGGTTTGCACTGTTTGTCTAGGCCTGTCTGTCTGATTACATGTGGTAAATACAGTATAAGTCCAGATATGGAGGAGTGACAAGGATAACAAAGGTATGATTTTCCTCCTGATTCTAACAAGTACTGACTATAAACAGTAAAATTCCGCTATTAAGACCACCTGAAATTAAGACTAATTCTGCTATAAAAAGCTTATTTAGTAGGTTGCAGTTATTCTTTCTTTGTGCTTTCTGAATATAGTGTCCCCTGCTCAAAAACCACCTTTGAGACTATTCAAAAGTGGTCTTAAAGACCACTTTTGAGCAGTCCAAAAGGTGGTCTTAACATAAGAATCTTACTGTATTTTTATGGAGATATATGAAGAGGGCATGTCTGAAAATTTCTTCACTACATTACCAAAAGTTCCGTGACTGGATGTTTCTTTGTTTGTGTTTTGGTTTTACATCTCTGTCAACACCATTTACATAATTTTGGAGACGTTGCTTCTGATTTTGTAGGACTTTTACCCGACATTGAGATGAAATGACATCTGAAGCCGTACTGCCCAAAGAGGTCACTAGTGTTTAAGGAACTATCATGGGCAGGCTTAGACTTTCTAAGCAGTTTACCAGTACTCAAGTTCGGTCGCTTTCAGCTTTGCGTGGAAGCACCATGCAGCCCAAGCAATTTCTCCAAGCCCCAATGGGTGGGGGCACCCCTGACTGGAGGATGTGAACCCTGCCACTCAAGCAGTATATTATGAACATCATAGCCCCAGATAAGGAGGAATAATGGGGATATTTAAGGGATAATTCTCCTCACCGTAAAAATCCTAAAAATTTGGACACCTTGAGGATTTGCTGTAATTCTCCTAAAATTTTAACAAATTTGTTTCACACTCCAGCAAGGAGTCCAATTGGTGCAGACAGAACGGCAAACAGTGTAGACCTTGATCTGGGTATGCACTGTTTGCAATAGCAAACAGTGTATATTGCACACAGTGTAGATACTGATCAGGAGCAGTCTCTAAAGTAGCAGTCCGATCTGAGTCTGCACTGTATGCTTAGGCCTATCTGTCTCAATACTTAGGATCAATACCGTATTTCTTGTTAGAAACATACGTGTCTAAGGCGATTCTACCCACAACGTATGTTTTTATGCAGAAATAAGGCAAAATATCTGAAAATTATCCTCCTCATTACTCTGCCTTATCTGAAGCTATCATGTTAATTTTCTTACAATTGCCAACTGCATTTTTTTTATCTGCTGGTTACCTTAACTGTGTGGACCCTGATCAGACTCACTTTCTGCCTGTATGCAAAAATATTTTCAAAAAGGTTTGAATTAAGCTGCTTCAGTTCCGGCCAATCGGGGCTTGAAGAATAGGATGGGCAGCATGATGCTTCCACGCAGAGCTGAAATCAACTGCACACGAGTACTGGTAAACCGCTTAGAGAAAATAAGCCTACTCAGGCAAAGCAGTGCGAGTCGGACCGCCCATGCTTATATGTCCTGTTGGTTTCACTGATGTCATTTCATCTCAATGTCAGGTAAAAGTCCCACAAAATTTGAAGCAATGTCTATAAAATGGCCAATAAAGTGTTGAAGGGGATGTTAAACCTCAAATCAAGCAAACAAAAACAAAAGAAGATGCAGCAGATGAAAAAAGTGACGACATTTTCAGTTAAAATAGTTTCGTTGTCTTCAGGGTTAAAATGATTAAGTTTGTCTCATACTTACCTGCTTGTGTCCAGAACTTGATATGTTTTATCCCAACTGAAATTAATTTATTGTTGTCCAAGGGATTCCACTTTACTACAAATATCTTGTCTTTGTGGCCTCTGAAAAATAAGAAGAGACTAAAGCTGGCTGACATAAAGGTACTGAAGATGAATAGATTCACCTGTAACACCTTAGTGTTCACTGCCTAGCTAATTTCTATATCTAAAACTTCAATTCTTGTCTATCTGTGTGGCTGAGAAGGCTGGTCTGTATATTCTTGCACACCAGACAAGGAAATCCGTGATTTTCCCCTGGGATAGAAATTTATGTTCTGACCCTGGTGTTCCGACCCAAAATTGAATATAATCACGTGTTTGACAAATGCATTGGTTGAATACGACCTTGTATGCGCCGTCCTTAAGGTTGATGTCACAGCACGTAACGTGACGTCACTAAACATTCTTCTAGTGTCATCACAATATGGCGGACATTGGTAACCGAAGTGACTGCAGCATTAAAAATCCACGCTAAAAATAGAACACATGCAAGAAAAAGAATCCTATATGGGTGTGAGGGGTAGATAGAAAAATCTGTCCCTCGGGATCACTGTCTGGCATCACTTGGCAAGCCTCATGATGCCGGACAGTGAACCTTGGGACGGATTTTTCCATCCACCCCTCTCACCCATATAAGATTCTTATACTCTTACCAGGTCTCAAACTACTAAAGCAGGGTTCTCTTAATAGGGGCTCAAGCATGAATGAGAAATTTGGAAGAATACACTACCTGGTGGATGCCAGTTTCTCTCCTTTCCTCCAGTCCCACACCACAATACAGTGATTGTCATCTAAACCCACTGATACCAGTTTTTTACCATCACCTGTAAAAGTACAACAACTGGCGTAATAATTTTTTTTTTTTTTTTAATTTGGGTTTTCCAGCCCTTCCAAAATTGTTCATGATATGGGCCCCGTCAAGCAATTTTGGTACTTATCGCCTACGCGAGCAGCAAAGGTTCAGGCGAGCCTGCGCATTCGCGCAGTCTCGCCAGAACCTTCGCTGCTCGCTCATACAAGCAGTGAATCAAGAGGAACCTTCAGACAGAAAGCCATATCCCTGGCCCCTCTGAATGGCTGGGCATGCGCAGTTAAGTAGCATAACCACTACACCTCAGAGGCTTCTACAAACTGCATGACAGCGTTTCTCCTGATCAATGGCTTCAGAAGCCATCTGATCTGGATCTACACTGCTTGCAAAGGTAGCGGTTGCCGTGTTTGTTAACCAGAGGTGGACAAAAACAAAGGTATCTGACTTCCATGTTGCAGAATTTGGCATATGTGAAATGAGTGAGGCTTGAACCCACAGTGGTGACAGACCTAACGTTTAAGAGCAATAATCATAACTATTTGAAGATATCATCAATACAAGAGGGCCATGATGGCCCTGGATCGCTCACCTGATCCATAGAGAAACAAGTGGGACCCGGGGAGGGCCATTATTAACCCCAGGGCTATAATGTGCATAATGTTCAGAGACGTCTAAAAAGGTGAAGCTTCATACCAAATATCAACAAAGGCTATAATTTGAACAATCTTGGCAAAGGTCCACTAGATATGCTACATACCAAATATCAAAGACCTGGGCCTAACGGTTTCAGAGAAGAAGATTTTTATTAAAGATATTCCCTACATAAGCCTATGAAAAACCAAATGGCTCTGGGGCGGAGGCATTTTTGGTCTCAGGGCTATAATTTAAACCATCTTGATAGAGGTCCACTAGAGGAAGCTTCACACCAAATATCAAAGACCATGGCCTTGCTGTTTCAGAAGAAGATTTTTAAGGAATATCTCTATATAAGTCTATGTAAAACCAAAGGGCCCCAGGTCGGGGGCAGTTTTGGCCCTAGCACTATAATTTGAACAATCTTGGTAGGGGTCCACTAGATGCAGCTTCATACCAAATAGCAAAGACCTGGCCCTTGGGGTTTCCGAGAAGAAGATTTTTAAAGATTTTCCCCATATAAGCCCATGTAAAACCATAGGGCCCCGGGGCGGTGGCATTTTTAGCCCAAGCACTATAATTTGAACAATCTTGGTAGGAGTCCACTAGATGAAGCTTCATTCCAAATATCAAAGACCTGGGCCTTGCGGTTTTAGAGAAGACATGGGCCTTACGGTTTCAGAGAAGAAAATTTTTAAAGATTTTCCCTAAATAAGCCCATGTAAAACCAAAGGGCCCCTGAGCGGGGGCATATTTGACCCCAGCACTATAATTTGAACAATCTTGGTAGGGGTCCCCTAGATGAAGCTCCATACCAAATCTCAAAGACCTGGGCCTAGCGGTTTCAGAGAAGAAGATTTTTAAAGCTCTTCACTATATAAGCCCATGTAAAGCCAAAGGGCCCTGGAGCGGGGGCATTTTTGGCCCCAGCACTATAATTTGAACAATCTTGGTAGGGGTCCACTAGATGAAGCTTCATACCAAATATCAAAGACCTGGGCCTTGCGGTTTCAGAGAAGAAGATTTTTAAAGATTTTCCCTATATAAGCCCATGTAAAACCAAAGGGCCCCGGAGCGGGGGCATTTTTGGCCCCAGCACTATAATTTGAACAATCTTGGTAGGGGTCCTCTAGATGAAGCTTCATACCAAATATCAAAGACCTGGGCCTTACGGTTTCAGAGAAGAAGATTTTTAAAGATTTTCCCTATATAAGCCCATGTAAAACCAAAGGGCCCCAGGGCGGGGGCATTTTTGGCCCCAGCACTATAATTTGAACAATCTTGGTAGGGGTCCACTAGATGAAGCTTCATACCAAATATCAAAGACCTGGGCCTTACGGTTTCAGAGAAGAAGATTTTTAAAGATTTTCCCTATATAAGCCCATGTAAAACCACAGGGCCCCGGAGCGGGGGCATTTTTGGCCCCAGCACTATAATTTGAACAATCTTGGTAGGGGTCCACTAGATGAAGTTTCAGACCAAATATCAAAGACCTGGGCCTTACAGCTTCAGAGAAGAAGATTTTTCAAGATTTTCCCTATATACGCCCATGTAAATCCAAAGGGCCCCGGAGCGGGGGCATTTTTGGCCCCAGCACTATAATTTGAACAATCTTGGTAGGGGTCCACTAGATGAAGCTTCAGACCAAATATCAAAGACCTGGGCCTTGTGGTTTCAGAGAAGAAGATTTTTTAAGTTTTTGGTGAAAAAAATCTTTTTTTGGCCCCAAAAACCTAGATGTGCAACCGACCGGAACCATTTGAACAACTTTGAAAGGGGACCACCTAAGGATCATTCCTGTGAAGTTTGGTCAAAATCCGATCAGTGGTTTAGGAGGAGATGTCGTTTAAAGAAATTGTTTACGGACGCACGCACGCACGGACGCACGGACGCACGACGGACGAAAAGTGATCCCAAAAGCTCACCTCGTCACTACGTGACGGTGAGCTAAAAATGGGCCCCTTCAAGCGATTTTGGTACTTATCGCCTATGCGAGCAGCGAAGGTTCAGGCGAGCCTGCGCATCCGCGCAGTCTCGCCAGAACCTTCGCTGCTCGCTCAAACAAGCAGGGAATCAAGAGCAACCTTCAGACAGAAAGCCATATCCCTGGCCCCTCTGAATGGCTGGGCATGCGCAGTTAAAATTTGTCATGACGGAATGCTCGAAGACACAAATTCGCTTGGCGGGGCTCAAATGTAATTACAGATATTGATAACCTTCTTTATACCTACATTTTATATAACAATAAAACATGCTACAACAGGCTATTGCAACAATTTCAATAGAATGAATCCTTAGCCCAAGATGGGAAGGGTTAACAGAGATGTTAAAGAATACTGTTATTAATTCCTCCAAGAAATGAATGTTGGGATATTTGTTAGAATCACCCTGGCAAGGCAAATTCTAACAAATGTCAACATTTGTTTATTGGAGTGACTGAGGGTGAAAGTCGTTTATTACCTATAATACTACACCCTATTGGGATTTTTTAAAGCCGCAAATTCTTAAAAGCAGTAAAATGTTAGGGAACAAATACTGTGGTTATAACGAGGGTCTCTGTATTTAATAACTTGGCCCAGTTGTTTAAAGCATCACAAGCTTAACGAGCTCATTAGTGGTCACATTGTTAACTGTTCTGGTTTAAGGTACAATGTCTAAAATTTTGGTATTTTTGCTGAAAAAATGTGAGCAGCTTTTGCATTTGCAAAAGCTGCTCACATTTTTTCGGCAAAAATATTAGTATATGCGCCATATTAAATGATCAAAGTTTTAATGATATGTTAGCAAAAGACATTGTTAGTTTTGAACCAAATTAAAAAAGAAAAATGGCTAAGATTCTTTCTCATTCTCACTTTAGACCAGAATTTAAAGAAGATAGCATATCATGTATAACATGGTTTTTTGTTTCCTTGTATTGGAGTTTAATGGTCCAGTCAACAATATTTAGATCAGTTTTGAGCCGGTCAGTTTACCTATACACATTTTTCCTTGGCAGGCTTATACGTAAGCGACTGACTAGTACAGTGCATTTTTTTCATAAGGGGAAGGGAGAAAATGACCATAGAAAAGATTTCATGATCAATCTCCATGAAAGAATGTTGCCAATCCCTGGCAGGTATCCAACCCGGGCCCTCCTGATCACCAGTCAGACATGCATCCGACTGAGCTGCCAAGGTCGGCTCATGTATAACTTGGTAAAATAAAACTACGAGTATGAAGTTATAATATACTACTCAAAGTTTGATAGGGATCACTTTTTTAATGCAAAAAATTTTTTGGATGAATTAATCAGCTGAATCCAAATTTGATACATAATGATAGAAAACGTATCCTTCACAAAACCTAGTGATTAATTTTGTCAACTGGTACTGCATTCAAGCGTGACAACAGCAAACGTCTTGGCACCCCCAAAATTTGCCGTAACACGAAGGGATTTTGACAACTGATTTTTCACAAATTTCCAAATTTGTTTAGACAAACGTGCTTAATAACGTGTATGGCGTACAAGGGCATCAATTACAGTACTACATCGCTTGCGCATGCTCGTAATCCGAGTCTGTATCCGGTTTTGTGAAATCAGCTTTCATTCAGCAACCAATGCATCTTTGAGCTCCTGTAAAGTCCTCGGATGCACAGGTCGGGCTGAAACAGCACTCTGTAGCATGTCCCGCGCATGCTCAATCGGATTTAAGTGCGGTGACCGAGCAGGCCAGTCCATACGAACGATTGTCTCACGTTCCAGGTAGGAATCAGTGACGTTGGCAGGGTTGGGACGGGCATTATCATCCATCAGAATAAAGTCCGGACCGATAGCATCTGCATATGGTCTCACAAACTCATCAAGAATCTCATTACAGTACCTCACTGCCATTAACGTTCCGTTTTCAACGACGTACACGTCAGGTTTACCGTTCACGCTTATCCCAGCCCAAACCATGACTGACCCCTTTCCATAGCGATCATGCTCTGCCACATTCAAGTCATCGAATCGCTGTTTAGACATTCGCCACACTAATTGACGTTTATAAGTGAAGTCTAGACAGAATCTGGACCCCTCAGTAAACAGAACTGGCGTCAAGTCACGAACCGTCCACCTGACGTGAGTTCTGACAAAGTCTAATCGGTCTAGCACGTGCTGTGTCTTCAACGGGACACGTACAGCAGGCCTCCTGGCATTAAGTCCGAACTCGTGGAGTCCGTTTCTGACAGTTTGTGTAGAAATTCGTACTCCAGTTCCGTTCATAAGCTCGTTATGCAAACGCGTAGCGTTCAGGAACCGTTGACGTCGAGACTGAATCAACAAGAAACGGCCCTGACGTTGAGTTGTAGCCCTTTCTCGGCCCCGCCGCGGCTGTGTGAAGGATTTCCGTGGGTAAGATGCCGACTCCACATTCGTGAAACCACGCTCTGAGACACATTCAGAATCCCAGCAACACGACGTTGAGAGACGCAATTTTCCAACATTCCGACGCAACGATTCATTTCTTCGGCGCTCAGACGGTTTCTTAATTGTCCCCCTAGCCATTTTAGTGTTTCACAAATCAAATGAAGTCCTTTTTACGCTTGGTAAAGGAACACTGACAAGTTTGATTGGTCTTTTGGAAAGCAGTGCTACGCAAGATTTTGGGGGTGCATGAATTCATTTGGGAATTGTGAGAAGTGTACACTTGTATGAGTACTGAACTGCACACGAGTTTCTGCTTAAGATATTTATCAATATACCGAGTACAAATTCTGTCAAGAACTTATAAATTTTCTGTGCAAAATTTGGTACATAAAAAGTGATCCCTATCAAACTTTGAGTAGTATATATAGGAAGATGTTGTAAACAGAACTTCACTGTTATATCCGAGAGATTTTTTTTTTAAACCTAACATTTTCATCTAAAGGACTGCATATCTGACAGCCACTGGAATCTTTTTAATCGATTATGATCTTAAAAAGGGTACCATTGTAGTCTGGCTTGGGTAGATCACTTACCAGAGAAATCAACAGCACAAACTCCTCTTTCATGATGACCCTTCAACACAGACACTGTCTTCAGAGTTTCTGCATCCCATACATGCACTGTTGGGTCACGACCAACCTGTTGCAAAATTGTGAAAATAATAACAAATTCTGATCAAATATGTGACAGTACAAGATCAGTGAAAAGTGAATACTCTACATTACTGTACATGTATGAGCCCCACGCCCACAAAGCCAGGCACATATGAGAATGACCTCACTGAAGCAATTCAACAAGCTTAACTAGAGCTGTCAGTGAAACTGACTAGGGCCCCGGCAGCGCTATCAGAAATTTGTGGACGGACAGACGGACAGACGAACAGACAGACAGACAGACAGACGGACGGACAGAGTGATTACTATAGGGCACCCACACTTTCAGTGCGGGGCTCTAACAAGCTCAGTTGTCCAAATGTTAACTGCTTTAGCTTTAGCAAATACATGTACAATATTTGTATTTAAAACAATTGTGTGTTTGCCTCAGTGTTTCACTCTGATGCTAGAGGCACATGACTTGATCCCAAGCAGAAGTGATAAAATTTTGATGTCCAAACACAGTGCATTAGCATCAATTGCAGGGATGAATGTCATTGTGCTGTCCTTCCGATCAGGACACTAACCCGAGGCTCCCTGTGCAGGGAGAGTAATCCTGAGCAGGTTAAAGACCCCTGCCTTAATTACAAGATTACTGTGTAGGTTTCCAACCTGCGAATCTGGAGTGTATATAATGTACAGTCTAATGTTCTCCATGGAGGTTAAGAAAGAAAGAAAGAAAGAAAGAAAGAAAGAAAGAAAGAAAGAAAATGTGAATGTAGCTTCTTACATAACAAATATTTTTATCACATTAACCCTAATCCTACTGAACACGACAAACCCTACTTTTGCAAACAGTGTAGCTTCTGAAGCCATCTGATCTGGAGCTACACTGTCAACCAGTTTGCAAATTTGAAAGAATACACTATATCAAGTAATTTGATTGGCTGACAGTCAGAAATGGGTGTGGCATAAATAATTTATTCAGCAGGATAAGGGTTACCTGATCAAACTTTTAACAATATGATAACTAACATGGGCCAATTGTTCAAAACTAACTATGTCATTAGTTAACATATTGTTAAAATATTGATCATTTATTATGGCAATATGGAGATGTGAAAAATGCACTCTGACACACGGGTGCGTTATTGTAATGATTTGACCACTAATGAGCTTGTTGAGCTAACAATGCTTTGAACAACTGGCCCCTGCACTGTAAGTTTTGAACATCTGGGCCCTGGAAAATTACCTGTCCAGTTGCAATGAGATCCTTCAGTGGATGAATACACAGACATAGGATATCATCAGTATGTCCTAGATAGAACCGCTGCATGTTCTTCTCTCGGCTGTAGAGTATTCCTGTTGCTGCTACATGGTACACCACCTCTCCAGACTGAGTGTAAAATAAGTTGTTTCTGCAGTCGTACCCTCGGTAACTGAAATCAAATAGAATACTCATTGAGTACCATTCTGCCTATCTGACAAGTCATGTACACAAGTTGTAAAACATCACATTACGAAAACAAGCCTCTAAAAATACATTGTAAACTTTACCGCACACACACAAAAAAAAAAATCGAAAATTTTAAGATGAAAAATTGTGATATTTTTCTTATTTCTGCTCAAAATATCGGTTGTAGGTCTCGTTAGAACTGTCTGATTGAGGCAGTTCTAACAAGTACCCACAATCTATATTTTAGAGCAGAAATAAGAAAAATAAGGTTTACCCCCTATAAACCCCAATTTTAATATATAAAATTTATTTGATTTGATTTGAGGTTTAACGTCCCCGTCAACACTGTAAAGGTCATTTTGGAGACGTTGCTTCCAATTCTGTGGGACTTTTACCCGGCATTGAGATGAAATGACATCTCAAGCCCTGTCGCCCAATGAAACCAATAGGGTTTATTAGCATGGACGGTCCGCCTCGCACCACGGTTCCTGGACAGGCTTAGATCCTCCAAGCGGTTTACCAGTACTAGTGTGCGGGACGGATTCAGCTCTGCGTGGAAGCATCATGCAGCCCCGGGGTGATTCAATGGGGTCAAAGTTATACAGGCATGTTTTCGTGATGTTGCTCCTAGAAATAAGTTTGCAAAGCACTGAGAAATCGACTTACACACAATTAGTGTTGTGAAGTGAAGAACAAGTGTCATAAACAGAGAAAATGATTATGGTGACACTTCTCATTCAAATGAAAAAAATCTTCATGTACTTATCACAACTGGCAGATGGAGAAAACACACGACCTTCTTCAAACCTCTATCTCAGCATCATCATTATCATCATATTTTCGATGCAGGGGCAACATCCACATAAGCAAGCCCCCTTCCAGATAGATTGCTTGCTGCACACATGACAGATCTCACACCAGATTTCCAAGTGAATAAATCATGTGGGTCTATAGCTGAGAGCTATCTAATTTGGCCAAATGAGATTTAAGGGGAAAGGGAACACCTTCAGGGGAGGCAACATCTCCAAAAGTATTTTTATCTCCCATGTCAATAAGGGTCAACTCATAAAGGAAAGAATTTGCCCCTGAGTAGCAAATTCTTTCCTTTAAAAGTAGACTCCTTTTTCAGTGGGATAGGGCTTATGGAAAAGCAAACAGGAAGTTCTGATAGATGTCTCCCTTTGAAAAATGGCCGAAAAAACTGCCAGGTGTTCCCATTCCCCTTAAAACATCAAGGAGAGACAACCAATTTCCTTACCCGTGTATAAACTCTAGTTTAAGACTATTCACAGGGCCACTCTTTCTCTTCTGCCCTGCTCCCAGCTCTTCTTTCATTAACTTTTTAATGTTTGCCGTGTCCTCTCGGTAGATATGACGTCCATAGGACACCTGTTTTTCCTGCTCCAGGTCGGAGTCTATCCCTCCTACGTCAGAGAGATCAGAATCACTCTCTTCACTGTTTGAGTCAACAAAACCTAAAAGAGATAAAAGGCTGGTCAATGATATTTTTTCACATCTCCAAAATGACCTAAACAGTGTTGACAGGGACATTAAACCTGAAATCAAACAAACAAAATGATATTTGTTCCCTTCATTCACAGACTATTCTCAGGGGTATACCCTTAAAGGAAAGAATTTGCTCTTTTTAGAGCAAATTCTTTCCTTTAAGAGTAGACCCCTTTGTTTAAACGGCTCCAATTACACGAAATGAGTCAACTCTTAAAGGAAAGAATTTGCCCTTTAAAGAGTAAATAATCAATCGGTAGGTTTATTTTGTAGTAAGAAGTCTTACAATCATTTAACTTGGCCCTAAAAATCTCAAAGGGCTATCACTATACTAGAGTTTGGACTTGTGTCAAACATCAGTTCAAGTATTAACAAGAATCTGCCAAAGGCTACCATATGTCTTCCCAGTGCCTAGTGTGATTGTAGTTCTTGAGAAATGGATGGATGGAAAACCGGACTCAAATCTAATGTCATGCTTAAATCTGAGCGAAAAACATTCATCTAAACTTTAGATAAAAGTATATACTTCCAACGGAAGCCACTTTTACATAGGGTGAATACAGTCTCTTCTTAGAATTGGCTAAAATCAGAGTTCTTAATCTGAGAGGGGGGTGGGCTTTTCTGCAAGAAAATATTTTGCTCTGAGATACAAAAAAAAATCATTTCCTAACAATGTAACCAGTACTTGAAAAGGGATCAGATATCAGGAAAGACATTTCCTGTTTTTGAAGTGTAAGTTTTTTGAAAACTTATATCAATAAGTTATAGGTTCATCAAAACTCCTAGAATTTTCAACAAGAAAGTTTGTATCTGACCTTCAATAGCCCTAAAGAAAGTAAATGATGGTCACAGAGATAGTAAAGATAGTGTATAAAAAATTAACAACTTATTAACCCTTATCTTGCTGAACATGACAACCAATACCTTTGCAAATAGTGTAGATCCAGATCAGATGGCCATCTGATCAGGATCTACACTGTTTGAATTCAGTTTGTGAATTTGCAGGTATAAGTTTATTTGTTTGATTTGGGGTTTATATCCCCACCAACACTATTTAAGTAATTTTGGTGATGTTGCTACCTATTTTGTTGGACTTTTATCCTACATTGAGATGAAATGACATCTCGAGCCCTGCCGTCCAATGAAACCAAAAGTGTTTATTTGCATGGACGGTCCGACTCACACCACTTTGCCTGGGCAGGCTTAGACCTTCTAAGCGGTTTACCAGTACTCATGTGTGCAGTCTGTTTCAGTTCTGCGTGGAAGCACAGTGCAGCCAAATCAATTTCTCCAAGCCCCATTGTGGGGAGGGGGGTGGGATGCACAGGAATAAAGTACATCAGGTAATTATGATTGGTTAAAAGTCTGAACTGGGTGTGGATAAATTAATATTTTGGCTGTTAAGGGTTAATTAACTAACCATGTTGTGGGTCTGCAATATCCCCCTCTGTATGGCCATCCTGAAGGTATCTCCACTGGAAGACAGCATGGTCTGCACCACCTGTACTTATAACCCTCTGCTTGTCAGCTGAGAATCGAACATTGGTCACATGGGCTGAATGACCTACGTATTTCCTAAACTTGGCACCTATTAGGAAAGAAAAAGCAAATACAAATAACTATTATCTGTACCTGTTCTATTTAATATTGTAAGTGTCTAAAATGTTCTGTGAAGACAACTTTCTTTTATGTATAGATTATTTTCTTTTTTGTTTTGTAAAGTTAAGTTCTTAACAAGCCTTTACAACAGTTTGTCAAAGTAAAGCTCTCCTACAACTGTCTATTAGAATCTCTCTTCAAGAAACCTTATGTTCTGTTTTATTCTTTTTTGTTCTTCATGTTCAAGTGTAATATGCCCCATCACATACCTACCAATAGTCACTCACTCATTGTGAGTATACCTCTGAATAGCTCACCATATAATTGATAGCTGCAGATGCACAGTATTTGAAAGATCATGGAATTTTCATGTTTATTTTGAAGATTTTGCACAACCAGTTGAGATCATTATTTTCCATGAACTAACATTTTGCTTGCATTAAAAACCACTAGGTTGGAAATTAGGCTTGTCATTTCATGTGAATTGTCTGCTAGGCAGACAATTCACATGAAATGTAAAGCCTAATTTTCTATCTTTCTTTCTTCCAACACGTCTTAACCTCCCTGGAGGACATCAGACAGTGTACATTGTATACACTCTAGTTTTGCAGGATGAAAGTGTACACAGTAATCATGTAATTACAGTATGCCTCTCCCTCCACAGGGGGCTCCCAGTTAATGTCCCAATCCGAAGGATAGGGCACTTCATGACATTCATCCCTGCAATTATGCCAATGGAGTATGTTTGGAGACCGAAAATTACCACCGCTGCCGGGAATCGAACCAGCGGCCCTCTAGCATCAGAGGCAAATGCAGTAGTAACCACTGAGCTAGCACGCTTGACTTTTCACAGACAATAAACATAATATGCCATGCCTTATTATTTTATTTTCAAAAATATTTGAAAACACAATGACCTATAATTGTAACGGTAACTTCTAGCTTGGATATAGTATGCTGACCAAACATTCCAATTTACCCACCTTTTTTAAGACTTGGAAATTTGAAGAGTTTAACTAATCCAAAGTCATCTCCAGTAACTATACATTCTCCATCAAAGTAGGCATCTACAGCATTCACATCGTTTGTATCAGTGTACTTCTCCCAGATGCCATTCACTTCCTGTCCCAGTACACCAGTAAAAGTAACCCAATGTATTGTTGTTAGTTCCTCTTTGTTGGTACACTGCTTTCCAGCTGCAAGAGAAGCATATGTTTGCATTTTACTCTTGTCCTGCTGAGTAAGTTAAATAAGCTATGCCCATTTCTGTCTTTCAACCAATCAGATGACTTGATGTAATTAATTCCTACAAATTCACGAACTGAATTTCAAAGAGTGTATGTAGATCCTGATCTGATGGCTCCTCATCAGGGTCTACACTATTTGCCACTCTTCCAGCTATTTTTGGACATAACATCAGGTAGTAATTTTTAGTTGTAAAAATTTTAGAACATAAATGGTCAGGAGTTGATGTGTCGGAATATTTAGAGTAAATACTGTATGCAGCTTTTTGTCTCAGTTAACAACTAGTTATTGTAATCAGTCACAACTGGCTTTTCATTATTGGCTTGAATTGAGGTTTAACATCCCCATCAACATTATTTTGGTCATTTGGAGACATTGCTTCAAATTTGTGGGGCTTTTATCCGACTTTGACTCGAGCCCTGTGCCAAATGAAACCAAGAGGGTTTATATGCATGGGTGATCTGACTTGCACAACTTTGCCTGGGCAGGCTAAGACTGTCTAAGCAGTTTAACAGTAGTTTCAGCCCTGTGTGGAAGCACCATGCAGCCCAATCTAGTTCTACAAGCCAGATGGCAAGGACCCTAGGCACAATTGGTACCAAACAGGAAATGTTTGCTTATAACAATTTGCACATTTGCAGGTACCAGTCTCTTTGCTAAACAAGCATGCGCCAAAAATAAATTTGGTATCTGCAATTCTTCAACAACACTAATATTCATAGCTACAGATATGGCGGAGCAAGTGATAATATAATGTTATTAACCCTTCTCTTGCTGAATATTCATTTAAGCCACACCCATTTCTGTCTATCAGCCAATCAAACAAGGTCAGGTTTGTGTATATCAATCTTAAGTACTAGTGGCAAGGTGTGTGGTGTGTGAATATTAAAGAAATCGGTCAAAGAATGAGGAAGTTATGAGCAATGTTAAAGTTTTTTGTAACGGACCGACGACGACGACAGACAAATTTTTACAAGTATTTGACCTTGAGGAAGGTCAACGTAAAGGTCAAGGTCAGGTTTGTGTATATCAATCTTAAGTACTAGTGGCAAGGTGTGTGGTGTGTGAATATTAAAGAAATGGGTCAAAGAATAAGGAAGTTATGAGCAATGTTAAAGTTTTTTGTAACGGACCGACGACAGACGACAGACGACAAGCTGACTCCTATATACCCCCTTCAAACTTCGTTTGCGGGGGTATAATTACTTGATGTAATTTATTTCTACAAATTCATTAACTGAATGTCAAACAGTGTAGATCCTGATCAGATGGCTTCTTCAGAAGCCATCTGATCTGGATCTACACTGTTTGCAAAGATAGGGGTTGTCGTGAACAGCAAGATAAGGGTTAATCAAGTAATTTCGTATTGGCCCAGTTACAGGTCCGATGTCTGCTGTATTGGCCCGAGGTCGAAGGCCGGGGCAAAAATATAGCTGACCGAGGACCTCTAACTAAGACAATACGAAATTGCTTGATTAAAGACAATTTTATTAAATTGACACCATAATAAACATGATTAATGATTTTTGTTAGTATGGATGACCTCCGAACAATACAGCATAGTCAGTTGATAATTTTCCTTACGGATATTTCTTGTTAGAAACAAATGCAGTGGGTGCTTGTGACAATCACCTCAATGAGGCAATACTGTCAAGTACCCAAAACATAGATTTCTGAAGAGAGTTATGGATAATTATCCCTTTATCTGGAGTGACCAGCCACTGCAGCAGTATATCGCCCATTTTACAGTGAAGACCCAGATCAGATTATATGTGCTATGGTTGGTCATCGCACAGCTTTAAATATGTAGCTTCTAATTACCATAGATATTGTAGTGGAAGTGTGTTCTTCACCTAATCAGCTGATTGGTTCATGTAATAACTACCGAACTACCTGTCCAATCAAAATTACAACTAGGTCAAGTAGGATTTCATTGCAGCTAAAAAAGAACAACATCGAGGCTGTGGTCTAATATACAGTACAACCCCTTTATAACACTGTTGATGTGGTCCAAAGCAGAAACTTTGCTAGTTAGACAACTGTGTTATATCTAAACAAAAATGTATAGATCATATAGAAACATGACCATTTATGTTATTTATCATTTTTCTATATAATCTATACATTCTTCTGGGCCAAGCTTAAAACAGCGTTATATCCAAAATGGTGTTATAATGACTAGTGTGATAAAGGTCTATGTGTATTTACCTGGCATTTTAAAGACAAGTCTTTCAGCTGCCCCACTGTTTGTCTGTAGGTATTTACTATCATCAGACCAGTCAATGTGTGTTATAAAACTGGAACTACCGGAACAAGTCCCAACTCTCTTGTACCTCTGTTCCACTGAGTAGATGTCAACAAAGTTATCATTGGAGCCGACCGCAAGGAACTTGCCACAGGGGGAGAACTTCATCTCGTGGATCACTTCTTTACGGTCTTTTATGTGGATTACTTCTGATAAATCTCTGTCAAAGATACAAACAGTTTCTTTTTAAACTTATAGACCTTAACTTCATTTCAGACTTAGCTGCCTTATCATTTTTTGCAGAGGGAGAATAGTCTGAAAAGTATTTTCTTCCCCGCTACACCCCAACCTCTTTATTTATAGCATTGTTGTTGGTCTAAAGCTGTTTTTGTTAGGATATAAAATGGTTGTTTAACTTACATGAAACCATGTTAAACAACTATGTTGTACCCAAACAAAAACATATAGATAATATAGAAAAAAAATGACATTTTACGGTAGTTTTTTATATAACCTACATATCTCTGGGATTCATCTTTGAACCATATTGCGGGGCAGACAATTCACATGCACCGGAAAGCCTTATTTTCACTGAAAAAAGAAAGATACCCATTGAATATGCCTGAACAGCTACATAAATTCCTGGAGTAGACAGTTTCTGATTTGTTAAAATATTTTTCTTATAAGGCAAGTAAGGCTTGACATTACACGGGAATTGTCTGCTTGTCATATGATTCACATGCAATGGCAACCCTCACTTTCACTGGAAAAATAAGAAAAATCATCATTTTTAACCCATAAAATGCCAATCACGACGACTGTCATCGGCTTTGTCAGCTGACAGTTACTTTAAAAGTCGCTACTGCACACAGTGTAGACCTAGATCAGACTGGTGCAGTCTGATCTGGGTCCATTCTGTTTGCCTGTATGCAAAAGTATTTTATAAAGTTTGCAAGAAGCAGCAGCAGACGACAAACAGATGAAATTTTAGATGTAATTTTCTCGGCAGCTTAACCCTTGTCCTGCTGAGGATATGCCTTATCTTTAAAACAATGATCAAGGGCCAGTTGTTTGTCATCCAGTTTATGAATTTGCTACAATAATTTGCATCAAGTAATCTTATTATATGAGCCCCGCCAAGCGAATTTGTGTCTTCGAGCATTCCGTCATGACAAATTTTAACAGCGCATGCCCAGCCATTCAGAGGGGCCAGGGATATGGCTTTCTGTCTGCAGGTTCCTCTAGATTCACTGCTTGTATGAGCGAGCAGCGAAGGTTCTGGCGAGACTGCACAGATGAGCAGGCTCGCCTGAACCTTCGCTGCTCGCATAGGCGGTAAGTACCAAAATCGCTTGAAGGGGCCCATATATATTCAGCAGGACAAGGGTTAAGGGTTAGTGCTCATGCAGACAGTCTGTGGATGTAACTGAAATGCTGATAGATGCTGAAAATCTGGTCAAACAATGGTGCCAAATGCAAAATTCAGAACATTTCAATTTATTTGAAGTATCTATAATTAAAAGGAAATCTTGTGGAGCCTATCACTTCAAATAACTGATTCTACTGTATAACAGCAACTACAGTGAAACTTTGATAACTCAAACATGGACATTTCGTTTACCACGGATTAGTCGGCCCCCACCCATTGGGGCTTGAAGAAATAGATGGGCTGCATGATGCTTCTAAGCAGAGCTGAAACCGGCCCGCACACGAGTACTGGTACACCGCTTAGAGGATCTAAGCCTGCCCAGGCAAAGCAGTGCGAGTCGGCCCGTCCACGCTAATAAACCCTATTGGTTTCACTGACAAGCAGGGCTTGAGATGTCATTGTTGACGGGGACGTTAAACCTCAAATCAAACAAACAAACAAAAACCACGGATTACTCGTAGATGCCTCTGTGGTGTAGTGGTTATGCTACTCGCCTTGTAAACCAGGGGTAGCAGGATCGATACTGGGCTTCTTCAGATGAGTCTTTAAACAGCGGTCCTGTATCTGTATGACCTTAGCTGTTGGTGGGACATAAAACACTCACTCACTCGTTTACCACGGTTAATTCAAACTCTTTCTCGAGTCCCTAGAGAATATTCCCCGAAGCTCCAGATATGCATATATTAAGAATAATATATGCATTTTTCCTGCTGTTATCTTCAAAAGGTATTTTGTGTGCACTCATTAGAATCACCTCAATGAGGTGATTCTAATAAGTACGCACAACATAGTTACCTATATTTTACTGAAAATCGTAAAGATATCCTCAAGTGATCCCCAGTATGCCTCACAACTTGACGCTATGAGTATACCTCAGTTATTTGAACAACCCCTATCTCAAATGAATTTTCATGATCCCAGACGGTTTGAGTTATTGAAGTTTGATTGTATTTTTGCTTAAAAATATGAAAGCTTCATACATATAGATATATAAAATGTCCCCAAAGACCACCCGATTAACTGCTGCCTCACTCTGATGCATTTCCAAAATGTAAATTTCTTGGATAAATAAGAAAAAAAAATCTTTCAAATTCTATTTCTGCACTTATCTACTCCACTGATAGTTACCTTGACTTTAGTACCATAAAGGAGCCATCCATGAGTCCGACAGCCAGCTGACTACCATCGTGGTCAAATGTACAGGAGCGGATCTTCTGTTCCAAGGTTGTCTTGGACAATATCTCAAAACCGTTCATATTCCATAACCTAAAATGTTAAGTTAAATCTGCAAAATTTAACAAGAATTTTATTGCACTTGTATATGTAATGCAATGTCTGATTGGATAACATCAAATATTTATGACAGTATACACTGTCGGAAACCCAACCTCATCACGTAACTTTTCATTGGCTGGCATTTGGTTTTACGCAGCTCACAGCATTTGCCGCTTTGTGCAAAATAGTACTATTTGAACAAAATTACCTAATAAGTGCATTAGAATGGGGAAAACGCTATTGCAAAATTGTCATTTGGGGAGGTAAATCATTGGTTTTATAGTCGCAAATTAGGTTTCACGGTTCCGCAAACGGGTTGCCTTAAAACAAAATTTCCGACCATAAAACCTCTAATTTACCTCCCCAAATGGCAATATTCCAAATAGTTATCCCCTTATTCTGCTGAAGGCTATGTCACATCTGTAGGGGCTGAATCTGACTTCAACATTATGGTCAATGCTAGGGTTGATGCAAATGTAGAGGAAGGATAAACAAGTGAACAAACAATTGCTTGGATGGAAAATGTCACTGGTACCGTGCCATGCTAAGAGAAAGCATGATGAAAACTGGTAGAGGTTAAAAATGTTTCGATATTATTTGTTCATTTAAATGACTGGACATACTTTTCTTCACCAGAATATACATGTAACAAACCAAGCATCTCAATGCCAGATCAGCTCTTTGACCTGAATGTACCATTCTAGCCTTCTTACCCCTGTCAGATGGCATCTGACTAGTGATTAGGTCACAGGTTCAAATGTAATTGGCTCCAGCAACAGTCTTTCATAAAGATTGAACATAAAATATTTTCTATGGCTATTTTCCCCTGTCTGTTAAAAATGACGGTTGTCAGTTTCCAGCAACGGAATGTTTACTGTACTGGTATAAGCTTGCCCAGGGAATTTGTGGCTTGGTAAACCGACCTGCTCAACATGACCTAATTTGTCTTGACTGGGTCATTAAAATCTTTACCAAAACCATTTCAATTATTCAATTTCAATTATTTCAAGCCAATCATTAATCAAATGGGCAAAAAGTGGAGTACTTTGAGGGAAATCACCTGACCTTCCGGTGCAGAACTTGGCGACCTACTTGTGACCCAAGTCAGGCTTGAACCCACAGTGGTGGGAGATCTAGATTTAGAGACAGCGCTCTTACCCAATAGGCAAGAGAGGGCCATTATTTGGAACTTAGATCAAATAAATATAAAGCAGCTTCCTTCAGTTTCATAGAGGCTACTCTTGAAGGAAAGAACTTGCTCCCCTTGGAGCAAATTTTTTCCTTTAAGAGTGGTCCCCATCTGAGAGAAAGATATCCTTCTAGATCTTCCTGAAGTCTGTAATAATTATTTTCTTCTGGTCACACCACTTAACGGATGAAATGTGTACAAATATTTCGCAGTATAAACTTACCTCAGAGTTTGGTCATCACTTCCAGTAGCAAACACAGGTTTCCTTGAGTGAACTGCCAAGGCCCATAACTCTCCCTCAGCATGACCCTGGACCAGACATCTTGGGGCATCTCTATCCCTTATCCCCACCTCAAATATCTCACTATCCTGTGTACCAATGAGAATTCTGTCCCCTCGCCAACACACACTTCTCACGCTTAACCCTAAAGAAAAAAGTGTAGAGGCAGAGTAAACCCCAACTGTCAGAGTAGAAAAACAAACTATTTTTAAGAGTTGCCTCTCTTGACACTGTATCCATTTCACAATATTTACATTTTCATTGACTCACACAATGTCACAAGACCATTAAGTGATGTCAAAATAAACCATGGTTCTCTCCAATATGATTGGACAATAGGATATTATGACATCAGCAATTGCTGTTCTGCTGTTGACAGAAACCTGCATGCAACTGTTTCAATTTTAGCCCTCAAAACACATTTTTCCTCAAATACTGGATGGGAAAAAGTTAAAAATATAAGTAATAAACAGAGGATCTTACATGAGTGTTCATGTATTATTGAATTTATTAAACGAGTTGAGGGAAAGGGATAAAATGCGAGGCTTGCTGAGAATTTTATCCCTTTCGCTCAACAAGTTTAATAAATTCAATAATACATGAGCACAAATGCAAGATTCAATTTATCATATGACATTTAAAACGCATTTTATTCGCAGTCATTTACAAAAATGTCAATACTCCGCCATAAGTAAATGTGATGTCGTTAAGGACGTTGTATATTGTAATGTTACGGGGATTGCCGAATTTATTACATGGCGTTATTACATTCTCAGACGCGACATCATATGATAAAGGTAATTTATAAATATTTATTGTAGTATGAACAACAACAAGTTGCAAGCAAAGTCAAAGTGAACCCCTTTGCTTTTAACCCAAGTTTGTCCACTGAAGTATGAACAACACTGGGTCTGGAGCAAAGTAATGGGGTTTACTTACTTTGCTTGTGACCAGATGTTGTACATACTTCAATGACCACAAAGGTGCAGATCAGCATGCATGTTCATGCAGTCTGATCTGCACCTTTGTTGTTTGAAAATGCCATAAAACAGGTTTTCTCTGCATACAACTCATAACGGACAGAAGCAAGAGTTGTCTTTTTAAAAATAGTTCGTTGGTTGATTTGAGGTTTAACGTCCCCGTCAACACTGTAAAGGTCATTTTGGAGACATTGCTTCCAATTTTGTGGGACTTTTACCCAACACTGAGATGAAATGACATTTCAAGCCCTGTCACCCAATGAAACAAATATGGTTTATTAGCAAGGACGGTCTGCCTCGCACAGCATTTCCTGGACAGGCTTAGATCCTCTAAGCGGTTTACCAGTACTAGTGTGCGGCCGGATTCAGCTCTGCGTGGAAGCATGTTAAAAATAGAAGCAGGTATTATATCTAGTCACTTATAACAACAAATCATGTATCTGAATCTTCTCAATTACACCACAGCCTCTTTGTAAGATAGTTCAATATAACATGGAACTGGATATAACACTGTTGAAAGATGTACCCCAAAATGTATAGATTATAAATGGTCATTTTTGTGTATGATCAATACACTCTCCTTTGGATAAAACATGGCTGTTTAACTTACACATTTTCTGCTTTGGATCCCAACAATAGTGTAATAAAGAAGGTTTGGTGTACAGGTACATGTATCAGGTTCAAGGTAAAGAGAATTCTAATCCAGACTTTACTGTGCTTAACCCTCGTCCTGTTGAATAAATTAATTTTCTCACACCAATTTTTGACTAACCCTTATTCTGTTGGATAAATTAATTTTCCCACACCAATTTTTAACTAACCCATGTTCTTTTGAATAAACTAGAGCTGCCGCCTAACGGGCGCCAATCATACCCCCCCCATGCGTTGTCCGACAAATTTTTACAAGTATTTGACCTTGAGGAAGGTCAACGTAAAGGTCAAAGTCAGGTTTTTGTATATCAATCTTAAGTACTAGTGGCAAGGTGTGTGGTGTGTGAATATTAAAGAAATCGGTCAAAGAATAAGGAAGTTATGAGCAATGTTAAAGTTTTTTGTAACGGACCGACGACAAATTTTTACAAGTATTTGACCTTGAGGAAGGTCAACTTAAAGGTCAAGGTCAGGTTTGTGTATATCAATCTTAAGTACTAGTGGCAAGGTGTGTGGTGTGTGAATATTAAAGAAATCGGTCAAAGAATAAGGAAGTTATGAGCAATGATAAAGTTTTTTGTAACGGACCGACAACAGACACCGACGACAGACGACAAGCTGACTCCTATATACCCCCTTCAAACTTCGTTTGCGGGGGTATAATTAATTTTCCCACATCCATTTTTGACTAACCCTTGTTCTGTTGAATAAATTAATTTTCCCACACCAATTTTTAACTAACCCTTGTTCTGTTGAATAAATTAATTTTCCCACACCAATTTTTAACTAACCCTTGTTCTGTTGAATAAATTAATTTTCCCACACCAATTTTTGACTAACCCTTGTTCTGTTGAATAAATTAATTTTCCCACACCAATTTTTAACTTACCCTTGTTCTGTTGAATAAATTAATTTTGCCACACCAATTTTTGACTAACCCTTGTTCTGTTGAATAAATTAATTTTCCCACACCCATTTTTGACTAACCCTTGTTCTGTTGAATAAATTAATTTTCCCACACCCATCTTTGACTAACCCTTGTTCTGCTGAATAAATTAATTTTCCCACCCATTTTTGACTTACCCTTGTTATGCTGATTAAATTAATTTTCCCCCACCCATTTTTGACTAACCCTTGTTCTGTTGAATAAATTAATTTTCCCACACCCATCTTTGACAAACCCTTGTTCTGTTGAATACATTAATTTTCCCACCCATTTTTGACTAACCCTTGTTATGCTGAATAAATTAATTTTCCATCACCCATTTTTGACTAACCCTTGTTCTGTTGAATAAATTAATTTTGTCACACCCATTTTTGACTAACCCTTGTTCTCTTGAATAAAGTAATTTTGTCACATCCATTTTACTATCAACAAATGCTTAACCCTTGTTCTGTTGAATAAATTAATTTTCCCACACCAATTTTTGACTAACCCTTGTTCTGTTGAATAAATTAATTTTGCCACACCCATTTTTGACTAGCGAACAATCAAATTACTTAATGTAATTTATTCCTATAAATTCACCAGCTGAATGACAGACAGTAAAGATCCAGATCAGCTGGATTCTAACATGAAATACTGTAAAAATCCTAAAACTTCGGACACCTTGAGGACTTGCTGTAATCCTAAAATTTTAACAAATCTGTTTCCTGATCCAGCAAGGAATTCAAAAAGTGCAGACAATGTCAAACAGTGTAGACCCTGATCAGAGTCAGATCTGGGTCTGCACTGTTTGCTTAGGCCTGTCTGTCCCAATACTTTGGATCAATACAGTAAGAGAGATTAACCCTTTTTATGTTTGCTAAACCTCCATGTCTGAAGCAATGGATCCGCAGTGTTTGTTCAACCACTATTGTCTCTTATAGTCAGTTACGACAAATTTCTATGTACCTTTGTATCCATCTTTAGCCGTAACTAGGTTGATAGTTGTTACAGGTCTGAAGTCAGCATCCCACAGTTTGGCTGTTCCATCCTTACTCCCTGTACTATAACCATCTTCTGACATGTCCAGTGAGTAAATGGCACCCTGAAAATCAGAACATTCACCTTATTTGCATTATCTGCTGGTCCCTAGTCTGAAGATTATCAGTGTTGGGAAAACAGGTAACCAGACCCCCCTGACCTTTCAAGGTAAGGGGGGTCTGGCTACCTGTTTTTCCAATATTGATAAAGTGTAAGCTGGGAGCCAGCAGATAATGAAAAATGGTGAATAAGGCTTCTTACATGCATCACGGGAAAACATGTATTAACTTTCAAAAGGGAGAACCAAATGCATCTCACACAGACTGCATCATTCTCAAAAGCATGAACAATCAATTACAATTTTTACCACATACATGTGATGGGCCTACGTAGCCTACTGGATAAGAGCGCTGACTTTAATCCTTAGGTCTCTCTTAGCCTAGCTCAGGTCACATGTGAGACACCAAGTTCTGCAATGGAAGGTAATGTGGTTTTTCTCTGGCACTCTGGTTTTTGCCCAGCTCTGATTAACGACCGGCTCAGTATGAGTGAAAGAGCCGTTAAAAAAAACACATAAATGTGCCTACAGCTTAGAAACAGTACTCAGTATCTTTACAGTACATTATATGACAGAGAAAGTGTCTCTACGAAAAAGAGACTTTATTTTTTTGACATCTGTTCTCTTTCTAGCTTTGCAATCACTTTGTTTCTGAAAGATATGGCCAGTTATCCAGCTACTTGTCTAGCTCTGTGTTATAGCTTTCATTGTTCCTAATTCATCACGAAGCCACGCCTATATAATTTTGACCCCCTTGAACCCCACTTTTATATAGTAAAACTGGGCTTTACAGGGGTAAACCTTTTTTCTTATTTCTGCTCTAAAATATAGATTGTGGGTACTCATTAGAACCGCCTCATTGAGGCAGTTCTAACAAGTACCCACAATCTATATTTTGAGCAGAAATAAGAAAAATAAGACAATTTTTCATCTTAAAATTTTCAATTTTTCGGCGTATCTATATTTGTATAGGCGTGTTTTCAAGTCTTTGCTCATACTTGTGGTATTGCAGAAAGATTTCATTCTGTAATTGTGGCACCTCCTTCAGTAAATTTTAAATTTCGAAAATAGTAATTTACATGCTCTGTTTTGTTTCCGCCATTTCAGCATTCTGATCTTGAAAGGGCAACTCCTCAATGGTGGACAGTAAAACAGAAAAATATAGTGTTGACTTAGAGGGAACTGATGCACCAAGCATATTTTCTACCACTCTTATGAAGAAAACAACTTTTGAGACTTCCTGTTTGTTTTCCTATAAACTTAATCCCTCTGAAAAGGGGATCTAGTCTTAAAGGAAAGAATTTGCTCCTCAGGAGCAAATTCTTTCCTTTAAGAGTAGATCTCTTTTAAGTGAGGAGCAAATTCTTTCCTTTAAGACTAGATCCCTTTTAAGAGTCCTTAATGACATGACAGACAAAAATATATTTGAAACAGGTGCATCCCAGAAAGTTGCATCGAATCCACTAAAAGCCAGGGTGTTTCCCCTATTCTGTCCTTTCTCAAATTAAATTTTTTATACCTTATGTACAGCTTGTAGAACTCTGTCTAATTTGTTTCCTTTCCAAATGTACACATCTCCATTCAATGTTCCAGTATAGGTAGTGTAATCAGGACCGAAGGCCAGGGACAGCATGGTCTGTATCTCCCCGGCCTTGCCAAATACACCCTTCTGTGGTGTCAGGGCATTTCCACACAGCGACCAGAACTTTATGTGCTTCACTCCGCAGCTGACCACGGTGTTGTCTTGATAGGGATGAAACTGAACATCAAATACCTTTAAATGGAGAGAGAAGATTATTAAACAGTATGTTCGATACCTGCTTGGGTGGGCAACATTCTTTCATGGAGATTGAAGCCATCTGATGAGTATCTACAATGTTTGACATTCAGTTTGTGAATTTGTTGGCATCAAGTACATGTAACCTGATTGGTTGCAAGGCAGAAATGAGTGTGGCTAAATCAATGTATTCAGCAGGACAGGAGATGTGTACTTTTTACAGGACATTTTGTAACAAGAGCTGTTGCATGACAGCATAGCTCGCCTGTTTCGTGCTTTCAAGATATGAGCTGGGGCTGACAAATCCATTGCCCGGCCGCCCGGGACAAGTCCGAAATCGCGCCGGGCAGGTGCACTTTGACCTTTGGACACCCGGTCGGGCAAGTGCAAAAAATCGTCTAAAATGTCAGTCTTTTGAGTCCTTAAATACGGTAAAACTAGACCAGTAAGTAAATCACAATAATTCCCGCTTTGTCGGCAATTCAGAGACAAAACCATCTATGTTTTTATAACCATTCAATTATGACACTATTATTAATCCCTGTCATATAATTAGCAATTAAACATGTTTGCCCGGCGGTGCGTGTCTTTCATTTCTGGTGAAGTTTGTACCACCAGCGCTGTCGATAAGCGTGGCAAGGTGTGAAAATAAGATTAAGTTATGTCTCTAATTTGCGTTTATCCTTGCAATAAAATTTAATCCACAATCAATGTGGAAATGATTTACTGTAATAGCTCCTAAGACGATTTACTACATCTTACGGTGATAAAAACGGACTATACTATCTCGTGAATGGTTATGTTTTGGCGCCAAATAGCAGACGCTGGCCTGAAAAGTCGAATGTTTTAATGTTGGTAAACGCGGATTAGTCGCGCCTCTAGCCACAACCGTTTAGCTATCGAGAAAATATTATTTTACAGATTCCAAACATTTTTTTTATGAAAGAGATACGCCCCGTTAAATTAAAACGTGTGGGGTTGCTGGGGTCAGATGGCGTCATTTACCGATCGCATGCAGAAAAATGGGAGTGGTGGTTTGTGGAGAACGATTTGGATGGATGGCGGAAATGATGATCGCATTGAACTTGCTTGTAGGGCGGGTGTGAAAGTTTGGGTTCGTTTTGGATGGAGGGGGTCCTCGTCTTGCGCTTGGATCATTAAATTGTAAGCTAAATAAACTGCATTCTTTTAATCTTTTAATCTCGCTGCCCTGAAACTTCTTATCTTTTGAGTAGATCTATATCGGCTGCAGCTCGTGTTTATCATGCGTGTCAAGCTAAATTAGTTTATATAACTGCATCTTAAATTGCTTATCGGTTAAGGTATTATGTAAGCAATTAACTTGAAAAAGTACCATTATTGAGGGTGACAACAACAGTATTTTCTACCCTTTTACCGCACAGAGGGAAATAAATAGAAGTGAATGCAATGATCAGAAATCGATGCAATTAACCCTGAGCTCCCATCAGAGACACCAAAGGAAAAGAAACACAAACATGAAATAACGTGACCCTAATGGAAAGTGGTTGTGCTTGAAACTTGACAGAAACCTTGGATTATATTTATAAATGTTGGTCGTCATCATCGTCTACATCACCCCCCCCCCACCCCCACCCCCGCATCCAACCCCACTTTGAGTTCCAAAATCCTGGGCAAGTAGGATTTTGAGCTGGGCAAGTGTAAAAATATTTTACTTGCCCGTGGGCAAGTGGAAAATTTTTGGATTTGTCAGACCCTGATATAAGGTAAAATTTATGAACCATGAAATATTGGTCACACTCACCTAAATATATTTTGCGGTCAATTATCGGGTCACATGGAACTAATAATCCAGGCATGACATTTCTCCATCAAATTGTATTCAAGATAATAGGCAAAATCACTGAACCATGAAATGAAGGTCACCATGACCTAGATATATTTTGCGGTCAATAATGGTGTCACATGGAACTAATAACCCAGGTAAAACATTTCTCCATCAAATAGTATTCAAGATAATAGGCAAAATCACTGGACCATGAAATGAAGGTCACCATGACCTAGATATATTTAGCGGTCATTTATTGGATCACATGGTACTAATAATCCAGGTATGACATTTCTCCATCAAATAGTATTAGAGATAATAGGCAAAACTGCTGAGTGCTGAACCATGAAATATAGGTCACAGTGACCTAGATATATTTTGAGGTCAATCGGGGAGTCACATGGAACTAATATCCCAGGTATGACATTTCTCCAACAAATAGTCTTCAAGATATAAGGCAAAATCACTGGACCGTGAAATGTAGGTCACAATGACCTTCACCCTTTTACACTTGAACCAATATCACTTGATTGGCTGATGTATAACCAATTGTGTCTATAACTTGTTAGCAAAATGGAAATGTATACAACAAATTACAAAGGCGTCCTAGATTTTGACCCCTAACCCCACCCCATCCCCAGGCATGAACCCAGGGGTGTGTTGTCTTGGAATCTCAGAAACCCTCCCAGGTATCCAAGTTGTAAATATGAATGCTTTGTGATGAGTGACTGTTGAGATACAAGCATTTCAAAAACTTTAACACAGAAGTACAGTGGTGTTCTAGATTTTGACCCCTAGCCCCACCCCAGGGCATGGACCCAGGGGTCTGTTCTCTTTGAACATCAGGAGACCCTCCCAGGTACTTAAGTTCCAAATATGAGTGGTCTGTGATGAGTGACTGTTGAGATATAAGCATTTCAAAAACTTTAATGCAGTGTGACGGGAACACAAACGCACACGCCATCTGAGGTGACAACAATAGCTCTCCATGTACTTCGTACAGGCGAGCTAAAAAGCGGGGACAAATGAGCCAAACTAGCATGCCAGGGAAATCACTGAATACCCGTAATCTGTATACATGTACACAATACCAAATAATGTGGACGGTGTCAGAATACATGTACCTTCCTTATTTCTGCCTATAAAATGCATATGCTTCCATTTCATGCTAAAGTGACATTTAAATGAACATGTACTACAATACATTATACATATTAAATATTCAACACATATGGCCCCAATTTTGTTATTTATTTGTTTGATTTGAGGTTTATCGTCCCCGTCAACACTGTAAAGGTCATTTTGGAGACGTTGCTTCCAATTTTGTGGGACTTTTACCCGACATCGAGAGGAAATGACATCTCAAGCCCTGTCGCCCAATGACACTAATAGGGTTTATAAGCACAGACGGTCCGACTAGTGCGCACCGCTTTACCTGGGCAGGCTTAGATCCTCTAAGCGGTTTACCAGTACTCGTGTAGGGGTCGGATTCAGCTCTGCGTGGAAGCATCATGCAGCCCATATATTTCTTCAAGCCCCGATGGGTTTTGTTATAATTTATCATTTAATGCAAAAGGAGCTGCAAGCAAAATTTCTAAACTTACATGTAAATAAGCATAATCCTGCATTTCAAGGTGAAAGGATACACCTTCATTTGAGGTAATTCTTTCAAAACTATTACCGTATAGGGGTCTACTCTGAAAGGAAGAAATTTGCTTCTCTGGAGCAAATTCTTTCCTTTAAGGATAGACCCCTTTTTCTGTACATTAAATAAACTAGACTATCAAGTGAGCATATGCTCACTAATACCCCCGGCCAAAGCCATCGGTAACTTTCTGGCAATTCAAAGCCATCAAGTTTGACAAAAACCTATCAATGGCACAAATTACCAAAATGACCAAGGGCCATAACTCACAAAGTATTTTTCGGAATTTTGTCAAAAGTTAATCAGTTCATTAATATTGTCAAAAGTTAATCAGTTCATCTACTCATCACCACCAATCTATTCACCAACTTTCAAGGCTCTAGCTCCAATAGTTTTTGAGATATCTTGCTGACAAGATTTTATTAAAAAAATTTCAAAGGGCAATAACTCTTGAAAGGAGCATAATCCGGACGAGAAAAAAAATACGTGTCGGCTAATTTTCCATGAGGAATCCATATATGAAATTTCAAAACCCTAGCATACACGGTTCTAAAGTTATGCTATGCATCACTTTTACCATACAGTACAATGGCACAAATTACCAAAATGACAAAGGGCCATAACTCACAAAGTATTTTTCGGAATTTTGTCAAAAGTTAATCAGTTCATCTACTCATCACCACCAATCTATTCACCAACTTTCAAGGCTCTAGCTCCAATAGTTTTTGAGATATCTTGCTGACAAAATTTTATAAAAAAAAAATATAACAAAGGGGAATAACTCTAAAGAACCTGGCCCCACAGCCCCAATTTTCTTTCCCACAATACAACTAGTTATGCATGTTGTTTGTACCAAATTTCAAGTTTCTAGGTACAGTAGTTCCTGAGAAATCTTTGACACAAAATTTAAGGTAACTCACAAAATACACATCTCAGTAGCAAATATAACAAAGGGGAATAACTCTAAAGAACCTGGCCCCACAGCCCCAATTTTCTTTCCCACAATACAACTAGTTATGCATGTTGCTTGTACCAAATTTCAAGTTTCTAGGTACAGTAGATCTTGAGAAATCTTTGACACAAAATTTAAGGTAAGTCACAAAATGCACATCTCAGTAGCAAATATAACAAAGGGGAATAACTCTAAAGAACCTGGCCCCACAGCCCCAATTTTCTTTCCCACAATACAACTAGTTATGCATGTTGTTTGTACCAAATTTCAAGTTTCTAGGTATAGTAGTTCCTGAGAAATCTTTGACACAAAAAAAAGTTTACACACACACACACAGAAAAGACGAAAACTATATACCCCCATGGCATACTCCGTATGCCGGGGGTATAACCAGAAGTCCCAAAAGATGTTTCCCCAGTAAACACCGTAGAAAATGCCAGGTGTATCGCATCCATTCCCTTCAAAAGACTTCAAAATGTTATCATACCCTGTCTGAGTGACCTCTAACTGTAGCAATGATCTTGCCTTTCTTCCAGTCCCAAACGTTGATGGTGGCATGTCCGTCAAGACCCACTGACACCAATCTCTGTAGAAACAGGCAATACATTCAGGAACACTTTTTAAGAATCTCTCATGGGTACCAGAGTGAGACAGGATATGGCTGGTAAATTGGAATCATTGTTCTGTCAAGATTTCTATCTGCCTGCCAACCCAAGGGTTGGAAAATCATTATGATAACACAAACGTGTGACATAGTGCATTCCTTTATATCCCCAAAACGGTCATTTTTCTTATGAAAATTTGTGATACCTGTATGTTTTTATTTATACACCAAATATAGGTTGTTGGTGTTTGTTATACTGCCTCCATGAGGTTGTTTTACAGAGTTCCCAGAACCTGTCTTGAAGCAGAAAAAGGAGAATAATGCAAACCCCTGTTTTCTATGTATAAAATGGGGTTTATATGGGTGTTCATTGCATGTTTTTGTTAATGTGATGTATTATCAGAACAGCCAAGACTCCCATATCCTAAAACCTTTTAAAAAAACTCATTTAAAAATTATCAGAATTCAGTACTGTGCCAACCATCAATATGTCTTAACACCATACCATAACCTTAACATACATGTATCAGCACCTACCAGCCAATCCTTTTGTTGGCTAACCTTTTCTTACCCTTATATCCTGGCAGATGATTTTCTTGCTTCTCATTTGTTTACAGTATCTCTTTATTCAATTTTATAGTTACTTTGTTAAACAATTATTTCCTGCTACTTCCAGCCTGTTTACAGTGTAAGATATGCAGTAACTATCATAAGTTAAAACTTGACAACTGAATCAGACAGAAGTGAGTGTTAATTAACCCATTTTGTACCAAATGGAATCTTCCTCCTTATATACGGCAAGAGTCCAATTAAAAATTAAGGGGTGTCGGGTTGTGTTTTCTTCAAAATTTATTTGGAAATTGGCTGAACTTTTAGCAAACAGTGTAGGCCCTGATCAGATGCCATGTTCTGTGGCATCTGATCTGGGTCTGCACTGTTTGCCACTTACCCCTTTTGGGGTTTCCGTTACCGAATGGGTTAATATCTAGCCTTAGGACTGGGTATGAATTGGACAGCATAGGTGTAAATTCAATGTTTACGAGTAATAATATAAAAATACATGATGGCACAAAAACATACAAACTTTGATGGGCTTCAATTAATTTTAATATGGCATATTTCCTAATATACATGTATTCGTACATCCTGCCAGTCAACTGCTAGTCAGGTAAAAATGCAAAACATAAGATGTATATTTCAGTGCAGACCCATGCATCAGCCTAACAAAACACATCTCAAATGTCAAGAACATACATCAGACCTAAACATGGAATAAGTGCTTGTCAAAATGATTGAGATCAATCAATGTATATTGCTTGATCCACTTGTAGAATTCTTTAATGAATGAGATTTGATTATCAAAAGAAATTCATTGAAAGGTACTTCATCAGAGTTTGAACAGTTTTGTGCCCACAGGTATATATCCATATGCTATGAGGATAACGAAGACATGAAAGTACATGTACTAAATCATCATCAACGGATTTACAGAAACTATTTATATGTTTGATTCCCAACAGATTTTTGTCCACCAAGCCTTCTTCAGCAAGAAAGCATTTTCTGCTGCTGAGGATGTACAACAACAACTATTTAATTACACTAAAGCTGGAAGTCCAATTTAGCAGAAGCCGAGCTAGTAAAACAATCATGTTACATATACAGTCCCACCTGTAATAAGCAAGCACCTATATGTGATTATCAAAATGTGCTTGCTTAGGACAGGAGCTTCCTCAGTACGGTTCAATTTTCTGAATGCATGCTTGCTTAACCCCTACCATTGTAAACAGTGTAGATTCTTAAGAAGCCATCTGCTCAGTATCTACATTGTTTGATATTCAGTTTGTGAATTTGTAGGAATAAATTACATCAAGAAATATAATTGGTTCAATGTCAGAAATGGGTGTGGCTAAATTGATTATTCAGCGGGTAAAGGGTTAAAACAGACTGCTTGCCTAACAGATGTAGCCACTTTGACAGGCCTCGATCACTGTTTATCCGAACAAAAATGTATACCATCAGAGTTCTCACTAGGATTTTGAAAACAGGAGTTTAAGAATCCATCCATGGAAAAAGTTGGATTCAAATCTGAAAAGTTGGAGTTTGACCCTAAAAACGTGTATCAATTATGGCTAAATGCGTACGGCTGTAGAGTGTGACTCCAAAAGACTTTGGGGCTTGAACCCTATTTCTGCTTAACATGACAAACCCTTTTCTTGCAGTGGAGATCCAGACCAGATGGCTTCCATCTTATCAGGATTTACACGGTAACTCGGATTGTGAATTTGAATGGATAAATTACATTAGGCTTTGAAAGTCATGAGTGGACTGGGTAAATTAATTTATTCATCGGGATATGGGTTTAAATTGAATGTGAGCCGTTAAGTCGTACAGGCTCTGATCAGGCTGCACCAACAGGACAAGTCTGTTCAGGCCATGTACTACATCCTAGTACATAAAATGGCATATGAAACTTTTGGATTCTTTGATATGTTACATGACCATGTCCTGGAAATTTTTATTTTTGACCCCCGCGGGCCCATCCCTAGGGCGTGATCAAAATTCCGAAAGTGTCATGCACTCCCCAGACCAAAGATCTGTCAGTTCCCAAAGTTTCAAGTTTCTATCTATCACCGTCTAGGAGTTATCCGGTAAGACGGACGGACGTACGACGAAGACCGTTACAATAGCCCCACGTGGGGACAAAAAAAAAATCAACAGTGCAGGCCCAGATCAGATGTCACAGGTGTCTGTTCCGGTACTCCACTATTAGCAGGCAGTTCAACACCTGATAATTATTTTCTTTCATTCAAATAGGCCTAATCAAGGTATCTTGATAATGTCATAATTTTCTTTAATCGTAATAAAGACGATTTATACACTAGATTATCGCATCCTTAAATTATGCCTCCGACATTTTTTTTTCAACAATCAAATTACCGATAATCCAACTGTGTATACAAGTATCCGGAAACAAAACAGTCAATTAATGTTAATCAGCCACGAGATTGCGGCATCTCGCAAACCGCAAGACTGACCTGCCAATCTTCTAGCCGTGACGCTCTGATTGGCCGAGAGAGTAATACAGACGACTGTCCTTGCCAGGTAATGCTTGAACATGCCTGGCGGCGACGATTAACGGTAAACTTTTGATCCGAAAGCGGTAGCTAAATTTGGTGATCAATTGGACACCCGCTGTCATCTTTTGATGTGATTGAGGTCATTTTTATACGGGATTACGGACGCGTCAGGCGAAAAAAAAAATGGCGTAATTAAGAATCCACGACAGGAAATTTTACGCGTACAAAAGCAAAAACAGGCGTAAAAATACGCCGGATTCGGCGTTTCCGAGAACTCTGTACCATAGAAAAATGACCTATAATAATCACCTTTCTATATAAACTATGCACTTGGGAATCATTCTTAAAACTGTATTATAAGAGACAGTGTTTTATCATATGATGTCGCGTATGAGAATGTAATAACATCATGTAATAAATATGATTTGTTTTTGTTTGATTTGAGGTTTAACGTCCCCGTCAACACTGTAAAGGTCATTTTGGTGACGTTGCTTCCAATTTTGTGGGACTTTTACCCGACATTGAGATGAAATGACATCTCAAGCCCTGTCGCCCAATGAAACCAATAGGGTTTATTAGCATGGACGGTCCGCCTCGCACCGTGGTTCCTGGACAGGCTTAGATCCTCTAAGCTGTTAACCAGTACTAGTGTGCGGGCCGGATTCAGCTCTGCGTGGAAGCATCGTGCAGCCCATATATTTCTTCAAGCCCCTATGGGCGGGGGCGAATAATAAAAATGATAATCCACTAATAGATTAACTATGCAAATTAGTTAAATACATCCCGTAACGTTACATGCTAAACGTCCTTTACGACATCTTGTTTACTAATGGCGAAATAATGGCATTTTTGTTAAACTCGTGAATAAAATGCGTTTTAAATGCCATGTGATAAAGAGAATCTTGCATTCGTGCTCATGTATTATTAAATTAATTAAACTTGTTGAGGAAAAGGGACAAAATGCTTGGCAAAGCCTCACACTTTATCCCTTTTCCTCAACTTGTTTAATAAATTCAATAACACATGAGCACTCATGTAAGATCCTCTATATAAAGAGGTTTATGTGCCTAATGTGAAGTAAAAGTACCTGTCCGTCTTTATCAAAACCAAGAGCCCCAATACCATTCTGATGTCCATCCTTGAGTATGGAAATTGTTTCCAGTGAGCTGCTATCCCAAACACAGATGTAGGGATTCTTCCCAGTTTGACCAGTGGCAACTACATTACGATCAGGATGTAAACACAAACTGTAAACAAAGAATACGAACACCGACCGTAAACAAAGAATGTATAAGCAAATTGTAAACACTACTTGTAACCTTTTAAGTACTGAATAGAGTTTAACCCTTTTTGTTCGATTTGTTTGTTTGATTTGAGGTTTAACGTCCCCATCTACACTCTATAGGTCATTTTGGAGATGTTGCTTCCAATTTTGTGGGACTTTTACCCGACATTGAGATGAAATGACATCTCAAGCCCTGTCTCCCAATGAAACCAATAGGGGATTAAAAGCATGGACGGTCCAACTCGCATTGCCTTGCGGTTTACCATTACTCATGTGCGGTGGGTTTAGCTCTGCGCGAAAGCATCATGCTGCCCATCTATTTCTTCAAGCCACGATGGGCGGGGGCCATAATCCTTTTTGTACCAAATGGAATATTCCACCTTATATACAGCAGGAGTCCATTTCTGAATTTAGGGGTGACAGGTTGTGGTATCTTCAAAACTGATTTGGAAATAGTGCAACTTTCCGCAAATAGTGTAGGCCCTGATGAGACGCCACATTCTGCGGCGTCTCATCTGGGCCTGCACTGTTTGCCAAGATACCCGTCTTGGGGTTTCGGGTACAAAATGGGTTAATTCCTGCCTTATATGTGTATACAACAGGAGCCTATTTAAAATGCAGTCTGATCTGGGTCTACACTTTTTGCTTAAGACTTGTCTGTCCACATCTACAGTATATCTACACGTAAGAGGGCTGGGCTCCTGTCTTTCATATGCTCTGTCAAAACATGGTTGCAATGAGCTTTATATTTACATGTTATAATGTGAACACTTCACTGTTGTTAAGGTGTTGGAATCAATGGCATATGCAACCAAAAAAAGACTCAGACCAGTCTACATACATGTACCTGAGCAGTCTGAAAAGAATCTTTGATGGTCACTAGTCTTCTGAATTGGTAATTCCAAAACAGAAAATGGAAAACACTGATATGGCTGCACCCATTATGAACATTATGCATGTACATACCAGAAATATAAAATATTTGTTTTTTTTACATCCATGTCAACACTATTTGGGCCATTTTCATAGCAACAGATAAGGTGTGTATTTTGTAACAATCAAAAGATAGTTTTCATTATTTCTGCATATAAACCTATGTTGTGGGTTTTCATTAGAACCGCCTCTTTGAGAAGGTTCTAATGAATACCCTCAACATTGGTTTTTATGGAGAATTGACAAAAACTATCCTCAAGTTATCACAAAATACCAACCTTACCTGTTGCTATGATTTTGGAGATGTTGCTTGTGGGGTTTTTACCCGACAATGAGATTTGTTATAATAAATAAACAGAAATCACCCAAAATAAAATCATATCAGTTTTTACTATATTTATTGGGGCTGTTCTTAATGGAATGAATTAATTTTGCTCTCCTCAAAAGTAAATTCTTTCCTTTAACCCTCGTCCTGCTAATCCCGGATATGCCTTATCTTTGAAACAATGTAGATCCAGATCAGATGATCAGGATCTACATTGTTTGCCATTCAGATTGTAAATTTGTTGCAATAATTTGCATCAAGTAATCTGATTGGTTGATAATCGGTAGTGGGTGTGGCATATATAAATATTCAGCAGGACAGGGGTTAAGAGAAGCTCCCATCTTGGAAAAAGATAGATTTTCTTTGTTGTGCCTAATAACATTATTGTTATACCAGAGATGGCTAATATAATTAAAGTTAAAGTGGGGATTTTGTTTTCTTCATTTACTGTAATACATGTAGATCATACGCCCAACTAATTATGATGCAGATTAGGCAACTCAGTTATCATGTAATTACAGTTGAGAACTTTAAACTACATATAAGATATCACTCTGACTCTAGATCCCTGCACAGGGACCTTCCAGTGAACATCCTGATCAAAGGACAGCATATTTGTTGGAATTTATCCCTGCTATCATTTGCAAGCATGTTTGGACACTGGAATTTTACCAATGCTTGCCAGGGATCAAAACCAAGAACTGTAACCCTTGTCCTGCTGAATATTTTAATCTGCCACACCAACTGTGACTCAGAGTTCTCGTTAACTCAAAATTAGGAGTAATTTACTACAACTTTTCATTTCTGACACTAACTTTTTGGAAAGTTTCAATAGAAAAAGTATGGCAAAACTCCAACTTTTTATGGAGGACAGCATTTTTACTCCATTTTTCAAAATCCTAGTGAAAACTCTGCCACTACCCATTACGAGCTAATCAGGTTACTTGATGCAAATCACAATCTGAATGCCAAACAATGTAGATCCTCATCAGGGGGGTGTATTCTTGGACTTGATTTGGCTTTTACAGCTGGGCATACAAGGGGTGTTGCATACAAAACATTTATCTTTTGGTTTGTGTTTATAAATTTAGTTTTAATCACATACTGACCATTGAGACTGATTAACATACTGAAATTCTAACACTTCAAACAGTTCATCTGAAAATATTGATTGCATTTTATCAATTTTGTACAAATTATATAGACAGGTTGGGCAAAATGTCTGTACACTGATCAAACTGCTCCTACATAAAAGACTGCTCCTCCATGAGCAGCCTGATCTGGGTCTTCACTTTTTGTCCTGTCTGTCTGTCTGCTGTCTGTCTGTGTAGAATGAAAGATGCAACTTTTGAAAAACTGATGGTGATAAAGTGTAATTCGGATAGCTGATTTTGGCTTTGGTTATGACAACTTGTGCATTGTTCACAATGGATGCATTTACTATATCAACTCAAAAGTACTGGTAGAACTTTACAAAACCTAAAAGAGAGTTTACATAAATTAAGTTCTGAATTAAGTTTGTTTGAGATTATGCTTCATTTTAAACATGTAGTTTAAATGAAAATCCATTAATTATTAGTATTAGTATTTGTTTAACATGAGTTAAAGTGTCATGCCTGTAGTACTTCTAAATAATACATTGCAAAAGTAATTGTAATTTAATCAATTACATTGTTAAAGTAATTGTAATTTAATCAATTACATTCATATGATGTTGTAGTTGTAATTTAATCAATTACATTTTAGGGCTAAGTAATTGTAATTTAATCAATTACTTTCAAATGTAATTGGCCTCTTTTCTCTTTTTTCTCCTATTACTGCTATTTGCTCACACATCTGGGCATTACGAGCAGGACTTCCTTGGTGGTAACCAGTATTTTCTTTTTTTTTAAGCAATGTGGATGAAGTGCCTTGCTCAAGGACACAACACTTTGGTCAGTGTAAGGATCGAACCCGCAACCTCTCGATCACAAATCCTATGGGCTGGAATGGAATGTAATGAAGTATTTTTTTTTTTTTGCTTTCTCTCCTAAAAAAGGTTAAGTGCTTATCTTAAAACATAAAAAAATGGAAATGAAGCAAGTCCAGACATGAATTTATCTGTCAACCATTTCTTTGGATTTCAGAAAATAAAAAAAAAATCACCAGATATATATTAAGAGACTGTGGTCAGATATTGCATTGCAGATGACAAAAATTTTTACATTGTGTGAAATTTCTTCAAAAACACTGGACAGAGCCTGTATGGCATTCAAGGGAGATAACTTCGAAAAAATACTAATAAAGCAGCTGACAGAGGTGTCAGTGAATTAAGTTGCAACGTCTAGCAAAATGCAGAACCTTTCTGAGCAAATCGCATGTGACACGAAGGAATAATAATGAAATGAAAATACCAGAGGAGATCGTCATCATGACCAAGAAAGAAGCGTTGTTTGTGATCTCTTGGGTTGTAAACAATTCCCACGCCTGCCACAAAGTAAACAACATCCCTTGCTGCTGTGAGATAGAGGTTGTTTCTGCACTGATGACCCCGATAGCCGTACACCCACTCCAGTCGGAGAGCAGGCTTTGGTGCTGTCTTGTCTTCCATTGTTTTAACGTGTCAAAATGTCCAAAAAACTTTAGGAAACCATCAACATTTTCGATGTTTTGAAGCTTGCGGGCACCTGTCAGAAAGTCGGAGCACTTCGGTATTTATCGATCGGTTTAAAGTTAAGGTAGATACGAACAATATCACGGTCTCACTATTAAGCGACAAGAAACGCCAAGAAGCGACAAGAACGTTTTTAAACATGTATACAATAGGAGATATGTGGCAAAACACAAAACCAAATTCTATATCGTAGCACCGGATCCTAAAAGGATGCAAAAATGATTCGATGAAATTATAAACAGGGATTTAATCATTTAACAATGCATTTTTATTTTTTCAACTAAGCGCTTTCGGCTTTACGCCTTCATCAGAGTTTTCACATTCACACACATATAGATAAACAAAATAGTTTTAAAGGTGAAAAATTAAAAGTGGTACGGAAAGCCCTTATCGGGCGCATAAACTCAAATTTTAGCGAACGACAAAATTACGTCGCTGTGTATGGCCTTTGTGTGAGGCAGATTTGATCATATATGACATTTACAATCATCCCAGATATATTTTTATCATCATAATTTACTTAGATGCTCATAAAGTGTTCTCCGAATAACTGTGCAATCCTGGTTGTGAAAAGCTTAGTCAGGTATTGAGCGACAAGAAAACACTTCAAGAACACTTTTGCTGAGTATTTCTGGTAACTCAGTAAGACAAAACAGTTTATATGCATATATTTACATTTCCAGTGTTAAGTCTATTGTAAACCCAAAGAAAACAATTGCGTTCATACGTCAATGAACGCATCGAATCACACGATTTTCAGTGACGTTAAATGACGTCATTCTAAACCATTGTTCTCTACGGGCGTTGATGACGTCAACGCTGCTCCGCTCTTTGTAGAAAAACAGCGTGTAAATGTTTTTTCAGCTTTAAAAGTTTGCCCTACAAGCAGTTTTTCGCCCAGTGATGAGGGGCAAATAATGTAAATATAAAAAATAAACTTAATTTTTCTGCTTTTCATGAAAGTATGAACGACAGTGGGTCGCTAACAAAGTTTACATGAACCCCTTCGGGGTTCATTTACTTTGCACGCGACCCACTGCGTTCATACTTCCATGAACTGCAGAAAAATAAATTTCATTTCTTAAATATTCACATTTCCAGTGTAAAGTCTAATGTAAACCTATAGAAAACGATTGCGTTCATACGTCAATGAACGCATCGAATCACATGATTTTCAGTGACGTTAAATGACGTCATTCTAAATCATTGTTCTCTAAGAGCGTTGATGACGTCAACGCTGCTCCGCTCTTTGTAGAAAAACAGCGTGTAAATGTTTTTCAGCTTTAAAAGTTTGCCCTACAAGCATTTTTTCGCCCAGTGATGAGGGGCAAATAATGTAAATATAAAAAATAAACTTAATTTTTCTGCTTTTCATGAAAGTATGAACGACAGTGGGTCGCTAGCAAAGTTTAAATGAACCCCTTCGGGGTTCATTTACTTTGCACGCGACCCACTGCGTTCATACTTCCATGAACTGCAGAAAAATAAATTTCATTTCTTAAATGCCTTACATAGAGACAGACCAAGTTTTACGTGTAATTTTGTGTTGATAAGGCCTCTTAGAATAGAACGGTGCCGGTCAAGTATTGAGAAACAAGAAAGCGTCAAGAAAATATTTTACTTTACATTTTTTACACGTTGTTTGCTAGATTTGTGACACCTGCAATTATGGGTCCATGTAGCTCATTTATAAGACCTCTCCGGAAAATAAAAACAACTTCAGGCCGTTATACTTAAAGAAAAATTCCACCTTCTACAGGTTGCCATTCCGCTGACCCGGAAAAAGCGATAAGAAAATATATCACAGCACAAATCGTTAATTACTTTCACTCAGTGTGAGTTGTTTGTTTACGTAGACTTACTCAGTCATTATGGCTTGCGGGCTATGACTTAAGTTAATTGCATTGATAAATTCAATAGGCTTGTATTCATTCATAGCGCCAACAATTTCGTTCTTTCTTTCTTTCTTTCTTTTCAGAGTAACAAATAAGAATAAGTGCAGTTATTGGTGATATTTCATTTTTTTCATTAAAAGCTGCGTTGATGCATATGGTATTTATGAATCCTTTGTGAGATGTGTGTAACGAGGGCCCATTACATATTTTCTTTCTTTTTCATATTGTGGGTACTCTTTATAATCCTTTGTGAGACGGTTATTATATGCACCCACGAGATATTTCTTTCTTTCATTCATTCTTTATCTATTTTTCTATCTTCAAAAGGAACCGAAAAGAAAACCAGTAGTTATCGGTGATGTTCAAAATAAGAAAAAAAATGTTGTGGGTACTTAATAGAATCCTTAACAAGGATACATGTCCTCATAATTTTTAGGTGAAAACAACTTTTTTTCTTTCTCAATTTGTTTTAGAGAGAGAGAGAGAGAGAGAGAGAGAGAGAGAGAGCAGTTTCCGGCTTCAAACGAGCACCCACAATCTATCTTATCTATATTCACTTTTGGGTCGTTCTGTAAAATCTACTTGTCTTTTTTTCAGTACTCAATTCGCCCCGTTATTTCTTCTTGTCGCTTTTTCATGTCACTTTATAAACACGTCCATGTAATGGATACACATGTAAACCCCCTAAGACTTATAGTTTGTGGGTACTCATAAACACCGCCGCACAGAGGCCGTTCAAACGAGCACCCGCAATTTATCGTATCTATTTATAATTTTGGGTCGCCCCGCAAAATCTTCTTGTCTTTTTTCAGTAATCACATCGCTCCGTTATTTCTTCTTGTCACATTATAAACCATGTCAACAAGTCCATTCAATGGATACACATGTAACCCCCCCCCCCCCCCCCCCGAACCATAGTTGTTGGGTACTCATTAGCTCCGCCTCACTGAGCCCGTTCAAAGAGAACCTACACTCCATCTTTAGTTTTGGGTCCTCCCGCCTCAAACCCCGCAAAATCTTCTTGTCGCTTTTTTCAGTACTCACACCGCCCCGTTATTTTTTTCTTGTCACTTTATAAACCATGTCAACATGTCCATGCAACGGATACACATACCCCCCTCCCCCCCCCCCCACACACACACATACCCCAGAACCATAGTTGGCGGGTACTCATTAGCTCCGCCTCACAGAGCCCGTTCAAAGAGAACCTACAATCTATCTTTAGTTTTGGGTCATCCCGCTTTTGTCAGTACTCAAATCACCCCGTTATTTCTTCATGTCGCTTTTTCTTATCACCTTATAAACCATGTCAACAAGTCCATGTAATGGATACGCATGTAAACCTCCCTAAGACCCATAGTTTGTGGGTACTCAATAGCACCGCCCCACAGAGGCCGTTCAAACGAGCACACACAATCAATCTTTAGTTTTGGATCATCCCGCAAAATCTTCTTGTCGCTTTTTCTGTACTCAAATAACTCCGTTATTTATTTTTGTCTCTTTTTCTTGTCACCTAATAAACCATGTCAACAAGTCCATGTAATGGATACACATGTAAATCCCCCTAAGACCATAGTTTGTGGGTTCTCATAAGCACCGCCTCACAGAGGCCGTTCAAGCGAACACCAACAATCTATATTAAGTTTTGGTTCAATCCGCAAAACCCGAACCATAGTTTGTGGATACTCATTAACACCGCCTTCCGGCGGCCGTTCAAACGAACACCTACAATTTATCTTTAGTTTTGGGTCATCCCGCAAACATCTTCTTGTCGCTTTTTTTCAGTACTCAAATCGCCCCGTTATTTCTTCTTGTCGCTTTTTCATGTCACTTTGTAAACCATGTCAACAAGCCATTGTAATGGATATACATGTACACCTCAGCTATTTTACTTCTCACCGAACCATAGTTCGTGGATACTCATTAACACCGCCTCACGGCGACCGTTCAAACGAGCACCCGCAATCTATCCTGTCGCCTTTTCAGGAGTCATATAGCCCCGTAGAAATTTCTCGCCGCTTTTTCGAATCTTGAGGATATTGTGCGGTTTGTCATTTTTTTTCTTACGAGCTGATCGGCCGAGGCTGTGTTTTTGGCTTTAGGTTGTCAGTTTTCCCCGTAAATATTCTTGTCGCATTTTCAGGACTCATAGATCCCGGGGCCCGTTGAGTTTTCTTGTCGCTTTTTCAGCTCTCGATGTTATTGTGCGGTTTGTCATTTTTTCTTACCAGCTGATTGTCCACTTTGCGATTCAATGCCTGAAATGAATATTTAATTTTGATTCTTAAGTTTTTCATCTTTATGAAGTGACACTCATTTTGACATAGGAATATGTTCTAAACTTGATCAAATTTTTATCAAATATGATCATATCTGTGTTATTAATGATCTAAATTATAACATGCTTGTGTCTGAAAAATGTCAGACATTGAAGAACATATGTGATGCATGTAATCTTACAAATATTGTTAAAAATGCAACATGTTTTACCAAAAATAATCCCCCTACTCTTATAGATGTTATTCTTACAAACAGTCCAAATTTATTTTTTCAATACCACAAATTTTGATTGTGGTCTGAGTGACTGTCATCATATGTTGGCAACAGTTTTCAAGGAAAACAGTCTATCAAATAAAAGAAGAAAGGTCCATTTTAGAAGTTACAAAAATTTCCGGGAGGCAGATTTCATTCAGGATGTCCAACATGTCCCTCTGCATGTAGCAGACATCTTTGATGATGTAAACGACAGTTATTGGGCATACAATACCCTTCTGATGGACATTGTGGATGAACATGCCCCCAGGAAACAGAAGTATCCTAAGAGGGACCCCCACCTTTTATGAATGGTGAACTCAGGAGAGCGATATACAAAAAGCGGTTGCTTTCAAACAAATACAAAATAAATAAATAAATAAATAAAATAAATACAACTGGGAAGCTTACCGTAAGCAAAGAAATTTTGCCACTAAGCTACGGAAGCAATCTATAAGGTTCTACTTTTTTGAAAGATGTAGTGGCGGACCAAAATCAAAAGATTTTGGCCCACAATTAAACCTTTTTTGAGCTCCAAGTCAGGTAAAAATGATTGTGACATTATCCTGATGGAGAGTGATACCCTTTTAAGTAACCAGAAGGAACTCTGCAATGTGTTAAATGACTTCTAGGTAAACATAGCCAGAGAAATTGGCATTGGTAGCCATGGTGATGATGTTAGTAGTCATCCTAGCCTTGTAGCTATTCAGGAAAACTGCCCAAGTGAGGGCTATGGTACTTTCAATTTTAAACCCGTGGACCATAGCATGGTCTATAAAACACTAAAAATGTTAAACCCCAAAAAAGCTACGGGTGTTGATAACCTGCCTCCTAAGGTTCTCAAGGTGGCTGCAGAGGCAGTCTCTATTCCCATTTCCTTAATACTTAACAAAAGTGTTAAAACAGGAAAATTCCCTGATAACCTGAAGGATGCTCAGGTCAGTCCTCTTTACAAAAAAGATGACCCTTTGTGAGAAAGAATTTCAGGCCTGTAAGTATTCTAAACTCTCACTCGAAAGTTTTTGCGGGCCTTATTCATAAACAGCTCACCGAGCACTTTGAATGTATTTTTGATAAATACCTGGCTGCGTTCATAAAGGGTTTCGGCTGCCAGACGACACTTTTGAGGCTTGCAGAGGATTGGAAGAGGGGCATGGACAATCAACTTTATGTTGGTGCGGTTCTTATGGACCTATCCAAGGCTTTCGACTGTCTTCCGCATGGGCTCATAGTGGACAAGCTGGGAGCCTATGGCCTTTCTGAAACAGCCTGTATGCTACTGCAGAGTTACAGGAAACATAGAGTCAAGCTAGGTGATAATTACAGTGAATGGTTGGGAATCATCAAAGGAGTTCCCCAGGGTTCAATTTTAGGCCCACTCCTTTTTAATGTTTTTATAAACGAAATATTTTATTTTGTCAAAACGTCTAAATTGTACATCTATGCAGATGATAACACGTTGTCATATAGTAGTAAATGTCTTCAAACTACAAAAACAGTTCTGGTAGAAGAAAGTAATAGAGTTATTGACTGGTTTGTGACCAATACAATGCAAGCAAATCCAGATAAATTTCAGGCAATTATGGTAGGCCAGTCAGGTTTTGAGAACTGTAAAACACTAGAGATATGTGGAAGTGAAATCAAATGTGAAGAGACTGTAAAATTGCTAGGTGTTACATTTGATTATATGTTAAACTTTGAAGCACACATAGCAAATATTTGCAAGAAGGCAGCTAAACAAATTAATGTCCTTTCCAGGTTATGAAATGTCTTAAACACTAACACAAAGATTTTAATTTACAATACTTTTACAAAATCAAATTTCAATTACTGTCCTTTGGTATGGCATTTTGTTCAAAAACGAGCACAAATAAGCTCGAAAAGCTGCAGCTCCGAGCATGAAGACTAGTGTTCGGTGACTTTCAGGGTTCCTATGAAAGTTTGCTAGAGAAAGCAAATATGCCTACCTACATGTAAATAGAATAAGGACTATGGCTACTGAGGTTTTTAAAATTTTATACAAACAATCACCTGAATATTTACATGATTTACTCTCTTTTAAAACCACAAAGTATTCTTTCAGGTATGAAAACCTGGTAGAGATACCGCGAGTCCGCACAAGTCGATACGGTAAGGCTACCTTTCGCTTTGAGGCCGCTTAGGTCTGGAACAGTCTTCCAAATCATCTGAGAACTACTAGTAAGTACGGCGAGTTTGTAAGGCTGATCCGGACCTGGGGAGGAGCCTCATGCAAGTGTTCCTTATGCAAGTATAATTTATAAACTTGCTTGCTTGTTTGTTTGTTTGTTTGTTTGTTTTAGTTATTTTCTCTGATTTAAAGCATGTGCTTGAAACCTTTACCCCCCCCCCCCCCTTGTTCCTTTTGTTTTGATTGTGGTTTCTGGGGTCGACCGGTGGTACATGCTTCATGGGGGGGGGGGGGGGGGAAGACCACCTCTCATAGCTTTGTTGGATCAATGTGTGTCTCTCCCCTGGTGGGTCATGGGCTGCCGGGGCTTTGGCGTCCACGACCAGGAATTAAACTGTATTTATGGCTTTACTTGCCGGCTTATTGGTCTTGCGTTTTTCGATGCAGGATTATTGCAAGACATTTATGTCAAGAGAACCTGTTACACTATTCACCTTTCGGTTTCGTCCCTTTTCTCATGTTAGCTGTCATGCAAAGGCATATAATTCTACTAAGATTGATTTTAATATTATATTGAGCAATTACCTTTTAGAAAAATGTGCATTTAATCGTCTGTGATATGAAGTTATGTGACAATAGCTCTTATGTTTTATGTTCTATTATTTATGTTCTCTTATTTATTCTGTCTGTTCTGTGTCTTAATGTAAAATATGTAAAAAGTCTATGATATGTATGAACTTTTCTGTGATGTCCTTGTTCATATACTTTTACAGTTTTTTTTATTTGTTTGTCGGTAAAATAGCTTTAGAGCTAATGATTGAATGTTGTATACTTGAAAACCGACTTTAAATAAATATTCTTATGTCTTATGTCTTTATGTAGCCGCCGTTAAGTCTTCTTGTCGCTTTTTAATGGACTCAAGCCAGCCCGTTGAAGTTTAGTGTCTCTTATTCAGAACTCAGTGTAATCGGGCGATATGCATACTTTCTTACCCCATGATGCGTCTTCTACGCATTTGATACCGTGAATTCATACCAGACTTTGTTCCATACGCTCCATGACGCTTCTTGTCGCCTCTTCAACTGTGAATAATCTTCTTGTCGCTTTTTTAGCACTCACATCGTCCCGTAAAATCTTCTTGTCGCTTTTTCAGCACGCCAGGTTCTTGTGCGGTTCGCCTTTTTTCTTAAATTCTGGAAGTCTTCTACTGTACGCATTTCAATGCATTTAATACATAGTGCATATAACACAAATAAATATATATGACTTTAATTCGAGGAAAAACAAGACTAACATCTGACATCTCTTTGTCAGTCCTAGCATTTTCTTGTCGCCTTTTCTCAAGCGCACGCGGTTACGCACGCGATTTAACTGTGAAAATGCAATATTTCTGGAACTATTCAAATCTGATACTTTACAATACTTTATTCATTCGTGAATTTAAACAAAAATCTGTGAAAAATCTTCTTGTCGCTTTTACTAGCACTTACATCGTCCCGTAAAATCTTCTTGTCTCCAGATCCCGTACTTTGTCACACGTTTCTTCATTGGCGGTATCTGATGGGCGTTCAGACCTGGTTTCGTCTTCTAAAGACGTCCTATCGCGTTTGAATTTCCCAACCCAGAATTTAACTTGAGCATACACGTACGATGGTGCAGAAGACCCATAAACATTGGTCAACTCGCAATGAATTTCCTGACCTTTTCCCCTTTCAAATACAAGTACCGAATTACAGCACGGTACTCAACTTTTGACGAAAAGCATGCTTTTGCATCGCTAGCCATGTTTTACGTTCAATATCTTATGAGTGAATGACACGATAATAGTGCAATTTTGCCCTCATGCCTAAAACATGTATTGAAACCAAACATGGTAATCTTGGTTGTCTCGGTTAGTTGGAAACGGGATTGGCTGGTTACTTATTGACTTGCCCTGGACTATATTGCAATAATATATTGTAACTAACCGGATTTTTAATTTTCTGTTAAAACGTATGTCTCGCGACAACAGGCTTGATTTTATAGACGTCATTCTGATATAACTTCAAAATTCAATATTGGACTTAAATCTCTTATCGGAACCCGAATTTTATAGTAACTTAGTATATAACTTCAGAAAAATATATAACCGCAATGACTTCAGCACCCAACTCCGTAAAAGCATTCTTCGATATAAAAAGACTGGGTACAACATAAATGTTATACGACAGATTACATGCGTGGTAGTTAACCCAATTACGGTTGACAACTTTGCTTCCCTCTTTAATTGCACGCCGGTGGGTCAGGCCTCAGATTCTATGACGGCTCCAGCGTAAAGGCTTACTGAGAATTAGAGCGATCTCATTCAATGTAACGTTGGTTGGTGTCTGATACTCTGTCTCTGGTTGGGCCCATCGGAGTCTAACTGTTGGTTTTCTTTTGCTCCGGCATTTCAGTGTTTTTTTGTTTTTTTGTGTCGAGTCCTCACCGTTGTTTCATTTCTGTGGTTGTTTGATTTTTTGTGTTCACGGAGATGTTGCACTGATGAGTTAGGAGGCATTCATGTGGACTGAACAAATTATTTTTATAAATCGCGACGGAAGTAAGGGCGAGGATTGTGGCCACGTAAAATCGATTTACCCCCCCAGTGGAATTCGTTTCCGCTGACCGTTCCAGGGCGGTTCTTCTGTCGCGGTTTATTTTTTGTAATGGTTTGTCTTTGGGTGTTTGTGTCGCTTATATTATTTTATTTTGGATAGCCTATCGGCCATTTTGTGGGAAAGAAACTGTCCTTTTGGCTTTCCGCTGTTGATGTTTCCATTGGGGTCTGTTGTTTCATGTTTGTGTTTCTTTCCCTTTGGTGTCTCTGATTGGAGCTGTGGATTAATTGCATCGAAACCTGATAATTGCCTCCACTTCTATTTTGAATACAATATAACCTGTGCGACCAGCTAAGAATCAGATCAACCTACGCATCAGCACAGTCTCTTCTGAGTCTTCACCAGTCGCATGTGTCATTTATTACCTTCCGCCTTTGCAAAGAGATAAATAAAAGCGAAAGGTATAGTTAGCAGGTTAGTCTGAGCATAACGCAAACACGCCTATACAAGTACATTGCCACCTTTATCGCCGAAAAAATGAAAATTTTATGATGAAAAATTGTGATATTTTATCTTACTTCTGCTCAAAATATAGATTGTGGGCACTCGTTAGAACCGCCTCATCGAGGCGGTTCTAATGAGTACTCACAATCTATATTTTAGAGCAGAAATAAGAAAAATAAGGTATACCCCCGGAAACCCCAGTTTTACTATATAAACTGGGGTTTAAGGGGATCAAAATTATATAGGCGTGTTTTCGTGATGGTTTTGTCAATCGCACAGGTCTTATCTGGCTCATTTATTAAATTGTAATTTTGGACAGAAAGTGAGGCGATCCTTATAACGGCTCGTTGAGTCGGACAAGTCAGCCAACATGAACATGACAATTTATGTTTTTTTAGCAGGAAGCGGCTCTTTGTCATGTTGTGGCAGCTCTAAAGAGAACCTACAAGATATGTTGTGGAGCTGAAAGCGGTTATAACTTCCCCATAATCCCAGTAATCAATATTGTTGAGTTGAAAGCGGTCTAACGAGCAACGACAATCTATGCATCACAAAAACACGCCCACCCCCAACCCTGAACCGCACTTTTATATAGTTAAACTGGGGTCCGCAGGGGTAAACCTTATTTTTCTTATTTCTGCTCTAAAATATAGATTGTGGGTACTCACAATCTATATTTTGAGTAGAAAAAAAGAAAAAATCCCAATTTTTCATCTTAATTTTTTTTATTTTTTCGGGATAAAGGTTACAATGTATTGTATACGCGTGTTTTCGTAACGTTTGCCGCAAGAAAAAAACATTAATTATGGCAAAGCGACTGAAACAAGCACGCGAAATCTACATAGAAATTTCGATGGCCCGAACACCGATGACTCGTTTACCACGGCTGTTTCAAACTTGTTCTCGAATCCCAAGAATAAAAATCCATATTATCATATGACGTCGCGTCTGAGAGTGTAATACCGCCATGTAATATTTTCGATAATCCACTGGTGGGTTAAATATGCAAATTAGGTAGATACGTCCCGTAACGTTACGTGTACGACGTCCTTAACGACGTCGTGTTTACTAATGACGGAATATTGACATTTTTGTAAACAAACGTGAATAAAATGCGTTTTAAATGTCATATGATAAATAGAATCTTGCATTCGTGCTCATGTATTATTGAATTTATTAAACTCGTTGTGGAAAAGGGATAAAATGCTCGGCAAAGCCTCGCATTTTATCCCTTTTCCTCAACTCGTTTAATAAATTATTATTGAATTTATTAAACTCGTTGTGGAAAACGGATAAAATGCTCGACAAAGCCTCGCATTTTATCCCTTTTCCTCAACTCGTTTAATAAATTCAATAATACATGAACACTCATGTAAGATCCTCTATATCAATAATTTATTAAACTCGTTGAAGAAAAGTGATAAAATGCTCGGCAAAGCCTCGCATTTTATCACTTTTCCTCAACTCGTTTAATAAATTCAATAATACATGAGCACTCATGTAAGATCCTCTATTTAATATATTTTCGATAATTTAGGGAGAGTTTTCTTGTTTTGTCTTGAAAATTTATGTTGTGTGTACTCATTAGAATCGCCTCAATGAGGCGAAGAGGCGATTCTAATAAGTACACACAACGTGAAGTTTCGCCCCCCGCCCATCGGGGCTTGGAGAAATAGATTGGACTGCATGATGCTTCCACGCAGAGCTGAATCTGACCACACACGATTACTGGTGAACCGCTTAGAAGGACTAAGCCTACCAGGCGAAGCGGTGTGAGTCAGATCGTCCAATGTATTTAAGCCTTCTGGTTTGATTTGGCGGAAGGGCTTGAGATGTCATTTCACCTCAATGTCGGGTAAAAGTCCCACAAAATTGGAAGCAACGTCTCCAAAATGACCTAAATAGTGTTGACGGGGACATTAAACCCCAATTCAAACAAACAAGCAACTGTTACGAGATGGAATAGGAAACCTCTCTGGTGCTTATGCACATCTAAATTATTTTAGAAGGTATATGGTAGGGCTGTGCGAGTGAAATATTTTAGGTGAAATATGGTAGGCAAAATGTGCTGCTCCATGCACAAGTAATGCACATATCATACGATGTATGCATGAGTCGTTTGTGGAGATCTGTTTTTACAATACAGAGGGCCGCTATAAGGCTGAGTTCTATAAAATTTGCCTAAAAATCGCCAACCGCCAAATTGTGCCATATGATTTTCATTCCCGTCACGTGTTGTGTGGGTGTTCGTTTCGACAGGAGTCATGGCATGGATTTATAGGGTCGTTTCATCATTTTTTCCTATTGGAAATATACTATTTGAACGCAAATCCATTATCTACTCGATTTTTGCTATCTGGCTTTAATTGTGGACGGTATCTCCACCTCGCCACGATTTTAGCAAGCTAATATAAGTATGCATGATTTTCCGGTAGTATTCATAGATATAAAAACCCTGAAAAAAAACGATCACTCTTTAGCAGCAGGTCAAGTTGTAACGTGTACCCACAACATTGTGACGGGACAGTGAAAGTATATTGAAAGGTATGTTAAATCTGTGTTTAGTATTATTTTTGTATGAACATGCTTGTAGGTTTTGGAGGGGTTTACTTCTAGTATACCCCAACTTTCTGAAACCTATTCTGAATTCAATTTTGAAGCCTCTGTGGTGTAGTTATTTGGCTACTAGCTTTGCCAGCTAGAGGTCGCTGGATTGATCACAGGCTTCTCCAGAAGTAGAATGAGTCTTTCTAAGTGAGGTCCTGTCTCATTCTGACCCTAGCTGTTGGTGAGACGTAAAGTTTGGACACCCGCTCATTCTAGATTCATTTAGGCTTTTAGACCCCTTTTGTAGAATGTAATTAATAAACGCCGGGTCACTTGTTTGATCCATGACTTTTGACTAACTGTGGTTAGAAAACCGTGGTCCCGTCTCTATATGATATTAGGTGTAGAGGGGACGTAAACTTAAGACGGGTTTAACCATATCTTCATCATCAGGGCAAAGTCTTACAAGAGCCTATCGGGTTATCCGTGATGATGAACCATGATGAATCCGATTTTACAAGCGTGTTCATGTTGAGTAGAAATAATTTTGTTCAAGAAGAATTATAAGTTCATTTTGTAATGATGCCGTTTTTGTCTGATAACTCAGTTTGTGCATGTATGTACATATAAAGAACGTGATAATGATAAGTGGGAGTATTTGGTCGCCACACGTCATAACGGCCTGAGCGGCGGGGATGACGTCAGCTGCGTCATCAGCGTCGCGAGGACGGTTGTGACGGGGTGCCTACCAAATACAGAGCGAATTTACGGCAAACAGTGTTGGTCCTTATGAGACACTAACAAATGTTGTGGATTACAGATGAAAATCTTTCTGTTTGTAGTTTCTATCTGTTGTTAATGTAATGAATTTGTGAATAGCTATATTTGTGAGCCATGTCGCGGAGAAGGATATGAAATAGTTTGTTACGTTTCCTGTAATTGGCGGCTGACCAGTTAGCGCAAAGGCGTGGTCTGTTCAATTGCCTCTTACTTGTGATAATGTAGTGAGCACAAATTTGATGAGTATTATGCTCAGTAGTAGTGAGCATTAATTGATTTCTGTAGTGCCCAGTAAGGAAACATGAACTTTGAGTACTATTGTGACAAGCACTGGGTGCTGATAATTTGATGCACAGTCAAGTTGAGTTCTGCTGTACGGTTATTTGTCACATGCACTAATCAGCCTGTGTGTCTGGTCGGCGCATGCGCAATAACGGTATATGCATGAACATATTCTTACTTCTCCGGGAGGGGGATCATGATATAGCATGTATGTTTCGAGAACTGTATCTTAGTCCAATTATCGTAATTTGCAGGCACAACAATGTGTGGTGACCTGCTACTCCCTGCAATATAGCAGCAGGTACTGGTACGACGCTGTCGGTTAGGGTCCAGCAAGGGCGGACGAACCAACATAAACATGTCGTAGCAATGTGAAACGAATGTGAGACCATTCAAATGGAAAAGGTCCAATAAATAACCTGCAGGCGATTCAGGCGAATCAAACTAGTGCGCGATCGCTTAATAATACATATCAACCTGTGGTCGACAACAATGTCGACAAACTAGTTTACACTAGTGCGCGAGAGGGGGATTCACGCGAGTGGGGGATTCACCCTAAGTTATAAACTGGCCAGTCGCGTCTTGTGTTGTTTCATTTTATTTTGTTGTTGTTTTTGTTGTTTGCTTCTGTAGGTATTCACGTCACCCGTTCCGAGCACAGAACATTGTTTTGCCTTCGGGGCGGACGTCGTGAGTTGGCTACAGAAGCAACTAATTGTGATGTTTTGTGTTAGTAAGTGTTGTATATAGATACTTTAAATAATTCATGTCATTCATTTGATATCTTTCTTGTGCCTTACCCCACAGCTGCCCGTACACCTGTCAGAGATCACGCTCGGTTGTCTTGTCAGCATGGGGGTTTGCGGGACGCCGTAAACCCTCATGTAACAGCAACATACATTTATTTAAAAGAAAACGAAAATATATCCCTGTCGTGCTCCCGCAACCCCCGCTACACACACTTTCGACCAGGTATTATGACTAACCCTCAGTGGCTTGAACTGCCACGGTCTTGAACAAATTCTCATGGTTGCAAAGATGTAAGGGCCATAGAAGTTCGACTAGTGTATGTTTGGAATGCCACACACAAAGAGCACAGCCATCTCAAGTAACCGAAGGAAGTGGAACACACACACACACACACACACACACACACACACACACACATACATACACACACACACACACACACACACACACACACACACACACACACACACACACACACACAGATACGCAAACCTACCTATGGACCCACAAAACAAAGCCAATTTCAGTAAAACTTCAATAGGTCAAATTCGGACGGGTCGCTTGCCATGCCTTATTCGAATTCGTTCTTGAGTTTCTGGAGAATTGACGTGACTCAACATATCCATATATATATGTACATGGATTTCGAAAGATTTAAGGCGCTTTTCCCTGATACTATCTTGAAAAGGTATGTTGTGTGCACACATTAGAATCGCCTCATTGAGGATTATGGACACTGGGCCGACAGCGATACGACGTTACGAAATTCAAGTTGGCTATGGATCTCTTCAACCTCGGACGATACAGTCGGGCAACGGTGGTGTCAGTAATGGTTTTATGTCCCGGCTTACAAAGCCTTCTTACATCAAAACTAGCCTGTATGGAGGATAGGATGACTGCGAATCAAAAAACTATTGCTGACTCGCAGATGAGTAAAATAAAAGAGGACATGTTAATGACAGTTACGTTTTCAAGCATAAAAGCTGCGAGGGTCAATTTAAGTTTAACAACAAACTACCCACGAAGTCTCGCGAAGCAGATAATTGTGAAAAAAGAGATGCCTCGGCAGCTTGCGGAAACATTTCTGAAGGTTTGGATCGACTTTCTAATTGGCAAAAGTTGACACGTTTAGCTGATTCAAGTGATTCGGGGTGGTTATTGGCCATAGCATGTCAAACCATCACGAAAACACGCCTATATAATTTTGACCACCTTGAACCCCACTTTTATATAGTAAAACTGGGGTTTACAGGAGTATGTCTTATTTTTCTTATTTCTGCTCTAAAATATAGATTGTGGGTACACGTTAGAACCGCCTTATCGAGACGGTTCTAACGAGTACCCATAATCTATATTTTGAGCAGAAATAAGAAAAAAATCACAATTTTTCATCTGAAAAGTTTCGTTCTTTCGGCGGTTAAGATTACAATGTATTTGTATAGGCGTGTTGTCGTAATACAACCCATTTACTTCGGATTCCGAGGACGAGAAGTGAATGTTCAGTGCCGAGTCCAGACCAAACAAACCCGAAGTAAAGTCTTTTCGACAGAAGTCGTCGCATGCAGCATTTTCAGCCTTACCAATCCTCCACTACCCCTACGACGTCCAGAGGACAGCTCAAGAGCAGTTACTCAGTACAGACCAGGCAGGGGGAGAAAACCCGGTGTTTGTTTTGGTTGTGGTAAATCTGGGCATTGGAACTGAGGAAACTGTTTCTAAATCCACTGATAAGATTAGTATATGTTTCTGATTTTAGCGAACAACACAAGTCTTCAAAGTCAATAGGTTTGTCATCTGTCAATTACACAATAAGGAAAAAATCCACTGACATAGTATACATGTTTGGGGACAGGTATAATATGAGAGATACTGTTGTAAATAGATAAAACTTGTCATTTAAAGACTTGGTTCCAGCGTAAAGGCTTACGGAGAATTAGAGAGATCTAATTCTATGTAATGTTGGTTGGTGCCTGATGCTCGGTCTCTGGTCGGGCCATCGGAGTCTAAATGTTGGTTTTCTTTTGCTCCAGCGTTTCAGTGTTTTCTTGCTGTCGAGTCCTCACGGTTGTTTCATCTCTGTGGTTGTTTGATATTTTGTGTTCACGGAAATGTTGCACTGATGAGTTAGGAGGCCTTCATGCGGACTGAACAAATTATTTGTCCAAATCGCAACGGAAGTAAGGGCGAGGATTGTGGCCACGTAAAATCGATTCAAGCCCCCCCCCCCCCAGTGGAATTCGTTTCACTGACCCTTCCAAGGCGGTTCTTCTGTCGTGGTTTATTTTTTTGTAATGGTTTGTCTTTTAGTGTTTGAATCGCTTATACGAGATAGCCAATTGGCCATTTTGTGGGAAAGTAACTGTCCTTTTGGCTTTCCGCTATTGATGTTTCCATTAGGGTCTGTTGTTTCATGTTTGTGTTTCTTTCCCTTTGGTGGCTCTGACGGGAGCTGTGTGTTAATTGTATCGATTAATGATTATTGCCTTCACTTCTATTTGACCTTCAAATTGTATGCTCAGAAATAACTAGGACAATTCGGTCTTTTACGTGCTTTTAAAAGAAAAATTTCAATACTTAAGTGACTGTCCATAATATTATTGAATCATGGACGCCACTCAATGCTTGCTTTTCAAAGTTATTGTTCATAATATTATTGAATCATGGACGCCACTCAATGCTTGCTTTTCTAAGTTCATTACCTATTTCTGTATTTCTGGATACCGAGGCGAATAAATTCTACGATAGTTCTAATCAATTATACGACGCTGCTCCTTTAACTAGAGGTTATAGTCAGCATGCTCTTCGTCCTTCCATCGATTCTGAAATTAATCACAAACGTCATTACATAAAATATCCTTCATTAATAAGGGATTGGATTTTATAGATTTACCTCGTATCTTCCGGGACAGTTCGGTTTATTCATCCATTCCTGCTTATTTTCAAAATACTGAAACACCCAGCATTTGAAAGAAAATACAATAAACCTGTTAGATCTATCATTTTTAATTTCAATAAACTTGTTACCGATCTTGATATTGACACTAAAACTCCTGATACATGTGATTGTAAAAATTCAGTGTATTGCTATCCTGCTGCTTGTCATATTATTACTGGCAATTTAAAAATTATTCCTGCTTCTAGGATACGTACTATAATTTCTAAAGGACCGAAATATCGATTTCCTTCTAAAATTTATTAGAGATGAAATCGCTGCTGCCTTGAATGAATTTGGTAATCGATGGTGTAAAAGAGAGTATGATGAGCACAAAGCTCTAAAAGAATGGAAACTTAGCATTCTGAAATTAGTGAACAAACCCATTTCTTTTTATTCGCAAAATACGAACTTATTACCTCCTAAACCTAAGACATCTTTACGTCACCTTAAAGGTGCATTATTGAGGTACCGGGTCTCAATTTTTTCTGGTTTTTATCTTCAATGCATACTCCTTTGTCATGTGTACACTTTTGGAGCCAAATACAGCTTCAGAACTTTGTGAAAATGGTCGTTTTCATTCGTGTTTACCCTTCGCTCTGAACATGTGTTCGGAATTTCTGTTCTAAAAATAAATCTGTCACTTTACACATACATGGCGGCAGTATCGTCTCTGAGTGTCGTTACTTATGGCATGCTATTCAGCGTCATATGTTTTTCCGATTCAGGCATGGCCTAAGCAAACAAGGCCAAAAATGAACGTCGCATAACGTCATATATGGGGATTCTATTTTTGTCACGAACTAAAAATAGATCTAACTAGTGTTCGAAACCTAGTTAGGGAATCCCTGTCAAACTCGTTTACCTGTCATCATAATTGTTCGCATTTTTGCATAAAATGCATTCAATTGTATTATTTTAAAGAAAAATACCGGCTATATGTATTTTATTTTTGGAAGCATTTTTTCCAGATAGTCAATAATGCACCTTTAAACTAGTTATTCAAGAATTTCATAGGAAGTTTGTTTTGGCTCCAGCTGATAAGGCCGCTAGCAATGTGGTCCTTGTTTGACGGCTTCACTATGTTAACCCTCTTCAGCAAGAACTTGGTGGTACTAAGGCCTATGAACTTCAGCCTTTAGCTGTAGAGAGGGCTTTAGTTGATGACCATATTTGTAATTCAGCCACCAAGTTTGCTGTCTGTGTTACAGAAGGCCAAGACAAAGCACGGTTTATTGCAAATTCAAGCTCTTGTACCACCACTGAACTCTCCAAATTATTAATGTTTTACTGCCATCAAAAAACATGTGATAAAATATTGCGACAAAGTCTTCGAAAGATCAGGTAGATTTGTTTTGGTCTATAAAAAAACCTAATAAAGTTTTAAATAAATTGAAATACCGGCGTTTTCGTGCTTCAAGGCTGTCTCCTTATGATTTTTCCACCCTTTACACTACACTTCCTCATAATCTTATAAAAGAAAAACTTAATGATTTCATTGAATGGACATTTCATAGAGAAGACTTCCTGTATCTTGCATGTAATGTAAGAAATGCCTTTTTCACTTCTGAAGAGCATAAAAATTATACTTTATGGTCATGTGAGAAAGCGTAGAATTTTGCTATAAAACGGGCAATAACCATAATAGCAAGTAGCATTTTATATCTACTTAAACTTCAACATCTCTGCTACAACTTCTGAGAAATTGATAATGATATACTTAAAAATGAAAATTTTATATTGATTATATGAAGGTATGAAACACCTACCCGTAGCACGCTAAAGTCAGTATGACGTCGTGAACACGTCAAGCATTATTCAAGTCCAGCGAACGTCTCACTTTCTGTACATAGTCCCCAGCAATGTCTACGCACTTTTGTGTCTGCATACCCATTTACTGAAGGTTTCTACATACCAGTCTTCGGAGAATGACGACACAATTAACTGACTCTGTTTTGCAAGTTCTTCTGCTGAATCAAATCTTAATCCCCGCAAGCTCGCTTTCAACTCTGGAAAACCCCGGAAATCCATAGGAGCAAGATCTATGTTCCAAGACATCAAAACCAAGAAGACTGATCTCCAGTTGAGTAGATATCGCTCGGTGTCCCGGAGCATTATCCGGGTGTAAGATTACTCTCTCAAGATCCATATTTCGGCGTTTCTTTCTTATCGCATTTACGAGATCTCATCTCAGGACCTGAAAAAGCAAAACGCAATCACAATGTAGTTTGGGTCGTAGTACCAAAGCATTAATCCAAAATCATAAATCCATAGACAAATGGCAAATATCAATGTTCAGACCAACAGACATGGGTTCCAGAAGAGTGTAATCAGGCGTCCTAGGATAGTAAGCATTACCTTGTAAGCCAGCTTCGCCCAGTCTTGAAAGACTGCGATGCAAGTTAAACACTGGAACATCAGTTCCTCGTCCATTATAGAAAAAGTGTATCCCTACAAATTTTGAACGAAACGCGAAAGCAATTACCGTCGAATAGTATGCTGCAGTGACAGTATGTCCGTCTGGTACTCTGTGTTGCAAGATCACCCCGTGCCGATCCATGAAGAAAATGAATATGTGTTTCCCCGCACTTTTCTGTACCCTTGCCTTCTTTGGGTGGAGTCTTGGGGGTTTTCCAAACGGATGACATAGCTTTGGTCTCAGGGTCGAAATGGTGTAATCAGGTCTCGTCCGTTGTGATGATCCTATTCAAAAGCTCGTCACCTTCAGAGTCGAAACGGCTGATAAACATCCGTGAATAATGTACCCGGCGTTCCTTTTCCGTGCCGGTGAGTAATTTTGGCACCCAACGCGCACTAACTTTAGACATTCCCCGTTCATCTGTCAATACTCCATGTACCGTGGAGCTCGAAACCCCATGTTCATCAGCAAGAACCCTGACTGTTGTTCTCCACTTCTTGTAAACCATATGCTTGACTGAGTCCCTAATGGAACACGCTACAATGGCTGGTCGGCCGCTCCTCGGATCGTCCGAAATCGAGTCTCTTCCGCTCCTGAACCTTGAGTGCTACTTGTAGACCACAGCTGGACTACATTTATCATATTTCCCTGTTGATTTTATCATTTTCAGGGTTTCAGTCGATGATTTATTAAGAGCGACACAGAATTTCACTACACTCCGCTGCTCGTAATGTTCAGATGTGAGCGAGTAGCAGTACTAGGAGAAAAAAAACAACAACTCAATATCGCCGGTTGACGTCATTGTTTTCCAGCTCGCTATCTCGCAGGTCTTATTAAATGTGCTGTGATTTTCTTCGAAAAGCAGTGATTGTTTTGAAATTGTCAGCAAATGACGTCATGATGTCGAATTATCATCTGACTTTTGTGCGGGGTTTTGACGTCTTGCAATCAGACGGAAATAAAGAGTTTTTCTTCAAGAATCTGCCTGAATAAAAAACATTTTTCGGGCTGCTCCGGGGTCCCGTTCCTACGTTGCCACGGCAACCCGTAGATTCGGTTAATGTCGCTGTTTACCCTTGTAAGTTTACATATATGTTCAGAATAAGTTAAAGATTATTCACACCAAATTGCGTGTAAATTGAATGACAAATGTCAAAGATATAGCAAAATTCTACGAACTTTCCGAACAACCCTCGTATTTCGCAATTAATTTGATTTGCTAGAGCGTGTAGTCAATGTAACTGACTTCAACACTCGTAATAAATTGTTAACGGCTAAACTTCTTAATCAGGGTTATCGGTACCATAAACTACGAAAAGCCTTTTAAAATTTTTATAGACGTCATTCTGGTTTAATTTCAAAATTCAATATTGGACTTAAATCTCTTCTGCAACAAGGTCTATCGGAACCCGAATTTTATGGTGACTTAGTTCATGCATATACATTCAGAAAAATATATAACCGCAATGACTTCAGCACCCAATTTCGTAAAATCATTCTTCGATATAAAAAGATTGGGTACAACATAAATGTTATACGACAGACTGCATGCATGGCAGTTAACCCAATCACGGTTGACAACTTTGCTTCCTCTTTAATTGCACGCCGGTGGATCAGACTTCAGACCTCTCGGAGATGTTACACTGATGAGTTAGGAAGCCTTCATGCCGACTAAACAAAATTAGTGTATACCGCGACAGAGGTAAGGGCGAGAGTTATAGCCATGTAAAATCGATTTAAGCCCTCCAGTGGAATTCTTTCCACTGACTGTTCCAAGGCGGTTCTTCTGTGGCGGTTTATTTATGTTGTTGTTTGTTACTTACTGTGTGTATCACTTGTGTCTTTTTATTTTGGATGGCCATTTGGCCATTTTGTGGGAAAGTAACTGTCTTTATGGCCTTCCTTTGTTTAGGTTTCCATTATGGTCTGGTCGCTTCATGTTTGTGTTTCTTTCCCTTTGGTGTCTTTGATGGGTGGAGAAAGTTAATTGTATCGATTCCTGATCTTTGTTTTACTTCTACTCAGATTCTATTACGGTTCCAAAGTAAAAGCTTATGTTGGTTGGAACCTGATGCTCTGTCTCTGGTCGGGCCCATCGTTGTCTAACTGCTGGTTTTCGTTTGCGCCAGCATTTCAGTGTTTTTTTTTAGCTCGTCTGTTTTTTGAAAAAAAAAAACTTTCGAGCTATTGTCATCACTCCGGCGTCTGCGTTGTCGTTGTCGTCGCCTGGCGTCGTCTGGCGTCGTCGTTCCAAAAAAACTTAACCTTGGCTATAACTTAAAAAGTATTAGACCTAGCCTCATGAAACTTCATACACACACTCATCATCACAAGAGCTACATTTTGACCAAGGACCATAACAACATTGTTGATTTTGGCTGAATTATCTCCCCCTTTCCAATTTTTTTCTGAAACACATTTTTTGCTCTCATTTTAATACTATTCACAACAGAGCCTTCAAACTTCACATGAATGTTCCTTGGGACAAGACCTTTTCAGTGATACCACACGTTTTGATCTGTGACCTTGACCTTCGAACTTTGACCTATTTTTCGAAAATTTAACCGAAAACCTTAACCTTGACCATGTTTCCAAAAGTATTTGGCCTACCTTCATGAAACTTCATACACATACTCACCATCACAAGAGCTACATTCCCAAGAAGTTTTATAACTCCATCTTGCAATTTGATTGAATTATCTCCCCTTTTCTCTCCGTTTTTTTTAAATTGTTTTTGTCTCTTATTTCAATACTATTCACAACAGAGCCTTCCAACTTCACATGGATGTTCCTTGGGACAAGACCTTTTCAGTCATACCACGCTTTTTGACCTGTGACCTTGACCTTTGAACTTTGACCTATTTTTCGACATGGACATGGCAAAACAGACGAGCATGGCCCCGCTTGCGGTGCTCTTGTTTTGCTGTCGAGTCCTCACCGTTGTTTCATTTCTGTGGTTGTTTGATTTTTGTGTTGACGGAAATATTGCACTGATGAGTTAGGAGGCCTTCATGCGGACTGAGCAAATTATTTGTCTTAATCGCGACGGAAGTAAGGGCGAGGATTGTGGCACGTAAAATCGATTTAAGCCCCCCCCCCCCACCCCCCCCCCCCCCCCCCAGTAAAATCAGCTTATCAGATAATCGATTTTTTCTGTATTAAACACGTATTTGCTTTCGGTTTAGCTACAGCAGGTTTAAAAAAAAACTTTTATTTTATTTTCACTTACGTGATGAAACGTCCAATTCGTTATTTTCATTCACAAGGCCACAAGATTAAAAAGACCTGTAAACATGTACACAGTTTTATTCTGATCAAGCTAGGATTATAGTTTTCGGAAGACAAATGTAACTGGGATTCCAGGCAAAATGTCAGATGGTTAGGATTCTTTGGGGGTGCGGTAGAGAATCACCTAGGAGTGAATAGTACGACTCGAAATTATTTTTTCCAGATCAGGACAAAAAAAGTTCAGGTAATTGCTGTTATATTTTTAGCATCCGTAGTGGAACAGATTATTTCTTTGCAGAATATTTTCGGAAGCCTAGTCTGTATGAGGACAAGATGTTTATATTTATGCAATGTTTCTAGGGTAGGCTGGAACTCCTAGGTTTATATGCGTCGGAGGAGTTGGACTTATTGAGAGAGAATACGAATGCTAGACCTGTTTATGCCGATGGCAACGATATTTCTGAAATAGGGAACTGTGATGTTGAGCTGTTTTTAGTGATGCCTCAGGCAAGGGGTATGGTGGTTATGCAGCCCTCTGTACGGACGCCTTAGTTGAAGGCACGGAAGTCTATGCACATGGGGCCATGCAGAAATGTATCAGAGCAGAAATGCATATCGCAAAATCGCGTCAGTAGAAAGTGTTAAAAAAGTAATGAAGCTTTTCTATGCAATAGGAGCGAAAAGATTTACAGCGATAATAAAAATGTGAGTTCAGTCTTGTTAAAAGGCAGTAAAAAGGCTCCGTTGCAAAAGCTTGATATGAATGTAAATTAGTTTTGCACAGATATGGATATCAAAATGTCGCCAGCACGGATTTCTAGGTCAGACATGCATTCATTCTTGCAGACGAATTTTGTCGCGCGTTGGACAAGGATCATTGAGAAATAAAAGCATTGTTCTTTCAGCAATTGAACGAAATATGGGGAAAATCACTACTGATTACATCAAACTTGAATCGTAAATATTTCCACATTACGAACACACGCCTAGCCTATACCAATACATTGTAACCCATATCGCCGAAAAAATGAAAATTTTAAGCTGAAAAATTGTGATGTTTTTCTTATTTTGCTCAAAATATAGATTGTGGGTACTCGTTAGAACCGCCTCGATGAGGCGGTTCTAACGAGTACCCACAATCTATATCTTAGAGAAGAAATATAAAAAATAAGGTTCACCCCTACAAACCCCAGTTGTACTATATTAAATTGGGTTTCGAGGGGGTCAAAATTATATAGGTGTGTTTTCGTCTAGATACTGGTGCTTTGGCACTTCGGCCGTAGACGCAATGGCAAGTATGGTCCGGGGGATTGAATTGGTGGGTTTCACCTCCAAAAATGGTTACTGGCTGCATAAATGAATTTATTGCAGTAAAAGCATGTGGAACACTGATTCTTCCTATGTGGAAATCAACTCCGTTTTGGCCTTTAGTTTATAAGGAGAGAAATACTTTCAGTGATTTTGCAAGAGATGTAAGGGTTTTGCCAGAGTAAAACGTAATTGTTTCTGGAGATGGAAATAACGGGGTTTTCGCTTCAGAGCCACTTAAATTTAAACTGTTTGCATTAAAAATTGAACTTGAGTGTTTGAGTTTAACGTGCCACCAACAACTAAGGTCATACGGAGACGGGACCTCGGTTAAAAGACTCATCCGAAAGTCTGGAGAAGCCCGGGATCGATTTTGCGACCCCTGGTTTACAAGGCGAGTAGCGTAACCACTGCACCACGGAGTCTTCTACAGAGGACACGAGAAGTCCGCTGACGAATGAATACATATTCATTTTTTAACGTAGATATAAATGTATATCATGCAATAAACGCTCATAGCCAGAGCACTAGCCACAGTGCTCTGCTATCGGCAATAACATAATGTTGTTATTCTGGATACATTGTGGTAGTAGTGTCCGTTTTTGATCGGAGCAAAGACGCTTACGAAAACCGACCTATTGGGCGATTACATTGACTAATTTATTCTTTGCCTAAAGGTCAGTCTCATGTCAAATTGCACCAACTATAGCCCAATTGGATGCGTGTCTGATTGTAGATCAGGAGGTTGCAGCATTACGGAAACCCGCATGTACAAATACATTGCAAATTTTGCCATCGAAAAACAAAAAAAAAAACAAAAAAAAAAACGAAGACAATAAGATGAAAAATTGTGATATTTTTCTTATTTCTGCTGAAAATATAGATTATGTGTACACGTTAGAACCGCCTCTATCGAGTAACCACAATCTATATTTTAGAGACGAAATGAGAAAAATAAAGTAGAGGGTCAGAATTATATAGGCATGTTTTTGATGGGTTCGAGATTGATCATGAAATCTTTTTTACGCCCAATCTTTCCCTTCCGCTTAGAAGCCTCCGTGGTGTAGTGGTTATGCTACTCGCTTGTGGCTGATCTGTTCTTGTATTGTTATGAAAGAGACTTCATTTTGTCGCTTTCCATTGATAACCAATCTGAAATTATTGAAGCTTTTAGCTCTACTTCTAGATATTTAGATGATTTATTAAATATTGATAATACCTATTTTGATGGTTTGATCAGTCAGATTTACCCCCTAGAACTTCAGTTAAATAAAGCAAATTCTTCTGATACCGAGGCCCCGTTTTTGGATTTACATCTATCTATTGTAGATGGATTTGTTTCGTGCAAAATTTATGATAAACGCGATGACTTTGATTTTGATATTGTAAATTTTCCTTTTTTGGATGGTGATGTTCCTCGTGCGCCATCCTATGGCGTTTATATTTCGCAATTAACTCGATTTGCTAGAGTGTGTAGTCATGTAACTGACTTCAACACTCGTAATAAATTATTAACGGCTAAACTCCTTAATCAGGGTTATCGGTACCATAAACTACGCAAAGCCTTTTCAAAATTTTATAGACGCCATTCTGATTTAATTTCAAAATTCAATATTGGACTTAAATCTTATATTATACGACAGACTGCATGCATGGTAGTTAACCCAATCACGGTTGGCAACTTTGCTTCCCTCTTTAATTGCACGCCGGTGGGTCAGGCCTCAGATTCTATGACGGCTCCAACGTAAAGGCTTATTGAAAATTAAAGAGATAATGTTGGTTGGTGCCTGATGCTCTGTCTCTGGTCGGGCTCATCGGAGTCTAACTGTTGGTTTTCTTTTGCTCCAGCATTTCAGTGGTTTCTTGCTGTCGAGTCCTCACCGTTGTCTCGCCTCTGTGGTTCTTTGATTTCTGTGTTCACGGGGGTGTTGCACTGGTGGGTTAGGAGGCCTTCATGCGGACTGAACAAATTATTTGTCTAAATCGCGGCGGAAGTAAGGGCGAGGATTGTGGCCACGTAAAATCGATTTAAGCCCCCCAGTGGAAATCTTCCACTGACCGTTCCAAGGCGGCTCTTCTGTGGCGATTTATTTATGTTGTTGTTTGTTACTTACTGTGTGTGTCACTTGTGTCTTTTAATTTTGGATGGCCATATGGCCATTTTGTGGGAAAGTAACTGTCCATATGGCCTTCCTTTGTTTAGGTTTCCATTATGGTCTGGTCGCTTAATGTTTGTATTTCTTTCCCTTTGGTGTCTTTTATGGATGGAGAAAGTTAATTGTATCAATTCCTGATCTTTGTTTTACTTCTACTTCGCCTTGTAAACCAGGGGTCGCAGGTTCGATCCCGGGCTTCTCCAGACTTTCAGATCAGTCTTTAAACCGAGGTCTCGTCTCCTTATGACCTTAGCTGTTGGTGGGACGTAAAACTCAAACACTCACTCACTCCCCTCCGCTTATCCATGTAAGGCAGATGTCAGTTTCTGGCGAAAGAAAGTGCATTGGTTTACATAGCAACAGATAAGGTGGGTATTTTGTGATAACTGATGGATAGTTTTTGTCAATTCTCCATACAAATCTATAATAATAATAAAAATAATAATAATATTAATAATAATAATAATAATAATAATAATCGACATTATTTATAGAGGTAACACATTGAGTAATAATCTTCCATGCGTCCCCCTTTTCCTGGGCAGAAACCAGCACTTAGCAATGTGGATAAAGTCTCTTGCTAAAGGAAACGACACCGGGCGCTTGCGGGGATCGAACAAACTACCTCTCGATCTCAAATCCGATGCTTTACCACAGCACCACAGCACTCCACATGTGGTGCGGGTATTCATTAGAACCGCATTTTTGCTTGGCAGACAATCCGCATGTAATGTCAGGCCTTATTTCCACACACACACACACACACACACACACACACACAGAAAGAAAAATGCACTTGTACAATGCCATCGGCTAGTCCTGATTAGCAGTCTAAGGGTTTCACGAGACTAAGTAAGCTATTGGTTACCGTAAGTAGATTTTGGTGTACAGGCTGCATTTATGTCCCGCCCTTCGGGGCTTGAAGAAATAGTAAAATTGGGCTGCATGGTGCTTTCGCGCTGAGCTGAAACCGACCGCACATTTGACTACTGGTAAACCACTTGAAAGGTCAAAGCCTGCCCAGGCAAAGTGATGCAAGCACCCTTTTAAACCCTCTTTGTGTGTATATAAGTTGGGTTTAGAAGGGTATACATTATCTTCTTTCTTTGTGCTCTGAAGCATAGATTGGATGCTCATTGTGCTCTGAAGCATAGATTGGATGCTCATTGAGGCGGTTCTAAAGAGCACTAACACTATACATTTGGAGTATAACTCTGGAAAGTGTAAAAAAAGGCCCATGGGCCGCTATGCTCACCAGAGCTCAGGTGGGCCACTGGCGGCCATGTGTGATTTTAATTTATCCATTATAAAGTCTCCCAAACGAACCCCCATACACAAATGAGCACCCATGTGGACTCTGTATCTGAAATATTAGGCCTTTTATGTAGTGGAAGTGGGGTGGGGGTGGGGCATGGACCTAACGGAGCCGGATAGGTAACACTGAATGCGTCTTATCATTAGGAACAAGAATATATGTTTTGGGGTGGCGATCTGTACATTTCCTGAGATATAAAGCCTTTTAAGCTGTGGATGGATTGGATCATGACCCTGAGCACATTGCCATAGCACAAAGTCCCCAGGTTGGTTTGACTGGATGAGTATTATCATAATGAACACGAATATTCATGCGTTAGGGGTGGGGATCTGAACGGTTTCTGAGATATATGGTATTTTATGAAGTGGAGGGGTGGAGCATGGCCAAGGACATGATCCGGGACACACCAGGGGACCCCCAGGTTGATGTCACTGAATGCGTCTTATCATAAGGAACATGCATATATACGGTTTAGGGGTGGGGCTCTGAACAGTTTCTCAGATATACGGCTTTTTGTGATGTGGAGGGGTGGGGCATGGCCACAGCGCACCCCGGGAGATCCCTAGGTTGGTATCACTGAATGTGTCTTAACATAAGAAACAAGAATATATATGGTTTAGGACTGGGGATCTGAAAGGTTTATGAGATATTGGACCTTATACGAAGTGGAGGGGGTTTGGCGTGGTCTCGACACATCCCGGGGACCCCGAGGTGGGTGTCACTTTATGCGTTTTATCATAAGAAACAAGAATATACATGGTTTTGAGGGTAGGGATCTGAATGTTTTCTGAGAGATATGGCCTTTTATGAAGTGCAGGGGGTAGGGCAACCACGGGGACCCTCAGTTTGGCATAAAACTGATAAAAGCATATGGCTTAAAGTAGTTTACTCAAGGAATATTTCTATAAAAGTTGTGTCAAAATATCAGCAAAGGCTTGGCAGTAAAGGCCATTTTTACGCACCCGGAATCAAAGATTCGGACGCATATAGATTTTTGCCTGTCTGTCTGTCCGTCTGTTTGTCTGTCCGCAAAACCTTGACAGTGGGCATAACTTTTGAATGGTAGCTGATACGGCTTTGATATTTCACATATGCATTCTTTGTCACAAGGCCTTTCCAGTGGTACCATAATTTGTTTATCTCGTCACCTTGACCTTTGACGTACCTTTAAAAAAAAACTTTTAACATTAGCAACATTGGGCATGACTTTTAAATGGTAACTAACAGGGCTTTCATATTTCACATGTGCATTCCTTGTCACAAGACCTTTCCAATGGTATCATTTTTTTACCTCGTGACCTTGACCTTGACGTTTGGCTTTCAAAAACTTCAACATTGGCCATAACTTTTGATTGGTAAGTGATAGGGCTTTCACATGTGTATTCTTTGTCATACGATCTTTCCAGCAGTACCATAATTTTTGACCTTGTGACCTCGAACTTGACATTTGACCTCCTTTTTAAAAACTATAACATTTGCCATAACCTTTGATTGGTTAGTGACAGCACTTTCATTTTTTTTACATATGCATTCCATGTCACAAGTCCTTCCAGTGGTACCACAACTTTTGACCTCCTGACCTTGACCTTGACGTTTGACCTACTTTTAAAAAACTTAACATTGGCCATAACTTTTGCTTGGTTAGTGATAGGGCTTTCATATCTCCATGTCACAAGACCTTTCCAGTGGCACCATAATTTCTGACCTTGTGATCTTGACCTTGACCTTTGACCTATATTTTAAAAACTTTACTATTGGCCGTAACTTCCGATTGATAAGGGAAAGGGTTTTCATTTTTCACATGTGCATTCCTTGTCACAAGACCTTTCCTGTGATTCCACAATTTGTGACCTTGATCTTTGACCTACATTATAAAGACTTAAACATTGGCCATAACTGTCGATTGATAAGTGATAGGGCTTTCATATTTCACGTGTGCCTTTCTTGTGACAAGACCTTTCCAGTGGTACCGTATTTTTCACCTTGTTACCTTGGCCTTCTCCTACTTTTTAGAAACTTGATCATCAGCCATACATTTTAATTGGTTAGTGATAGGGCTTTCACAGTTCTCATGCATTGCCCGGAGGCATGTGTTTCACAAACACATCTTGCTCTATTTTCCCCCATTATTAGTCTATGAAAACCGTAAGTTGCCATAGCAACAAAACAAACGAGTCGATTTCAACTGAACACATAAAATTTCAATTCCAGGGCCAAAGGATGCCACAGATGAAATTTGGGCTGAATCGGCCCAGTGGCTTCAGAGGAGATGTTGTTTGAAAATGTTGACACCAGACGACGACGAAGACGGACTATTGCCTATCCTTAAAGCTCCCCTGGAGCTTTCGGCTCTGGTGAGCTAAAAAATGATAAAAAGTCATTTCAATCCCCTGAAGGAAAACAACACTTTCTAAAACGGGGCTCTGAAATACGGGATAGAAAAAATAAAATAACAGTTCCCAATGTGTAAAAATGTATTTACAGAAAAATTCTAGACAACTCGCAATCGTTCATCTATAAAGTGACACACATTGCAGAGTACTAAAGAAAGCACAATAAATCCTGTAAGTTCAAAAGCACGTGCCACATATTCTGAAGAACATCGCAGACAAACATCGAGATAAATTCACAATCAGAAATTTAACATGGAAATCGATATTCCTCGAAGGAACGTACATGTAACTCTCCCGTCTTACTAGGAGCTACTCGTAAAGTAAAGAATTTGTTCCATACACCGAATTCTTTTATTTAAGAGTAGCTTTCAGTTTGGAATAGAAATCAGTTCTAGGCTCCAAGTCTTGAAAGTGACCTCCCTTTGAAAATACTGGCTCGTTTAATTAGGGTGTATCTTTTCGTTTTAATTGTTAAAAAAACATTTAATAAAACACTTTGAGTTGTATATTGAAGAGTCTGCACCATTTGCTCATATTTGTTAGAAAATTGGAGGGTAACAGTATCGTTTCAGATATATTTTTATATAACTTATGTTTTCAAGCCTTTTCAAACCAAATTAAGAAAAGTGAAAGTGTTGTCTCCTATTTATCGGGTTAAGTCTTACTGGTTTGCTATCATGAAAGAAGAACTGTTTCCTATGAGCCGGGGCACAGAATTTCCTTCAAATTACATGTGCGCCCAGCGAAGAATCAGATCAGCCTGCGCACCAATATAGTCTAACCAGAGACTTCTCTTGCTGCATGAAGGAGCACTGGGCCCTTAGCTACCCTTAGAGCGCACAGCGAAGACTTGATCAGACTGCGCGGATGCGCAGGCTGGTCTGAGTCTTCGCTGGGCGCACATGTCTTATTGTAGGTTTTGTCGTGCGCTGGATCATATGCTATTAATACACACAGCACGAACTGCACATATTACGCATTGACAGAAAATTCCTATTTTGATGTTTTTTTTTTTTTTTTTTTTTTTTTTTTTGGGGGGGGGGGGGGGGGGGGTTGGATTGATATGTCTTTGGTTTACCCACAGTTTATTTTCTTCTGATCTTGCTTTGTTATCTGATTCTGATCAGGGAAATGGCAGATAGTGCAGACCCTATAGAAGAAAGGAAGGCCTGTTTTCCATTTATTTTTGTTTGGATATTAGATTCTACCGTCATGTCTCAAATAGAGTATATACATCAACAAGCAAGAATTGAACAACACTCATTCAAGTTGTCTTGAACATCACTCATTCCACTTGAGCTAAATGCGCTTGCACTAAGCAATTTTGCATTAAATGTATACTGAACAAGGTTTATTGTCACTATTTGTTGAATACATGTACTCAGAATTTCACTCGAACTCCGATTCATTCGAGTTTGAATCGTGACTAGCAATGTGCAACAGTAGCATTTCTTCGTTGATAGCATTACAAAAAAACGACTATTCAAATATATTGGCAAAATTTTACCACCAAAAAATGGAATTTTTCAGATAAAAATCCTGATATTTTTTATATTTCTGCTCAAAACATAGATTGTGTGTACTTGTTAGAACCGCCTCATTACAAGTACACTCAATCTATGATTATTAGCAGAAATAAGAAAAATAATGTATACCCCTGTAAACCCCAGTTTTACCATATAAATGTGTGGTTCAAGGGGTCAAAATTATATAGGCGTTTTTTCGTGATGTATAGCATTAGAATCTCATTCGGAGATAAGCAACGAAAGATATGTCAACTGCTATAGTTTCTAAGTTAGGACTAGAATATTACCTAAAGGCAAAGTACATTAAAATCATGCGCTTTAGTAACTCTAGATAGGAGTTAATTAAATTCTCCCCCATTAAACAAGTATACTGTCTGCTTGAATTCAGGATTGCCTGGCATAGAATCAGATTATACAGCTTTAGGTGGTTTGAAATGGTTGTTAAGTGTCTATCTACACGTTGAAAAATCACGCCTAATGGTGCCAAAGTGAAGATGACGTAAGCTTTAGTGGATGTGACGTCATTAAAAATATTGATGTTTCCCAACGCAGGGCGTCATTTTTCCGAAGTGTCTGTTTTATTTCTTTCAAAAGACTCCTGATTTCCTGAAAGAAATTATTGAAAATCTGAACAGATTGCAGGTAGGTCATATTTGCTAGCAGAAAATGCGCTTTATTCACTTTGTCAAACCCTATATTCGTTTTGTTTTATGTTCTTACAGTCGATACGCACTCCAAAATGGCTGCCGATAGAACAAATTTGAAAGTAGTTCTATTGTGAACGCGACTGCTTATCTACGGGCAATGTGAACTTGACTACGGGGAAGGTGGAAACATATTGACCGGTAACGTCTGTACAAAGTAAACGGGACATTTTCCGGGTTACATTTTCTGGTTAATAACACATAGTTACCGGCGCGGAACCTCACGACATCGTCCAGGGTTGCGCCTTGTGTTTTCTATTAAAATTATTCAGAACGTCTTTGCCAATAAAACCCGATTCAGAATCTTACAGTAAGGGCCATTTCATATGAAATCTATGAAACTGGCCGAAAGCTCGTTTCACAAATTTCATAAGAAATGACCACAAGTATAAATCTGCTATATCTGAAGATGCATTTTGCACTCATTCATACAAAGATGAAAGAAAGGAAAATCTGAAAGTCATGTGAGGCATACATAATGTAATCAGTAAATTGTAATAACACAGAAAAAATAAGAGCCAGCGAATGACAAAACCTACAATAAGATATGTGCGCACAACGAAGACTCAGATCAGATTGCGCGGATGAGTCTTCGTTGTGCTCTCTAAGGATAGCTAAGTGCTCAATGATCTTTCATGCAGCAAGAGAAGTCTCTGGTTAGACTATATGGATACGCAGGCTGATCTGAGTCTTCCGTGGGCGCACATGTCTTATTGTAGGTTTTGTCGTGCGCTGGCTCATAAAATATTGAGCATATCATAATAAAACATTGCCGTTGATGCAATTAAGGGCTGTATGGCACACATAACGCACACATCTATCACGCGGATACAATAAAAGTAACACGTATATAACATGCGTCAATCTAATGCACCTGTCAATGCTATCCCCCAGAGGGGATGGCGTGCTTCCCCGGGGAATCAGACAACTTTCAAATTTTGGGGTCAAATATGCATTCCTTTATCCAGTTTACAGGGGATACCTGTTAACTCCAATCACAGGAGTTTGAAGTTTTGTCCATAAATAATTCATAATATCCAAAAACAAAAGTGACAGTAAGCCATTTCTTTGAAATTGCTTCCAGAGGTTTTTGTATTTGGACATCTTCAGTATGTTTGATGAACCAAACTTCAAGCGCCTGTGCTCCAATTCTAATGCATTTATTCAGTTGTTTTGTTAAAAATTGTTTTATTTTGTACAAAGCGGAAGGCTCTGTGACCAAATACAAGTCAATGAGAAGCGATGTTATGTTCTGACGTGGAGGAATCGCAGAATATACTGTCGCAAATTTCTGACGTCTTCCAATCAAACGTCGCGTTACGTACGCAAATGCATTAGATCCTAACACAGAATTTTCTGCCTTTACAACAGGAGTCCATTTCTTTATATAGGAGGGTCAGATTGAGACATTCATCACGAAAACACGCTTATATAATTTGAAACCCCACTTTTATACAGTGCAACTGGGGTTTACAGGGGTTAACCTGATTTTTCTTATTTCTGCTCTATATTTTGAGCAGAAATAAGAAAAATATCACAATTTTTCATCTTAGAATAATCATATTTTCCGCGATAAAGGTGGCAATGTATTTGTATAGGCATGTTTGCGTATTGTTTAAAAGCATGTTTTGAAAATGGATGAACTATTTGCCAACAGTGCGGGCTTTATTCAGCCGCCGTATCCTACGGCGACTGATAAAGGCCTTCGCTATTTGTAAGTGTCCTTGTTCGGGGTTTCTCCTTTAAAATCAGTTATTTTCGTATTCACCATATTTGCATTATTTGCTGGCTCCCAGCTTGCACATTGTCAATATTGGTAAAACAGGTAACCAGACCCCTGACCTTTCAAGGTCAGGGACCCCTGACCTTTCAAGATCAGGGGGGGGGGGGTCTGGTTACCTGTTTTCCAACACGTATTCCTTCAGACTAGGAACCAGTAGATAATACAAATATGGTGAATATCTTCTTTCAAGATATTACGACTATTGTATCAAGAATAGGGTCAGATTTTGTTGTTGTTGTTGTCTAATTCTGAGGGTATGCCCACCACCCACTACGTTTTGTGAAAATCAATGATAAATGCAACAAAAATAAAACAGAGGTGCGTCCAACAAAGCGGGCGCCCGCCGAGCACTCACTTTGTTGCCTGCACAACGTAAGGAACAAAGTGAGCGCCCGGCAAGCGCCGGGGTTGTTGAACGTGATAAAAATGTAACAGGGGTGCGTTCAACAAAGCGAACGCCCGTCAAGCGCTCACTTTGTTGTCTTTTGAAAGTAGGTGGCAAATTGAGCGCTCGGCAAACGCCCTCAGGTATACAAATGTTTAAAAGCATGTTTTGAAAATGGATGAACTATTTGCCAACAGTGCGGGCTTTATTCAGCCGCCGTATCCTGCGGTGACTGATAAAGGCCTTCGCTATTTATAAGTGTCCTTGTTCGGGGTTTCCCCTTTAAAATCGGTTATTTTCGTATTCACCATATTTGTATTATTTGCTGGCTCCCAGCTTGCACATTGTCAATATTGGTAAAACAGGTAACCAGACCCCCTGACCTTTCAAGGTCAGGGGGGGTCTGGTTACCTGTTTTTCCAACACGTATAACCTTCAGACTAGAAACCAGTAGATAATGCAAGTATGGTGAATATCTTCTTTCAAGATATTACGACTATTGTATCAAGAATAGGGTCAGATTTTGTTGTTGTTGTCTAATTCTGAGGGTATGCCCACATCCCACTACGTTTTGTGAAAATCAATGATAGATGCAACAAAAATATAACAGAGGTGCATCCAACAAAGCGGGCGCCCGCCGAGCACTCACTTTGTTGCCTGCACAACGTAGGGAACAAAGTGAGCGCCCGGCAAGCGCCGGGGTTGTTGAACGTGATAAAAATGTAACAGGGGTGCGTTCAACAAAGCGAACGCCCGTCAAGCGCTCACTTTGTTGTCTTTTGAAAGTAGGTGGCAAATTGAGCGCTCGGCAAACGCCCTCAGGTATACAAATGTTTAAAAGCATGTTTTGAAAATGGATGAACTATTTGCCAACAGTGCGGGCTTTATTCAGCCGCCGTATCCTGCGGCGACAGATAAAGGCGTTCGCTATTTATAAGTGTCCTTGTTCGGGGTTTCCCCTTTAAAATCGGTTATTTTCGTATTCACCATATTTGCATTATTTGCTGGCTCCCAGCTTGCACATTGTCAATATTGGTAAAACAGGTAACCAGACCCCCTGACATTTCAAGGTCAGGGGGGTCTGGTTACCTGTTTTTCCAACACGTATAACCTTCAGACTAGAAACCAGTAGATAATGCAAGTATGGTGAATATCTTCTTTCAAGATATTACGACTATTGTATCAAGAATAGGGTCAGATTTTGTTGTTGTTGTTGTCTAATTCTGAGGGTATGCCCACATCCCACTACGTTTTGTGAAAATCAATGATAGGTGCAACAAAAATATAACAGAGGTGCGTCCAACAAAGCGGGCGCCCGCCGAGCACTCACTTTGTTGCCTGCACAACGTAGGGAACAAAGTGAGCGCCCGGCAAGCGCCCGCGTTGTTGAACGTGATAAAAATGTAACAGGGGTGCGTTCAACAAAGCGAACGCCCGTCAAGCGCTCACTTTGTTGTCTTTTGAAAGTAGGTAGCAAATTGAGCGCTCGGCAAACGCCCTCAGGTATACAAAAGTCCATCAGGATAACGCATTCATGTGACAGAGTGCCTTTCTTTATGGCTCTTAACACTAATCCTGCTGAATAATATTATTAACAAAACCCATTTATGAATATCGGCCAATCAGATTACGCCATACAATGTTCTTGTTCAAACTCACAAACTGACTGACAAACAGTGTAGATCCTGATCAGCTGGCCCAACAGGGGTTATCGTGAACAGTAGGATAAGGGTTAAACGGACATCTTCCTGTGGAAAATGTGTGATATTGTCAAATATTGATCGTGGGCGTTCGTTAGAAATTTCTCATTAAGGAACTTCTCATAAAGGAACGGTGGCTCAATTGAATGCGCGTCTGACTAGTGACCAGGAAGGTCGCTGGTTTGATACCTGTCGGATTGGCAACACTCTCTGGGAGAGACTGGCCATGATTTTTTCTACGGCCATTCACTTCCTTTCGCTTTTATCAGTTTCTGGCGTAAGAATGTGAGCTGTACTGGCCAAACGCTTATGTACATTGTATAAACCTGCACAAGAAAAGTGTGTTTAGGTAAACTAATCGGCTCGATATGACCTAGATAGTGTTGCCTTAGCCTTTTATACTCCAAACAAAGAAACACTCACAATGTAAATCGTAAACTGGTGACTCGTCAAATGACATCCATTCACAATCTGCATGTATGTATTTGAACAGAAATATGTATTTGAACAGAAATAAGGAAGAGAATGAAAAACATCACGAAAACAGGCCTGTATAATATTGACCCCCTTGGACCCCACTTTTATATATTCAAACAAGGGTTTGAATATCATTGCCTCCACTTCTATTTTACAGGTGTTAACCTTATTTTTCTGATTTCTGCTCTAAAATATAGATTGCGGGTACCCACAATCTATATTTTGAGCAGAAATAAGAAAACGTATATCACGATTATTCATCTTAATATTTTTTTCGGCGGTAAAGTTTACAATGTATTTGTATAGGCATGTTTTCGTTATGCATTTTTAATCTGACCTTTCTTTGTATAAGTGAGGTTTGCAATGGACTTATTTGTTCCAATGTTTGACGCTGACCGAAGCTCATGGAATTTGTCCAAACTTTAGGTTTGCCGAACAAAATAATGACATTGTGGTCTAGATTTATTTGCTATCGGTATGCAGGATCTATGCAAACATAAAGCAAGTTAACCCTTTTTGTACCAAATGGAATCTTCCTCTTTATATACGGTAGGAGTCCATTTAAAGATTTAGGGGTGCCAGGTTGTGTTTTATTCAAAAAATTAAATTGGAAATTGGCTGAAGTTTTTGCTAACAGTGTAGACCCTGATCTGATCTGGACCTGCACTGTTTGCCACTTACCCCTTTTGGGATTTCTGGTTCCAAATGGGTTAAGAATTTGGTGAATGCCTAGCACGCCTGACAACAGCCAAGACACTGCTCAGACGCAGCAGAACGCGGCGATGGTTTTTGTAAAGCTTGAAACAATAAAAAAAACTCAGTCACCCCTGAAATAAAAAAAAAAATGGCCCTGCAAAGCTGTTAGGTACAGATATGGGTTAACAACAATGTCACCATGGAGGCCATGTACGCATCACTGATTTATTGAACAAGATCCAATCAGCATTCAGTAATTGTGTATCATGTCGCTGATTAGCCAAAAACAACAAAACCCCAAATCAGTTCTACAGTCAATAACGTTAGCACAACGTGAATAAACAAATACATGTAACTAATGGTTAACAACAGACAGAAACAAAAACGTAACGTTATAACAAGCTGCGCATTAAATGCAACATTGGTAACAAGTTATACATTTATTTTCTTATAAATACCAGTATAAAGTATTTCTTTTCAAACTGAGGATATAGGTTTGGTAAACCCCAATTTATATAGAGAAAAACTGGGTTTGAAGGCAAACTTCGTGTAGGGGTGGGATGGAGGTGGGTGTGGAGGTACCATTGTCTTCCTGTTATGGGTGGCTAAAGATATACAGGATTTTCTTTGTTTGATTTGAGGTTTAACGTCCCCGTCAACACTAATTAGGTCATTTTGGAGACGTTGCTTCTAATTTTGTCGGACTTTTACCCGACATTGAGATAAATGACATCTCAATCTCTGCCGCCAAATAAAACCCATAGGGTGTATATGCCTGTTAACCTGGCCTAGAAAAACTTGTAGATTTCAGTATTCCTTGCTTGCAAAGGATTACATTTCATAAAATATATCTATTTACTAGACATAGTTCTTTAACTGTTATATAGGATGATCTAAACTTCGTTCAAAGGAAAATAACAAAGTTTGCGGACTGAACCAACAGTGGGCACAATTGTATATCCAAATACTTGTTGCATTTTAATCTGCTTTTAATGTAAAGGCAATTGTCAGGTAAATTACCATGTGACGCAGCATACATTCTAATAACAAACACTCGGGTGAGCACAGAAGCTTGTAGCCCTTTAGCATCAATATATTAACACGATACATCGAAATATTGAAAATTTGATACCAAATATCCGAGCAATGTTTAAGAATGGAATACGAATAAATGATTGCATCCATTTTAAAACAATAACAGAAAGACATGTTAGCTGAGTATATACAAGCAAATAACTTTATAGATTATCATAATCCTTAAAGCGCTAAGCAGAACAACGGGCGACATTTTTTTTAATGCATTTTCTAATTTTTCAGAGAGAATCGGGGTTGGATGGCATGACTATGACGATTCACCAGTAATGTCAAGCCTATTTTCTCTAAAAAGCAGATTATGCTCGTGAAACATAAAGAAAAACAAAAACTGTCGGCCACTGCATTTAGCTTAGCGTTTTAATGGTTAAAACTATTTAGTGCATAAAAGAATTAAAATATGATTATGTTTTAACAAAAACTTCAATACTTAATTAACAATTTGCATTATATTTGCAAAGATGAAACAATTTTCATAATTCCAATGACAGGGCCTACATTGTGATTATGAATACAGCATATTGTGACCTTGATTTTGGGACCTACTGATTCAAATACCAGAAAGGACTTACTTTATTAGCTTAAGGTAAAAGTCATATGCTCTTTTTGGGACAAAAACATGTTTCAAAGGTATCAAATTCTAAATCTGGCCTTTCGGAGCTACAAACCAGTTTAACATACATGTACATAACGAAAAAACGTCTATGCAATTTTGACCCCCTTGAACCGCACTTTTATATAGTAAAACTGGGGTTTACAGGGGTTAACTTTATTTTTTATATCTGATCTAAAACATAGATTCTGGGAACTCGTTAGAACCGCCTCATCGAGTTTTATTGTATAAAAGTGGTGTTCAAGGGGGTCAAAATTACATAGGTATATTTTCGTGATGTTTGTGACTTCCTATAAAAGACAATGTCAAGGATAACTAAAATAAAAGGACATAATCCAAGAACTGTCATCAAAGATTTCCTTAACCTGCCCCATATGTACGTAAGAAGGAACTGGATACATAAATAGAAAGCCTTACGCCTTGATGTTTTAATAATAATGACAGAAGTAAATGAGCGCTTTGATCTGATTTAATCTGATCGAAAAATCATTTATCCGGCAGATCTAAAGCAAGCGAAGTAAAACAAGGAAAGACAAACATATATGCCAAGCCATCTGATTAAAGTTTTCAAAATATTCAGAAGTTTGAAACTCGGAAGTCAAAGCATTATGAGAATCAACTGGTGTCTGTAGGTCATCCGTTGTTTGGATACAGTTTATGTTCACGTTAGAAAGGAAATACAAAAGCAACCACCTTTTAACTGTAATTCATAATACTTAGTTTTTATTTTATGACGTCGCGTCTGAGAGTGTAATAACGTCATGTAATATTTTCGATAATCCACTAGTGGACAAATTAGCTAATTAGCACTTGTATGCAAATTAGCTAGATACGTCCCGTAACGTTACATGTACGACGTCCATAACGACGTCGCGTTAACTAACGGCGGAATATTGACATTTTTGTAAACAATCGTGAATAAAATGCGTTTCAAAGGTCATATGATAAACAGAATCTTGCACTCGTGTCCATGTATTATTGAATTTATTAAACGAGTTGAGGTAAAGGGATAAAATGCTCGACAAAGCCGAGCATTTTATCCCTTTACCTCAACTCGTTTAATAAATTCAATAGTGCTCATGTATTATTGAATTTATTTGACGAGTTGAGGTAAAGGGACAGAATTCTCGGCAAAGCCGAGCATTTTATCACTTTACCTCAACTCGTTTAATAAATTCAATAATACATTGCCGAGCATTTTATCCCTTTACCTCAACTCGTTTAATAAATTCAATAATACATGAGCGCTCATGTAAGATCCTCTATATAATCAATACCATAACCATTCGTGGTTATGAACGCTTTACTATGTTACCTATACCACTCTCAGGGCTAATTCAGCAGACGACAGATTGCCAATATTTGTATTATTTTTCACAGACATCTCATGCAAATTAGGAGACAATTTGCATAAAATGTCAAATCATGTTTTCAAGAAAAGATATAAAAAATATTTCAAAGCGTCATCTGTTGAAAAATACAGCATGCACACCGTTAAAAAAGAATTGATACATCCGTCATGTTTTCCGCTATTGTTTTGAAAGAAAGACACGTTTTGTGGCTTCCTGTTTACGATCATTTATACCGACCCCCTCTGAAATGGGGTCCACTTGCATGGAAGAGAATGGAGAAAATTCTTTGTTAGACAGAAAACCCCATTGACAAGAGAAACAGTATGTTTTGAGAGAGCTGTCTTCCCTGAAGATGTATCCTTTCGACTTAGACATAATGCAGCCTTACTTACACCTTTGTCAACGCCTATCGGTTAAAATTGCCCAAAGCTCAATCTGTTGTCATTATTTTCTCTTGCATTAATATTTCCAACCCCTCAGCCTATGATATCAGAAATCGTTGTACATGACGTTTTGTGACCCTGTCGGAAAACATTTATATCACAATGCTTGCAGCATTCAATACCACTGCCTATGTCACGCAACAACATCGCTATCTGGCTTCAAATCTACTTCTACTACTGTCTGTTCTGGGCTTAGTGTTTCACGGGCACTGTCATCCTTTTCATTTTCTCTCTTATCCGGAACTGTGTCTATCATTTGAATTCTTTCGTCCTCTTTTCTTTTTGCATCCTCTATATCTTTATCATCGACTATATCTATTGCTACTTCATCGTAAGGCGGAGGGGAAGATGATTTGCGATCACTTCCCCCGCCGCCATGATCGTTTCTATAGTTTCTGAAAGCCTTTTGTATAATTCTTGCAGCATAATGTTCCTTCTGTCTTTTCAGAGTAGAACTAATAACTATATGTTCTATTTCACTCGCCTTTTCATTTGCAGGAATAGGAATATCACCAGGGTCTCCAGTGCCTAAGAAATTTTTTGTCAACGCATCGAGAATATCACGACAAAAACACATATCATTTTCACAAATAGGGATGTCTAATTTAACGAGCATGAAATGGTTCGGTTTGGGAAGCCTCAGTGGTTCTTCTAAATAGTCTACAAAATCTGAAAGCCTGTCTAACGCAATATACTTGGTGGCGTCTGGGTCGTACTTTTCCCACTTTTCGTAATACATATCGAAATCATCGGGAGTTAAACCTTGCTGTACATCCTCTGTAGCCTGGCTGAAGTTTTCCAAGATTACAGCAATATACATGTTAACAACAACCAAGAAACTAATCACCAAGTATGTGACAAGGTAAAGTACTGCCGCCGGGTAATTGCCACAGTTAGGCTTGCACTGCTTATCATGTTTAGGGCATTCATAAATACAGTCCTGGTCATTCATAAGACCCTTTAGTACACCGTCCCACCCTGCTGACGTACACATCTGAAACAGAGTGATGATGCTTTGTCCGAACGTTTGAAAATTAAACACGTCATCCAATCCTCCGACAGGAACCTTCACGTGCATGAAGAAATTCATTCCAAAAATAGCATAGATGAAAAGTACAAGGAATAACAATAAGCCTATATTGAACAAAGCGGGAAGTGATACAGCAAGTGAAAATAACAAAGTTCTTATTCCTTTCGCTGACTTCACCAAACGCAATACTCTCCCGACTCGGAACACACGTACGACTCGGAGCAGTGTCGGTGACAAAATAAATTCCTCCATGTATTTTGCTAATGCTACGCCTGAAAGAGACAAAATAAAAATGTCGTAAAACGAACAATATCACTTTTCAATTCCGCTGAAAAAAAGACATTCAGACATTTTGGGAGAACAAAGAAATACACCAATCGCATAATCGTTTGCATGTCATATACATGTTTGAAATAGTTAACGTGCTGAAAATAAATTTTTATGTGGTTGATATTTGTAGAACGCATCGGTTAGCATGTGGTTAACCCATATATGACAAGGGAATCTTCCACCTTATAAGTTTGGAGTGGTCTAACTACAATTATAGGGGTGTCAGGTTTGTTTTGTGTAAAGTAAGTTGTAGAACAAATTTTTGAGCAAACAGTGTGTACTCAGAACAGATGCCGGGTCTGCATTGTTTGACATTGTCCCCAAAAAAGGCCGCTAGGCATAGATGGGTTAATAACAAAACGAGCAAGGTAAATTGGGCCAGCGCCCAGTGGCTCTTCTAGTCAAGTTATCAAATCCGTGCGATGAACACCCACGTAAACTCCTTTTTTGTATAAAGATGGGGTTGACAAGGGTATACTTTTTGTTTTCAAAACATAGGTTGTGGGGTTTTGTTGCAAAGTTTTAACGAGTACCCACACTCTATGTTTGGGGTATAATTAGGAATGTTGGGATCAACCATGGTTTTTCATGCATTAACACTCGCCGGGTCCCGAGGAAGCTGTTTGAACATGAGGCCGCCAGGCCGATTGTTCAGATATCTTCCGAGGGATCAGGCAAATGTAATGCAATGAAATAACCATGGATGGTCGTTGTTCTTGCACAACTTAGGATTCCGACAGCAAATTGTGACGAAAACGCCCAAAAGCTCCATATAAACTCCATATAAATTCTTCAAATGCGACCGGCGAACCAACATGGCGCCCAGTTCAGAATGTTGTGTAACGCTTTGGTACTTCGACCTTAACTACTTACAATGACGTTGTTACGCAGTAACCATCTAACGTCATCATAGAACCCCAAAACGCTATTTTTAGGGCGATAACGTTACGTCGCTCAACGTAACGTAAACAAAGCAAAGCCAGTCTTTTGATATCAAAAACTCAAAATCCATGTTCAAACAGCACGCGAATTTCATGATTTGGACATAGTTTTTGCTGTTTGAGCACGGTTTACGGTCCATTTCGGTCCATTTGACAATGGCTTCAAACAGCCATGCGCATAGATATTTATGCAAGAATATTTAACTTAAGTGCCATTTTCAAACTCACAAAGAACAACCTTATGTCAGATTGATGTAATATACCAATGGTTACCATGGAATCAAACTTATTTTAATTGATGGATAGTTTTTGTCAATTCTCCATAAAAACCTATGTTGTAGGTATTCATTAGAACCACATGTCTGATTGACAGTCAATCTCATGTAAAGCCAAGCCTAATTCCACCAAAAATAAGAAAAATGCACTTTTAAAATGCCATCTACTACTCGTAATTAACAGTCTAAGGGCTAATTTCCAAATAAAAGAAAACACAACTTGACACTCCTAAAATTTGAAATGGACTCCTGGTATATATAAGTAGGAGGATTCCATTTGGTACAAAGAGAATTAAAACCCTCTTTGTGTGTAGAAAAGTCGGGTTTAGAAGGGTATACATTATCTTCTTTATTTGTGCTCTGAAGAATAGACTGGATGCTCACTGAGGCGGTTCTAATGAGCAGTAGCACTCTACATTTGGAGTAGTCATTTTATACCCGTGAAGGAAAACAACACATTCTATAAAGGGGCTCTAAAGTACGGGTAAGTAAAAAATAAAATAAGAGTTTCCCATGTGTAAAAATGTATTTACAGAAAAATTCTAGACAACTCGCAATCGCTCATCTAAAAAGTGACACACATTGCAGAGTACTAAAGAAAGCACAATAAATCCTGTAAGTTCAAAAGCACGTGCCACATATTCTGAAGAAAATCGCAGACAAAGATAAAGATTTGAGATAGATTCACAATCAGAAGTTTAACATGGGAATCGATACACCGCCAAAGGAAGTAACTCTCCCGTCTAACTTGGAGCTACTCGTAAAGTAAAGCATTTATTCCATACACCGAATTCTTTAATTTAAGGGTAGCCTCCAGTTTGGAAAAGAAATGAATTCTAGGCTTTAAATCTTGAAAGTGACCTCCCTTTGAATACACTGGCTTGTTTAATCAGGGTGTATCTATTCGTTTCAATTGTAAAACAAACAATTAGTAAAACACATTGAGTCGTATATTGATCTTCTGATAAACCTGTCAAGGGACTGCACCATTTGCCCATATTTGTTTGAAAATTGGAGGGTAACTGCGTTGTTTCAGATATATTGTTATATATATTGTTATATTCAAGCCTTTTCAAACCAAAATAAGAAAAGTGAAAGTGTTGTCTCCTTTTTACCGGTTTAAGTTTTACTGGTTTGTCAGCATGAAAGAAGAACTATTTCATATGTTATTTACATGCACAGCACGGGCTGCACATATTACGCATGTGTCTCAAATGCCATTTATACATATAGCACGAACTGCAAATAATACGCACGTGCATAATGAAAACTATCTGGATATGTTATTCTCCTTTCATCATAGGAGGGCGGTCTTAAAGAAAAGAATTTTCTCTCAAAGGAAGAGAAAATTCTTTCCTCCAAGAGTGCCTCCTAATTTGATGTTTTCTTCTTTGTTTACCCCGAATTTATTTTCTTCTGGCCATGCTATTGTTATTATCAGAAAATCATCTGGTTCTGATCAGGAAAACAGAAATGGCAGGTAGTGCAGACCCTGTTGAAGAAAGGAAGGTCTGTAATTTTCATTTATTTTGTTCGGATTTTAGAATCTGTTATACCGTCATGTCTCAAATAAATTTTCAGATGGTATATATATAACCACAGGCAAAAACTGAAAAACACTCATTCAATTTGTCTTGAACATCACCCATTCAAGTTACCAGTCTACACTTGAGCTAGATGCGCTTGCACTAAGCAATTTGCAATTACATGTATACCTTACACGATTTTTATCACTATATGTTGAATACTCAGAATTCCAGTCGAACTCGGAGAGTTGCGAGTTATTCGGGTCTAGCTGGGTCCATCGGAGTCTAACTGTCGGTTTCCCTTTGCTCCAGTATTTCAGTGGTTGCTTGCTGTCGAGTACTCACCTTTGTTTCATCTCTGTGGTTGTTTGATTTTTGTTTTCTCGGAGATGTTGCACTGATGAGTTAGGAAGTCTTCATGCGGACTGAGAAAAATATTTCTCTAAATCGGGACGGAAGTAAGGGCGAGGACTGCGGCCGCGAAAAATCGATTTATCCCCCACCCCTGTAATATCCTTTTCACTGACAGTTTCAATGCGGTTTAGATTTGTTATGATCTGTCTTTGAGTGTGTGTATTGCTTATATCTCTTTGTTTTTGATAGCCAATTGGCCATTTTGTGGGAAAGTAGCTGTCCTTTTGGCTCTCCGCTGTTGATGTTTCCATTTGGTTCTAGTTATTTCATGTTTGTGTTTCTTTCCTTCGCGATTTAGACAAATAGTCCGTTCAGTCCGCATGAAGGCCTCCTAACTCATCTGTGCAACGTCTCCGTGAACACAAACAGAGATGAAACAACGGTGTGGACTCGACAGCAAGAAACCACTAAAATGGCCGAAATGACCACAAATGGCCATATGAAACTGGCCGAAATGACCACAAGTGTAAAATCACCTATATCTCGAGAAGCATTTTGCACTCATTTATACAAAGATGAAAGAAAAAATGTGAGGCATACATAAGGTAATCAGTTAACTATACGTACACAGAAGAAATTAAATATTGAGCATATCATAATAAAACATTGCAGTTGATGCAATTAAGGGCTGTATGGCACACATAACGCACACATCTATCTTGCAGACACAATAAAGTAACACAAATCTAACATGCGTAAATCGAATGCACCTGTCAATGTTATCCCCCAGAGGGGATGGCGGGCTCCCCGGGGATTCGGACAACTGTTAAATTTCGGGGTCAAATATGTCTTCCTTTAGCCATTATTTAGGGAATAACTGTAACGAAAATGGTCATTTGGAGAGGCAAATCGGCGGTTCTATGGTCGGAAATGTCGTTTTACGGCGACGCGCCAGCGGAATTTGCGACCGTCAAACCCACGATTTGTCTCCCCAAATGACTATTTTCAATACAGTAAACCCATTCTAATGCATTTATTCAGTTGTTTTCATTAAAAGTATTCTATTTTGCACAAAACGGCAGGCTCTTTGAGCTGCATAAAACCAGATGCCAGCCAATGAAAAGCGACGTTACGTGGTGACGTTGGATTTTCGATAGTATATCGCAGAATGTACTGTCGCAAATTTTTCACGTTATCCAATCAGACGTCGCGTTACATACGCAAATGCATTAGATCCTCTGGATGGACATCTAACACAGAACCTTCTGCCGTATACAATAAGAGTCCATTTCTGTATATAGGAGTGGGAGATTTAGCCTTTTTAAGAAGCATATTTTGAAAATGGCTGAGCTATTTGCAAATAGTGTAGGCTTTATTCAGGCACCGTGGCCTGCTGCGACGGATAAAGGCCTCGCTATTTGTTAGTGTCCCGGTTTGGGGTTTTCCCTATAAAGATTGGTTATTTTTCGTATATCGTCTTTCAAGATATTACGACTATTGTATCTAAGGCCCGTTCAGAAATGGGACTAGATTTTTGTCTAATTCTGAGGGTATGCCCGCCACCCACCACGTTTTGTGAAAATAAATGATAGGCGTAACAAACATACAACAGAGGTGCGTTCAACAAAGCGGGTGCCCGTCGAGCACTCCCTGTGTTGCCTATTGAACGTAGGGAACAAACTGAGTTTTCGCCGAGCGCCCGCGTTGTTGAAATTTGGGGGGGCGTTCAACAAAGCAGGCGCCCACCAAGCGCTCACTTTGGTGCCTACAGAACGTAAGTAGCAAATTGAGCGCTCCGCTAGCGCTCTCGTTGTTGAACGCAATAAAAGGGGTGCGTTCAACAAAGCGGACACCCGCCAAGCGCTCAGTTTGTTGTCTACAGAATGTAGGCAGCAAATTGAGCGCTCAGCAAGCGACCGCTTTGTTGAACGCACCTAAGGTATACAAATGTCCATCAGGATAACACATTCATGTGACACAGTCTTTTACTTTATGGCTCTTAACCCTTATCGTGCTGAATAAAATTATTAACCCGTTGTATACTGGTGGACGTTTTCATAACTACATTGTATATGTTGGATATGTCCATTGGTCATATACGGGATATCATGCCTATTTTTGTTTTTATTTTATTTTGGGCGGAAATTCTGTTAGAAAATAGTGAAGGCCCTGATCAGACGCCGCGTTCTGTGGCGTCTGATCTAGGTCTGCAGTGTTTGCCAATGTACCTCTTAGGGTTTTCCCGCATACAATGTGTTAACCACATCCATTTCAGACTATCGGCCAAAAAGATTACATCATACAATGTTCTTGTTCAAATTGACAATCTGAATGACAGTGTAGATCCTGATCAGATGGTCCTACACTGTAAAGGTAGGGATTATCGTGAACAGCAGAATAAGGGTTGAACTGACATCTTCCTGTGGAAAATGTGTGATATTGTCAAATACTGATTGTGGGCGTTCGTTAGCACTTTCTCATTTAGGAACGTCTCATTAAGGGACGGTGGCCCAATTGAATGCACGTTTGACTCGTGATAAGGAGGCCGCAGATTCGATACCTGCCGGGTTGGCAACACTCTATCGGAGAGACTGACCATGATTTTTTTCTACGGCCATTCTCTTCTTTTCGCTTTTGTCAGTTTCTGGCATAACAAAGTGAACTGTACTGGCCAAAGGCTGCACAGGAAAAGAGTGGTAAGGTAAACTGATCGGCTCGATATGACCTAGATAGTGTTGAATTAGCCTTTAAACTCCAACAGAGAAAACCCCAAATAAAATCTACAGTCAATAACTTTAGCACAACATGAATCAATAGGAACAGCCAATAAACAAATAACAATTCTAATGCACTAACGTATGTAAAGCGACGTTTCATTGGATAACGTCAAAAATTTGCGACAGTATATTCCAAGATATACTGTCGGAAATCCAACGTCAACCACGTAACGTCGTTTTTCATTGGCTGACATTTGGTTTTACGCAGCTCTCAATACCTGTCGCTTTCAAAATAGTACAATTCTTAACAAAACAACCGAATAAGTGCATTAGAATGGGGATAACTGTTTTGAAAATTGTCATTTGGGGAGGTAAATCGTTGGTTTTACGGTCACAAATTCGGTTTTACGGCTCCGCTGACACGTCGTCGTAAAACGAAATTTCCGACCGTAAAACCAACGATTTGCCTCCCCAAATGACAATTTTGAACACAGTTATCCCCTAAATAGTTAACAATGGGCAGAAACAAAAACGTAACGTTATAACAAGTTGCGCATTAAATGTAACATTGGTAACAAGTTATACATTTATTTACCCATAAATGACCTACCAGTATACAGTTTTTTTTTAGACTGAGGATATAGGTTTCGTAAAACCCACTTTATAAAGAGAAAATCTTGGTTTGAAGGTAAATTTCATGTTGTCTTCCTTCTGTCGGTGGCTTAAGATATACAGGATTTCTTTGTTTGATTGGAGGTTAAACGACCCCGTCAACACTAGTTAGGTCATTTTGGGGACGTTGCTTCCAATTTTTAGGGACTTTTACCCGACACTGAGATTAAATGACATCTCAATCCCAGCCGCCCAATAAAACCAATATTGTTTATATGCATGGGCTCACTCCACTTCGCCTTAGATGGTTTTGCAAATGTGTGAGGGTTATTGATGATGACTAATTGGCGGTAACTAGTTAATCTGGTCTAGAAAAAAAATGTAGATTTCACTATTTTCTGCTTGCAAAGGATTACCTTTCATAAAATATATCTATCTATTTAACAGAGTTGTTTGACTGTTAAATAGGATGTTCAAAAGTTCGTTCAAATGAAAATAGCAAAGTTTGAGGACAGAACAATCAATGGGCACAATAGTATATACCATTACTTGTTGTATTTTATCTGTTTTTCAATATAAAGGCAATTGTCATGTAAATTACCATGTGACGCAGCATATATTCTAATAACAACCACTCGAGTGAGCACATAAGCATGTAGCCCTTTAGCATCAAAATAGTAACACGATACATCGTAGTATTGAAAAATTGATACCAAATATCCGAGCAATGTTTAAGAATGGAATACGAATAAATGATTGCATCCATTTTAAAACAATAACAGAAAGACATGTTAGCTGAGTATATACAAGCAAATGACCTTGTTGATTATCATAATCCTTAAAGCGCTAAGCAGAACAACGGGCGACATTTTTAATACATTTTCTAATTTTTAGAGAGAATCAGGACTGGTTGACATGGCTAGGACGATTCACCAGAAATGCCAAGCCCATTTTCTCTAAAATGCAGACTATTCTCATGAAACATAAAGTGCGATTTTATCTGAAAAACAAAAAACTGTCGGCTACTGCAATTAGCTTAGCATTTTAATGGTTAAAACTATTTAGTGCATAAATCAATTAATAGATGATTATGTTTTAACAAAAACTTCAATACAAAATTAACAATTTGCATTATATTTGCAAAGATGAAACGATTTTATATTTCCAATGAAAGGATTATTATTGTGATTATGACTACAGCACATTGTGACCTTGATCTTTGACCTACTGATCCAAATGCCAGTAAGGCCTGATTTATAAGTATATGCTCTTGTTGGAATAATAACATGTTTCAAATTCTAAATTTGGGCTTTCAAAGCTACATGACAGTTTTACATACATGTAGCTAATTGATACCCCTTTCCATAACACGTCCGTATCATAAAATGGCGTCTTCCAGATATCGAGTACTAGCATTGTTCAGATGAAATGTTTTTATATTGTTTCTTATTTTTAGTCAAACAAAGATAATGTGTGCACGTTATAATCGCCTCACTGAGGTGGATCTAATGAATACCCACAATGTTTGTTTTGAGCAAAAATAAAGAAAATCAGGTTTATCCCTATATGCCCCATTTTTCTCTATATGGAGTGGGGTTTAAAGATGTACACGTCGCACGGACGTGTTAGCCTGATGCAGTGCGAATATCATATGACATTTGAAAAAAAAATCAGGTATGTCATTTGTAAAACAATTCTAGATGAAACTCAAGTCAACAGTACTTAAAGATGTTTTTGGGAGCCACCACTGTGTTTGTTTTGTTTGATTTGATGTTTAACGTCCCCGTCAACACTATTCAGGCCATTTTGGAGACGTTGCTTCCAAGCTTGTGGGACTTTTACCCGATATTGAGATGAAATGACATCTCAATCCCTGCCGCCCAATGCACCAATAGGGTTTATATGCATAAACGGGCCGACTCGCACCACGTTGCCTGGGCCGCCTGACCACGTAGAATCGATTTAACCCCTCCTCGAATGGAATTCGTCTCACAGACCGTTACAAGGCGGTTCTTCCGTCCCGGTTTATTTTTGTTATGGTTTGTCTTTGAGTGTTTGTATCGCTTATATTATTTTGTTTTGGACAGCCAATTGGCCATTTTGTGGGAAAATAACTGTCCTTTTGGCTTTCCACTATTGATGTTTCCATTAGGGTCTGTTGTTTCTTGCTTGTGTTTCTTTCCCTTTGGTGTCTCTGATGGGGGCTGTGGGTTAATTGTATCGATTCCTGGTCATTGCCTCCACTTCTACTTAGACCTTCTAAGCGGTTTACCAGTATTCATGTGCGACCGGTGTCAGCTCTGCGTAGAACCATCATGCAGCCCAATATATTTCTCCAAGCCCCGATGGGCGGGAGTAACCCACCATTGTGTACTTTTCTCAGGTGATTTCTATTATTGCATTGTGCCATTCAATCTTTACCACTCTCTGTGCTAATTCAGCAGATGACAAACTGTTGACGTCTTTCTTATTCTTTCACAAAAACAGATTACAAATTGTTTCCATACAGTAGCCAGGATTTGACATTTCTAAAAAAAAAACAGGATTTGACATTTCATGCAAATTGTCCCCAGAGGTGACAATGTACATGCAATGTCGAATCAAGTTCTCTGTATGGAGACAATTTGGATGAAATATCAATCCAGTTTTCTGGGAAAAATACGAATGATATTTTTCTTATATTTTTTTAGAAAACAGGATTAGACATTTCATGCAAATTGTCTCCATCTTCTGGAATAAGAAAAATACTTCAAAATGTCGTCTGCTGGTAAAATATCCAGCATTTAGAACGTTAAGCACAATCTGAGCTGTCGTAGAATCATGCTTAAGCGATACATTGTGTGCGTTCTAACGATTACTCATAATTGGATGAAAATAAGGGAAATAAAGTTTACCCTTTAATTTTTTAAGGTTGAGATTTGAAAGGAAGTCATTCATGGACATGCATATTTAAGAGGCTGGAATAATCGTATCATGATGAAAGAATGGACAGTATTTCCTTACCCACCAGACAAAACTGTTCTTGTTTTAGCGTTGCAGGGACATTCTCCCCCACGTCCCACGGGACGATACAGCTCATACACGAGGTAGAAGTCTAAATTTAAACACTGGCGTCACTTCTAAATGCGTTTTCACGAAAAATGTCGAATGAATGTCGATTCGGAGTATGACTGTCGATATAAGACGCGAAATTGCTAAATAAGAGCTATCAATTTCAAGCAGTGGGTAAGAAAAAATGATCATCAATCCATCTCTGACACAGGCTGAGAAATCAAATCATCCGGTCAACGTATAATGTTGTGAAACCTCGTTGCCGGCACAATCAATTTGCACGAAGACAAGTCATTACGAAAACATGGCTATACAAATACATTGTAACTTATAACGCCGACAAATATGAAAATTTTGAGATGAAAAGTGTGATATTTTTCTTATTTCTGATCAAAATATAGAGTGTGGGGACACGTTAGAGGCGATTCTAACGATAACCCAAAATCTATATCTGAAATGTAAGGTTTGCTCCTGTAAACCCCAGTTTTACTATATAAAAGGGGGTCCAAGGGTGTCAAAATTATCTAGGCGTGTCTTTGTGATGTTTGTGACTTCCTATAAAGAGACAATGGTAAGTACAACTAAACTAAAAGGACATTATTCAAGAACTCGCGTCAAATATTTCCTTAACCTTGCCCTCTATATACGTAAGAAGGAACTGGATACATAAATAGAAAGCCTTACGTCTTGATGTATTAATAATGATTACAGAAATAAATGGGCGCTTTGACCTGATTTAACCTGATCGAAAAATCATTTACCAGCAGATCCAAAGCAAGAAAAGTAAAAAAAAACAGGACAGACAAACATATATGCCAAGTCATCTGATTTAAGTTTCCAAAACATTCAGAAGTTTGAAACTTGGAATTATGAGAATCAACTGTTGTCTGTAGGTCATCAGATGTTTTGATAGAGTTTAATATCACATTAGAAAGGAAATGCAAAAGCAACCACATTTAAACTGTAATTCGCAATACTTAGTTTATAAACAATGCCATAACCATTATTAGGTAAAGGCTACACTTTTCGTGTTTATGAACGCTTTACCACTTTCAGGGCTAATTCAGCACACGACAAATTGCTGATATTTTTCTTATTTTTCACAGAAGTCAGGACTTGACAGCTCATGCAAATTAGGAGACAATTTGCATAAAACGACGAATCCTGTTTTCTTGAAAAGATATGAAAAAACATTTCCAAATGTCGTACGTTGAAAAATACCCAGCATGCACAGCGTTAAAAATAGTTGGTACATCCGGAATGTTTTCCGCTACTGTTTTGAAAGAAAGACACGTTTTGTGACTTCATGTTTGCGATCATTTATACCGACCCGTTCTGAAATGGGGTCCACTTGTATTGAAAAGAATGGAGAAAATTATCTGTCCCGTTGACAAGAGAAACAGTTTGTTTTGAGAAAGTTCCCTCCCCTGAAAATGTATCCATTCGACTTAAACATAATGCAGCCTTACTTACACCTTTGTCAACGGCTATTGGTTATTAATTGCACAAGTTCAACTCTTTTGTTGTTTTTTGTCTCTTGCATTAATTTTTCGAACCCTCAGCCTATGATATCAGAAATCGTTGTACTTGACGTTTTGTCACCCTGTCGGAAAACATTTATATCACAATGTTTGCAGCATTTAAGGATAATGTGAACACCTGGCAGACTTTTCCGCCATTTTTAAAGGGAACCAACATTTGGGACTTCCTGTTTGCTTTTCTATAAGCCCTGTCCCACTGAGAAGGGTGTCTACTCTTAAAGGAAAGAATCTGCTCCCCAGGAGCAAATTCATTCCTTTAAAATTTGACCCCTTATGTCATGGGAGACAAAAATACTTTTGCAGGAGTTGCTTCCCCTGAAGTTGTTCCCATTCGCCTTATATACCAGTGCCTATGTCACGCAACAACATCGCTATCTGGCTTCAAATCTACTTCTACTACTGTCTGTTCTGGGCTCAGTGTTTCACGGGCACTGTCATCCTTTTCATTTTCTCTCTTATCCGGATCTGTGTCTATCATTTGAATTCTTTCGTCCTCTTTTCTTTTTGCATCCTCTATATCTTTATCATCGACTATATCTATTGATACTTCATCGTAAGGCGGAGGGGAAGAAGATGATTTGCGATCACTTCCCCCACCGCCATGAGCGTTTCTATAGTTTCTGAAAGCCTTTTGTATAATTCTTGCAGCATAATGTTCCTTCTGTCTTTTCAGAGTAGAACTAATAACTATATGTTCAATTTCACTCGCCTTTTCATTTGCAGGAATAGGAATATCACCAGGGTCTCCAGTGCCTAAGAAATTTTTTGTCAACGCATCGAGAATATCACGACAAAAACACATATCATTTTCACAAATAGGTATGTCCAATTTAACAAGCATGAAATGGTTCGGTTTGGGAAGCCTCAGTGGTTCTTCTAAATAGTCTACAAAATCTGAAAGCCTGTCTAACGCAATATACTTGGTGGCGTCTGGGTCGTACTTTTCCCACTTTTCGTAATACATATCGAAATCATCGGGAGTTAAACCTTGCTGTACATCCTCTGTAGCCTGGCTGAAGTTTTCCAAGATTACAGCAATATACATGTTAACAACAACCAAGAAACTAATCACCAAGTATGTGACAAGGTAAAGTACTGCCGCCGGGTAATTGCCACAGTTAGGCTTGCACTGCTTATCATGTTTAGGGCATTCATAAATACAGTCCTGGTCATTCATAAGACCCTTTAGTACACCGTCCCACCCTGCTGACGTACACATCTGAAACAGAGTGATGATGCTTTGTCCGAACGTTTGAAAATTGAACACGTCATCCAATCCTCCGACAGGAATTTTCACGTGCATGAAGAAATTCATTCCAAAAATAGCATAGATGAAAAGTATAAGGAATAACAATAAGCCTATATTGAACAAAGCGGGAAGTGATACAGCAAGTGAAAATAACAAAGTTCTTATTCCTTTCGCTGACTTCACCAGACGCAATACCCTCCCGACCCGGAACACACGTACAACTCGGAGCAGTGTCGGTGACAAAATAAATTCCTCCATGTATTTTGCTAATGCTACGCCTGAAAAAGACAAAATAAAAATGTCGTAAAACGAAAAAAAAATTTCAATTTCGCTAAGAAAAGACATTTTTCTTACTCAGAAATTTTAGGAGAACAAAGAAATACATCAATCGCTTATCGTTTGTATGTCATATGCATTTTTGAAATAGTTAAAGGGCTGAATAAAAATTATAATGTGCTTGATATTTGTAGAACGCGTATGTTGAACGTAAAGACATCGGTTAGCATGTGATTAATAACAAAACGAGTAAGGTAAATTTGTGTCAGTGCCCAATGGCTCTTTTGATCAAGTTATCAAATCCGTGCGATGAACACCCACGTAAACTCCTTTTTGTATAAAAATGGGGCTAACAAGGGTATACTTTATGTTTTCAAAACATAGTTTGTGGGGTTTTGTTGCAAGGTTTTAACGAGTACCCACAATCTATGTTAGAGGTATAGTGTATTTTTTGGGTTTTTGGTTTTACGGCCCTTTCAAGATTATTTCACTCATATCGAGCGGTTCGTTAATCAGAGGTGAGCGAAAACCGCAGTACCCGGAGAAAAAACACCTGACCTACCGTTGCAGAACTTGGCGTCTCACATGTGACCCGAGCCAGGCTCGAACCCACGGCGGTGAGAGACCTAATGATTAAGAGACAGCGCTCTTATCAACTAGGCCACCGAGGCCAGTTTGATATTGTTAGTAAAATGCTATTTTCAAACCAATGTAACAACCTTATGTCACAGTGATGTGATATACGTTTTCAGGATATCAAACTGATTTGAATAAGCTTTCTTGCATGTTTCAACATTTCAAGAATCGAGTTTTCTGTTAACATTTTCTATAAACTACTGCGGTTCTACAATTAACACTCACATATATCTGAACACTTACATATGTCTGAAGCACTCACACATGTTTGACATACCCTCACTGCAAGATGTTAGGAAACGAATGATTTATAAAACTAAAACATGCTAAAGAAATGAAAATTTAAAATGCAAACACTATTGTTTCTTTTACTACCACCATTACGAAAACACGCCTATAGAAATATATTGTAAACATTACCGCGGGAAACACGAAAATTTTTAAGATGAAAAATTGTGATTTTCTCCTTAATTCTGCTAAATATTTTAAAGCAAAAATAAGAAAAATAAGGTTTACCAATGTAAACTATATCTGTGTCACTATATAAAAGTAGGGGTTCAAGGGGGGTCAAAATTATATACGCGTGTTTTCATGATGACGTTGCTCAGGTTTAGCATCAAAGTATCTCGTTATTGGCGAAAAACAGCGAAAAAAGGCCAATGCCTTTATCAGAGAGAGCCGATACATGAGAAAAAAAAATCAGCACTTTCAGCTTTATGTTATCTCAATGCGCATGCACAGTAAACAAAGTGCTACTACACGCGTGACTTTATTCATGATGCTGCCTCAAGGCTGACTCTACAAAGTGTAGCAACAAAGGCTCTTGGGAGTCTACGATTACGTGCAGGCTAGCCCGAGCCTTTGATGGTAACCCATACGATTTGCTCTTTTCACAGTAGCTGGTTCATTGTGTAATTAGACCGAGTCTGTGTCCGTCTCTTTAACATCACGTGAACAAGTCCGTGAAATAAAGACCCCCTAAACCACAATTTATATAGAGAAAACTGGGGTTCACGGGGGTAAACAGTATTTTCCTTATTTCTGCTCCAAGACATAGGTTGTGGATACTCGTTAGAACCGCCTCAATGAGGCGGTTCTAACGGGCACCCAAAACCTATGTTTGGAGTATAAATGAGAAAAATATCAGGGATTTTCATCAGAAAAGTAGCCATTTTAGAGATGAGAAATATGCACAATGTCGCACGTATGTGTTATCGTAATGAAAGAAAGCAAATAGTCGTACCAAATTCTGAGGTAAATTAACCCCAAACTACAACAGATATTTGGAACACATTGTTGTTCTGCAGCCTGATCTGCTATCTGATTTTACATTACGCAAACACGCCTATACAAATACATTCCCACCTTTATCGCCGAAAAATGAAAATTTTATTATGAAAAATTGTGATATTTTTCTTATTTCTGCTCAAAATATAGATTGTGGGCACTCGTTAGAACCGCCTCATCGTGGCGGTTCTAACGATTTCCCACAATCTATATTTTAAGGCAGAAATAAGAAAAATAAGGTATACCCCCGGTAACCCCAGTTTTACTATATAAAAGTGGGGTTCAAGGGGGTCAAAATTGTATACGCGTGTTTTCGTGATGAATGTCGGTTTCATCAGTTCTTTTGAACAAACAGAACACACACTGACTGCTAAAGTAACAATTACAAGCACCAACGTTCGAGGAAGATCATATTGTGTCGTTAAACTAAATACTAAATGTACTAAAAGTAAATGACATGTTATCATCAATAACTTCGGATGTTTTAGTAAATGTTATGGCGATTATGGTTCAGTGGGAATCAATAAAATATATTTAAGGTTAGACGAATAAGCTTGGAAGAAGGGACCCAGCAATAACGTTACCGGAACGGATACACCTAACATTACAAGAACACGCCTATATGAGCCCCGCCAAGCGATTTTGTGTCTTCGAGCATTCCGTCATGACAAATTTTAACTGCGCATGCCCAGCCATTCATTGGGGCCAGTGATTTGGCTTTCTGTCTGAAGGTTCCTCCAGATTCACTGCTTGTATGAGCGAGCAGCGAAGGTTCTGGCGAGACTGCGCGGATGCGCAGGCTCGCCTGAACCTTCGCTGCTCGCATAGGCGATAAGAACCAAAATCGCTTGACGGGGCCCATATAAATCTGACCCGCTTAAATCCCATTTTATAGAGACAAACTTGGGTTTAGAGTGGTAAACCTTATTTTTCTTATCTCTGCTCTACAATATAGATTGTTGGTAATCGTTAGAACCGTTTCGACGAGGCGTTTCTAACGAGCACCCACATCCTATATTTTGAACAGAAATAAGAAAAATATCACAATTGTTCCTCTAAATAGTTTCGTATTTTCGGCGATAAAATTTACAGTGTATTTGTAAAGGCGTGTTCTCGTAATGGATGCTTTGATTTCCTGTAAATGCATCTATCCGAAAAAGCGTTCAGCCCTTAACGATTAGAATTTGATATCGGGCGAAAATTCTTACCTATACAAGTGGGCCAGCCTCGGTAGCTCAGTTGGATGCGCGTCTGGCTGGTGATCAGGAGGACGCGAGTTCGATACCTGCCGGGGTCGGCAACATTCTTTCGTGGAGATTGATCATGAAATCTTTTCTACGGTCATTCTCTCCCTTCCGCTGATTCAAGAAGGGTACTTGTCATTTCTGGCGAAGGAATGTGCACTGTCCTAGTTAACTGCTTACGTATAAGCCTGTCCAGGAACGTATGGATATGTTAGCTGACCAGTTCAAAAATGACCTAAACAGTGTTGACCGGGCCGTTAAACTCCAATTTAAACAAACAAATAAACCTATTCAAGTGGACCCCACCTAACAAGAGAGACATTCTCGTTTGTAAAGAGATGTCTCACGTTATATCAATAATTTAGCTTTAAACAATAAGATGCCAATCATAACAAAATGTCGTCTGCTTCGTCGTCCGCTGGTAACTATAAAAGTCATTTTTGCAAACATTTTGGACCAAGATGAGGCTGCTCGGGATTAGGATTCCCACTTTTTTCTGTATGCAAAACTATGAAAAGTTTACCAGAAGATGAAGCATCAGACGACATTTTTAGATGCCTTGTAACTGTTAGATATCGGTTTGATCAACATACTGTACCATAGTCTACAGTTAAGATTATCAGCATTATAGCTAAGATTGGCTGTCCGGGACTGTTCAGGGGTTGTCAATGTATATCGAATTCGCTAAGGTCACAAGAAAATTCTGTAGCGTGTAGACTGTTCGCAAGAGACTTTACCCATTTTATACTGGCGGACTTCCATTGCTATATGTTGGACAAGTCCATTTGTCATATAAGGGGTGTCAGATCTATTTTTTTCGTTTTTATTCCATTTTTGATGGACAATTCTGTAAACAAATAGTGCAGACCCTGATCAGACACCGCGTTCTGATCTTTGCCTGCACTGTTTGCCACGGTACCCATTTAGGGGTTTCCTGCATGCAATGGGTCATTTCCTGTGTTTGTGTTACAACTGAATTAAAAAATTGTGCTACTTTGTGAACCTTTTTTATTAATGAAAAAAAAACAGGTGCAGACGATTGCACCGCCCAACTATACTCATTTATTTATCTAAGGATGTCCGCAACTTAAATGGACAATGTTAGATAGCCTGTGACTTCAAGTATACATGTAAACTTAGTGAACTATCCTTGACATAATATCAATATATATCAGTTGTGCGAATTTGTCAATAAAAATATAGTGAGAAATGTTAAATTCAATTGAAAGTACAAAATACGTTGTGGTCACATCCTTTCCATAATATTAATATATACACGATTTGTGATTTTGTCAATATAAATATGGTGAAAAATATAAAACTTTAATTGAAAGTACAATATACGTCGTGGTAAGATCCTTGGTATAATATTGATATATACCGGTTTTGTGATTTCTGTCAATATGAACATAGTGAAAATGTAAAATTTAATTAAAGTACAGTTTACGTCGTGGTCATATAAAAAGTTATCAACTGGATAAGTGGTGGACAATATGACATTTTATATCGGTAGGCGTAGCTTCGTGGTTATATGAAAAAAGTGGGAATATATAAAATAAATGTTTCCTCCCAAACAATGTATCTCTTATTTTTGGTTTTCTTTTGTCTGGTGAGCTTTTGAATGTCTATGAATTTCCAAACACCTGGATTTTCTATGATCGTTAAGGAACTTTTATGAACGGAGAACGTTTTCTGACACCATTTTTGTAAATAATATGCACCTTTGTTAACACAGTACTCAGACTTTTGGGAAGTAAATGTCTATTTAACAAAAGTGCAGACAGTTTTTACGTTCTAATTTATGTTATAGTTCAAAACAGGTAAATCAATTCAAAACAGAGACAGTATGTTAAATAATACTTAAAATGCACTCAAACTTCGGGGTTTTGGGAGGAAGGGATGTCATTATATATACATATCATACATACGGCTTTGAAGAAAAAGCTTACTTTCATATAGATCACCTGAAATTAACACATATACACATGATGGACTAAGTAATTGTTTGCCTATATGCAAATTCCAAACAAGACAGTCGGTAATATGTCTTATGTCATTCTGCGTACCGTTTTGTAGAGTGTTGCTTTTAATGGGTTATTGCTTACAAAATTATTATTGGCACACTGAAACCGAATTGACGAGATTTGTTTTTAAGGGGAATGGGAACATCTTCAGGGGAGGCAACTCCTGCAAAATATTTTTGTCTCCCGTGTCAAAAGGGATCAAATCTTAAATCTGAGGAGCAAACCATTTCCTTAAAGAGTAGACCCCTTTTTCGCGGAACATAGCTAATAGAAAAGCAAACAGGAAGTCATGCACGTTGAAAAATGGCGGAAAAGTCAGCCAGGTGTTCCCATTCCCCTTAAGTGTACAGCTTTCGTCAACTGTCAAGCACTCTCAACGGAATAAAAGTAAATGTCCCCAGTGAAGAAAACTGTAATAATGTCGGATTGTTAAAATTATTCCACAGATTATACTGCCGCAAATAGAGCGTTTTAAGGCAGGTGTCATGTTATATTTATAAGTGCAGCAAATTTCTTATCAAACCACCTTGTACTGTTAAATCCCGTTTGAGGGAGAGTTTGCTGTGGTTTTAGTATAGTTTAGTTTTGCCTTGCCACACTGTGTGCATCCTCGTCTGTTTGATCTTGAATGAAGTCGCTAGCAAATTATTTACTGCCCACCATCACGTGAACAAGTCCGTGAAATGAAGACCCCCCTATACCCCACTTTATACAGAGAAAACTGGGGTTTACGGGGGTATACATTATTTTTCTTATTTTTGCTCCAAGACATAGGTTGTGGGTACTCGTTAGAACCGCCTCAATGAGGCGGTTCTAACGAGCACCCACAATCTATGTTTGCAGTATTTATAAGAAAAATATCACAAATTTTCATCAGAAAAATGGCCTTTTTAAGATGTGAAAAAATGCACTATGTCGCACGGGTGTGTTATCGTAATGACAACTGCTACCTTCAATTATCTACCATTTCATGTTATGCTTATCGCCCATCGCTGACAATGTGTCAGGCCGTAGCCTCTTTGGCTCAGTGGTCAGAGCACTGGACTCATCCGAGCGGCTCGGGTTTGAATCCCATCGCAGGCAAGGGAATTTTCAGCTGTGCACCATTCCTTCGTTTCGACTTTCATGTCGAAAAACTACAGGCTGTGATCATGCTTTGTTCCTGTTATTTACCCGTCAACGTGAAATACATAATCAAAAACATAGGCTGCCATTCCAATACAGTTTTGTACATGTCCACTTCCTAAATACATTATTCCCTAAAGATTTCCTAAATGCATTGCATCATTATGCATTATACACATAAGTCCGTTGAATCGTATCTGCTCCAAATCATCACAATACCCAGTCCCAGTGCTTTATGAAAACAAACCATCACGAAAACACGCCTATATAATTTTGACCCCCTCGAAACCCACTTTTATATAGTAAAACTGGGGTTTCCGGGGGTATACCTTATCTTTCTTATTTCTGCTCTAAAATATAGATTGTGGGTACTCGTTAGAACCGCCTCATCGAGGCGGTTCTAATGAGTACCCACAATCTATATTTCAGAGGAGAAATAAGAAAAATATCACAATTTTTTCATCTTAAAATTTTCATTTTTTCGGCGATAAAGGTGGTAATGTATTTGTATAGGCGTGTTTGCGTAATGGTTAGAACGTTTGGGCAACACCTTACTGTTTCAAAGAAGCTTACACCGTGAAGTATATAAAATTCATATGCTTTTCTTTTATCTTTGCCAACTAGAAGCCTCCGTGGTCGAGTGGTTACGCTACTCGCCTTGTAAACCAGGGGTCGCAGGTTCGATCCCGGGCTTCTCCAGACTTTCGGATGAGTCTTTAAACCGAGATCCCGTCTCCGTATGACCTTAGCTGTTGGTGGGACGTAAAACTAAAACTCACTCACTCACTTTATCTTTGCCAACACATAGCCTTGACATAAACCAAGTATTTGCAGAAAATTTGGTGTGTTGAATACGATGAATAACAAATTGGTACAAACAATATGCAAGTCGACTGAAGAGAGCATAGTTCTGTTTAATTCATTTAAATAAATCCGAAATTTTGATGGTTAAAGTCCATCTTCTTTATTCTCAGAGACATTCAGTGCCATAACTTGGAACTTAAATCTTGTCATTGGACACCTAAATAGCCTTGCGTTACACCGCGATATTTTATATATATATATTTTGGTTTAGTTAGCATCATATACAGGGTGGTTTACAGTGTAGACGCTGGAAAGACGGCTCATAATGAGCCGTTTGCCTGTCTCAGGTATACTTACCGGTCTATAGGATTTAAAGTGTAAAAGATCGCTCTCCTTTCAAATACCACATTTCAAAAACACGCCTATGCAAATATATTGTTAATTTTACCACCAAAAAGCGAACAAATTTAGGGTAAAAAATTATGATATTTCTCTTATTTCTGATCGAAATATAGATTGTGAGTACTCGATGAGTCGATGCTAACGAGTACACATAATCTATATTTTAGAGCAGATATCAGAAAAATAAGGTTTACCCTGTAAACCTCATTTTTACTATATAAAAGTGGGGTTCAAGGGGGTCAGAATTATATAGGCGCGTTTTCGTGACGAACTACAAGTTTTCTTATGTGGGAAGCATGAACCGAACAAAATGCTCCTATATTCAAACCGTAACTAACATAAGAGTTGAAAATAAAACATAGCAAACATAACTTTTACATAGATCACCACGGGCGCAAATAATTATGTTGAAGCTTAAAGCAAATCGAACCTAAAATTGTGAAGACTTGTTAACCTTGCCGTCCAACGGAAAACCAAACAGAATGGCATGTAAAATCGGAGGAAATATTATTATGACATCATCAATCTCTATAACATGCTCCCTTCGGCTAAGCAGATTTTCCATGCAGCTGAGTGATAAACGATCGACCCAAAGTTTTAAAGCGCAGTAAGCTTTTCAATGCTGAAGTCCACGTTACTATCACCGACTGGTCGGGAAACCAGTTAACAGTTATTTATTGATTACAGACGTGCTATTCTTATCGATGCGTAAGAGGGTTACCTGTATTATCTGTACTAGAATCATGGGTTGGGCTTGGCAGCGTAGACCGAGTTCTGTGGCCTCTGGGCAATGTCTACACGTTTAGTTAAAATGAATTTAAGGGTGAAACAAAACAGTTAAGTCTAAGTTCAGGACCATTTCCCCAGCCTGCACTAAGAGACAATCAACCCACCAGTACTCTCAGTGCTTTGATTAACTATATGTTATGCTAAGGTACCAGTAGTAAACTCTGCCTGGATGGTTTAAATATAGGCTATATAGGTTTTACGTTTTCTTTTTCGACTATGCCGATGCATGTTTAAATATCATATTTCCATTTGTAGTTATCTGACTTTTTGTATAATCCGAAGACTTTCGATATGTTATCATGCCAATGAGAAAGATTCTTCAAAATAGGTCATTGATGCATATGCTGTTTAATAAGCCGAATAATGCTAATTCTTAATTTTTAATCCTGTATTGATCGGAGGTCAAGTGCTATTAGGCTGAGGTAAAAAATCAATAATCGTGTTTTTTAATTGTGAAAATTCATAAAATTATCTTTAATCAAGTAATTCGGTCTCGGCCCAATGCAGCTGACCTCGGACCCGAAACTGGGCCAATACAAACTTATTTGGTTAATAACATCATAATGCTGTTGCCTCAGTGTACATGTCATGTTAGATTTTCTGAAAGACGGCTCACATGTATGCAACTTACCTAAAATAGAAAGAACAACAACTACAAAATCGAAAACATTCCATGGTATTTTGAAGTAGTAAAACCTCAGTCCTATGAGCTTCATGACACACTCTACGGTGAACACCACTATGAAGAACAAATTGATGTAATAAAGGACAGTGATGTATGTCTTTGACTGGCCCTCGTACTCCAAACACATAGTGAGCATGTTCAACATTATCACAATCATAATAATGATATCAAACGTCTGGTTCGTGGTTAAGTCATACATCAGTCCACCAGGGAACCACTGAAATGAAAAAGATTGAACATAGAGAATATCAGCGATAACTGGTTCCGCCAAGGAACCACTACAATGAACAGTTACAGTGTGACCTAACCCTTATCCCGCTTATCTTTGCAAACATTGTGGATCCAGATCAGAAGGGTCCTAAAGAAGCCTCAGATGGCCCCTTTAAAAGACCATCTGATCAGGATCTATACTGTTTATTATTCAGTTTGCAAATTTGAATGATTATGTCAAGTAATCTAATTGGTTGATAGTCAGAAATGGATGTGGCTATTTATTCAACAGGATAAGGGTCAAAGAGGAATGGATACACCTTCAGGCGGATGTTACTCTTCCAAAAGTATATTCTGTCTCTTAAGCGGAATGGGAACACCTGGCAGATTTTTCCGCCATTTTTCAAAGGGAGACAACTTTCGGGAGTTCCTATTCACTTTTCTATAAGTCCTGTCCCGCCGAAAAAAGGGATCTACTCCTAAGGAGCAAATTCTTTCCTTTAAGAGTTGACCCCTATTGGCATGGGAGACAAAAATACTTTTGCAGGAGTTGTCTGCCCTGAAGGTGTTCCAATTCCCCTTAAAAGAAAACGAAGTCCAGAGTGTTGTCTCACTTGCAAAAATGTTGGAAAATATATCAATCAGGTGTATCCATCAAACAATCATATATTCACGGACAGTTCTGAATTCAAACACCTTCTTATACCAAGTAAGTTAGAACAATATTGTAACAATGTCAGTCTGGCGTCAATACAACTTACACATTCAACATAGAGGATCTTATATGAGTGTTCATGTTTTATTGAATTAATCAAACGAGTTGAGGAAACGGATAAAATGACATTTAAACCGTACTTAATTCACGATTTTTGTACAAAAATGTCAATATTCCGTCATTAATAAAACACAATGTCGTGAAGGACGTCGTACATGTAACGTTACGGAGCGTATCTAACTAATTCGCATATTGAATCCACGAGTAGGTCACCGAATTTATTTCATGACGTTATTACATTCCAAGACGCGACGTCACATGACACAATATCACAATGGTGCCATTCTTTTGATCGTTTTTGCAGTTTCTTTTATGTTTATTGCATTTGTGTGTTGGTTCACACTTTTTTCCATTTTTGTGTCCCATTATGAAAACACGCCTATTCAAATACATTGTAAATTTTATCGCCAAAAAAACGACAATTTTCAGATGATAAAATTGTGATATTTTTCTTCGTCCTGCTCAAAATATAGATTATGGGTGCTCGTTAGAACCGTCTTATCGAAGCGGTTCTAACGAGTACCCACAATCCATATTTTAGAGCAGAAATAAGAAAAATAAGATTTACCCCTGTAAACCCCAGTTTTAATTAATAAAAGTGGGGTTCGAGGGGGTCATAATTATTTGGGCGTGTTTTTCTGATGACCTTCATGTCTCCTTTCGGTTGCTTTAGATAGCTGTTTTCAATAAATGTGCCTTTTTCTGAGTAATAACTGCTGTTTATTAAAGAAATGGATGTAATTTTCCAACGTTCATAGACGTATGAACAACATCTGGTCATAAGCAAAGTAAGTGAACCCCGAAGAAGTAGGGTTCACTATAACTTTGCTCGTGATCCGATGTTGTTCATAATTCAACGAACGTTAAACAAATTACGTTTATTATTATATTTGCCATCCATCGTAAGACGAAAAATCTTGCTTAAAGGGCTAAACTAAACAAAGAAAACAATTGCACTCAGATTTCCTATTGATAGCGGAACAACGTCGTTGGTACCATCGTCGTTGGTCGCCATCGTCCTATCATCGCGCGCGTGAATAATTGTATTCACTGAAGTATGAACAGCATAACATCCCAATAGATAACTATAGGGGTTTCCTGTAAATTCACTAACAATGTAAATATTAAAGAGTATAATATAATTTGACTATTCTACAAACTCATTTTTGTGTCAGAGCAACATTTATATTCAACAATGTCATTTTGCCGAAAGCAGAATGCAGCATGACATTGTTACAATATTGGTTTTAACAATGTAATTCTCAACTTAAATTGGATTGGTATCAGTATCATGGTAATGCTACAAAACGGCATATGCAAAATACATCTCATCATCTTTTTAAAGAAAATTAGGTAGTATTAACTTTAATGTGTATCAAATCTTTTAAAGAACATTATCAATTGATTATCCTGTATTATACCAGGTCAACCAATATGCATAAATCATGTTTTTAATTGCGTCAATTAATAAAATTGCCATTAATCAAGTAATTTCGTATTGGCCAAGTTACAGGTCCTCGGTCAGCTGTATTGGCCTCGGCCTTCGGCCTCGTGCCAATACAGCAGACCTCGGACCTGTAACTGGGCCAATACGAAATTACTTTGATTAATAACATTATATTATGTAATAGTTGCTGTAATATGTATCAAATCATTCTAAAGAACATTACATAATATGTACTGTAAAATACATCATATCTTTTTAAAATTACTGAAAATATATCAAAGTCAACAGCAATATCAAGAGGTGTCAACGGAAATGGTTTGTTTAAAGTATTTGCGATAATATCAACTTAGTTAGGGTAATGTGATATCAAATGTCAGACTTCGTTTGCTGCTGAAAAAATGTGTATGGGAAGATCTCTGTCACATTATGCTTCTTATCTTTTCGATATGAAAAAAATGTACACACGAAAATTTACGATATTGTTTTCATTTATGCTTAAAACATGGTTTGCTGTAGTTGTTCCTTATTGAAACCACATCATTTTAAAGAATTATACTCACAATGTATATAATATAATACTCACAATCTATACAATATAATGAGTACCTATGTGTTGAATCAGAAATACGACAAAATAGATACAAGAAAAAATTCAAATGGTAAATTATGTAAAGTATGCTATTGTGCATTCAATCTAATAAAATTGTAGCTATTACTGACAATTAAAACAAAACTCTGGTATCAAATCTCTTAATGTAACATGCTTTTTGATTAGGAAAGATGAACATTTCACAAACAATCAACCACAAAATAAATTTTACTCTGCATTATGAAATTAAGAAACTTTTCCTTTTCAGAAATTATGCATAGCCAAAATTTGTCAGACGCCCATGAGATACAACATACGAAAGGATACGAGCCCACCGATCATTCAAACCCACAGAAAAGTTTTCAAATACACCTGCAACTATACACTATCATTACACAAACACGCCTATACAAATACATTACCATCTTTATCGCCGAAAAAAAAAATGAAAATTTTAAGATGAAAAATTTTGATATTTTTCATATTTCTGCTCAAAATATAGATTGTGGGCATTCGTTAGAACCGCCTCATCGAGGCGGTTCTAACGAGTACCTACTATCTATACTTTAGAGCAGAAATAAGAAAAATAATGTATACCCCCGGAAACCACAGTTTTACTATATAAAAGTGGGTTCTAGGGGTCAAAAATATATAGGCGTGTTTTCTTGATGATTTCATGACTTCAAGAATAGAATATTCGAGACGAAAAAAGACTGTTCGTAAAGATTATTGACGGGCTATAGCCGCTTTAACCCTTTTTGTACCAATTGGAATCTTTCTGCTTATAAATAGCAGGAGTCCATTTCTAAATTAGGGGTGTCAGGTTGTGGTATCTTCAAAATTTGTTTGGAAATGGGCTGAACTTTTTGCAAATAGTGTAGGCCCTGATCAGACGCCGCGTTCTGCGGCGTCTGATTTGGGCCTGCACTGTTTGCTAAGGTACCACTGTTGGGGTTTCCAGTACTAAATGGGTTAACGTATACCGATTATGGTTTGAGCACAGAGAAACAATTCAACTGCAAAACGAAAGTGAAGGTAATTACCAGGAATCGATATAATTACCCCACATTCTCATCCAAGACACCAAAGGGAAAGAAACACGAACATAAAACAACTAGACCATAATGAAAACGTCAACAGCAGAAAGCGAAACGCACAGTTACTTTCCCACAAAAAAGCCATCATTTACAAAGAAATCAATAAGAATCAAAGTGGAGGCAATGATCAGGAATCGATACAATTAACCCACAGCTCCCATCGGAGAAACCAAAGTGAAAGAAGCATAAACATCAAACAACTAGACCCTAATGGAAACATCAATAGCGGAAAGCCTAAAAGGACAGTTACTTTCTCACAAAATGACCAATTGGCTATCCTAAAAACAAATATAAGCGATACACACACTCAAAGACAAACCATAACAAGATTAAACCGCGACAGAACGTCGGCCTTGGAACGGTCAGTGAAACGAATTCCAACGGGGGCTTGAATCGATTTTACGTGGCCACAATCCTCCCCCTTATTTCCGTCGCGATTGAGACAACTACTTTGTTCAGTCCCCAATTGTCTTTATATAAATTAATAGGATTTAATTTCCAAGGAAAGTTGAGCTGGACGGGTTGTTTATGGCCGATATCTATTAATCCATAGAGCGTTAATCCATTTAGTACCAGAAACCCCAAAACGGGTACCAGGGCAAACAGTGCAGGCCGAGCGGCGTCTGATCAGGGCCTACACTGTTTGCAAAATGTTCAGCGATTTTCCAATTTAATTTTGAAGAAAAACAAAACCTGTCACCCCTAAATCTTGAAATTGACTCTTGCTATATATAAGGGGGAAGATTCTATTTGGTACAAAAAGGGTTAATTACAACTACACTAGATGATTTAAGGCAAAGAAATCTTGAACACTCCACAATTTAACAATTCGCACGAATAGCCTACCATTATTTCATCAATCTCAAGCCTTAAATTAAAATAAGGTAGTGCACGGCAAAACCAGGGTGAAGACATAGAAGGCTCGTACGAAGAGCAACGACTCTGATCAGACTGCGTTTGAGCAGTCTGGTCAAAGTCTTTGCTCTTCGCACGAGCCTTCTTCTGACTCTGGGCTATTCAAAGCGCAACAATTGAATACTCTGGCACGGCTGGCCCGATGCGCAGGCTAATCTAAGTCTTCACATGTCACACAGCTTTTGTTGTAGGTTCTGGTATGCGCGGGCAAAAATTAATAATAAAATTGGAATGTTTCCTTCTTCGCTTAAAATGTTATAATGACTAATAGCTGAGGAAACTAATAAGCGAAATGCCCATTCACGCATTACAAAGATAGATTTTATCTTTTTATTTTGGATAGCCGATTCGCCATTTTGTGGGAAAGTAGAGCTGTCCTTTTGGCTTTTCGCTTGTGAAGTTTTTATTTTAGTGAAGTTATTTTATGTTCGTGTTTCTTTCCCTTTGGTGTCTTGGATGGGATGTTTGTGATATTTGCATCGATTCCTGATCATTGCCTTCACTTCTATTTTAGAGCTACCGTTTATGCTGACGTGAGGCGTAACACTCTTGTGACAACCCGTTTTTAAGAAATGACGTCACTGACGTATAGCTCTGGCATTAACATATATTGGTATGTGCAGTCTGTGTTTCAATCATGTTGTATCTCATTTTTAGTAATTTGGGGTATATAATAAAATCTTCAATTGTCATGAAAATAAACCTATTGAACAGCAAACAAACATTGTCGACCAATTACATTATAGACCATTTATGGTGTCTGTCAAAGTAATCAACAGATATATGCAGTAGTTTATAATGCAGTTGCCCATTATGTCAAAAAGCATTCAAATAATCACATAACGTGTCAACAAACTAGGCTTCGTTTCTCAAAATTTCTGTGAACCCACGATAATAGAAAATAAGTCTGCATATGTTACAGGCTGCAAATGTTAGTTTTCATGCTGAGAAAAAGTAAATAAAACAGCCGCCAATTTTGCGCTAAGCTTATTGCAGTATACACATTTTCACATGCCTGAATATGCTATAAAATGAAAACAAAATTGTGACCAATATCCTAAAAATATCAAATTGTTAAAGCTGAAGATACATTGGCTGTGTTTCCTACAAACCTTCAAGAATGAAGCATTAATGGATTACTTCCTGTTCACGAGGAAGACATTTTGATGCAGGGCTGAATGAATATCAGCAAAGAATATGCTAAATATTTGAGAAGCAGTCTCTTAATTATTGTTTTAAATTATTTTATGAACATATATTGGAACTGTTTGTTTTGTTCAAACTGCCCCTTGCATAATGACGCACTTATTAATGTAGCTATAATGAACCTGGAAAACCTTAAATTCTGAAATCATCTTATGTATGCTAAAATTAAAATGTCATTGTTCAAATAGATACACAAAATTATATACTTAGATGTGACGATATTTTAATAAAAAAAACATGCCTATATAATTCTGACCCCATTGAACCCCTCTTTTCTATAGTAAAACTGGGGTTTAGAGGGGTAAACCTTATTTTCCTTATTTCTGCTAAAATATAGATTGTGTGCACACGTTAGAACCGCCTCATCGGGGCGGTTCTAACGTGTGCCCATAATCTATATTTTTGAGCAGAAATAAGAAAATATCAAAATTTTTTATCTAAAAATTTTCCTTTTTTCGGCGGTAAAGTTTACAATGTATTTGGATAGGCGTGTTTTCGTAATGTCTGGAAAACGCAAGACACTAAAGACAAACTTCATCATAATGCGGATACAGAGAATTCCAGGTTCGTGTCGTTTGATATCAAGTTTATCAGGCAAGGCTTCCAGAACGCTTGTAGAATCGCGAGGCTTGCCGAGCGATTATGCATGCATTCTCGAAGCCGAGACACGGATCTGGTATTCTATTTATCAGTTTATCCCCTTGTAAACACTTTAAATCGGCAATTTACGATCAGTCATTGCGTCCCAACATTCCGGCGCGGAATATATAATGTGTCAGTATATTTACTATCAGCTTACCGTTATTTTTATTTATTTATTTTAATCATTTTAAATGTATTTTTTCCAACTTTTCTAGTAATTATAACTTTTTAGCCATTTTTGCCGGTAGTCTGCTTCATTCATAAAAGTGCAATGTCACGATTACATGATAAAGCTCACTTGTCCTGAGATAGCATATCTTTATCAGGTCAATGCGTTACAATGATGATGATGATTTCGTGTTTAACGACGCGTCAACCCTCTTTGTGGGTCATAAGCGTCAAGCGGTTAATGGTTAAATGGCAAAAATGTACAATGCAATATATAAAGGGGGTAACTGATAATAAATAGTCTAGTCCTTTAAGATCATTGATTCCACTACGGAAATTAGGAACTATTTGTGGATCAATGAAAAACGTAATTAAAAGCACTGCTTATTCGATACCCCCGCAACGTAATGGTCGCTAAAAAGTAACAAAGAAATGTGGAAATTCCACGAAAACCAAGTTTTCCAACAGTTGCATGAAACCAGGAAAACATTACAAGTGCAGAGTGGTCGTTCTTGCACGCGACACTTCGCACTGACCTGATCTATGATCCTACCAAGTATCATTAAAATATTTCAAACGGTTGCGGAGTGATGCTCCGGAAACGAAATGTTGACAAATATAGATAAGCATAGTTGCTATTCTTGCACTCGCCACTTTGTGCCGACTTGTTCTATACCCGGCAAAAAAGTTCTGCACAACTGTTTTTTTTTCCAATTTATTTTACTCACATGTAGTATCTGTTTACATGTTACATATCAGCTTTTAGCTTACGCTTTAGGAAACAGTTTGCTTTAAACAGAATCATATTTGCACAAGAAATGCTTGAGATTTTGGCTTGACAAGGCACCAAGGGTCGGCAGTCAAAAATGACAAAACTATCGATTTTCAATGCGATCTTTTATTACCTGTCCGTCTGTTGGCTTAAGACGTTTATAGGACGAAAGGCATTATTTTAATGGGTCTTTGGTTAATTTTTGTAAAATTCTGCTCTTGTTGTTGCTGCTACTGCTGCTGCAGACGTTTGCTTGTACTGTTCCGTTACCTGGCTTTTGAAATATTGGTGCTGCATGCGATTTTAAGAGTGAACATTTCTGTCAAAATTCACCATCAAATTTCTTATCCAATAACATGCATGGAATTAAAAGTGCTCAACAGGCTACATACTCACTGCAATTTTTGCATGATTTTTAAAGATGTTCAACATTTCATTAAATCAATTTTAATTGCCAATTAGTAAGCGTTTGGTTACAACAATGGCGAATGCTAGACCTTTCCGAGCTTTGAGAAAGCTTACTGATGAGGAATGAGCCCGGGCGCTTAGGCGTTTAGAGGTGGGGGCAATTCCGCAAGATGTTGCTAATCAGTTAAACGTGCATCGCAGCACTATTGTCCGCATTTCGTCATCTTCATCAAGCAACGGGGGCTGTTTCCGACCGATCCAGATCCGGACGAAGACCATGAAGACCGATACATTGCGGTAACTGTAGCAAGGCGGCGTTTTGTTGTTCCCAGTTTGGAGAGAATGTTGAGACAACTACGGGGGCCTGGCGCGCGTCGAATCTCGGTGCAGACAGTCAGGAACAGAGTTCGAGCCTCGGGGTTCAAATCCAGAAAACCGGCTTAGAAGCCCCGGCTTTCTCAACGGAACGGGGCTCAACGGCGCCAGTTTTGTGCATGACATGGCAGATGGAACCGACGATAGTGGTCGGAAGTTGTTTTTTTTTCCGACGAGTCGAGATTTTGTCTTCGGAAGATTGATGGTCGGATCAGAGTTTGGCTTCGCACTGGGGAGAGGCACCTTGAGCCTAATGTCCTATCATCAACAGCTTAAAATGGCGGCAGTTTAATGGTTTGGCAGGTATCAGTTCTAATGGCAGAACTGCCCTTGTCGTATTGCCCGGAAACTTGAATGGTCGTCGGTACACTGACGAAATTCTAAGGCCTCATGTTGTACCGTATCTCAGACAGATGGGCCAGAACTCCATCTTCCAGGACCACATCGTGCCAGGATTGTCGATGCTTTTCTGCAGCAGAATGGTGTGCAGAGATGAGGTGGCCACCGATGTCCCCAGACTTGGCGTGCATTGAACATTTGTGGGATATTCTTGGTCGGGCTGTAAACAAACGGGTCAATCAACACACAAGACTTCCAGACTTGCAGAGACTTCTAGTCCAAGAATGGGCTGTGATTCCTCAGCATCATATACAGAGACTGGTGAGTTCCATGAAGAGGAGACTTGAAGAGTGTCGCGTGAATCATGGTGGCTTTACCCATTATTGATTATTGAGTTACAGTTCAGAAACTGTGATATTGTAATTTTTGACAACCTACCACATGTGCCTTCGAAGAAGCATTATTCATGACTCCGTGATGATATTCTTGTTTTGATTTCTGTATATTATCAGGATTGAATTAGATTTTCTTGTGGTATAATTATATTTCTGTATATCTATGTTTTAGGCAAACAGGTCGAAAAAAAACCCACTTGCGCAGAACTTTTTTGCCGGGTATATAATCCTACCAAGTTTCATTACAATAATTCAAACGGTTGCGGAGTTATGCTCCGGAAACGAAATGCTGACTCCAGCCCGCTCGTTCGTGAGTTATCAGAACGATTATGCCTTGTTTTTCATCATGCTTTTCTAAACAATAGTTATAACTATATATCGAGGCCCTTACACGATTGGTCATTCCACCAGGAGTATAAGATATAGTTTATCATATGTCCTCTTTAAATGGAATTTTATCCATTTTTTTCTATAAAAATGCATGGATGGCAATGATATCGTCATTACGTAAAATGATCCCGCCAAAGTGTTATTACAAGTATGGTCATACGATTTTTATTACACGACGATATCCACTGCTCATCAATGACGTCATATGATGAAAATAATTTTATTGCCAAATTAAAGAGTCTCCGATCCTGTTTTCTGTCTTCTATTCCGCTGTTCGATTTGAGGTTTAGCGTCCCCACCAACAGTGTACAGTTCATTTGGAAACGTTGCTTCCCATTACGAAAACACGCCTATACAAATACATTGTAACCTTTATCGCCAAAAAAATGAAAATCTTAAGATGAAAAATTGTGATATTTTCCTTATTTCTGCTCAAAATATAAATTGTGTGTACTCGTTAGAACCACCTCGGCGAGGCCGTTCTAACGAGTACCCACAATCTATATGTTTGAGCAGAAAAAAGAAAAATAAGGTATACCCCCATAAACCCGTGAATATTCTGAGAAATCAGAAATAAATTAATGGTTTAGACTCATATTCTAGACAGGTTTTTAATTATTTGGACCCCATTTTGATTTATATCAGTCTTTGAATTGACTGCCTATTCGAAATTCGCAAAATTGCAGTATGTTTCCTCTGGCTTTCTTTGCCGGATCATTACAGGGTCACTGATGAGGCTTTATTAGCCGAAACTGCGTAGTATGACCCATCTTCTTTCTTATGAATGTTTTCATTGCTCTTAAAGGAACTCATTTTTGATTTTTATTTACTACATAAAAGTGGGGTCCAAGGGGGTAAAAATTATATAGGCGTGTTTTCGTGATGCAATTTTGTGGAACTTTTACCGGACGCTGAGATGAAATGAAATCTCAAGCCCTGCCGCCCAATGAAACCAATAGGGTAAAGGAGAATGGACGGTCCGACTCGCTTTGCCTGGGCAGGCTTAGATCCTCTAAGCGGTTTACCAGTACTCGACTGCAGTCGGTTTTAGCCATGCTTGGAAGCATTATGCAGGTCATCTATTTCTTCAAGTCCCAATGGGCGGGGGCCGCGTTCTATTCGGTTAATATATCCTTGTCACTTAAGGAGTGTTTGCCATAACACTGACCTGAGCTTTTGTTGATGCACTAAGGTTCTTAATCCACATATATATTGTATAAATCGTCATTCATATGAACTTAATTTCTGCACAGTAAATGTAGGCCTTTGTTTTACAGGCTTAATTGTTCGATGAGCAATGCTTTATTCAGTTTAACTCATCGAGTAAGTAGCAAATGCGTTTTCTTTACACCATAAGACCTCGTTCAGATGCGACTGTAAAAGTAATCAAATAAAAGTCCGTGTCATGATAATTGTGTAGACCTCACTTCAAAAAGAGAATAGTAAGGTTTAAAAGGGTACATATTTTCTCTGTTCAAATACATAAATTATGGGTGCACGCTTAGCGCGTCTCAGTGAGATGGTTCTAATGAACTTCCACAATCTATGTTTTCAGCAAGAAAAAATATGATAAAAAATCACAAGGTTTCATCTGAAAAATGCCTGTTTTTGAAGATATGAAATAGTTCACTACGCTATTAAGGCAAATAATCTCCATGCACCAGGAACTCATAAAAGTTGTCAACTTTACAAAACTGACTAGGTTCACAGTGACTGCTTTTGCAAAACCTGAAAACAAACATTCCATGCAGTGGCTACACACATCAGCAAACATCTTTCTGGTCTAAGAAAGTTATGGTCGGGTGCTTTTTGCATTCTGATAGTGTTAAAATCACACAAAATTGGAAAAGTGCTGTTAAAGAAAAATAATCAAGTGCAAAGTAAAAAAAATAAAATATTGAGGCATAGAGTTTCACCATATTATGCAATATTGCAACTCCGTGTGTTTCACACTAATTAAACGTTGTTGTATCTATCTTTTTAAAGAAATTGGGGACCCATTTCTCAAGCTCACAACTATTCTCTCAGTATCTTTCCAATCAAGCATAATATGCTGCGATTCACAATACACTCTAGAAGCTTATTTTTGAATGAAATATTTACAAGGTTCGCAAATTGTTAGCATTATTCTTGTAAACAGCACAGTTTCTCTTAAAATAAGCCTTTTCAGTATATAAGTATATAAGTATATAAGGACCTGACATTTATAAAATAAACTACCTAACTTGAAAGAACGCTTTGTTTCAACTAAAGTTCAGTTAATCAAGTAATCTACGAATTGTCTGTCTCTCTTAAGGCATTTTTAAAAATCACTTTGGGCCCAGCTGTTTAAAACTAACAACATTGTTAGTTAACATACCGTTAAAATTCAAATCATTAATATGGCTAACATGCCAGTATAATCCTAAACAATGCAAATTCCAAATTATTTTTGTCATCAGAATTATCTGCGCATCAGATAAAGAACTTGCAAGAACAGTCAAAATGTTGGGCACTAAGAAGCTCGTTACGCTAACGATGTTTGGACAATTGGGTCTTGGTCTTAATATTTTTGCACAGCGGAAGGATAATGTTTCCTCTCGTTAGGGTGTGATTTCGGTCGTTGCCATATGGGAAGGTGATGGCTGTTTGTTTGGTGCCTGCGGTTTCCGGTCACTGCAGCCTCTTTCACAATGCATAACTACATGCCAACATAAACTACTTTCTAGAACTCATGAACAGACTCAGGCCGTTTGTTCTTGCCATGTACTGATGTAAATGGTAAACAACAAATCTTGAAATACTTATTTCTGGTCCATTTAAATTCACACCCAGGAAACTAGCGCTTACACATATGCTTGCAGCGAAAATATGAGCCCGAATGTTTTGAAAATTTATTTGATGTCTATGAACAGTGGCTAAAATGTTTTGACAGAATAATATGGTGAAATCTCTTAGCCTGTGTAGCATTCCGCCAACTGACTGTTGGTCTTGGAATAGATTTTGAAGGACTCTTGTCTTGCATTCTCTTCATTGCAGTGTAGTATTTTTTCTGGTCTTCTGTCATGAACATATCTAGGGATCCAGCCTGAAGATAGAACACCGTTGCCATAACTATGCATAGAATACAGAGTTTAGGATATATTATCCCAGACACAATAATATTTAGGACACAAAACCTAGGTACAAGCAGCTAACCAGCACAGCAGGAGTAGCTTAGCCTAGATAGGAATTACACGAGTCAGCAAACTTCAAAGGGGATTGTATGACTGTTTCTTTAGTTTTGTACCAATTTAATTTCAAGATAAGATACCCCGAGAACGTTACGTTTGGTAGCCATTTTAATACCCTTTGACGTTTAGATAAGACAATAAGATATTCAACGAAAATATCACAAACCTGAACCATTGCTGTACAGATGAAACCAAAAGAAGAAGTCATCGATTGTGATTTTGTATCAAACAAAAGCAACTTCACATGACAAATAAAAATGTAGTTGGTTATAATTGCAGAAAATGTTCTTAATTCGCCTAAAATTATATCATTTCATCGAGGCAGTTCTAATGAATACGTGTTTTAGGAGGAACATAAGCAACTTTTAATTAACCTTTGTCCTGCTGAACACGACAACCCCAATATTTGCAAACAGTGTAGATCCCAATCAGATAGCTACCTGATCTGCCTCGTTTGTCATTCAGTTCGTGAATGGAATAATGACCTTATTACAAGTAATTTTACTTTTTGATAGTCAGAAATGAATGTGGCAAAATAAAGGTTTTACTTCTACGTTTTATAGAATCTTATGACACTCATTTTATTTGTTCCTATGAGTTCTGAATAGTCAATAGGCAGGTTTGTGAGATTTTAGCTAAGAGCTTCACAACAAGGAAAAGAGAGCTATTGTCAAAAGTTAGCTACACCCAGCTAAACTGTAAAAAGTGCAGTCACTGACGTTTGGACGTGGAATAGCTTTGATTGGACTTTTCGACTGCATTCTCTTCATAGCCTTGTAGTATTTTTTCTGATCCTCTGTCATGAACATTTCTAGAGATCCAGCCTGAAGATAGAACACTAGTGGCATAGCATACATACATATTAGAAAACAGATCCCAGGCTTAACGAACCCAGGCACAATAACACATAGAAGACACACATACACGGCAAAAGCAACTAAACCAACCCAACAGGAGTAGCTGTAGCTTAGCCTAGAGACAGGTTACACGAGTTAGCAGATACCTTAAAGGGTACTGAAAAGAAGTTTTGATATTTATGAATTCAACTGAATTTGCAATTTATGTCTTTCAAATGCGCAGAAAACGAATAGAGCTATGCGCAGTTCTCGAATTACGCTTTCTCAAGTTCTCCTCAACATGACCACGAACAACAAAAGCTCTCTTTGGCAAATATCATTAAAATATCAAAATTGCACTAGAAGAAATAATACCATAACTTCTACTAACAAGTACCCAATGCAATATCTAACGCAAACAAACTGCGGAGACGATCTCACAAACTTCAGTATTATATTTGACATTTGGATGTAATAAATAGAATATTTGATTTGTCTGTAAAATTACCCGGAAGTAGCAATATATTACTACTCTTCACATTTAATAATACTGAAAGTTCTGAGATATTTAGGTTCAATAATTCGACAACAAATACAGAAAAGCTAGGGTCATTTGTAAAATACACCCAGCTATATTGGGAATATTGATGACACAGTCACTGACGTTTGGGCGTGGTATTGCTTTGATAGGACTTTTCGACTGCATTCTCTTCATAGCTTTGTAATATTTTTTCTGATCCTCCGTCATAAACATTTCTAGAGAGCCTCCTGCCTGTTAGATAAACATATGAAATAAAGTCAATAGACAGATATATACATGTATTTTATAAAGACGATACAGTCGGGCCAATGTACAAACATGTTTACATTTCCGTAAATATGGTGTGTATTCAGTAGGTCTTAAGTATTAAAAACAGAAAAAAAACTTGTTATAAACCCACATATGCCAACGTCTCCCTAAAACTGAATATTGGTAAAAAGTAAAAACCAAGATCAGGCACCACCGAACACGGCGTCTGATCATGATCTTCCTGGCTGCTTAAAGTATGGATAGTTTTGATGGCAGATTAAAAGTTGCGCTGACAGCCTGTAAAATACAAAATATCTTTTAGTACCTTGTAGAAAAAAGTAACTCGAGCGTTGCTATGAATTTGAAATGTATTCTTTACTAAAACTCGTTTATTTTAATGTCGGTATTACAGTTAAAGGTAAACAAAGCTGTTCTGTAACACAACACACTGCATATTTAATCACCGAAATGACCTTCAGAATCTTGAACTTTCGTAAACCTAATAAACAATTCATATCACTTGCTGAATTTGCAGTAGTAGTTTCGTATTATCTTTCTATATTAAGAATACATCTCTCTAATGAATCTCGTCAAAGTCAAATTAATCAACTGAGAAACAACGTTGCCTGTTCCGTAAATATTCTGGGCAAAACAAAAGTGAAAGCAATGATCAGGAATCAATACAATTAACCCACAGCTCCCATCAGAGATACCAAAGGGAAAGAAACACAATCATGAAATACCCAAATGGAAACATCAACAGCGGAAAGCCAAAAGGACAGTTACTTTCCCACAAAATGGCCAACTTGCTATCAAAAACAAAACAATATTTTCAATAAACACACTCAAAGACATAAACAGCGTCAGAAGAACTTCCATGGAACGGTCTGTGAAAATATCACTTGGGGGTGGGATTGGGGGGTGGGGCTCAAATCGATTTTACGCCGGCCGCAATCATCGCCCTAATTTTTGTCGCGATTTAAATTATTTCTTCAGTCCCTCCTAACTCATCATTGAAACATCTTCGTGAACACAAAAATCAAACAACCACAGAGATAAAACAACGGTGAGGACTCGACAGAAAGAAACCACTGAAATGCTGGAGCTAAAGAAAATCAACAGTTAGACTCCGATGCGCCAAACCAGAGACAGCGCCTCAGCCACCAACTAACATAACATAAAATTAAATTCTCTCTAATTCTCAGTAAGCCTTTTCGCTTGAACCATCAGAAAAACTGAGGCCTGACCCATCGCCGTGCAATGTAGGAGGGAAGCAAAGTTGTCAACCGTGATTTGGTTAACTACCATGCATGCAGTCTTTCGTATAACATTTATCTTGTTACCAATCTTTTCATATCGAATAATGATTTTACGAAATTTGGTACTGAAGTCATTGCATATATATATTTTTCTTAATTTATATACTAAGTCACCATAAAATTAGGGTTCCGATAGACCTTGTTGGAGAAGAGATTTAAGTCCAATACTCAATTTTTAAATTAAATCGGAATGACGTCTATGAAATTTTGAAAAGGCTTTGTGTAGTTTATGATATCGATAGCCCTGTTTAAGAAATTTGGCAGCTAACAACTTATTACGAGTGTTGAAGTCAGTTTCATGACTAGACACTCTGGCAAATAGAATTAATTCCGAAAAATAAACGCCATAGGATGCCGCACGAGGAACATCACCATCCAAGAAAGAAAATTTACAATCTCAAAATAAAAATCATCGCGGTTATCATAAATTTTGCAGGAAACAAAACAATCTGCAATAGCTAGATGTAAATAAAAAAAGGGGCAGCGGTATCAGAAGAATTTGCTTTATTGAACTGAAGTTTTGGGGGTGGGGGTCGTAAAGTAGACTGATCAAACCATCGAAATAGGTTTTGGCACTATGAGCCAGCAATTAAATGTTTCTGTAACCTATAAAACAACTGCAAAACAACCGTCAAAACAGAAATTGAAATAGCTGCTTACTATTGGCCTTATCGAGAGTTGTGCTCGTTAAATTACAGTTGACGCCAAAAATATCAACGTAAAGCGCTAGCTATTCCTCATTTCAAGAACTTACATGAAATACTTTTTCTATATGGTAAAACGCAGCAGCATTCACAAAATGTAAAATGCAATATTTCATTATTTATAACAAACTGAACTGCTTTCGTTTGTTATGAGTACCTCTGAATAAAGAAGTATGAACTTTTTATGTCAACAATTCCAATTTTCTTTCCATTCGTAGGCAGTAACGAAATTAATTTTCAGGATAAGTCTGACACGGTAGCAAATGTATGCCTGTTTAATTTTAGTTCCAAGATATGTCCCTGTATGAGCCATGTGATGAGAGAATCTTATTTGTTCTTGCTAATTTCGATCAATGAAGGTGCAGATCAGGATGCGCGGAAGGTGACCTTCAGCCTGCACATCCACGCAAACAGATCAGCACCTCGGTGTTTGCTGCTGTGATAGAATAACAACTAACATCGCATTGTTTTTGTATTGTAAAATGTCAAGACCCTTGCTAGAGTGTGTAACTGAGCAGGCTTACTTGTGTCTTACATTGGAGCAAATACTTATGACAGGTTTGTAAATCACGGGCTCTATTATGACGTGCAATAGTAATGTGTAGAAAACACTGTTGCATGAATAAACAACAGGGCCCATAGGGCCCTGAATCGCTCACCTGAAAATTAGTGTCTCCAGTACATTCTAGGCCCAAGGGCTATAATTTGAACTAACTATGTAATGGTCCACTAGATGAAGCTTCATACCAAATATCAAAGACCTGGGCCTTCTGGTTTCAGACAAGAAGATTTTTAAAGGTTTTCCCTATATAAGCCTATGAAAAACCAAAGGGTCCCGGGGTGGGGGCATTTTTGGCCCAAGGGCTATAATTTGAACAATCTTGAAAGAGGTCCACTGGATGAAGCTTCAAACCAAATATCAAAGACCTGGGCCTTCTGGTTTCAGACATGAAGATCTTCAAAGGTTTTCCCTATTTAAGCCTATGAAAAACCAAAGGGTCCCGGGGTGGGGGCATTTTTGGCCCAAGGGCTATAATTTGAACAATCTTGAAAGAGGTCCACTAGATGAAGCTTCACACCAAATACCAAAGATCTGGGCCTTGCGGTTTCAGAGAAAAGGATTTTTAAAGATTTTCCCTGTACAAACCTATGTAAAACCAAAGGCCCGCAGGGCGGGGGCATTTTTGGCCCCAAGGCTATAATTTGAACAATCTTAGTAAAGGTCCACCAGGTAAAGCTTCACACCAAATATTAAAGACCTGGGCCTTGTGATTTCAGAGAAGAAGATTTTTTAATGATTTTCCCTATATAAGCCTATGTAAAACCATAGGCCCCCACGGCGGGGGCATTTTGGCCCCCAGGGCTATAATTTGAACAATCTTGAAAGAGGTCCATTAGATGAAGCTTCACGCCAAATTTCAAAGATCTGGGCCTTGCGGTTTCAGAGAAGAAGATTTTTAAAGATTTTCCCTGTATTCCCTATGTAAAACCAAAGGCCCCCAGGGCGGGGGCATTTTTGGCCCAAAGGCTATAATTTGAACAATCTTAGTAGAGGTCCACCAGGTAAAGCTTCACACCAAATATTAAAGACCTGGGCCTTGTGTTTTCAGAGAAGAAGTTTTTTTAATGACTTTCCCTATATAAGCCTATGTAAAACCATAGGCCCCCGCCCCGGGGGCATTTTGGCCCCCAGGGCTTTAATTTGAACAATTTTGAAAGAGGTCCAATAGATAAAGCTTCATACCAAATATCAAAGAACTGGGCCTTGCCGTTTGAGAGAAGAAGATTTTTAAAGATTTTCCCTGTATAAGCCTATGTAAAACCAAAAGCCCCCGGGGCGGGGGCATTTTTGGCCCCAAGGCTATAATTTGAACAATCTTGAAATAGGTCCACTAGATGAAGCTTCATACCAAATATCAAAGATCTGGGCCTTGCGGTTTGAGAGAAGAAGATTTTTAAAGATTTTCCCTGTATAAGCCTATGTAAAACCAAAGGCCCCCGGGGCGGGGGCATTTTTGGCCCCAAGGCTATAATTTGAACAATCTTAGTAGAGGTCCACCAGGTCGAGCTTCACAGCAAATATTAAAGACCTGGGCCTTGTGGTTTCAGAGAAGAAGATTTTTTAATGATTTTCCCTGTATAAGCCTATGTAAAACCAAAGGCCCCCGGGGCGGGGGCATTTTGGCCCCCAGGGCTATAATTTGAACAATCTTGGTAGAGGTCCACTAGATGAAGCTTCATACCAAATATTGAAGATCTGGGCCTTGCGGTTTCAGAGAAGAAGATTTTTAAAGATTTTCCCTGTATAAGTCTATGTAAAACCAAAGGCCCCCGGGGCGGGGGAATTTTTGGCCCCAAGGCTATAATTTGAACAATCTTAGTAGAGGTCCACCAGGTAAAGCTTCACACCAAATATTAAAGACCTGGACCTTGTGGTTTCAGAGAAGAAGATTTTTTAATGATTTTCCCTATATAAGCCTATGTAAAACCAAAGGCCCCCGGGGCGGGGGCATTTTGGCCCCCAGGGCTATAATTTGAACAATCTTGGTAGAGGTCCACTAGATGAAGCTTCATACCAAATATCGATGACCTGGGCCTTGCGGTTTCAGAGAAGAAGATTTTTAAAATTTTGTTGTAAAAAATCTATTTTTAGCTCCTGTGACCCAGATGTGCAATGGACCGGAACCATTTGAACAATTTTGAAAGGGGACCACCTAAGGATCATTGCTGTGAAGTTTGGTCAAAATCCGATCAGCGGTTTAGGAGGAGATGTCATTTGAAGAAAAAGTTTACGCACACACACACACACACACACACGCACGCACGCACTGACGACGGACGACGGACGAAAAGTGATCCCAAAAGCTCACCTTGTCACTACGTGACAGGTGAGCTAAAAAGAACAACAACAAAAAAATAACCTCTTCTCATCATCAAAAATATGCATAACAATTCTATATCTGGGCCATCATCATATGGGCCCCGTCAAGCGATTTTGGTACTTATCGCCTATGCGAGCAGCGAAGGTTCAGGCGAGCCTGCGCATCCGCGCAGTCTCGCCAGAACCCTCGCTGCTCGCTCATACAAGCAGTGAATCAAGAGGAACCTTCAGACAGACAGCCATATCCCTAGCCCCTCTGAATGGCTGGGCATGCGCATTTAAAATTTGTCATGACGGAATGCTCGAAGACACAAATCGCTTGGCGTGGCTCATATATAGGCCGCAATCAATGGAAATGCGCCTTCGGAAATGTACGGACAGCATCTGCAAAGCCTGGGTATAAGTACAATAAAATTCCAATATCTAGAACACTTTTGGAACTGTTCAAAGTGACCACTTTTAAACAGTTCCAAATGTGGCCGCTTACTAAACGAAACCAGAAAGAAACACTGAAACCTTTTAAGTATGCGGCTGACGAAGAATTTATCTGAAGTTTAGTCTTAACAGTGGAATTTCACTGTATCTTCTGTGTGCCATGTGTATTCCTGGTTATGCAAAGCTAATTCTTAGACAGGGAAGGACATGGGTACATATACTTATTTTAGGTCATTGCTGAGCATACATCTGAAGGCATACGTTTGCTTGACACGGCTTATAAGAAAGCAGTATCAGTATCAATACGCATAATTACCTTTTTCTTCTGTTGGTTGAAATTCTCTATGATAACACCAATGAACAGGTTTAAGGTGAAAAAGGAGCCAAAAATGATAAAGAGAACGAAGTAGAAATACACTTCTTTAGAGACCTCTCTCTCAGGCTGCTGGTCGACCTGTAAAATGAGTGAAATCATTCAAACTAATCTGCAAATGCATTTACGATGTTCCTGTATACATAAGTTATGTTTATCATATAACGTTGCTGTTATTTAGTAGATAACATCATGTCATAAAAATCGTATGACCACAAGAGTAACATCACGGTAACGTATCCGTGAAACGAAGACCCCCTAAACCCCACTTTATATGGGGTTTACAGGGGTATACATTATCTGCATTATTTTGCTCAAAACATATATGTAGATTGTGGGTACTGGTTAGAACGAGCACCCATAATCTATGTTGGAAGCAGAAATAAGAAAGACGTTTTCATTTTTACCTAATATATGTACATAATATATATTCTGACACCATGTTGGACGTCATTATTTCTCTTGGACATGTTTTCTTAATGCTAACACATGGTTACTGGGGCGAAACGCCACGAACCGTGTGATTTCTATCGAGATTCTTTAGAATTTCGTATGCAGTAAGTCCCATATAAAATCGTTATATGATAAACATAATCTTACACTCGTGGTAATTTCATATGGAATTTATAAAAATCGTCGAAGGCTCGTTTAATTAATTTCATATGTAATAACCACTCGTGTAAGACATTCTATTTATTTACAATGACGTATAATTGTAGACACTACGACACTTTTATTTCCATTGATGAGAATATGACATGATTTAGTAGCTTTAAAATGAATACAATAAATTATCTAAAAACGGAAAACATGTTAGTTAATATATGTTTACAAAACTTTTATTTGTTTGTGTTTGTTTTGACCAAGATCAACTGCCTATGGCCATTTAAATGAGCTGCATAAATTCGACTACAACATATGCAGTTGTAAATATATGTTAGATTAAACATATTATTGCTTATATTAGCAAGCAAGGGGTCGGGCCACAAGTTATCTTAACATTAGTTACGGCCCTTCCCCTGCAACATACAAACATGGCATTGAGCAAATAAAAGTAATCACGTCATTAACAAGAGATATGAGCACGGAAGATGATACAAAAACGGATGGTAGGTGGCTGATAATGAACATGAGAGAGAGTGAGAACACATGACAAGGACGCTTGCTGGGAGTGGGTGCACTTATGCTTGGAATTAACGGATTCATTTCAATTGATACATCAGAGCCTTTGATAAAACTTTGAACAGATGTAAATATGAAAATGTTCTCTTAAGTGGTAAGTTTGGGATTTCCAAACATCAATAGTTCAATAATAAGCGGCTGAAAAAATTGTAAAGAATTAACTAGAACCAAGCGTTGGTTATTATATGTGTTACATCAAAAGAAAAAGTGTTCTGCATGTTCAATTTCGACTTAACAGCTACAAGTAGGATCTGGGCATAAGAAATTGTTGTACAAGTCAGCATTCAGATTTCTGCAATAATTGCGGATTCATGAGTTTACGTGCAGGACTGCCAAAAGCCGTTCACCAGAAAAATAATTTTTGGGTTTTGTATAATAGTTTTCGTTTGAGCGTTAAAATGATATTAAAGGATGAAAAAGGTATTCAAATTTTTAAGACTGTTGTCAGCAGCGTTCCAGAAAGATACTGCTGATAGGATACAGGGCTTTTTGAAAATTTCAATGCGTGAGAATATAGAACTGAATAATCGTTCATGTGTCTTAAAGAGTAGTTTGAAACGTCCCTCACCAAAGGTGGTATTAAGTCAGTGATATACACTGGAACTAAAGCATGGTTGACTTTGAACATAAAGCTCAATTTTTGCTGTTGTCTTCTTACAAATAAATATATTTTATACTTCAAAAATCGAAAACGTGGAGTCACTTAAAAGTACATATACTGATCATTTCCTGACGTTCCTGTCCTAAACTTTAAACGATAGCATTATGTCATCCTGTCATGTAATACTGAACACAGGAAAGATAACGTCACGGCGTTATCATTCATTAATGCGACGGAATATACCTCTTTGGAAAAGTTTGAACTCATATTGGATTCTTTCTCTTGATGAAGAATTCTTGCCGTTATTCCTCAGCTGCTAATGCATATCAAAACTTACACTCAAACATCTGCACAGTCTGATCAGGGTCTCTGCTGATCGCTAGAACCTTCTCAAACAGCTGGGCTATCCAAAGAGTAATGAAAGACAACTCATGCCATATTGGGTAAAGGCTGATCTAAGACTTTGCTGGTAGCACTGATCTTATTGTAGGTTTTGCCGTGTGGTGGCTTATTATTATGCCACATAAACACATGCGTTTGTGGGACGTAATACATTTCAGAATAAAGTACTAAGACTGAGCCAGGGCACGGCAAAGCCTACAATAAGACGTGCGAACACAGAAGCCCCAGATGCACATAACCCAGTATGGCAAGTGTTGTTGCTCAGCCGGTTTGGGTAGCCTGGAGACAATAGAATGTTCATCGACCAGCGTCTCTGTGTAGACTGTGCTGATGCTCAAGCTAATATGGGTCTTTATTTGTCGCATGCCTTGAAGGCTTCGTCGTGCGCTTGCTCAGTTTTTGTTATCGTTCCGTTCAGTGACCACTAAAATATGTCAGGTTACATCAGAACCACGTATATGCATGGCATATAATAATGATTATTATATATGGAATGTATCTTTCTCTGATGAGATTCGAACTAAGATCTCTTAGCTGTTGTTATGTTGTGGCAGCTAAGGTCAGGTCTTCACTGTTCCTGGACAGGCTTAGACCCTCTAAAACTGTTTACCAGTACTTAGTGAGATCGCCCCCAAAAATAACGGACAACAGCCGATGAGCCAACGGCAGAGTCATTAAGCTACCGTCTATCTCAAGCCGCCATCCAAGAGATGAGGCATTAGAAAAAGATAACATAGGACAGAGTAGAAGAAAAAGCTAAACGACAGTCCCCCATCCCGCAACTGTTGCAACCACAACGGGCCCTTGCCCTACTGAAGGCAAAGCAGTAGAACGGGCCAGCAATACAGCACCTTCGCACAGACACCTTCGCAAAGCACGCCTGTACAAATACATTGTAAATTTTATTGCCGAAAAAGTAAATTTTAAGAAGAAAAATTGTGATATTTTTTTTTCTTATTTCTGCTCAAAATATTTAAGAGCAGAAATAAGAAAAATAAGGTTTACCCCTGTAAACCCCAGTTGTACTGCATAAAAGTGGGGTTGAAGGGGGTCAAATTATATAGGCATGTTTTCGTGATGATATATAACTTAAAATTCTGTGTATAATAAAAACCTATCTCAGAAGGTAATGTATCTTTCTTTGTATACGGTTACAATGGCGTCTCACAAAGATACAGTTAATTGCAGAGCACTCGTGATGAAAAATAAGGAAATAGTAAGTCAATCAATAAATGGCAGAGAAAGGCAGATGAGAAAATGACTTAAGATACAAAATATCAAATAATGTACAAAAACTGAATTTGGTAGAAACATATCAAACGCTTCTCAATGAAGAAATGATAGCATCAAGTGAAGATATCATGTAGAGTTCTTACATAAGCATAAGATAATAATAAAATCTCAATGCTTCATAATGAGAGTCCACATACGGTCATGAAATAATTCTTATAAATCTAAATATAAAGAAATGTTCGCAGTAAGACATATATATTAATTAGACAAAGAGTACAATCAGGAGCATGTAATTCTCTCACGGTGCTATTTACTTGGGTCCTGGTTAAGCATATAAAAGAATAACTTCATTGGTTGTTGCTTCGCAGCAAAACTGTCATTTACTGTACTATTAATTTAGAATGTGATAAAGATTAAACCCTTATCTTGACAGGTGGTTCTGCATGCTCTTGTTCATATTTCAATATTGAAGAGAGTAAGAGAAGTTAATCTTCTAGAAAACTTTCTCACATTGTACTAATATTTTAAAATACACTTCAATGCAGTATCTAAAGGATATCTATCTAAGGAACACTATATTCAATTTCCAAAGTGAGTGGCCAGCAGATCATTATAATGTAGCGGAAATCCATTTTTAACTGACGAAGCCCACATTCTGTGGGTGGGGGATTGTCCGTTAAAATTTGTTTACACTAGTCATGTCCCTGTTTTTGAAAATGTTAATAAAACAAATGAGGAAGGTTGATGATTACCTCGGGATTTCTTCCAAGAGCAGAACTGAAAGCCGAGTGTCTTCCCAGCAGGCACTCGCTGCTAGGGCAACGTCAAATCAACGTCGGTGCAACGTCAGACGTTGCACCGACGTAGATGTGACATTGCATATACACCATGACGTTGCACCGACGTTGATGTGACGTCACAATTACGTCATGTGCCTGCTGGGTAGTGTCTTCACCATCACATTAGGCTTACATAAGGTAAATGGTAAGCTGCTAGCCCGTGAGAGAATTATATGCTCTGGTACAACAAAATTCATTTAGGGCATCTTTTGTATTAATGATTGGGAAAACATAGGAAGTCGAAAATAAAATTAAAGCATTATATGTGGCTTGATTAACGGCACATCACGTAAACAATGTCATGTTACAAAACCCTAGTAAACCCAAATGGTTCGGAAAAGTAGGATTTTGATCGGGTATACTTTATTCTTCATCATTATTAAATGCATACATTGTAGGTACTTGTTTGAACCAAATACACGAAGCGGTTCTGACAAGCACCATTATATATGCTTAGTGCAGAAATAAGCAAAAGGATGTCGTTTCCATCAGCAAGATGCCAGTGCCAGAGCCCCTTAAGACACCGTTGTTTTGCACCGACGTGTTACTGTAATGAAAATGCGTTATCTCAGTTTTGGTGTAAACAAAGTTATTAGTACTTTAGTACTAAAACGATTCAGAAATGGCTATTGTAGAATACGAATGAAAGCTTTCAGATTGTTAAGTCATTTCCCTGTGTTATGCAGAGAAGCGCAGAGATGGCAGGTACACAAGAGTAAGCAGGTTTTGACTAGGAAGCAGCTACACATTTGCTTTCAATACTACAGTTCCAGCAAGTCTGATTGCATGTGCGAATTGAATCTTACATCTTTCTCTGATCAAGAGAAATCAAAACCAGATGGAAAACGGATATTTTGTTACCAAGACTGAGTCTGCGACTTCAGCCGTTGACCCGAGTGTTAAGAATTTTTAGTCTGCACAGGAGATTAATGATGTTTAAGGTTTCTTACCCACAGGTTTTTTTATTTTTTTGTTTGTATGCGGTTTAAAGTCCCCGTCAACACCATTAAGGTCATTTTGGAGACGTTGCTTCCAATTTTGTGCGACTTTTACCCAACATTAGGATGAAGTGACATATCAATCCCTGTCGCCCAATGAAACCAATATGGTTTATATGCATGGACGGTCCGGCTCGAACCATTTTGCCTGGGCAGGCATAGACCATCTAAGCGGTTTACCAGTACTCATGTGCGGTCAGTTTCAGATCTGCGTGGAAGCATCATGCAGTCCAATCTATTCCCCCAAGCCCTATTGGGCGGACGCCAATTACCAACTATGTAAATGTATATATATATATATATTACTATTTACCCGTTTTGGTGATTTTACTTGTCATAATGAGCTTCTCCGAAAGTCCTTTAGCGTTTTACATGAAAATACTTAAGTGGCCTTACTTAAAAATGCTTAGAATTCTGACATTATTATTAACACACGCATCTGCTTCAGCCACAGGACAAGACAGAATTTTCCAGCACCGCTACAGTAGAACTAATTCTGTCTCACAAGTAAGAAAAGGATATGCATGCTTTCCACAATGATGATAGTTATGAAAATACATTTTCAGTTCTTGCAAAATGCCTCACTGCAACATTAACCCATTTAGTACCAGAAATCCCAAAACGGGTAGTTGGCAATAGTGCAAGCCCAGATCGGACGCCACAACATGCGGCGTCTGATCAGGGCCTACTCTGTTTGCAAAAAGTTCAGCCATTTTCCAAATCATTTTTGAAGAAAACACAACCTGACACCCCTAAATTTTGAAATGGACATATGCTATATATAAGGGAGGAAGATTCCATTTGGTACAAAAAGGGTTAATAACAGAGAGGGAGTAAAGACGGTAAGACTAAGTTTACCAACAATTTACTACACTGAACTCCTAATGCTCTATGCACAAGAAACTGCTGAGGATGTCTATTACAGTTGCAGTACAACATGTCCTTACCTTTTTGGTGTCAATAGCATCGTTCATTATGTCAACCCAACCTTTATAAGTTGCCTGAAATATTTCACGGTCTTGATATGTTAATATATGTTTAAAAACCCGCCACATTTGAAACGAGAAACGATCGGGCAGGTGAAAACTATTGGTAGGTACGCTACAGCTGTTGAGTTCAGCCCAAATGGAACAACCGTTGCAATGAGCAGCACAGTTCCTTCACTTAAATTTCAACCCCTTGAACTCAAAGTAAATGAGCCGCGTCATGAGAAAATGCTCTGGGTAGCATAAACGACCAGTGATAAAACAGTTATATCAGCTGGTCTGTCTCATCACCGATCTGATGACCCAAAAACCACGTTTTCTTATGACACGGTTATGATATGTTGCACGCACTGTTCGGTTTTCAAGTATTATTTCTGATACATACTTCATTGGGAATATCAATAGCATCATTCATGATGTCGATCCAGCCTTTGTATGTAGCCTGCAAGAAGACGTAGACATACACTAAGAATCACTATACCACTTTCACTATGCATTACGAAAACACGCCTATATAAATACATTGTAAATTTTAACGCAGAAAAGAAACGAAACATTTTAGATGAAAATCAATGTTTTTGTTTTTCTTTTTTCTGCTCAAAACATAGATTGTGGCTATTCGTTAGAACCACCCGGATGAGGCGTTTCGAACGAGTACCCACAATATATGTTTTAGAGCAGAAATAAGAAAAATAATGTGCACCCCTGTTAACCCCAGTTCTACAATACAAAAGTGGGGTTCGAGGGGTTCAGAATTATATAGGCCTGTTTTTCTGACGGTAAAGAGGAAACGTTTACGGGAGTATTGGATAAAATGTTTGAGATAATTTTCCCTATGTCTTCTTAGGAAATGAGCCGATTCATGAGAGCAGATTCCTAATCATTCTCAGATTTATGTTCACCAAATGAGTGTACGCAGCCACTAATAGTGCTAGACACATAACGTCTTGCATGAAATTCTGTCTGAGTCTTTACTGCATGTTTGCAAACGGCATATACATGTGATATCCTGTTTGCTCAAGCGCTGGTTCGCCTGACTTTTTTGTGGTCGCTTGTTTTAAGTACCCTTTCCCATGAACTGGCTAAAATTATATTTAAACCCATTTTGTACCAGAAACCCCAAAACGGGTACCCTGGCATCAGTGAATGCCCAGATCGGACGCAGTAGAACGGGCCTACACTATTTGCAAAAAAATATCTGAGGGTCACTGATGAGGCCTAATAGAGGAACGAGGAATAAATTTTAAAGAAAACAGAACCTGTTAACCTAAATGGACTCCTGCCATATATAAGGAGGAAGATTCCATTTGGTACAAAAATGGTTAATGTGGCCATAACAAAATCGTCTAGACGAAGAAGCGCACAATAAGCTTTGTACATAAAATGGTACAATATGGCATGTAGAATCAGCGAGGAGTGAAAAGAGTGTGCACCCATTTAAGGCATATCAGTGTTTTCATTCTTTCAGTCTGTGGATATGCTAGAATGCACAAATTGCTGAAACGACCCCATATATCTGAGATCAGACTAGTTGGTCGCTCAAATTTCTAGTCTTCGCTGATTGCACATACCTAATAACACGTTTTTAGTACAGGCGCATTCACCTTATTTGCATTATCTGCTGGTTCCTAGTCTGAAGGTTATCAGTGTTGGAAAAACAGGTAACCGACCCCCCTGACCTTGGAAGGTCAGGGGGTCTGGTTACCTGTTTTACCAATATTGACAATGTGCAAGCTGGGAGCCAGCAAATAATACAAATATGGTGAATATGTTGTGAGTATTTGTCAGAATCGCGCTATTCGTTTTAATTGACTAAAGAAAATTATCTCGCAATAATCTCTATACTTTTGTGATGCAGGGACACTACATGTATGAAACATATCACGAGAAAATGGTCTCTAACGCATCTCTGATAAAACAGTTCTCACATCTGAATGCATAGCCACGCCTTAGCCAAATTTCAGTGATCGCTTCCTGATCACTACCTTCACTTTTACTTTTCATCCTCACCACGAAAACACGCCTATATAATTTTGACCCCTTGAACCCCACTTTTATATAGTAAAACTGGGGTTTAGAGAGTTAAACCTTATTTGTCTTATTTCTGCTCTAAAATATAGAGTGTGGCCTCTATATTTTGAGCAGAAATAAGAAAAATATCACAATTTGTCATCTAAAAATTTCGAATTTTCTGAGGTAAAGTTTAGAATGTATTTGAATAGGTGTGTTTTCGTAATGCTTTTGGTCGGTATGTTTGTTGAGGAGGATTGGAAACATACAGCGAGACTTCTATGGCTCGAACGCGATATCTCTATCTACCCATCACGTGAACAAGTCCGTGAAACGATCACCCCCTTAAACCCCACTTTATATAGAGAAAACTGAGGTTTACGAGGGCATTCACTAGTTTTTTTATTTCTGCCCCCAATACATAGGTTGTGGGTACTCGTTAGAGCCGCCTCAATGAGGCGGTTCTAACGAGCACCCAGAACCTATGTTTGAAGTAAAAATAACAAAAATATCACAGATTTTCATCAGAAAAGTAGCCATTTTAGAGATGTGAAAAGATGCACTATGTCGCACGTGTGTGTAATCGTAATACATTGCTTATTCAAACTCGTTCTTGTGTCTCTAGGAAAATCTTTCCAAAGCTCTAGATAACAAAAGCAGTGAAATTCTGCTATTAAGACCACCTAAAACTGATTAATTCTGATTTTGAAAGCATATTTAGGTTTCAGTCGTTCTTTCCTTGTGTTTTCTACACAGGTATTCTCTTGTTAACATTTCAAAAAGACGTCTAATTGATAACTTTTGACCAGTCTCAAAGTTGTACTTAATATAGGAATTTTATTTATTTTTTTCAAAGAAGATAAGACATGACATTTCATGCCCTGAAGATGATTCACATATAATGTCAAGCCTTATTTTCTCTGACCATTAATAAGAAAAAACATGTTTGTGTTTGGAAGATTGCAGTATTTTGGAAGATGTTATGCTATTGCATCTTGAAAATGTTTCTTGTATGTACTCATTAGAATCACCTCGATGAGGCGATTATGATAAGCGACACAACATACCATTGCATAGAGGAAAGTTATCTGTATTATATGCCCTTATCTGGTGCTATGATTAACACAAAGGGACTCGAACTACCACTGCCTAAAACCATCTCAAAAACACGCCTACATATTTCGACTCCCTTAAACCCGATTTTTATATTGTAACACTAGGGTTGTCAGGGGTGAACATTATTTTTCTTATGTTTGCTTATAAAGCTTCGTCGAGGCGGTTCTAACGAGTACCCACAATCTATTTTTTGAGGAGAAATATGAGAAATATCAGATTTTTGTCGGAAAATTTCAGTTTTAGGTGGTAGAATGTTCAATATATTTGAATAGGCGTGTTTTCCGAATGCATTTTTCCAAGTCCCAAAGATGTTTGAGTCATTGTAAATCGACCGTTTGTAACAGTGAAGGATTATGCATTTATAATATGCAATTAGGATCCCAGTTTCTCTGATACGGTTCAACTGCATTTCACATGGAACAAGACGACTAAAGCTAGAACTGCTATGTTACAACAGACTGTCGAATACAAAAAGGCATGCTGTGTTATTAAATAAGACACGTATGTAAAACATTTGTGTCATTTTGGAGGAAACGAAAACCACGTTTAAAATAAAGCAGGTTAGTATTAGTGCAAGTCATAAATATAGATATGGGCCCTGGTCATTGTATATTCAAGAACACATATTTTCAAATATGCTTGCACATAAATTTCAGTGCATATGCGCATCACACGAGAGACACTCACATTTGTTGTCTGTCTCTGCATATTTCATTTAAAGGAAAATGTGTTGAAAATTATGTGATATCGCATGGAAGGACTTAAATAGCATGGGAGGACTGAAAACAAACCTATTGATCAAACTTGCATATAAATGGATCAGTAATTTTAAGCATAAAACAAAATGACTGGCAGGATCGATGACTTGACTAATAAATACACATTTAAAAATGCTTATCTATCAAGGTCCCATACTCAAAGTCTTTTGATGTACGCACCTATCAGACCGATGCTGTTCTTAAACCACCTGTATCTATTTGCCTTTTGTAAATTGGTAATTTGCATCAATTAAGTCTTGAGCTTATGTCTTCATCAGTTAACTGCCCGAATTTGAATGACATTATTTTATTTAAAAAATATAAACTTCTTTTATTTTGATGTGCCTGCTCAATTAAAGCATGGCGCGATATAGGAGACCGGTTTCACGTCCGTTTGTCAATACGTAAACATTTGCGCCGACGCTAACTTTCACCATAATGTTTAAGTCCATTTCTCAAGAACCATAAGAGTCTTGCATCTAGGGATGACAACTTTAATGCAAGCATCCACATTTCACCTTGAGCTATAGTTCATGTTCACTGACTTTCCAAAAAATATTGCAAAAATTCTAACTTTCACCAAAATGTTCAAGTCCATTTCCCAAGAACTGTAAGTTCTTTATTAAATAATGACAACTGGTACAAATTTGCATCTAGGAACGTCCAATTGATGCAAGCATCCGTATTTGGCTTGGCCTACATTTCATGGTGATACGGCACGGACTTTGTGAACTATTGCGATAACGGTAGATTTTACCCTAATGGTCAAGTCCTTTTCTCAAGAACTATAATATACTTGGTATAAACTTGCATCGAGCGATGGCAACTATAATGCAAGCAGTCATATTTGACGCTGACTTTGTGCTCCAAAAGGCCTTCGTTAGAATTCGTGTTCTTAATTAACTTTCGCCTAAACGTGTTTCCTTCAAATGTGTTTTCGTTAAAATACTTTAATATGAAGCTGTGCGTTCTTGTCTAAGATCACTCTGATCTTGAACACTAATATCCCTTTACGGATTAAACCCTGCCAGCAAAGAATGTCAGTCAACATCCAGAAAGTGATCATGTCATATAGATGTAGTGTTAGTTTTTTAAATATTTCTCTCAGTAACAATTAGGATCTGTCAAGAGTTCTCTTTTCTGTTTCTTTGAGAAATATATTATCAAATCTCTATCTCTCTGTCTCTGTCTCTATCTCTCTCTCTCTCTCTCTCTCTCTCTCTCTCTCTCTCAGCATATGGGTACATTTGTTCTAAATCTTAAACGAAGCACAATACTGTACAATATGTAGGAATACTATCAAGAAAAATGTGTACCATTAGAGCAAGCGTGAAAGAAACTTAACGGGAGTGGATACATTTTCAAGTCGACAATCACTGAAAATATATGTTTGACATCCTTATCAACAGAAGTATGCTCTTTTCAGAAGCAAATATTTTCCCGTAGGGGTATACACAGCTTTTTCAGAAAGTTTATGTCCAGTGGAAAGCAAACAGGAAGTCCCAAAATGTTATCTTCTTTGTAAACTGGCACATGATATACCATGTGTATCCACTCCCCTTAAATAAAAAACTATTACTAAATATATATTATATCTCTTATACTACATACATGTACATGGTAATATTGACCAAGAAAGCAAGCAAATACTGCTACCAAATGTATCACAAAAGCTTCCTTTTTATGACGCTTAGTATCAATCACAACGCAGATAGTAAGAAGCAAAACGAGTAAACAGTGTAAGACTATGTAGGCAAAGAAGCCATTCCTTGCTACAGAAAAGGTGTAGCTTACATACAAGGCTGGTGTCGATATAATCCAACTTGCTGTTAGTGAAACAAATGGCTTACATGCTGTTAAGGAACTGATAATTGATTATTGAACAATTTAACAGATTTAAGAAAATGCAAAATTGTAATGTGGATCCTTGGCAGTGCAAAACATTACACCAGTTCGATATGGAATCTGAATACATCGAATATGTATATATAAAAGGGATGCTATCTGAAAACACACCTATATTAGACACTCTCGTGCATTACTCTAAAGAAAATTAGCATTTTTTCTGATGTTGATAGTTTCCTTTTTTGTACCCTTAGATTGGTTGTGTACGTTAGGAACATTGAGGCGGCTCCAACATGCATCAACAACCTACATCTTTGAGCAGAAATAGGAGAGCAATCACTCCCTTGATGTCCATATTGCATTTATAAATGGATTGACAAAGGCTTTCACCTTCATTCCATGGACATGTTAAAGCAATGTCAAAACCTCACAGAAGAACCCAGCAAGACAAGATTTAACATGCTGAGTCTTAATATCAGCAGATGATAATAAACATTTTATATCCAGGCCTTTTCTTGAAGAAACTTGTCCTGCTCATAAACATTGAAATTGATATTTAAATATTTATCTGCAGGAATAACATTTTCTCTACTAAATGAAGCATTTATAATCACCAGATTTTTTATATTAATTAACCCATTGCATGCGGGAAACCCCTAAAGGGGTACCTTGGCAAACAGTGCCAGCCCAGATCAGACGCCGCAGAACGCGATGGCTGATCAGGGCCTGAACTATTTGCTAACAGAATTTTCTGTCAAAACTAGAATAAAAACGAGAAAAAATAGACCTGACACCCCTTATATGACAAATGGACTTGTCCAACATATTGCAAATGAAGAGTCCACCAGTATATAATGGGTTAAATGTGCATACTCAATATGAGCATGAACAGTTTTGTAGTCTTAGTCGTAACTGTATTGATTCCTGATCATTGCCTTCAAGTCTATTAGGCCCAGTAGCACTGGGTGTATTTTAAACATTTTCCCTCTGAAAAAGCTGATAAAATCACTCCAAATGGTTTCCTCTGAGAACTCAGGATGACTGTGGAGTTTGGCAGGTGATTTTCATGGGTATTTTTTTATCTTATTCCATTTGAATGCAACGTACACTTTCGTTATAAAACCAACGTTTTACAAACTAGAAATGTGTCAACAGGACACGGATGCCCCAACCTGAAAGTAAGTTGATGTTAGCATTTGACAAATGACCGCTAAATACGTCCTTGACCGCACAGCTACTGGGTCATGCGTGCAACAAATTGTCTCATTATGGTTAACATTTCTGCCAAGTAATTGTCAGTTTCATCGAGGAACCAAAAAGATATTGAGCGGACACAAGAAAAAAAAACACTTTTCTTTACCTTTGACCTCAAAGTAAGACCTTGACCTTGGACGTACCAACGTATCGCCTCATGATGGCTAACATTTCTACCAAGGGATTTTCAAATCCATATTTACGTAGAATAACCGGACAAATTTTTCTTACATTTGACCTCTAAGTATGACCTTGACCCTGGAAGTACCAACCTGGGTCTTGCTCACGACACACCGTCTCCTAGTGGTTAACATTTCTACCAAGTAATTTTAAAATCCATCCAGAAATAAGAAAGTTATTGACTATGTTTACGTTTCGGACCCCTTTTTGACATTTGACCTCTAAGTACGACCTTCACCTTGGAGGTAGGGATCTGGGTTTTGCAAGAGACAGATAGTCTTATGATGGTTAACAATTTTGCAAAGTAATTTCAAAATCCACCCAGAAATAAGAGTTCTTGACCGTGTTTCTGTTTCTGATCTTTTTTTTTACCTTTACCTCTATGTAGGACCTTGACCTTGGAGGTACGGACCTAAGTTTTGCGTTCGACACTTCGTCTCATGATTGCTAGCATTTCTGCCATGTAATGTCAAAATTCATCAAGATATATTTGAGTTATTGAGCGTGTTTAAGTTTCGGACCCACTTTTTGACTTTGACCTCTAAGTACGACCTTGACGTAGTAGGTACGGACCTGGGTTTTAGGCGGGTCACATCGTCTTATGATGATTAATATTTCTGCAAAGTAATTTCAAAATCCATCTAGAAATAAGAAAAGTGTTGATCGTGTTTACGTTTCGGACGGACGACCGAACGAACGGAAGAACGAACAGAGAGATGCAACACTATATGCCCTTCCACCATTCTTCGAATGGCGGATGGTACTAAAAGGTATTTCTTCCTACCTATCCTACAAATTCAGTTTGCGAAGTGTCGCTTGAACTGTGTCAATAAGCCGGCTCTTAAAAGTTCCAAAAGCCATTGCTTTTGAGTAAAGCCATTGCTTTTGAGTAAAAACAGAGGCAGTTTATTCTTTTTTTTTTCTTTCTAGAACTAAATTTCAGTATCATCTGACGAAGTCCTACTTACCACCTGGAACAGCGCTAGGTATGCGTTAAGGGTATTATCGAAGTTGATCGGAGCATTCACCCATGTGTAGTTATATCCCTGCTCTTGCCTTTCCAAGCATTCGCTCTTGTTGTGAATTTCCGATGCATTGATCTTTATGAAAATTAAAAGAAAATATTTATTTATTAATGTGTTTTTTTTCTTTCATTCTTTTGGAGCTGAATAGTCCAGCCAGAGTATATAGGTCATATCAAGCCACACTTTTCCTGGACAGGTTAGTTTTAGGTTTAAGCAAAAACCTATAACTACCCTTTATATGAATTAGCGAAAGTATGTTACCGAATCCAACGGTGACTGAACCCGTGACCTACTGATCACCAGTCGGACGTGAATCCGATTGGGTTACTGAGGCCGTCTTTATCAAGGTGTGATGAACTGTTATCATCGAAGTAACTCATTATGAAAATACGCCCTTACAAATACATTGTAAAGTCTACCGCCGAAAGAACGAAATTTTTAGATGAAAAATTGGGATCGAGGCGGTTCTACCGAGTACCCACAATATGTTTTAGAGCGGAAATAAGAACAATAATGTTTACCCCTGTAAACCCCAGTTTTTCTATATAAAAGTGGGGTTCAAGGGGTTCAAATTTATATAAGCGTGTTTTCGTGATTCTGAAATTGGGCTTTCTGCTCCATGGAGAAATTATAAAGAATATGCCAAACTCATCCTCATTACAGGCATCACGAAAACACACCTATATAATTTTGACGCCCTGAAACCCCACTTTTATATAGTAAAACTGGGGCTTACAGGGTAGCATTTCTTGTCATTTATTTCCAAAACATAGATTGTGGCGGTTCTAACGAGTACCCACAATCTATGTTTTGAGCAGATATACGAAATATATCAGAATTTTTATCTGGGCATTTTAATTTTTTGATAGTAAAATGTTTCAATATATTTGGATAGGCATGTTTTCGTAATGAAGGGCTGATTCTGGCGAAAGTATGTGAACTGTTGACGTTAAGCGCAAATCCTTGGCAAGCGAAATGTGTGTTAAGTTTAACAGACCATCTCCAAATTGACTTAATAGCGGTTTATATCCAAACTATCAAAACAAATCCTTTGTGTTAAAACTTGTAAAATTCGTAACCATCACGAAAACATGTCTATATAATTTTGACCCCCTCGAACCCCACCTTTATATAGTAAAACTGGGGTTTGCAGGGGTAAACCCTATTTTTCTTATTTCTGCTCTGAGATATAGATTGTTGGTACTCGTTAGAACCGCCTCGATTAGGCGGTTCTAACGAGTGCCCCCCATCTATATTTTGGGCAGAAATAAGACAAATATCACAATTGTTCATCCTAAAATTTTCGTATTTTTTTTTTTTTTTTTTTTGTTTGCTAAAAAAACTACACTGTATTAGTATAGGCGTGTTTTCGTAATGATTTCTTACTGATTGACGAAAGTGTATGAAACTGAATGTGCTTATATAAAATTAAAATTTGGATGGTTTAAGTATATATCATTGGCACGTGGCCGAAGGCCGAAGCCAATACAGCTGCCCGAGGACCTGTAACTGGGACAATACGAATTTACTTGATTAATGACAATTTTAGTAATTGACACCATTGAAAACATGATTACTGATTTTTTATCTCAGTATCAATACGGATGACCTCCGAACAATACAGGATAGTCAATTAATAAATTAAGATATTAATGCATCTTTATTACTGTGTAAAAGATCTTTTGTTGATGAAAATTTGTGAACGATTACCTAGTTTCAGCTACAAAAATAGACAGTTGATGTTCTCTTTAAAATGCTCAGTAAATAAATATTACTGAATGGTTGCTGATAACCCGAGTATTTTTTTTCTCAGAACAGGATAATTATGCTCAAACAAGGCTGAAGAGTGATCTGCTAGCGTCTGAGAGAAATATCATCACCAAAACACGCCTATATAATTTTGACCCCCTCGAACCCCATTTTTATATAATAAAACTGGGGTTTACAGGGGTATGGACTATTTTCCTTATTTCTGCTCCAAAGTAAAGATTGTGGGTACTCGTTATAACCGCCTCATTGAGGCGGCTCCAACGAGTACCCACAATCTATATTTTGAGCAGAAATAAGAAAAATATCACACTTTTTTTTCCTAAAATTTTCATTTTTTCGGTGATAAAGGTGGACATGTATTTGTATAGGCGTGTTTGCGTAATGAGTATTCCTGTATTGCTCTAGTGTGAGGAGTATATGGCGATTTGTTCACCCGAGTTTGTGCAATTTTACCTTTCGGGGGTAAATAAATCGTCATATGCCCCTCACACAAGGGCAACAAAACTTTTACTATAGGCTAGCGAAGATTCTATCAGCGAATGCACTTTGAGAAGTGACATCAGTATTGTATTATATTGTAAAGTTTAAGCATTTTACGTCCGCTACGGTCAGGCGCGTTAGCAATGCCCCACAACAGGACGTACAGTTTGAGTGTTTCTGGGCTGCAAAACGTGGAAGATTCAGTGAAATGTGAATCATGCTGAACTCTAAGTAAAGAAGAAGAAGCACCGTTATTTTGAATTTTGAACGCCAGATCGAAAATGAGCATAAAACTGCAGAGCAAGCAATGCCAATTCCGGCTGCGAATCGATATTTCTCTGTCTCACCCGAGAGCATACTAGTTCATGTTGCTCTCACTTAGGGCCGTGTGTTTGGCTTTGGACTGGCTACAAATGAAGAAGCCTTGCAAACCCATGTTATACTGGGTTTTCGAATGTGCGGCCCTGAGTTTGACATCAGAAGAGATGATAATTTATGGCCCTGCGCGTGGCATGCTCTCATCCAATCAGAATTCTGGAATAGCTTATGAATAATAAAGAAGTATAACACAATATCATAATTAACTCTTCCCAACGCGTGGCACGTCGCATACCTGTGAGGCAGTTCGATCATCGACCATACTATGGTAGCGGAAGTCAAACTGCGATGTTCTTTCACCGGTGTGATCGAACAACCTCTGGTAGACCTTTGGTAAACAAACATGGCGGCCCCCATGTCACGATTGGAATTTTCGGACGACGAGGAAGATCACCATTTTGAACACCGCAGAAATAGCAGTGCCCATTCTATCTTTTATATTGTGCATATTTTACTCTTTTTTTTTACAAATAAACATGCTTTAACAACACTTAAAATGTGTATTTTCCTTGGGCCAACAGATTTTCTTACTTTTCGTAGCCATCTTGTACACTGTTTACCAGAGAAACCAATGCTTTAGTCTGGTTGGACCAGAGTGACGTCACGACTTTCCCGCCATGCTACCAGCTGAGTTCGATCACATTTTGGTTAACCACTGCTTAACCATGGTTAACGACGGTTCGTGATCGAACTACTTCTGTGTCTTTTATTCTGAACTTTGTTGCAAATTGCTTTTGATAATTAATGTATTTAGTTCGCCTAGATCGGTAAAATACTGAATGTATCCGACTCTCTATATTCAAATTGGCATTGAAACTTCATTTACTCAAAGACCGATGGTTCGTTTACCATGGCTTATTCGAATTCGTTCTTAAATCTCTGGAAACTTGTTCATTTAGCTCCCGATATAAATTAACCCTTTTGCACTGAATGGAATCGTCCTCATTATATACAGAATGAGTCCATTTCAAAATTTAGGTTGTGTTTTTCTTCAAAATGTATTTGGAAAATGGCTGACCTTTTTGCAAACAGTGTAGGCCATGATCAGACGCCGCGTTCTGTGGCGTCTGATCTGGGCCTGCACTGTTTGTCAAACACCCGTTTTGAGGTTTCTGGTACAATATGAGTTTAGGGACAATTGGGGGTGGCTTTTGATATCATATCTTGAACATGTTTGTTCGAGTACTCATTAGAATTGCTTTGGTGAGGCGATTCTGATATAACAAACTGTTCATTTATTTCTTAGATCGAAAATATTGTCCCATGTCATCGCGAAAACAGGCCTATACTTTTATAGAGTAAAACTGAGGTTTACAGGGGTATATATTTATTTCTTTTTATTTTGTGAGCAGAGTTATACAAAAATATATCAGAAGTTTTTATCTGAACAGTTTTCGTTTTTGATGGTATAATTTTCAATATACTTGAAAAGGTATGTTTTCGTAATGATGCTTCCTTAAAGATTGCTATGTTTAAGAAGCAATTGGGCATGGCTATAAGTTCTCTCAAAATTAGTTACAGCACCCACGAACACCTGGCGGTTGGAACCACCACTATTGCATAGAACAAATTTTCTATGTACCAACATCATGTGAACAAGTCCGTGAAATGAACACCCAAATAGAGAAACTTGGGTTTACAGGGGTATACATTATTTTTTATTTCTGCTCCAAGACATAGGTTGTTGGTACTCGTTAGAACCGCCTCAAAGAGGCGGTTCTAATTAAGGTGTAACTATACCAAATTTAGTGACACAGAGGCCTTTCTGATATTTAATCTTCATCAGTGTGTCTAAACCCCAACGTTTTGATACCGAAACGGATGATGGACAAGACCCGGCAAACACAGCACATCCCCCTCCGAGCACACACCGACCGACCAGTTCATGAGACATGTCAGCTGGAGGCATCAGGCAAGAGACACCCGATCCAGATAGGCGTCCCCCACCGAGCCAACATCAGCAAACATGGCCCACGCTCCACTGAAGTCCCGGGCATCAGGAAGGAGATGTCCAAAGTAGCGAGACTTGCAAAATTTAAAATATAACAAAACGTGGTAACCAGATCAGCTAAGATACATGTTAGAAATTTATACTGCAAAAGTTAAAGATATAATACAGTTATTTAAATCAGTACTTGAGTGTGACGTCAACACCGCAGTATTAACCCCAGCACTAAGGAACTGATACTGAGCACCCACATCCTGTGTTAGGTGTATAAATAAGAAAACTATCACACATTTTTATCGGAAAAGTAGCCATTTTGGAGATGTTAAAAATGCACTATGTCGCACGAGTGTGTTGTCGTAATGAAGGTGTTCAAGCCATTTACGGTTCGACTGTAAAACGATGTTTCATATAAGCAGCACACTTTACAAATATATTTACCTTATCACCATTTTCATCAACACATTTATAGAACTTTCCAGCAAACATCTGCACACCGACGATCCCAAATATCAACCAGAAGACGAGACATACAATAAGTACATTGGCTATAGATGGTATTGCTTTGATCAAGGCATTGACAACCACCTAAAATTATATGAATAACAAAATATGAGCCCAATCATACGAAAAAAAAAATGTCTTCGAGATTTGCAGTCGGGCAACATCTGGTCAGCAAGGTCGTGTAATTAACAGCCCTCTAAATACCACTTTATGTAGAGAAACATGTGGTTTACAGGGGTGGGTGGGCGTGATGGTATTCATTATTGCTTTGATAATGCTCAAAAACATAGATTGTTGGTACTCGTTAGCCCAATATTTTGATTATATAGAAGAAATTTATCGAAAATTTTCATCTAAAAATTCTAGTTCGAGATTTAAGAAAGACGCCATTTTAGCAAACGGCAGCATTTTTTTAATGAGATACAATACGGCCTGTTCGTTCAGCTTTACAATTTTATTTATTAAAACTGGGGTTTCCAGGGGTAAACCTTATTTTTCTTATTTCTGCTCTAAAATATAGATTGTGGGTACTCGTTAGAACCGCCCCGATGAGGCGGTTCTTAAATGTGCCTAAAATATAGATTGTGGGTACTTTTTAGAACCGCCCCAATGAGGCGGTTCTAACATGTGCCGTCAATCTATATTTTGATCAGAAATAAGAAAAATATCACAGTTTGTCTTCTGAAAATTTTCATTGTTTCGGCGGTAAAATTTTCAATGTATTTAAATAGGCATGTTTTCGTAATGTGTTCAGTGCTGTGTGGTAGCGATAGAACGTCTCCCCGTACTTTATCAGCATGCAGTTTTATTAAATTAACAAATCCGTATAACAAACAGCCTTGTAAACCTAACTATATACAGTGAAACTTCGATGGCTCGAACTCCTTTGCGACCAGGAAAATTTGTTCGAGACAGGGATAGTTCGAGCCACTAACTGCCATGCCAGTGGCATTATACTTACATTAAATGATGTGTATGATGTGTGTACTCATTTGAATAGCCGTATCGAGACGATACTAATGAGTACACAGAATATATTTTCTTATAATGAAATATCTTCTTAAATCCTAACCACGAAAACATACCTATATAATTCTGACCCCCTTGAACCCCACATTTATAAAGTAAAACTGTGGTTTAAAGAGGTAAACCTTATTTTTTTATTTCTGCTCTATATTTTGAGCAGAAATAAGAAAAAATATCACAATTTTTCATCTCAAAATTTTCATTTTTTCGGCGATAAAGGTTGCAATGTATTTGTATAGGCATGTTTTCGTAATGTACCTAACAATATATATTATCAGGACCTTATCAGAATGCTCTAGGTGTTCAAACATGCGTTTGAATCAGCCATGGTAAACGAGCCATCGATGTTCGAGCCAGAGAAGTTCCACTATATAGAGAAAACTTGGGTTTACAGGGGTATATATTTTCATTCTTATTTCTGCTAAAATCACGGATTGTAGATACACGTTAAAACCACCTAAGTGAGGCGGTTCAAAAGATCACCAACAATCTGTGTTTGGGTAATATTTAATTGATTGATTAATTGATTGAAGGTTTAACGTCCTTGTCAACACTATGTAGATCATTTTGGAGACGTTGCTTCCAATTTTGAGGAACTTTTACACGACATTGAGATGAAATGTGTTTGGGTAAGAAATAAGAAACATATGAATATTTTACATCATAAAAATAACGATGTTGGAGATATGAACGAATGCCTATGTCACACGGGTGTGTTAGCCTGTTGATATTTTATTTCTTTAGGAATCGAAGGCGTCGAACCAATTCCGGGTCTTAATAATTAATACGTGACTTTTGGCAGAAACTAGCTGGTATAGCCCAGAAAACTCTTCTTCCTGTGTGTGCATTCTTTGCTTTCGAAGGCAGCCTAAATACCTTTATTTTATATTTCTTAATTTTCAGAAGATTCCCTCTGTTATTTTCTTACATACCTTCGAATACAGTTTCATGGTTAATCTTAGGATCGACTGGCTTTTGCGCTCCTTATTATTGCTAAAATGCATGTTTTGTACTAAAATTAGGGAAATGGAAACCTTTTATATCGGAATCATGTTTACAGGAAAACAAATCAGAAGTTTTGACAAACATTACCTTTTTAAACATTATGGAAAATGTGTCTTCCCAGTCTCTTAAGTTTGTAACAGAAACGGTTCGTAGTACTATGACCATACGAGGAAGACTGAGTTGTTGCATCTAGCCAGAATAAATGTTGTAATGACGTACAAAATAAACAATTTAAAACGAAAAAAAAACATGTTCTTTCGGAACGGGGCTACACTTACAGAAATGAATTTGCCCCTGAGGGGAGAAAATTCTTTCTTTTAAGAGCAGCGCCATGTGGCATGGAAAACAGAAGATTTATATTTTTGAGTATCTAATGTAACACTTACCCTCATTCCTTCCCACCGAGAGACAGCTCGGAGAGGCCTCAAAGCCCTTAGGGTTCTCATAGCTTTAAAGGCACCGACTTGGTCCATACCAACTGACGCTGCACCAATCATAATGATCGATATCTGAAAAGGACAAAATTGTATTTTATCTGTGGAGCCAGTCGATTTTATCTGTGGAGACAGCTCGGAGAGGCCTCAAAGCCCTTAGGGTTCTCATAGCTTTAAAGGCACCGACTTGGTCCATACCAACTGACGCTGCACCAATCATAATGATTGATATCTTAAAAGGACAAAATTGTATTTTATCTGTGGATGCATATTGTTTTCCTCATTTGTGCTAAAAAAACAGAGATTGTGAATCATCGTAAGAATGTTTTCATCCAAATAGAGATAAGAAAGCCGCCATTTTAAAGCACGAGCGTGGTATCGCAATAAACCCATTTTCATAATGCCCATAAAAGAACAGAGGCATCGTTAACCTATGAATGCAAGATAACTGTATTAAAAACTTAAGTTTCCCATTTTCAATTCAGTGTAATCGCTCGCTGATGGGTCGCCGTAAAACGAAATTTCCGACTATAAAACCGCCGATTTACCTCCCCAAATGACAATTTTAGTTAGCCCCTAGATATACCTACGCTATCCAATCAGACGTCGCGTAACATTCGCAAGTGTAGTATAATTACTATTTCTTGTATTGTAAACTCATGAGTCATTTCCCTTAAAGTAGACTCTACTGACAAGAATAGCAAAACATTTTAGCACGAGTTGTCATTCCCTGAAAGTGTATACTTACAAGGACAATGATAAAGTCAAGCCAACACCAAGCGTCAGTGTAGTACTTCTTCCAACCAAAGGCAACCCATTTGATGAGCATTTCAAGGATGAAAACAACGGTGAAAACTTTGTCCATGTATTTCAGTATGTCTTTGAGGATCGGACGATTGTCCAGGTGAATATCTTCTAAAGCCTAAAACATGGAACACATTTATAAATACTGTTCATGATTAACCCTAAAAGCGCATATCAACCATCAGACACGGCAGCCTCAATAAAAGCGCCTATCAACTAGCAGACACGTCGGCCTCGATAGCGCAGTGGTTAATGCGTTCGAATTATGATCGAGAGGTTGTGCGCTCGAATCCGGCCACCGGTATCGAGGTGTGTCATTGGGCAAGACACATAATGACACTGCCCCACTCCACCCGGATGTAAATGGGTAGCAGTGGTGTAAAAGCCACTGCCTCTCTCTCGCGCGCGAGTGAAAACACCAGGATTGGGTGTTCGAGAGTGATCCAATAATTTGTAGCTTTCATCGCAATCGAACTAGATTAAATTAGTATAAACTAACTAGCAGACAACATTCACGAAGTTTTCACTTTCACTTATTTCTCAAAGGAAATAAGGCTTGAAATTGTGTGTGAATTGTCCGACTGATATGAAACCTACTTTTTTTTCAGAAAAAATGACATGATGTTCACAAGTCCGTGTAATAAACACCCACTGTAAAGCCCTCTTTATATAGAGAAAACTTTTTTTGCATGGGTATTCGAGATTTTTGTCTTATTTCTGCTCCAAGACACAGGTTGTGGGTACTCATTAGAACTGCCCCAATAACAAGCAATCAAGCGATTTTAACGAGCACATAAATCTATGTTTTGAGTATAACATCACGAAAACACGCCTATATAATTTTGACTCCCTTGAATCCCACTTTTATATAGTAAAACTAGGGTTTGCAGGGATAAACCTTATTTTTCTTATTTCTGCTCTAAAATATAGATTGTTGGTACTCGTTCGAACCGCCTCGATGAGGCGGTTCTAACGAGTACCCACAATCTATATTTTGAGCAGAAATTAGAAATATATCACAATTTTTCCTCTAAAAACTTTCATTTTTTTCAGCAATAAAGGTTACAATGTATTTATATAGGCGTGTTTTAGTTTATACTAATTTATTTTAGTTCGATTGCGATGAAAGCTTTAAGCTTATTGAATCGCTCTCGAACACTCATTCCGGGTGTTTTCACGCACGCGCGAGAGAGAGGCAGGGGCTTTTACACCACTGCTACCCATTTACACCTGGGTGGAGTGGGGCAGTGTCATTACGTGACTTGCCCAAGGACACACCTCGATACCGAACTAGGCGTGTTTTCGTGATGATAAGAATAATATCACGAAATTTTCATCAGAAAATTAACACTTTTGGAGATACGAAATAATGCGCTGTGTCACACGAATGTGTTATTGTAGTGCAAAAAAATCACATTGTCATCCACTGTAGAATTTTCATTGGGCTTTAACGCTTATACCGTTGAACATTATAACCCTACCTTTGTAAACAGTTTAGATCCAGATCAGATGGTTTCGATGCCATTTGACCAGGATCTACACTGTCATTATGTTTATTAATTATTGTATATTAAGTAATTCGATTGGTTGATAGTCAGAATTTTTTACATGGGACTTAAGCTGTTATCACGCTGAACATGATAATCACTACCTTTGAAAGCTGTGTAGATCCAGATCAGATGACCATCTGATCCGGAACTTGACTTTTTGCTGTTCTTTTTATGATTTGAATGTATATATTGTACTTAGTAATTTGATTGTTTGATAGTCAGGATTTGGTGCGGCTAAATAAATTTATTCAGCAGGATAAGGATTAACAGAAAGTCCCGACAGTTGTCTCCCTTTAAAAAATGGCGGAAAAATGTCCTAGGTGTTCTCATTCCCCTCAAAGGACACGCTATACTACATGTATCTTTTATCCTAATCCAATTTTTTTTTTGTTTTGATAATTTCATTATTTCGAAGAGATCGTTTATCAGAGTGGTCGAAAGCAGGAGTGTCCGGAAAAAACAACCGTACCCCCTGTTGCAGAACTTGGCATCTCACATGTGACCCCAAGCTGGGCTCGATCCACAGCGGTGTTGGCGCCCTTACCCACTAGGCCACGAAGGCCCGTATCAACTGACTTTCTAATGAAATTTGACACTTACGAGAGCCAAACTACTTGTTACGATCATTGTGATGATAAATGTCTCGAAGTATTTATGCTGAGTGATTTTGTAGGTAAAACATCGCAGAGCCCACCATTTTGCGCCAAACGCAGACTGTTCAACCACTGCGCAACAACCACACTTCTTCTTGAGAATATTACAGAAACAATCATCCGGATATTCAGCAAACTCTACGTCAACCTCGTTGATTTCCGGCTCGCCGTCGGCGTCGACTTTACGTAAACTCTGAGTCTCGGCGTCATCTGATATTGTGGAAGCATCAGACTCAGAACCCAGTTTTCCTTTTTCTGAGGCCCGACTGGGTGTTCTGGTAGAGGGTTCAGATAACTGAAATGAATAAAAGGACAGGAGCCAGTTGTTCAAAGCATCGTTAGCTTAACGAGCTCGTTAGTGGTCATATTGTTAAGTGTTCTAGCAAGTACAATATCTAAAATTTTGGTATTTTTGCAGAAAAAATGTGAGCAGCTTTTGCATATGCAAAAGCTGCTCACATTTTTTCAGCAAAAATTTTAGCATATTTGCCATATTTATTGATCAATGTTTTAACGATACGTTAACTAACGACGTCGTTAGTTTTGAACAACTGGCCCCAGATGATTTACTCTAAAAGCACTGACAAAATTCCAGAGCAGACTTTCCTTTTTTATCTTTAGACACAGTTAGGCATTAAATTTCATGAAAATCGATAGTGTTCTTTAGGGGCTACCCGATTAAATTTTCTTTTTACTATTTTTTGGGATAATTCTGCATTTACTTGGAAAGTATCTGCCGCACCTGTCCTGACATCACACACCTATGATTCATTGGTAAACCTGCCCAACTGTGCACCATTTTAACATGGCATTTTTCAGAACTTCCTTTCCGTTGCTCACAAACTATAGTGAATATGTTTTCATAAAAATGGCACAAAATTATAATTATAAGTGTTTGCCATTGAAAATGGTAACTTTTTGACAAAATGTGAATAATATTTGTTGCTTCCCAGGTGTTTCAGATTTTCAATGGTATGTTGTATCTAAATATCAGACAAATTGATGCAAATAAATAAAATTGCATTTACATTTGCATTGCGAATCATTTTTGTTTACAGGTTTCTGTTTTAAGCATTTTTTTATGTTGACTACATTCCAGTGATATAATTTTCATAGCAACAGCTGCACAAGTGGTACAAGAACTACTAATATGTAGCAAATATACTGACTCTTGTAAAAGTCAGTGCTTGTAGACTATGCGCTGTTCTACATCATGGTCTAACTACAAACATGTTTAAGCTTGATCGGATGTAAACTGTATGATGAATTAGCCGGAAACAAAAAGTTTTGCAGACATTTTCAAAGCGGCATAGTACTGCAAATATTTGGGGGAACTGTAACCTCCAAATTGTATGCGATGCTTCACATATCCACACCATGGTGTAACAATTTGCTAAAATTCGCGTTGATTAGGTGTAAACAATACGAGGAGTTAGCCAAAAATTTAAAGAAAATTCTCAAAGGGGCACAATTCTGGTAATATTTGGTAGAATGTTTTTTATGTTTGTTTGAAATGAGGATTTAAGTCCCCGTCAACGTTATTTAGATCATTTTGGAGGCGTTGCTTCCAACTTTGTGGGACTTTTACATGACATTGAGATGAAATGACATTTAAAGTCCTGCCGCCAAAAAACCAATATGGTGTGTATGCAGGGATGGTCCGATTCGCACTACTTTTTCTGGGCAAGCTTAGACCTTCTAAGGGTTTACCAGTACTCATAGGCGGTCGGTTTCAGCTCTTTACTGAAGCACCGTGCAGTTAAACCTATTTCTCCAAGCCCCGGTCGGCGAGGACCCTTGGTAGAATGTAACCTCGAAACAATATGCGCCACTCAAACTCGGGAGTTACTAAGTTTCACCCGGAATAAAAGTAAACTGTAGGAGGAGTCTGCCCGCAACGAAACGTTAACAGAAATTTTATGCAACTCTGCTTATGTTAGGTAACCGTCCACCAAACATAAGCAGAATTATGCAAATCTGTTTATGTTTGGTGGGCAGTTACCTCCAAATATATAGACACTCCTCTATATCATGGTATACCTATTACTACGTTTCAGCTTGATTAGATTAAACTACCGTAAGAGTAAGCCGGAAAACGACAGTACTTTTCTAAGTGGTATAACTGGTAATTATATATTTGATGTACTGTATTTTTGTAACAATATGCGCTCTCCCACATCACTGTCTGACAAAAAAAACAAGTTTCAGCTTAATCGAATGTGAATTGATAGAGTACAGCTTTTTTCAAAGAGGCGTAACTCTGCCAAGGTTTGGTTGACTGTAGCCTCGAAACAATATGCGTTGCTCAATTTCATGCTATAATTATTTATTTGGGGCGGTTGTGTGGCAAAGGTGACGTTACCTTGCATAACTGAGGTGTGCAACTGATATTGGCTTACAACTGGGTAAGGCTTGCTGTGCGTGCAGCAGGTAAGGGTAGAGGGGGATGTTGTTACCTCCCTTGTTTCTACAAGTTCATTTATTTTCTTATTCTTCTCTGTCACTAACTTGCATCTCCTCTACTATCTCTTCTATCTCTTTTCTTTCTGTTAGACGACATAAAATGACCCACAAGGGCTTACGTGTCGTTAAACCCATCAATCAATCAATGAAAAACTATTTATTAAGTTTCAGCTTGATTGGAGGAGTTATCCGGAAACGAAAAGTTTAAAGAAATTTTCATAGGTGCATTAATCCCCTAGTATTTGCCGGACTCTAACCTTAAAATAATATGCGCTGCTCCAAACCATGGTCTAACTTTAATGCAAGTTCAATGTTGATGGGTTGTAAACTATAGGAGTAGTTAACCAGAAACGAAAATGTCTACGGATATACAGACAGACAGACAAACTAACACTATACCCGTTAACATAATACGTCCCGTTTATCCAAAATGAGAAATGGGGAAATTGCTTCCCAAGCACGCTTGGTGCATATCAAACAATTCCAAGACAATAAGAAATGACAAAGGAAATAACTTGTTTTACTGAACGTGACTAATTCTACACATATTTGCTTAATTTATCTTGTCGTCAACAGAATGCACATACAAAGTAGAAGTAAAACAAAGATCAGGAATCGATACAATTAACTTACTCCACCCATCAAAGACTCCAAAGGGAAAGAAACACAAACATGAAGCGATCAGACCATAATGGAAACCTAAACAAAGGAAGGCCATAAGGACAGTTACTTTCCCACAAAATGGCAAAATGGCCATCCAAAATAAAAAGACACAAGTGATACTCATAGTAAGTAACAAACAACAATATAAATAAACCGCAACAGAAGAACCGCATTGGAACGGTCAGTGGAAAGAATTCCACTGGGGGGCTTAAACCGATTTTACATGGCCATAATCCTCGCCCTTACCTCTGTCGCGGTATACACTAATTTTGTTTAGTCCGCATTAAGGCTTCATAACTCATCAGTGTAACATCTCCGAGAACATACAAATAAAAAAAAACTACAGAGATGAAACAAGGTTGAGGACTCGACAGCATACAACAACAGAATTGCTGGAGCAAAAGAAAACCAACAGTTAGACTCCGAGGGGCCCGACCAAAGACGGAGCATCAGGCGCCAAACAAAATAAAGAATACTAAAATAAATAAAATTCCATTTATGTTTTTACGCTGGAACCGTCATATAATCTTAAGCCCGACCCAACGGTGTGCAATCAAAGAGGGAAGCAAAGTTGTCAACCGTGACTGGGTTAACCACCATGCATGCAGTCTGTTTTATAACATTTATGTTGTACCCAAACTTTATATATCGACGAACGATTTTACGAAATTGGGTACTAAAGTCATTACAAGCATGTATTTTTCTAAATTTATATACTAAGTCACCATAGAATTCGGGTTCCGATAGGCCTTGTTGCAGAAGTGTTTTAAGTCAAACATTGAATTTTGAAACAAAATCAGAATGACGTCTATAAAACTTAGAAAAGGCTTTACGTACTTCATGCGGACTGAACAAATGATTTGTCTAAATCGCGGCGGAGGTGGGGGCGGGGATTGTGGCCGCTTGGGGTCGATTTGAGCCCCCAGTGACCGTTCCAATGCGGTTCTTCTGTGGCGATTTATTTATGTTGTTGTTTGTTACTTACTGTGTGTATCACTTGTGTCTTTTAATTTTGGATGGCCATATGGCCATTTTGTGGGAAAGTAACTGTCCTTATGGCCTTCCTTTGTTTAGGTTTCCATTATGGTCTGGTCGCTTAATGTTTGTATTTCTTTCCCTTTGGTGTCTTTGATGGGTGGGGTAAGTTAATTGTATCGATTCCCGATCTTTGTTTTACTTCTACTTTACGTAGTTTATGATACCGATACCCCTGATTAAGAAGTTTAGCAGTTAATAATTTATTACGAGTGTTGAAGTCGGATACATGACTAGACACTCTAGCGAATCTAAACCGCCTTAGATATTTACCATTATCAATGCAATAACCTTATAATACAACCAGTTTCAAAAGTTCATGAATTTTACTTACCATTCCATCTGGTGTGTCAACATCAAAGCCTGAAATGTTAAAGCAAACGTGATACAAAAAGTTCATCAGCTATGAATTTTCTTGTCGTCAATAGAACGTATACACATATCGCCATACAGCAAAGCTCATTTAGTATGGATTTGCGTGTTACACAAATAAATAAGTGAAATGGTTGGAATATATAGGTCGCCTCCATCGAAAATGTGATTTAGGACGTGTGCGCCTCGGATCCGCGCATTGCGATTAGATGTTCCACTATCAAGAAAAGTTTTAGTTTGAATGAGAACAACTATAAGAAACGTGTATATTATATAAAATTTTCAATGACAATTCATGGACATTTTTCTATATAACTTTCACTTTTTCAGTTAGGCTTCCACATTAATATATCCAAAACCATATTTTTTGGAACAGTGCCGTATATTAGGAAAATACGCCTATACAAATACATTGTAAACTTTACTTCCGAAAAACAAACATTTTAAGATGAAAAATTATGATATTTTTCTTATTTTTGCTCAAAATATAGATTGTGGGTACACGTTAGAACCGCCCCATCGAGGGGGTCCAAAAGAGTACCAACAATCTATATTTGAGAGCAGAAATAGGAAAAATAAGGTTTACTCTTTAAACCCCAGTTTTACTATATAAAAGTGGGGTTCAAGGGGGTCAAAATTATGTAGGCGTGTTTTCGTGATGAATAATCTCACATTTCTTTCACCGATGTTTCAACCGATCATTGGTTAACTGTACATACGGCGGCAAGTCAATAAGTAACCAGCCTATCCCATTTCCAATTAACCGAGACAACCAAGATTTTCATACCTTGTTTTAATACATGTTTTAGGCACGAGGGCAAAAAATGGAGCCTTATCGTGTCATTCACTCCTAAGATATTAAACGTTAAATATGGCTAGCGATGCAAAAGCAAGCTTTTCGTCAAAAGTTGAGCACCGTGCTGTAATTCGTTACTTGTATTTGAAAGGTAAAACAGGTCAGGGTGACCTGTGTTTATGGGTCTTTTGCATAATCGTATGCACAAGTTAAATTCTGGGTGTGGTGGTGGGTGGGTGGGTAATACGCGGTAGAACGTCTTTAGAAGACGAAACCAGGTCTGGACGCCCCTAAAGAAATGTGTAACAAAGTACAGGATCTGGTGTACTCTGATAGGCGAATTTTAAGGTGGAAGAAATAACGAATGCATTGCACATTTCATATGGTAGCGTTCTACCAATTTTACATGATCGCATGGGTATGCGCAAGCTAACGGACCATTGGGTCCCAAAATCCCTTAGCGACGAGCAAATGGCAATCAGAGCACCAGCATACAGCGCATTGTTGAAGCGGTTTAGGTCAAAGGAAGATGATTTTCTTTCACGTCTGGTATGAGCCAGAGAATAAAACTCAGTCGCCAGGTAGGGCCGGGATCTCCGAGGCAAAAGAAATTCAAAACACAACCCTCAACTGGCAAGGTGATGGCAACTGTATTTTGGGACGCACAAGGCATTATTATGTTGGATTTTCTAGCAAAGAAAAGTACAATAACATGCGCGTATTATGCAAATCTGCTCGAACAACTGGGAACTGCGATCCGTGAAAACGCCGAGGTAAGAATCGTTCTTCCCCCGAATCATTAGAGATTGGAATGCCCTTCCCGATTCGATCATATCCACTGCTGAAGGTGCAGAGGATAGTGTAGCTACATGTAGGGACTAACTTTCCGTATCCAAGGTCCTGGTGTATGAATGCCATTTGACTTGTCACCAGTAACAGTTTTGATTCGGATTCTGAGCACCATGCAGCACATCACGAAACACACACCTATATAATTCTGAACTCCTTGAACCCCACTTTTATATGGAAAAACTGGGATTTACAGGGACAGACCTTATTTTTCTTACTTCTGCTCTAAAATATAGATTGTGGATACTCGTTAGAACCGCCTCGTTGAGGCAGTTCTAACGAGTACACACACTCTATATTTTGAGCAGAAATATGAAAAATATCACAATTTTTCATCTTTCGGTGGTAAAATTTACAATGTATTTGTATAGGAGTGTTTTCGTAATGCAAATCTATTTCGCAAAGCCCGATGTGCAGGGCGTCCATGTTGGTATGGTCTGAGTCTAAACAGGGATTGTAATTGGCATTACAATTTACAAAATTCAAAACCAAACAAATAACAGGCTAAACTAAGTAAAAATGTAATGCAAATAAGACAAGGGAAAATATCAGACAAAACAAATGCATTGTATTGTTAGTGTTAGATAAAGGTGAATGTCCCATGCAGGCACTGAGCAGTGATATACCAAAGTTTGGTTACCGTGGTTTCAATAGTCTTTCAACGTTCATTTCATCAAGTTGACAAGTCCGTGTAATGAACACCCCTCTAAGCCCATTTTATATAGAGACTGAGGTTTACTAGGGAAAACTTTATTTTTCTTATTTCTGCTCCAAGACATAGATTGTGGGTACTCGTTAGAGCACTCAAAACCTATGTCTGTAGTATAAATGAGAAAAGTCTCACATTTTTTCATCAGAAAATTTACATCTTCTGAGGTATGAAAGACTGCACAATACCACATAGATGTTTTATCCTAATGAAACACCGGGTGCCTGCAGGGTAAGTTCTTAAAATGACAAATGAGCTGACGCACGAGAAAACATACAGAACATGTGTGATCAGCGAGGACATAGAATCCACACGGTCTAATCAAAGTCTTCATTTTTTCTCCGCAGATCCTATAGGTCTTCTATGGCACCAGGGCTATTTAAATAGCAACAATAGAAGACTTACTTGAGAGGCTGTTTTGAATCTTGACTGATATACAGCTTCAATTACGGAGGCGTAACACGGATAATTAAGTGATTTTTTCTTATTTCTTCATAAAAACATACGTTGTTGGTACTTGATAGAATAGAACCACAACATATACTTCTGACAAGAAATAAGAAAAAAATATCCCTTAATTTTCTTTGTTACGCCCCCTTATCTGGAGATATGCGTAGTGATTCTTTGTAGGTTTTGTCGTGTTTCGGCTCAAATAAGGATTGAAAAGAAACCTGTTTTAGTGGTGGGTGTAATGTGGCCATTCTCTTCATGTGGTAGGTCACACACATTACCATTACCGATCACTGAGCCATCTGCTATAACACCATTCTTCCCGTTCTGTTCCTGGGCTTGTGCACAACTAGTCGAGTTGGGCAATGGTCGTTTGCGTTCACTTGACTTTTTGAACAAAACTATCATATGTACTTTTACCCAATTGCCAAATCTGTGAAAAAGATACAAACGTTGTTTTAGTAGAAAAACAAAAAACATTATTTCTTTTATTTCTTTACACTAAGACTGAGTCAAACTGTATGAGTGCTATCTATGCATTTTTCCCCATCTTCATGTTGCTACTACTCATCACGAAAACACGCCTGTATGATTTTGACCCCCTCGAACCCCACTTTTATATAGAAAAACTGGGGTTAGCAGGAGTAAACATTATTTTTCTTATTTCTAAGAAAAATATCACAATTTTTCATCTGAAATTTTGCGTTTTTCGGTGATAAAGTTCACAATGTATTTGTATAGGCGTGTTTTCGTAATGTCACACACAAAAACACGCCTATATGATTTTGACCCCCTCGAACCCCACTTTTATATAGAAAAACTGGGGTTAGCAGGGGTAAACATTATTTTTCTTATTTCTGCTCTAAAATATAGATTGTGGGTACTCGTTTGAACCGCCTCATTGAGGCGGTTCTAACGAGTACCCACAATCTATATTTTGAGCAATATAGATTGTTGGTACTCGTTAGAACCGCCTCATTGAGGCGGTTATAACGAGTACCCACAATCTATATTTTGAGAAGAAATAAGAAAAAATATCACAATTTTTCATCTGAAATTTTGCGTTTTTCGGTGATAAAGTTCACAATGTTTTTGTATAGGCGTGTTTTCGTAATGTTATGAATGGATGTAAGGGCGTAAGTAAGTAAGTAAAGAGAGTAAGGCCAAAAAAAAAATAGGTGTGTTTCAGGTTTCAGCTTGAAAAAAATTAGGTGGGGAAGGTCGATTTAATTTTTTTTTTTATCTTAATTTTTTATTTTGTTTATACACTGTATAGAGCATTTCTGCGGAAATAGTAGTAGTAAACACCGAAATGCTCGGAAACTGACCGAATTAGAACAAATAAACCGCACGCAACCGCTCGCGTAGTTCCGAGTCGTTTCGCCCCGCGATTTTTTTTACAAGTCGTTTCGCCCCGCGATTTTTTTTTTTTTTTTTTTTGGCAATAAAAAATTTAGGGTCGGGCCTAAAACTTAGGTAGGGTCGGGAAACCTGAAACACACCTATTTTTTTTTTTGGCCTAAATTCTTTATTTACCTAGGCTTACTCATTTGGTATGACCAAAATTCCATGTGACGCTCATAACAACACATATTTGTTAAATCGCTGTTTGTTGACATCCACACAAGTAACTTATTTGTAAACGCACTGACCCAGTCCTGAATTCCTTAACGAACGTCAGGTGGAATAGCATTTCATTCCATATTACAGGGCCAGACTATGAAAGGCTTTCCTTAAAGGTGCTTGACTTTGTTTTTTGGTATCGTAGAATTTAGATTGGAAACCGATCGAAGTGATGTGCTTGGCAACCAATCAGCTCTTCTTTGAAAACGATCGTTTATATACTGCTGAATAAGCATCACGAAAACACGCCTATATACCTTTGACCCCCTTGAACCCCACTTTAATATAGTAAAACTGGAGTTTGCAGGGGTAAACCTTATTTTTCTTATTTCTGCTCTAAAATATAGATTGTGGGTACTCGTTAAAACCGCCTCGATGAGGCGGTTCTAACGAGTGCCCACAATCTATATTTTGAGCAGAAATAAGAAAAATATCACAATTTTTCATCTTAAAATTTTCATTTTTTCGGCGATAAAGGTGGCAATGTATTACGAAAACCCGCCTATACAAATACATTGTCACCTTTATCGCCGAAAAAAAAAGAAGATTTTAAGATGAAAAATTGTGATATTTTTCTTATTTCTGCTCAAAATATAGGCTGTGGGTACTCGTTAGAACCGCCTCATCGAGGCGGTTCTAACGAGTACCCACAATCTATATTTTAGAGCAGAAATAAGAAAAATATGTTTTACCCCCTGCAAACCCATGTTTTACTATATAAAAGTGGGGTTCGAGGGGGTCAAAATGATATAGGCGTGTTTTCGTGATGTTTACATGCTCTCCTTTGTAGTTGCACTAATTTAGAAACATTATCATTTGAAGAATTACCTAAAATTGCATTGCAATAGTTAAACTGCGGGTTATAAGATTTATAGGATAGAGATCTGTGCTCAAGACCGAGATACAATTGGAATAGATATAAGCCCCCCCCTCCCTCCCCCCCCGGCCCCCGCCCATAGGGGCATGAAGAAATATATGGGCTGCATGATGCTTCCACGCAGAGCTGAATCCGGCCCGCACACTAGTACTGGTAAACCGCTTAGAGGATCTAAGCCTGTCCAGGAACCGCGGTGCGAGGCGGACCGTCCATGCGAATAAACCCTATTGGTTTCATTGGGCGACAGGGCTTGAGATGTCATTTCATCTCAATGTCGGGTAAAAGTCCCACAAAATTGGAAGCAACGTCTCCAAAATGACCTTTACAGTGTTGACGGGGACGTTAAACCTCAAATCAAACAAACAAACAAACTCCCCCCCCCAGTGGTTCTCGCTACTGACCGTCCTAAGGCGGTGTTTCTAATGTTGTTTATTTTAAAAGTATCTTTGTCCGATTCTCCAACGGGGCTGTATTTCTTGTATGTGCTTATGGTTGAGTATTATTTATTTAATTTTCATTAACCGTGCCTGATACACTTTGTGCTGTGCTGTTTATGATTAGTATTTTCCATTACGCAAACACGCCTTTACAAATACATTGTCGCCTTTATAGCCGAAAAAATGAAAATTTTATGATGAAAAATTGTGATATTTTTCTTATTTCTGCTCAAAATATAGATTGTGGGCACTCGTTAGAACCGCCTCATCGAGGCAGTTCTAACGAGTACCCACAATCTATATTTTAGAGCAGAAATAAGAAAAATATCACAACCGATGAGGCGGTTCTAACGAGTACCCACAATCTATATTTTTAGCAGAAATAAGAAAAAATAAGGTATACCCCCTGAAACCTCAGTTTTACTATATAAAAGTGGGGTTCAAGGGGGGTCAAAATTATATAGGCATGTTTTCGTGATGGTTTTTTCCTCGTTGTTACTTTTCTTGGTGCCATTGGTAGGTTGTAATCTTTATTTTTTTTTTCTTGGATCTATTTTTATATTTTTTATGTGAAGTTGTAATAACAGTTCGTCTGTCATTACTATGTATAGAATTTGGTGGAATCAAAAGTATCCGAAGGTGGCAAATTAGAATTCTATAACTCTGTTAAGCATGAATTTCCTTTGGAAAAGTATTTACTTTTGCCAATGGATTCTAAAGTAAAGAGTAGATTTACACAGCTACGAATAAGTTCACACAGTTTATGTGTGGAAACTGGGCGTTATAATAGACCTAAATTACCCAAAGAAGAACGGTTTTGTTTTTCATGTAAAGGTGTAATTGAAGATGAAAAACACTTCTTGTTTCATTGCAAATTATATGATGGGTTGAGGCAAAATTTAAATATGAAGATAATGGAAGTAACCGGTGAATCCTTACGGCAAGAAAACACTTTTTTTAAACTTTTTGCTACTTTCGATACTGACTTTACACGGTTGTTTATGAAGTATGTGTTTGATGCTTTTGAACTTAGAAAAAACATATTAATGTAGTCCAGACTAGGTGACCTTGTATCTGGGTCACATTTTTAATGCTTTCATATCATTATATAGGGTTTCTAACTGTGTCACTTATGGGTGTGAGGGTCTCTGACTCCCGTGTATATCTTTGTTAGACTGCTTTCAGGTGCTCCTTACGAGCAGTCTCACTAAGATCTACACAACTTGCAATTTATTATGCATCTTGTACCTGCATGTGAGCAACTTATGAGCTGCAAATAAGCATCTTATACGCTCTACTATGATGGGAGTAATAAGTTTGTGTTAGTGAACTTGCTTGTGCGTACATAATTTGTCATGTCTTAACTTGTATTGGACAGGAGACAATAAAAATATCTTATCTTATCTTACTGACAAAGACCAAGCTTAATCATAATCTAAGAAGACTCCTGACCTTTATACGGAAGACGAATCAAATGCAGGAAACTCTACTTGTGTGTGTTTGTCTGACGTTATAATGAAAACCGGGTCTAATCTATTTACCATCATGCCTATATAATTTTGATCCCCTTGAAACCGACTTTTATATACTAAAACTGGGGTTAACAGGGGTAAACCTTATTTTTCTTATATCACAATTTTTCATCTTAAAATGTTCGCTTTTTCGGCAGTAAAATTTACAGTGTATTTGTAACGGCGTGTTTTCGTAATGAAAACTAAAGCAAATATATACCTTTGTTACAACGCATAATGTAGTAATGTAGTAATTTCTTCATTTTGAAATTTTTACTACATTATGCGTTGGCATAGTCGACGCGAAATGAAATAAAATGTCGTTTTTACTTCATTATGCGTCGATACTAAGAGGTTTGAGCAAAATGAAAGAATTATTTCATTTTGCGGCGATGGGTGGCATACTTAATTTTACTTCATTATGCGTCAACAGTTTGTTTGTTTGATTTGAGGTTTAACGTTCCCGTCAAGACTATTTAGGTCATTTTGGAGACATTGCTTCAAATTTTATGGGACTTTTACCCGATATTGAGATGAAATGACATCTCAATCGCTGCCGTCCAATTAAAAGCAATAGGGTTTATATGCATGGATGGGCCGACTCGCAGCAGTTTTCCTGGACAGGCTTAGACCTTCTAAGCAGATTACGAGGACTCATGTACGGGCGGTATCAGCTCTGCGTGGAAGCATCGTGCAGCCCATCTATTTATACACCCGGCATACGAAGTATGCAAGGGGGTATATAGTTTTTGTCCATTCTGTCTGTCTGTCTGTCTGCCTGTCTGTCTTTTGTTTGATTTGTTTGATTTGAGGTTTAACGTCCCCGTCAACACTATTTAGGTCATTTTGGAGACGTTGCTTCCAATTTCATGGGACTTTTACCCGACATTGAGATGCCGCCCAATAAACCTTTTTCTTTGTGATTTTGACCTTCAGTGTGCTTTTGTGGAAGACCGTCTTTTGGACTGTTCAACTGTGGTCTTAAAGACCACTTTTGAACCGTCTCAAATGTGGTCTAAATTGTAGGAATTTAACTGTATTGCTTCCTAAGTCTTTTCGAAGACAGCTATGTTCTACCATCATTACTTCATTATGCGTCGATATGGTGCATATCAACGCGAAATGAAATAATTTTTTTACTTCATTTCGCGTCGACTATGCCAACGCATAATGTAGTAAAAAAAATCAAAATGTAGTAATTACTACATTACTACATTATGCGTTGTAACATACCTTGAAAACCTGTTAATAGCCTCCTGTAATTTGTTCGGAGCAGCGGGGGCCTCATCATCTCCTCCTGACGACAGACTTTCGGCGCCGAACGAAGACAATAGTAAGGCAAGAAATAAATTAAGAACCTGAAAACAAAAAGGTCATTAACCTTTATTTTGCCGTTAACAACAACCTCTTCCTGCAGGCACATGACGTAATTGTGACGTCATATCAACGTCGGTACAACGTCATGACTAATATGCAACGTCACATTTACGTCGGTGCAACGTGTGACTCGGTGCAACGTGTGACGTTGCACCGACGTTGATATGACGTTGCCCTAGCAACGTTTGGTTGCTGGGCTGACTTTGCAAACAGTGTAGATCCAGATCAGATGGCCATCTGCTCAGGATCTATACCATTTGAATTTCAGTCTGTGAATTTACAGGAATAAATTATATCAAGTAGTCTGATTGGTTCAAAGACAGAAATTTGTGTGGCTAAATTAATTATTCAGCGAGACAAGAGTTAACATATCATAACCATATAATATAAATCAAAGCACTAACGGCACGGTGAGCCAATTGTCTCTGAGTTTAGGCTCAGAAAAAGGACCAGTTCCTAATTTTTAACCTATTATGTACCAAATGGAATATTCCTCCTTATATATTAAAGGAGTCAATTTCAAAATTTAAGGGTGTTAGGTTGTGTTTTCTTCTCAATCGATTTGGAAAGTGGCTGAACTTTCTGCAAACTGAAGGTCCTGATCAGATGCCTTGTTCTGCAACGACTGATCTGGGCCCACACTCAGTGCCACTGACTTGTTTTGGGATTTCCGGTATCAAGGGATTAAGCACATAATATAGACCCTAATCAAACGCCATATTCTGTGGCATCTGACCTGAGTCTACACTAGTGACTAAGGACATGAGCCCAGTCTAGATTTTACAGATGACCTTCTTTACATAACACTGACAGCATTAATAATATCGCGAATACATGAGCCCCGCCAAGCAAATTGGTGTCTTCGAGCATTCCGTCATGACAAATTTTAACTGCGCATGCCCAGCCATTCAGAGGGGCCAGGGATATGGCTTTCTGTCTGAAGATTCCTCTTGATACACTGCTTTTATGAGCGAGCAGCGAAGGTTCTGGCGAGACTGCGCGGATGCGCAGGCTCGCCTGAACCTTCGCTGCTCGCATAGGCGATAAGTACCAAAATCGCTTGACGGGGCCTATATATAAACTACTCAGAATGCTATTAAACGCTATGTTTGCAGTCAGCTATAGTCATTTGGACATGAACAATATAAACCAAATTCATACAGTAATGAGTCGATTGACTAACAATCGATGCAAATAATAACTATCTACACGGCTCTGGAAACTATTTTTCAGAAGTAAATTAAAGTTCACTTCCCGCTACTGCGGGATTAGTTTAGCGGTATTGTTTGCTTGATCTGAGGTTTAACTTCTCCGTCAACACTATTTATGTCGTTTTGGAAACGTTGCTTCCAGTTTTGTAAGACTTTTAACGGACATTGAGATGAAATGACATCTCAGTCCCTGTCGCCAAATGAAATCAATGGGCGTTTATATGCATTGGCCCGTTCCACTCGCAACACTTTGCATGGGCAGAATTAGACCTTCTAAGCGCCGGTTTACCAGTACCGATGTGTGGTCAGTTTAAGCACTGCGTGGAAACACCATGCAACCCAATCTATTTGCCCGAGCCCCGATGGGCGGGGCCATAGTTCAATGGTACACATTATTACCAGCATTGGTGATCAAAAGGTTCTAGCAATTAAACGAAAAGTATCGCATATTTCGCAAAAATTGGTATGCCATCCTAACTGGATTTGCTACACATGGGAATATGGCCCCCGCCCATCGTGGCTTGAAGAAATATATGGGCTGCATGATGCTTCCACGCAGAGCTGAAACCGACCCGCAAGCGAGTACTGGTAAACCGCTTAGAGGATGTAAGCCTGCCCAGGCAAAGCAGTGCGAGTCGGTCCGTCCATGCTTATAAACTCTATTGTTTTCATTGGGCGACATGGCCCCCGCCCATAGGGGCTTAAAGAAATATATGGGCTGCATGATGCTTCCACGCAGAGCTGAATCCGGCCCGCACACTAGTACTGGTAAACCGCTTAGAGGATGTAAGCCTGTCTAGGAACCGCGGTGCGAGGCGGACCGTCCATGCTAATAAACCCTATTGGTTTCATTGGGCGACAGGGCTTCAGATGTCATTTCATCTCAATGTCGGGTAAAAGTCCCACAAAATTGGAAGCAACGTCTCTAAAATGACCTTTACAGTGTTGACGGGGACGTTAAACCTCAAATCAAACAAATCAAACAAATCATTGGGCGACAGGGACTGAGATGTCATTTCATCTCAATGTCGGGTAAAAGTCCCATACAATTGGAAGCAACGTCTCCAAAATCACTTTTACAGTGTTGACGGGGACGTTAAACCTAAAATCAAACAAATACACATGGGAATAGTAAAGGAACCAAACCGGTCAATAATAGCATATATACCAAATACAATTATGTTCTATAAAAGGTTATCCTTTCGATGCAAGGAATACACCACAGAACTGGAAAATATGAAGTGTACATGTTTTCTGGGCCAGACTAGCTATTTTCAGCCAATTAGGCCTCATCAGTGACCCTCAAGTATTTTCAAAATTTCGGAATGGAATCAATGATCCCAAAGGACATACAATATAAACTAAACTATGATGTAAGGCAGGGAGACTTTTTACGGCCGCCACACATTCCCAGACACCAGCTGTAGTGACGCTAAATATGTTCTATAAAAGGGTTATCCTTTGGAAGCAAGGAATACACCACAGAACTGGAAAATATGAAGTGTACATGTTTTCTGGGCCACACTAGCTAGTTTCGGCCAATTAGGCCTCATAAGTGACCCTCAAGTATTTTCAAAATTCCGCAATGGAATCAAGGATCCCAAAGGACAAGAAAATATAAACTACGCTATGATGTAAGTTTGCTAGGCAAATAAACACATTTTGTGATATTACAATGGTTCTTTCTGTTTTAAAATCGGTCAAAGACAAATAAAAATGAAGAAAATATTTTCCTGTCGAAATCAAACGCTGTAAAAATTTCAGAGAACGCGCATACATACAAAGCTGCTGTCGTCAACACATCACTAAAACAGGCCTTTATAATTCTGACCCCCTCGAACCCCAGTTTTATATAGTAAAAATGGGGTTTACAGGGGTAAACCTTATTTTTCTTATTTTTGCTCTAAAACATAGATTGTGGGTACTTGTTAGACCCGCCTCGATGAGGCGGTTCTAACGAGTACCCGCAATCTATACCTAGAGCAGAAATAAGAAAAATATCACAATTTTTCACCTTAAAATTTCGATTTTTCGGCGGTAAAGTTTCCAATGCATTTGTACAGGCATGTTTTCGTAATGAGAAAGACTTTGGGGTCCTGATGTTCAAAATTAATGGCGACGTTAGTAAAGTTATCCATATAGTATTGCAAATGTGCTAAACTAACAGATAACCTAGACAATCACTTAAGGTGATGGGTGCCCCTGTGATATGCCTCACTAGATGAGTATGTTGCTTGATATATGGGCCCCGTCAAGCGATTTTGGTACTTATCGGCTGTGCGAGCAGCGAAGGTTCGCATACAAGCAGTGAATCAAGAGGAACCTTCAGACACAAAGCCATATCCCTGGCCCCTCTGAATGGCTGGGCATGCGCATGACGGAATGCTCGAAGACACAAATTCGCTTGGCGGGGCTCATATGCAGTAGACAGGCACACATTCTAACTAAAGTAGAAACTGAAATATTCTCCAAGAAACATGGCCAAAATGTTTAAAATGTTTTAGATGTTTAACCTTTAACCTGCTGAATATTCAATTAAGCCACACTCATTTCTGACTTTGAACCAATCAGATTACTTGATGCAGCTTATTTCTACATATTCATAAACTGAATGTCAAACTGTGTAGATCCTGATGAGATGGCTTCTTCAGAAGCCATCTGATCTGGATCTACACTGTTTGCAAAGATAGGGCTTGTCGCCTACAGCAGTGTAAAGGTTAAGGGGATATAATTCTGCAATAAGGGGCTGGATCAGAATCCTCATGTTCAGTGTATGTCTGAAATGTGTTGCAACTTATAATGTCCTGCATTTAAGATAGCAGGAGCTACATAGACATAAACAGTATTATTTAACAACCCATGTTAAACATATGGCCAAAACGTTTTAAGTCGTTCGATGGGACACAATTCTGCAAAAGGGACTGGATGTTCAATGCATGTCTGAACTATGTTGCAAGTGTTTCAATGTATTGCATCAAATATTGTAGGAGGAGTTGCGGAGACACGAACAGTACTAGCCTACACATATGGCTAAACGCTTAACTGGTTTAAGGGGACATAATTCTGCAATGAGGGGCTAGATCAGAATCCTGTTTCCTTTATGCACATAGCCAATGCATGTCTGAACTGTGTTGCAAGTTTCAATGTCCTGCATTAAATATAGAAAGATGAGTTGCGGAGACACGAACAGTACTATTTAACATCCTATGCTACACATATGGCCAAAATGGTTAAGTTATTTAAAAGGACATAATTCTGCAATAAGGGTCTAGTTCGGAATTCCGTTTTTCAATGGATGTCTGAACTGTGTTGCAAGTTTTAATGGACTGCATCAAATACTGTAGGAGGAGTTGCGGAGACAAGAATAGTACTACAAAGTGTGACGTACCGACAGAAACTATATGCCCCTCCCCACCTCGTGCGGGAAAACGATGAGTAACGATTGCAAATAAAAATAAATACATCTGTGAATCATATAACAGTTACTGTTTTGACCAGTGACGAGTTTGTTAAGCTAACGAAGTTTTGAAGAACTGAACACTGCTGGCTTGAAACAAAACTTATACTAATCAAAGCACTGATAGTACTTGTAGGTCGATTGTCTCTGAGAGTAGGCTGGGAAAAATAGTCCTGAACTGAGGCATATGCTGATCAGATCTACACTGTTTGCCAGTGACCCACGATATACGGGCCAGGTCACGATTTACCTTTTAAACTGTGATAGAAATATAAAAAAGTCCATTTGATCAGAACAAAAAGTATATAAAAATAGAAGTGAAGACAATGATCAGGAATCGATACAATTAACTAAGGCTGACACGATTAATCGTATAATCGATTAATTGATCGATAAATTCCACAAAAATGATTATCAGTACTGATTTGCTTGCAATCGATTATTTGATAAGTGCAATTTACTACCCAAAGTTGTGCATAAAATAGCTGGATCAGTGGCAAACAGTGCAGACCCTGATGAGACGCCGCATGTTGCGGCGTCTCATCTGGGTCTACACTGTTTGCTCAGACCTGCTTGTTCAAATATAAATATGGTAAAGTGCAACATATGGTAAGAGTTCTGCTCAGACAGAAAACCAGACAGGTAATATTATGACAAAAACCTTAGCGCTTACTAATCGATTATCGATCGAAGTGACAGGACTGATAATCGATTATCTTTTCAGCTCCGATTAGCCAGCCCTACAATTAACCCACAGCTCCCATCAGAAACCGGGAGGCCGACCGCCTTTCGAGAATTCCGCGGAGCTTCTCCTCCAAAACTGTCCCGCTGGAAATGCTTAACAAAAATAATAACAAGAGGCCACTACGCTCATCAGAGCTATAATCTGTGGAAAGGATCCTCTGGTGGCCATATGTTTTCAACAAACTATTAAGGATCCTCTGTTGCCATATGTTTTCAACAAACTATCAAGACTTAGCAGATGATAATTGCTGCCAAAATATTTTGAAAACAACCACTGCTTTTTGTTGCCACAATAGAGGTTATGGTCAACCAAGGGTTATCATTTGAACAAATTTGGTATGAACAGAGTTCCTAATGCTGTAAAGCCCCGAAATAAAGAATATATAATCATTTTAACCACATTATATGGGCATGACAACTATCTTGGTCATTTGACCAGATACGTAAAACCAACTCTGATTTCCAAACCCAGATGATGCACAATATGTGATTTGGTTTTAATCAGCATAATGGTTTTCGTTAAGTTAAAATACAAATATGAGGGGCCCAGGACCAGGGTTAGCAAATTTATGACCTTGACCAATGGTACTTATAAAGTTTATTCAGTTGATTGCAAATACCAACTTTGATGTCATACGTTGCTATAGAACTTGATATTTTTTCACACAAAAAACTAAACAAAAGTCTAAGTGATGAGAGTTTGACCTTGACGTAAAATAGGTCAAGATAAATCAAGGGTCATCATTTGAAACACAAAAATGGTAGGGCATGAGTCCAAAATGATGCACTTCAAGCTTAAGGTCATCGGGTCTTTAGTTCCTAAGGAGATCTTCATAAGGTTTTAACCATATATGGCTATGACAACCGTTTTAGTCATGTGGCCCAGATCATATTAAAAAAAAACTATTCACCCATTCCACAGAGCTTCATTATGTAATTTGTGTTTTAATTAGCATAACGGTTTTAGAGGACAAGTTATTATAACTTAATCTGAGGCAACCAGGTAACGATAAGTAAATGACCTTGACCTTTGTTATTTATAAAAATTCATTTTGCTGAGTAAATACACATTAAATTTGTTCTCATAGGCTATAGCAGAATAAAAAATCCTCAGTTTGGTCTTTGCAAAAAAGCCTTATTGACCGAAACCGAAACTGACTTTGACATAAAATAGGTCAAGGTCATCGGAGGATCATCATTTGAACAAATTTGGTGGGGCCAGAGTCCAAATAGCTACATAATAAGAGTTAAGGTCATCTGCCGTTAAGTTCTTGAGACGACAATTTTAAAAGTTGTAAATCATATATGAGCATGGCAGCCATCTTGGTCATACCTCTTCTCATAGAGGCTCCACATGCAATTTGGTTTCAATCAGTCAAGCAGTTTTAGAGAAAAAGAAGTTAATAATACTAAATTTGAATCAACCAGGATAAAGGTTATTAAATGACTTTGGCCTTTGGTATTTACAAAAATGGATTAAGCTGATTGCATATATGAACTTTGATGTCATAGGATAAAACAGAATAAGAAAGTTCCACTGTCTGGCCTTTTTGACAAAAGAGCCTATGTTACAGAGTTTGACTCTGTCTTAAAATAGGTAATAGGTAAAGGATAGCCAAGGGTCATCAATTAAACAAAATGGGTCCCCGTTGGTGCATACCAAGTTTCAAGGTCATCGGCTATTCAGTTTCTGAGAGAAATACTTCCATATGATGTTTACTATATATGGACATGATTGCCATACTGGTCATGAGACCCAATCCTTATGAACCAACTTTTAATTTTCCAATGGAGGGTACACATATAATTTGTTTTCAGTTGACACAGTGGTGAAGATGTTATTTAAACATAATGCCGAAGACACCGATGCAGACGACGGTTGAAGGACCACAGTCTATCCTTTCAGTTCAGTGTTGGCGCCTTCGGCTCTGGTGAACTAAAAATAGAACAGTTTTCACAGAAAATCAACGGTTTTCAGTTCTGTGTTGTAGTCCTTGCTTCCAAAGAATTACATTTTTGCAGAATATAAGAATCTTATATGGGTGTGAGGGGTGGATGGAAAAATCCGTCTCGAGGGTCACTGTCCGGCATCACGAGGCTTGCCGAGTGATGCCGGACAGTGATCCTGAGGGACGGATTTTTCTATCCACCCCTCACACCCTATAGGATTCTTTTTCTTGCATACCTTCCATTTCTATTGCGAATTTTTAATGCTACTGCCCAATCGGTTACCGGCGTCCGCCATTTTGTGATGACACAACAGGAATGTTTAATGACGTCACGCATGACGTGCATGAGGTTGTAATCAACCAGTGCATTTATCAAACACGCGATTATATTCGATTTGGGGTCGGAACACCAGGTTCAGAACATAAATTTCTATCCCAGGGTAAAATCACGGATTTCCTTGTCTGGTGTGCAAGAACATTTAGGTTAAAAGCAAAATACTTACTACTAAATTTCCTATCACCATAGTAAGAATAAAGAAAGGAACACATGGCCACCCGGCCACTCGCATACATCCCCACATAGATTCTATCCATTCTCCACATAATACACGAAACACAATCATGAAGGAGTGAAGAAAATCTGTGAAATTCCATCTTGGCATTTCCTCTCCGAATTCCGCAGTATATCTTTGATACAGCGGAGAAAACAGCTGCTGTCCCATGACAGCAAAAATAAATATCACAATGCCCAACACAAACGTCAAATTTCCTAAAGCTCCCAATGTTCGTGCCACAATACTTATCAACATATTTAAAGTTTGCCATGACTTAGCGAGCTTGAACACGCGAAGCTGAAACAGAAACAAATTAGGCATTATAACAATGGCATAATAAAAACTGATTATATGTTCTTTTTCGGCTCCAAATATAATTTTGAGGGTGTTTCTTAAACAGGGGTGGATTTGAGTCAGAATGAACAGTGACTGTCGATGCCTAGAAGCTCTGCCTTGCTCAGTTTGGCATACCATGCCATTAATACCGAGACAGCTGTCCCATTTCTTTCGAATGTTTTTCAGAGCCTTCTAAGTACATCACTTATCACTTATTGACTGTTGATCAAAAATAGAAGTGAGGGCAAAGATCAGGAATCGATAAAATACCTCACATCTCTCATCCAAGACATCAAAAGGAAAGAGAAATACAAACATAAAACGATTTAACCTTAACATAATGAAAACGTCACAAGCAGAAAGTCAAAAGGACAATTACTTTTCTACAAAATGGTTAAATGGCTATCCAAGATAGAAAGATATTAACAATACATACCGCCCCCGCCCATTGGGGCTTGAAGAAATATATGGGCTGCATGATGCTTCCACGCAGAGCTGAATCCGACACGCACACGAGTACTGGTAAACCACTTAGAGGATCTAAGCCTGCCCAGGCAAAGCGGTGCGCACGAGTCGCACCATCCATGCTTATAAACCATATTGGTTTCATTGGGCGACAGGGCTTGAGAAGTCATTTCATCTCAATGTCGGGTAAAAGTCCCACAAAATTGGAAGCAACGTCTCCAAAATGACCTTTACAGTGTTGACGGGGACGTTAAACCTCAAATCAAACAAAACAAAACAATACATACATGCAAAAACGAACTATTAAAATAATACACCACAGAAGAAGAACCACATTGGAACGGGTAGTAAAAAGTGTTTTTACTGTGGAGTTAAAATCGATTTTACGTGGCCACAATCCTCGCCCCTGGTTCTGTCGTGGGTTTGACAAATAATCTGTTCATCAGGAAAACACGCCTATATAATTTTGACCCCCTTGAACCCCACTATTATATAGTTAAACAGGGGTTTGCAGGGGTAAACCTTATTTTTCTTATTTCTGCTCTAAAATATAGATTGTGGGTATTCGTTAGAACCGCCTCGATGAGGCGGTTCTAACGAGTACTCACAATCTATATTATGAGCAGAATTAAGAAAAATATCACAATTCTTCAACCTAAAATGTTCTTTTTTTTTCCGGCGGTTAAGTTTACAATGTATTTGTAGGCGTGTTTTTGCAATGTGAGTCCGCATGAGGGACATCCAACTCATCTGTGCAACATCTCCGAAAATATAAAATACAAATACAGATATGAAACAACGATGCGGACTCGACAGAGCATCAGGCCCCAGCTGATATTACTTAAAAAGTTTAAAGGGTCTGACTCTTTAATGGCTCAAGCCTAAATATGTTCTATAAAAGGGTTACCCTTTGGAAGCAAGGAATACACCACAGAACTGAAAAATATGGAGTGTGCATGATTTCTGGGCCTGAATAGCTAGTTTCGGCCAATTAGGCCTCATCAGTGACCCTCAGATATTTTCAAAATTCCACAATGGAATCAATGATCCCAAAGGACAAGAAAATATAATCTACACTATGATGTAGGGCGGGGTGACGTTTTACCGCCGCCACACATTCCCACACACCAGCTGTAGTGAAGTAAAATATGTTCTATAAAAGGGTTATCCTTTGGAAGCAAGGAATACACCACAGAACTGAAAAATATGTAGTGTGCATGTTTTCTGGGCCAGACTAGCTAGTTTCGGCCAATTAGGCCTCATCAGTGACCCTCAGACTTACTTAAATATTTTTTTAATTTTGTAATGTCGATTGGTGCCTGATGCTCTGTCTCTGCTCGGGCCACCGGAGTCCCGGTGTTGGTTTTCTTTTGCTCCGGCATTTCAGTACTTAATGCTGTCGAGTCCTCACCGCTGTTTCATCTATGTATTCATTTGAATTTTGTGTTCTCGGAGATGTTGCAATGATGAGCTAGAATTCCTTCATCCGCACTGAACAAACTGTTTGTCTAAACTACGACAGAAACAAATGAAATCGATTTATCACACCCCCCCCCCCCCACACACACACCAAGCCCCTCAGTAAAATCTGTTTAACTGACCGTTCGAAAGCGGCTCTTCTGTCGTGGTTTATTATTGTTATACAGTAGAACTTCGATTGCTCGAACACCGATGGCTCGTTTACCATGGATGAGTCGAACCCATTCTTGAGCCCCTAGCGAAATCCTCTACATAAGAACTAGTGGGGGATAATTAAGGAGATTCTAGTCTTTTATCTTACAAATGTATGCTGTGTGTACTCATTAGAATCGCCTCGATGGGGCGATTCTAATGAGAACACACACCATACATATTCATTATAGAACACCGAAAAGATGTCTAAAAGTATCTCGTTATGCCTCCTAGTAGTCACCCTCAGTGGCTCGAACTCCCCCTGTCTCGAACAGATTTTCGAGATCCCAGAGGTGTTCGAATCATTAAAGTTCGACTGTAGATAGTCTTTTCATGTGTGTATTGCTAATATCTTGTTATTTTGGATAGCTAATATCTTACTATTTTGGATAGCCGTTTGGCCAATTTGTGGGAAAGAAAATGTCCTTTGGACTTTCCGCCTGTGACGTTTTCATTACACTTACGTTAATTTATATTCGTATGTCTTTCCCTTTGATTTCTTGGACAGGAGGTGTGAGTTCCTGATCACTAACTTCATTTCTATATAGACGGGAGCCGTCATAGAGTATGAGGCCCAATCCATCGGCGTGCAATTAATGAGGTTGGCAAATTATCAACAGTAATTGGGTAAAATACCATGCACGCAGTGTGTCGTATAACATTAATGCTGAGTACTGAAATCATTGCAAGCATATATTGTTTTCTGACTTTATAAAACATAAACATGGGTTCGAATTGCGCACCTCTTGTGGCTGATCTGTTCTTGTATTGTTATGAAAGAGACTTCATGTTGTCGCTTTCCATTGACAACCAATCTGAAATTATTGAAGCTTTTAGCTCCACTTCTAGATATTTAGATGATTTATTAAATATTGATAATACCTATTTCGATGGTTTGATCAGTCAGATTTACCCCCCAGAACTTCAGTTAAATAAAGCAAATTCTTCTGATACCGAGGCCCCGTTTTTGGATTTACATCTATCTATTGTAGATGGGTTTGTTTCGTGCAAAATTTATGATAAACGCGATGACTTTGATTTTGAGATTGTAAATTTTCCTTTTTTGGATGGTGATGTTCCTCGTGCGCCATCCTATGGCGTTTATATTTCGCAATTAATTCGATTTGCTAGAGTGTGTAGTCATGTAACTGACTGTAACACTCGTAATAAATTATTAACGGCTAAACTCCTTACTCAGGGTATCGGTACCATAAACTACGCAAAGCCTTTTCAAAATTTTATAGACGCCATTCTGATTTAATTTCTAAATTCAATATTGGACTTAAATCTCTTCTGCAACAAGGTCTATCGGAACCCGAATTTTATGGTGACTTAGTATATAAATTCAGAAAAATATATAACCGCAAAGATTTCGGCACCCAATTTCGTAAAATCATTCTTCGATATAAAAAGAGTGGGTACAACATGGATGTTATACGACAGACTGTATGCATGGTAGTTAACCCAATCACGGTTGGCAACTTTGCTTCCCTCTTTAATTGCACGCCGGTGGGTCAGGCCTCATATTCTATGACGGCTCCAACGTAAAGGATTATTGAGAATTAGAGAGATCTAATTCAAGGTAATGTTGGTTGGTGCCTGATGCTCTGTCTCTGGTCGGGCCCATCGGAGTCTAACTGTTGGTTTTCTTTTGCTCCAGCATTTCAGTGGTTTCTTGCTGTCGAGTCCTCACCGTTGTCTCACCTCTGTGGTTCTTTGATTTTTTGTGTTCACGGAGATGTTGCACTGATGAGTTAGGAGGCCTTCATGCGGACTTAACAAATTGTTTGTCTATATCGCGACGGAAGTGGGGGCGAGGATTGTGGCCACGTGGGGTGGATTTGGGCCCCCAGTGGAAATCTTTCCACTGACCGTTCCAATGCGGTTCTTCTGTGGCGGTTTATTTATGTTGTTGTTTGTTACTTATTGTGTGTATCACTTGTGTCTTTTTATTTTGGATGGCCATATGGCCATTTTGTGGGAAAGTAACTGTCCTTATGGCCTTTCTTTGTTTAGGTTTCCATTATGGTCTGGTCGCTTGATGTTTGTGTTTCTTTCCCTTTGGTGTCTTTGATGGGTGGAGTAAGTTAATTGTATCGATTCCTGGTCTTTGTTTTACTTCTACTTTTTATATACTATGTCACCATACAATTAAGGTTCCGAAAAAAAATTGTTTAGAAGACAATTAAGTCCAACTATAAATTTCGAAACTAAATCAAAATGAAAACTTAGAAAATGCACTGCCGAACTAACTGCAATACACAAGAAATGGTGTTTGTAAAACACTATGCTTACAACCATATGCTTGCCCCTAAATGCCAAAAAAGGGCCATAACAAAAGAACAAGATTTCATCCAAATGTTTTCAAATATTGATTCACTATCCTGACATGAACAAAAATACGTGTCAGCTGCTTTTTCATGAGGAATCCATATATGAAATTTCAAAACCCTAGTATACATGGCTCTTACGTTAGGCTATGCATCAGAAAGCAAGCGATGCACAAATGACCAACATCACTAAGGGCTATAACTAATTTAGTATTTTTTCAGAATTTCTTCAAAAGTAATCAGGTCATCTACTTATCACTGGCAATGCACGCATTTACTTTCAAGGCTCTAGCTTGAATAGTTGTTGAGATTTTTTGTTGACAAGATTTCACAAAAAAAAAACGTTCAAAGGGCATTAACTCAGAAAAGGGGCATAAACCTGACAAGAAAAATACGTGTCAGCTGCTTTTTTCTTGAGGAATCCATATATGAAATTTCAAAACCCTAGCATACTTGGCTCTTAAATTATGTTATGCATCACAAAGCATGTGATGTACAACTGCCCATACTTACAAAGGGCTATCACTCATGATGTATTTTTCAGAATTTCTTCAAAAGTTAATCAGGTCATCTACTTATCACTAGCAATGCACTCACCAACTTACAAGGCCCTAGCATTAATATTTTTCTAGATATTTTGCTGACAAAATTTCATTAAATTTTGTCAAAGGGCAATAATTCAGGCAAGGGGCATAATCCTGACAAAAATATGTTTTTTATGAGCAAAACATAAATATAATTTAAAAACACTAACACGCACGATTCGGAAGTATTGCTATGCATCAAAAAGCTTAACGGACGAACAAACCTCCCAGAAGCAATATGCCCCGCCATCTTCTTCGAAGTTGGGGGCATACTAATCACCGCAGGACGCCGCACGAGGAACAGCATCATCCAAGAAAGAAAAATGCACAATCTCAAAACCAAAACCATCCCGTTAATCATAACTTACGCATGAAACAAAATAAAAAGGAAGGCAATGATCAGGAATCGATACATGTAACCCACCTCCCATCAGGGACATCGATCTATTTCATGTTTGTGTTTCTTACCCTTTAGTGTCTCTGATGGGAGATATGGGTTAATTGTATCGATTCCTGATCATTGCTTGCCTTCACTTCTATTTTACCAATGGGAAAGAAACACATATGAAATAACTAGACACTAATGGAAACACCAGTATAGCGGAAAGCCAAAAGGACAGTTACTTTCTAACAAAAAATGCCTATCGGATAGCCAAAACAAAAAGATATAAGCGATACACACATTCACAAACTTTAAAAAAAATAAACCGCGGTAGAAGAACGGCCTTGGAACGGTCAGTGAAGAGTATTTCACTTGGGGTTTAAACCGATTTCACGCAGCCGCAATCCTCGCACTTACTTCCATCGCAGTTTTGACAAATAATTTGTTCAGTCCGCATAGAGGCTTCTTAACTCAAACCCATCTTAAAAGACAAATATAAGTCCATAAACAGGGCTTCGGTATCAGAATAATTTGCTTTATTTAATTGAAGTTCTGAAGGGTAAATTTGACTGATTCAAGCTTGCTTGATTGACTACTCATTTAAGAAATGAATGCAATTCATTTAACGTTCATCAAAGTATGAACAACATCGGGTCACGAGCAAATTGCACGCAGTTTTCCTAGTGACAGCGGAACAGCGTCATTGGCGCAATAGCATCGCCATCGCCCAATCATATTGAAGAGAACCATTTTATTTAGAGGTCACTTATATCTCGTGAGCCAATGCATTCATTGAATTATCAATATATAATCCCAAGTGACCCTGCGCTCAACGTAACTCAAGTTTATGTAAAACTACTGGGGAATAGAGCATGAAAACTTGAATTACAAAATGCAAAATCAAACATGTAATTATTTAACGTGTTACGTTTCTTTTTTTTTTTTTTTTTTTTTTTTTTCTTTTCAAATAATGCCAAATCAGAACCGTATGTATAAGAAGAGCGAATGAACAACTTCCTCTCAGCTGCTAAACAGTAGTGAAGGCAACGATCAGGAATCTAAACAATTAACCCACAGCTCCCATCAGAGTCACCAAAAGGAAAGAAAGACAAATATGAAATAACTATATCCTAATGGAAACACCAATAGCTGAAAGCCAAAAGGACAGTCACTTTCCGACAAAATGGCCAATTGGCTATCCAAAACAAAAATATAAGGGATACACACACTCAAAGACAAACCATAACAAAAATAAACTGCGACAGAAGAACCACCATGGAACGATCAGTGAAACGAATTCCACCCATCTCCCAACAAAAACCCAACAAAACATCCAACACTCCAATCACTCCTTGAACATTTTTATTCTCAGGATAGCATATCCTCATATGTGTATACTCGAACCTGTTCTGAAAATGAATATATGCTCTGCTTCCTTAATTACAAATGTTAAATATTACAGTCGAACCTGTAATTAGCAAAACACCCAGTCCAAACTATATTAAGCAAACCCCTTCGAGAATGCAAAAACGCGGTAGCTTAATACAGGATGATTTTCAATGCTTTACATTTTTTGGTATCCGAAGTAGTGGCGCTTCAAGACAAGTAGCTACCGGCTTAACTGTATATAACAGGTTTAGCAAAACGGAGTCCAAACAGCCTTTGCTGCTGGCATGCGAGTTGAAGGCTAGGTTGTCTGTCCGCGTAAATTAACCCAATTTCCCCTTGACTCCTTAACACAGAACTATGGTCAAAATCGAAAACTTATTTCCCAATAAGGAACTTCTGTACAAAACCTTTTCTCCTTGGCAGTATTTTCAGGATCCTCCTGAAAATGACCAAAATTAATCCAACCGAGAGAAGCACCTGCTCCCAACCCGCGTAAAAATCACCAGGAGATTAGAACTTCTGGGTAAGAACATTGGTATTGAAAACCGGCAGAATGAAAAAAATGCCCCACTAGACAAGGCCCTCTTGCCCCTCCCTCTTGTCGGCAGCCTTGGTCCAAAGTTGCCAGTAACCACCCGAAACTATGGACGCGTATACATGTCCATGTGAGGGTATAAAACAGTGAAAACAGTGAAAATTACTTGCCCTTAAAACACCTAAAAAGATACTTTTCATTGTAATTGCCAGTCCGAAGCAGGCTCACAGCTATATTATAGCACAAATTTGGACACTAAAACGTCTCAATAATGCAAAAATACACCACAGTACCCATAAACAACCCAGAACTTTTAGTCACCTGTGACTTGAATGAGCACTGGCCTTGGGAAGCAGAATCTCGCCACGGTTTTAAAACTACCAGTGTAAAAGCAATACACACAGACCAGCCAAACGTACATGTATCTTCAAGCGGCATCAAAACTCAAAGTCAAAACAGCTGCTCAATCTCTTATGTTTTACATAGGAACAAATCCCATCGGGGCTTGAAGAAATAGATTGGGATGCACGGTGCTTCCAGGCAGAGCATAAGCTCACCGCACACTAGTACTGTTAAACCGCTCAGAAGGTCTAAGCCTGCCCAGGCAAAGAAGTGTGAGTCTATAAACCCTATTGGTTTCGTTGGGCGGCCGGGACTGAGATGTCATTTAATCTCAATGTCGGGTACAAGTCCCACAACATTGGAAGACACGTCTCCAAAATGACCTAAATAGTGTTGACAGTGACCTTAAATCTCAAATCAAACAAACAAACAAAAGTTTATATTTCATGTAGAAACAAATACAAACAGCTATCTAAAATGTTCTCTCAAAAATGAACATTACACCAAAAAAATGTTTGCTCAACCTATCGAACAAACTGAAATATCAAAATTTTCCGTCTGAACATTTGCAAAAAGAAAAAAGAATCCCTAGACTGCACAATTAAACATTCCGCCAGAACATCGTTAAAAACATTGGAAGTCTCCGACCGAATCTCCTGACTGCACAATTAAACATTTCGCCCGAACATTTTTTAAAAAACCTTGGCAGACTCCGGCCGAATCTCCTAACTGCACAATTAAACATTCCGCCCGAGCATTACTGCTTTCATAAACAGCTAAGAAAACAACAATTTCAAAATCCAAAGATTACATCGATCGCGCCCATGTTAGACGTCGAAAAAACACGTCCGTTCAGTCTGGTGAATGCGACACGAATGATAACGTCACATCTCGCTAGACTCACTTGAGATAACATTGCTTCCCAGAAGTTAACTATCGAAGTTTTCTAAAAATGCACTGAGAATGCAAATATTTTTAGATAAAATCATTCGTATTGTGAAAATCGTATCGGTCAAAAAGATGATACCAACGTTCTTGTGCTAAATAAACCATATTTTTGGGACAGACCTAAGCAAACAGTGTACACTAATATGTGATGCGTCGCGTCTCATCAAGGTTTACACTGTTTGCCACTCAATCAGCTATTTGTAGAGACATTATTTGGACGTTAATTTTTCTTATTCAAATTCTACAAGTATGCTAAGGATTTGAGAGGGCCCAATTCTTTGGGTAAATACATTATGCCTTTTTTAAAGACAACGAAAGCAAAATCGAATGTCTGCTGCAATATTGTAGCAAATATGTCTTCCTACGCTATACTGGTTACCAAAACTTCATAAAAGACCTTACAAAGCACGGTTTATTGCAAATTCTAGCTCTTGCACTACCAATGAACTTTCTAAATTATTAACTTTCTGTCTTAGTGCTATTAAAACGCATGTGATTAAATATTGTGATAAAGTCTTTGAAAGATCAGGAAGAAATCTGTTTTGGTCTATAAAAAAATCGAATGAGGTTTTAAATAAATTGAACTCCAGTCAGTGGAATGATTTCCACTGGGGGGGGGGGCTTTAAATCGATTTTACGTGGCCACAATCCTCGCCCTTACTTCCGTCGCGATTTAAAGCCAAATAATTTGTTCAGTCCGCATGAAGGCCTCCTAACTCATCAGTGCAACATCTCCGTGAACATAAAAATCAAAGAACCACAGAGGTTGGACAACGGTGAGGACTCGACAGCAAGAAACCACTGAAATGCTGGAGCAAAAGAAAACCAACAGTTAGACTCCGATGGGCCCGACCAGAGACAGAGCATCAGGCACCAACCAACATTACCTTGAATTAGATCTCTCTAATTCTCAATAAGCCTTTACGTTGGAGCCGTCATAGAATCTGAGGCCTGACCCACCGGCGTGCAATTAAAGAGGGAAGCAAAGTTGCCAACCGTGATTGGGTTAACTACCATGCATGCAGTCTGTCGTATAACATCCATGTTGTACCCAATCTTTTTATATCGAATATTGATTTTACGAAATTGGGTGCTGAAGTCATTGCGTTTATATATTTTTCTGAATTTATATACTAAGTCACCATAAAATTCGGGTTCCAATAGACCTTGTTGCAGAAGAGATTTAAGTCCAATATTGAATTTTGAAATTAAATCAGAATGGCGTCTATAAAATTTTGAAAAGGCTTTGCGTAGTTTATGGTACCGATAACCCTGATTAAGGAGTTTAGCCGTTAATAATGTATTACGAGTGTTGAAGTCAGTTACATGACTACACACTCTAGCAAATCGAATTAATTGCGAAATATAAACGCCATAGGATGGCGCACGAGGAACATCACCATCCAAAAAAGGAAAATTTACAATCTCAAAATCAAAGTCATCGCGTTTATCATAAATTTTGCACGAAACAAATCCATCTACAATAGATAGATGTAAATCCAAAAACGGGGCCTCGGTATCAGAAGAATTTGCTTTATTTAACTGAAGTTCTGGGGGGGGGGGGGGGGGTAAATCTGACTGATCAAACCATCGAAATAGGTATTATCAATATTTAATAAATCATCTAAATATCTAGAAGTGGAGCTAAAAGCTTCAATAATTTCAGATTGGTTATCAATGGAAAGCGACAACATGAAGTCTCTTTCATAACAATACAAGAAGAGATCAGCCACAAGAGGTGCACAATTCGTACCCATCGGAATACCCACAATTTGTCTAAATAACTTAGTACTTGTGGTTCAAGTCTGTCAACTTACGATTTTTCTAAAGAGCATAAGCATTATACACACAGGTGAGACCACAGCATTTCAGTGGTTTCTTGCTGTCGAGTCCTCACCGTTAACTCACCTCTGTGGTTCTTTGATTAATTGTGTTCACGGAGATGTTGCACTGATGAGTTAGGAGGCCTTCATGCGGACTGAACAAATTATTTGTCTAAATCGCGACGGAAGTAAAGGCGAGGATTGTGGCCACGTAAAATCTATTTAAGCCCCCAGTGGAAATCTTTCCACTGACCGTTCCTAGGCGGTCCTTCTGTGGCGATTTATTTATGTTGTTGTTTGTTACTTACTTTGTGTATCACTTGTGTCTTTTTATTTTGGATGGTCATATGGCCATTTTGTGGGAAAGAAACTGTCCTTATGGTCTTCCTTTGTTTAGGTTTCCATTATGGTCTGGTCGCTTACTGTTTGTGTTTCTTTCTCTTTGGTGTCTTTGATGGGTGGAGTAAGTTAATTGTATCGATTCCTGATCTTTGTTTTACTTCTACTTTGTATCAGCAATGTGTTAGTCTTTTAATCTGTTATAACTGTACTTTTAACATAATTTGCCCATAAGAACAGTTTTGCTCCAGCCCCTTGCTATTATTTTCTTCTGCTTGAATCCTCTGGGGCTGGAAATATTTACAGTATTATGTATACTTACCAGTCTGAACGTCCTGAGGACAGATAATCCTTTCACACCTTCCATCATAAGTTCTACAAAACTGAGCGAGACAATAAAAAAGTCAAAGGCATTCCATCCATCCCTAATATATGTAATAAAGCCTAAAGCTATAATCTTCATGAAAGCTTCAACGGCGAATATTGTTGAAAATACCTGAAATATACACAAAAAGGTATTGTTAGTATTGCGTGCATCCTTTTGCAACATTGTATTATTTTATACGCTGTCCTAATTTCTAGCTTAGAACGCTAAGTCATAACGCAAACACGCCTATACAAATACATTGCCACCTTTATCGCCGAAAAAATGAAAATTTTATGATGAAAAACTGTGATATTTTTCTTTTTCTGCTCAAAATATAGATTGTGGGCACTCGTTAGAACATCGAGGCGGTTCAAACGAGTGTCACAATCAATATTTTACAACTGAAATAAGAAAAATAAGCTATACCCCCGGAAACCCCAGTTTTACTATATAAAAGTGGGGTTCAAGGGGGTCAAAATTATACAGGCGTATTTTCGTGATGGTAAGGCTCCAGAGAGTAATTGTAGGATATGCATGTTTCGTTCTTCGCCTCTTGCTGTCTGTCAGACTCCCAACGACAATGGATTAAATACGTGGTTACATAAGATGTGGATGCTCTTTAGAATGGCTTCATGATTATTCAATGAGACCGTTCACCCACAACGTATGTTCACGGTATAGATAAGAAAAATATCACAGATTTTTATCAAAAAGTAACCATTTTACGAGAGCTGAAAAATGCACAATGTTGCACGGGTGTATTATCGTAATGGTTCCCGAATAATCATATTTCATGTGTGTGTGTGTGTGTGTGTGTGTGTGTGTGTGTGTGTGTGTGTGTGTGTGTGTGTAAAACATGGGGTCATGAGCAAAATAAGCGAACCTCAAATGGGTTCATTTTAATTGCTCGCAATCATTTTTCATATACAGATGAGAGCTAGCAGCCAAACAAAATTAATTCAGACAGATTGTACATGTGTCCAAAATATGTTCGAAGTATTTAATAATGGTTGGTTTGAATAATGTTTAAAAAACCAATTTTGGTTTTAGAACCCCAGAATACTCCAAATTCTTGTAAAGAATAAAACTTAAAACTTTAAGACAAAAAAAAAAAGACTTATAGTAAAGTAGAAGTAAAACAAATATCTACATAGTAAATGTAAGACTACATAGTCCTCGATGAGCAAAGGTTGCAAGAAATCTATGGACCTGGCCATCCTTTATATTAATGTGTTTATACAGCCATTCAAAGCTCTGATCATGGGACAGTTGTTCAAACCTAATGATGACATTAGTAAATAGATCGTTGAACTTGATCATTCAGTATAGCAAATATACAAATGTTTTTGCTGATAAAAACACAGTATTGAATATTGTACTTGCTAGAACATTCAACATTCTAAACACCATCGAGCCCATTAACCTAACGATGTTTAAAGGACGTTAAAGGAACTGATACCCTGTACAGATTTCCGTCATTTACAAGGGCTACAGTGTTTGTGACCTCGAAGTTCCTCAACTGTAAACTTATTCCGTCCAAAATATGTGCAAAAAATATTTCCTTTAACTGTGGATACCGATTGAAAAGAGAATCAAAATTGTTTCGAGTAAATTTCCTGTCCTGAGAGCTTATCTGTTGCCTAAAAGACTTAGAAAAATCATAGCGTAATTTGACGTCACGAAAACACGCCTATATTATTTAGACCCCCTTAAACCTCACTTTCATATATAAAAACTGGGGGGTTTACAAGGGTAAATCTTGTTTTTTTTTTCTTATTTCTACTCTTAAATATAGATTGTGGATACTCGTTAGAGCCGCCTTGATGAGGCGGTTATAACGAGTACTCACAAATCGAGGCGGTTCTTATGAGTACTCACAATCTATAATTTGAGCAGAAATAAGAAAAATATCAAATTTTTTTTCGTTTTTCTGTGGTAAAGTTTACAATGTATTTGCATTGGCGTGTTTTCGTAATGGTCTTCGCGAAAATTCATAGCTACCTGATTTCCACTTTCCAGTGTATTTTTCTGTTCAGCTGTCAGTCCATGTTGATCCAGCGCCATAAACGCTGTATTGGCAAGAATGCATAGTGTAATGAAAAGATCAACAAACGGGTCCAGAATTATAAATCCAACAAGACTTTGAAACTTTTGAAACCATGACGGGCATTCCCAACTACATAATAATCGGTTAAGTTTGTCTTTCAGTGGCTCTTCCTGTACACTGAACACACTGAGGCTTAATGCACTTCGGCGACGCGAAGCTGTCTCCACATGTTCTAGTAAGTCTTTCAGAACCATCACATCTGAAAGAAAGAAAATGTAGTGCAATTCTGTTACAGCTTTATATTATGACTTATTCCTTGGTTAAGCATTCTCATCCAATGTCTTCCGGTAAAGAAAAATTAAAAAATGAGAAACGATCAGGAAATGATACAGTCATATCCCAAATTCTTCCCACAATATCACAAGCAAAAGAAGTCGAAACATGGAGTGACGACAGTAAATAAAACTGACAACAGGTAAACCGAGTCAGCAGCTCTTTCCCAAACAGGTGGTGACTCAGACTACCCAAACCTTACTAAAAAGGAACAATATACAAAATGTTGGAAAGAATCATCATCTTTAACAAGACAAACGTTTAACTGTAAGGACAAACTTAACTAAACATGAACAACAAAAATGGGGAAGAATCAGAATCATCAACGTAACAACATATATGATTAGGGAAAGAGCCATGTTTGAAACTGTTCAAACTTTAATAATAATATTATTTTAATAATAACTTTAATAATGTCTTTAATATACCATTTGTGAACTTTCCCAAAGGTATTTCAAATACGGAATGTATTTGTCATAAATTCTACAAAATTCCATGAATGATCTCGGATGCACTTGTCAATACTCACAATCTAGTACCGTGCACTAGCGCTGCATGCCTTTAATTCGCAGCCTGCCATTAGAAAAGCATGTGTGTCAGATATCTTTGATATTTCCCCCTTTCCATTTGCAAAGAAAACATGCCGTACGTACGGTTTTCATACTAACAGCGGACCTATTCCAAAGATAGGTTCGAAGATTTCTGAATGGATATGGGACAAGCTAGGTTAAGAGCGTAACCGTTTGCAAGCTTAAGCGACAACATTGACAAAGACTTTTCATCATGTGGCAAAATTAAACATTGTCCGTAATTAGTTGGCTTTCCCGTAGAGATACTTTAGACAGCAACATTTGAAAACGTAGTATTCCAGGTCAAGCGTTCTTTCAACAAAAGAACAGAGTACATCTTCATCTGAGCAATATTAATTTTAACTAGTGAGAAAAGGTCACTTAGGGGGGGAAAAGACATAATCTCAGAACGCAGCCATCAAACAAATAAGACACTACCAAAGAACGCCAACGTTGGGACGGTAAGTAGTAAAGCTCCGCTCAATTGCGCATCTTCCCTGATCTGCATGTTTAAATATTTTTGAGCTGAAAATATATTGTTTTCATGATCGGAGCATAAAACATCTTTATAAATTGTTATTTTAATATTACCGAGCAGGTGAAATTTCATGCTAAGAAAAAATCAATTTATAACCTCGGGTCCATGACATCATTGAAAATAAACGTATTTTTATTCAAAAATGTCATTGGAATAAGCCTGTTTATTATAATATTTATATCTGATACATTACCTCTCGGATCTACATGGGAAGCACTCGGGGTCCTACAGAATGGAGAGTGGTAGTCGTCTTTACCCTTAAAACTCCTCTGACGTTTGCATTTTCCCACGTCAGAATCTTCTCCTGACTCCTGTAAAAATAATTGTACAGATACCTCAACATATGGGCCCCGCCAAGCGAATTTGTGTCTCCGAGCATTCCGTCATAACAAATTTTAACTGCGCATGCCCAGTCATTCAGAGGGGCCAGGGATATGGCTTTCTGTCTGAAGGTTCCTCTTGATTCACTGCTTGTATGAACGAGCAGCGAAGGTTCTGGCGAGACTGCGCGGATGTGCAGGCTCGCCTGAACCTTCGCTGCTCGCATAGGCGATAAGTACCAAAATCGCTTGACGGGGCCCATATAATTTTAATATGCTGTTTTCTATTTTTTTTATATATAAAACGCTTGTAGCTAGAAGTCACTCAATATGTTTTGTCTGCCCCTGCATTTTGTATTAATCTAAGTGGATCAGATAAGACCTTTCAGTTCTCAATTTTAGCGTAAATAAAAAAAAACAGAATCGGGATGCTTCAAAAAGTCTTTATTCTTTGTCACAAAAAGGCATTTTCCACTGCAACTGTTATAGATATTTTCAGGTAAACAACTTAAGATTAAATGTGTGTTTGTTTACTTTACGAAAACACGCCTATACAAATACAGTGTAAATTTTACCGCCAAAAACGAAAATTTTAAGATGAAAAACTGAATAGATTGTGGGAACTCGTTAGAACCGCCTCGATGAGGCGGTTCTAACGAGTACCCACAATCTGTGTTTTAGAGCAGAAATAAGAAATATAAGGTTTACCCCTGTAAACCCCAGTTTTACTATATAAAAGTGGGGTTCAAGGGGGTCAAAATTATATAGACGTGTTTTTATGATGAATTATAGGCGAACTTCAATGGACCGTCAATCTTTTGGACAATGACAATATGTGCGAGATAGTAGTAGTTCAATTCACAGATGGAAAATTATAATAGCAGATAGCTGACATAATGGGAATTATTTTTTTATTTTGCTACAAAATAAAGATATGTTGTGTGCACTCATTAGAATTGCCATATTGAGGCGAATCCAATGAGTATACACAGCAAAATTTTTCAAGAAAAATTAAAGCAGTTCAAAATTATCATTAATGTATGGATATTTAGAGCTATGAGATATTATTTTACTTCAAAGTAAATATATGTTATGTGCACTCATTAGAATCGACTTATTCCAATAAGATTACACAGCATATCTGTTCAAGGAAAATAAAAAACAATTCAAAATTATCCTCAATATATATATGGATATTTTGAGCTTGATAGGCATTCTCTGGCAAATCGAGATTTCTATAAATCATGGTAACTAAGACATTGGTGTTCGAACCATTGAAGTTTCTCAGTACCTGAAACCTCTAATAGTAATATGAACCGTATTATGGTACACACCTTATGAACTATAAGTGGTCTCGTCAAAGATCAATACCCACAGAAGCATGCATATTCTGCGATTTTCGACTAAATGAACAGAATTATCTTCAAAATCAAAAGAAGTCCAACAATGAAAAAGTACATAGCACAGTTTAAGGTAAGTCAAGAGCATTATTAAACTGAAAACCGGGGCAGCCAACTACCCAAAGCTTAAACAATATCAGTTCTGTGGTGTATCCCTTGCTTCCAAAGGATAGCCCTTTCTAGAACATATTTATACAGATTTATGGTGGGATCACGAACGTATACATAAGTTTCTTTTTATTTTTGCTCATAGAGGCGATTCCAGCAAGCATACACAGACTATGTTAGACAAATTTAAGAATGTTATATTATTTTTCATTAGAATAAATGCTATGAAATGTAAAATAGAATTCTGATTGCACGGCAATATTGGTGGGCAACTAAAAGCTATTTTTCTGGCCAGACCTTTACTCTGACTTTTAACAATATTCAGCATCTCTTCCATGGCCGGTGAAAAAAAGACAGTGATTCTTTGGTAAAGCAGTTTTTCTTGAATTAAAGACTTCTTAGTAGAACGGAATGACATGGAAATAGAACTGATTGGTATCCATACACGGTGTAACAATACACTCGACATGTTCTTATGTTCTGCTGCTCATTAATTTTTGCTGTTGTCTATTAAAGGTAATGAAACTTTACTTTAATGAAAACATGTACACTCCATATTTTTTCCATTTCTGTGGTGTATTCCTTGCTTCCAAAGGATAACCCTTTCTAGAACTTAATTACCGCCACTACAGCTGTTGTCTGGGAATGTGTGGCGGCCGTAAAACGTCTCCCTGCCCTACATCATAGTATAGTTTATATTTTCTTGTCCTTTGGGATCATTGGTTCCATTGTGGAATTTTGAACATATTTGAGGGTCACTGATGAGGCCTAAATGGCCGAAACTAGCTAGTCTGGCCCAGAAAAACATGTACACTCCATATTTTTCCAGTTCTGTGGTGTATTCCTTGCTTCCAAAGGATAACCCTTTCTAGAACTTAATTACCGTCACTACAGCTGTTGTCTGGGAATGTGTGGCGGCCGTAAAACGTCTCCCTGCCCTACACCATAGTGTGGTTTATATTTTCTTGTCCTTATATTTTCTTGGGATCATTGGTTCCATTGTGGAATGATGAAAATATTTGAGGGTCACTGATGTGGCCTAAATGGCTGAACCTAGCTAGTCTGGCCCAGAAAACAGGTACATTCCATATTTTTCCAGTTCTGTGGTGTATTCCATGCTTCCAAAGGATAACCCTTTCTAGAACTTATTTATCGTCACTACAGCTGTTGTCTGGGAATCTGTGGCGGCCGTAAAACGTCTCCCTGCCCTACATCATAGTGTAGTTTATATTTTCTTGTCCTTTTGGATCATTGGTTCCATTGTGGAATTATGAAAATATTTGAGGGTCACTGATGAGGCCTAAATGGCCGAAACTAGCTAGTCTGGCCCAGAAAACATGTACATTCCATATGTTTCCAGTTCTTTGGTGTAGTCCTTGCTTCCAAAGGAAAACCCTGTCTAGAACTTATTTATCGTCACTACAGCTTTTGTCTGGGAATGTGTGGCGGCCGTAAAACGTTTCCCTGCCCTACATCATAATGTAGTTTATATTTTCTTGTCCTGTTGGATCATTGGTTCCATTGTGGAATTTTGAAAATATTTGAGGGTCACTGATGAGGCCTAAATGGCCGAAAATAGCTAATCTGGCCCATAAAAAACGTACACTCCACATTTTTCCAGTTCTGTGGTATATTCCTTGCTTCCAAAGGATAACCCTTTCTAGAATTATTTATCGTCACTACAGCTGTTGTCTGGGAATGTGTGGCGGCCGTAAAACCTCTCCCTGCCCTACATCATAGTGTAGTTTATATTTTCTTGTCCTTTGGGATCATTGGTTCCACTGAGGAATTTTGAAAATATTTGAGGGTCACTGATGAGGCCAAACTGGCCGAAACTAGCTAGTCTGGCCCAGAAAAACATGTACATTCCATACTTTTCCAGTTCTGTGGTGTATTCCTTGCTTCCAAAGGAAAACCCTTTATAGAACTTAATTACCGTCACTACAGCTGTTGTCTGGGAATCTGTGGCGGCCGTAAAACGTCTCCCTGCCCTACATCATAGTGTGGTTTATATTTTCTTGTCCTTTGGGATAATTGGTTCCATTGTGGAATTATGAAAATATTTGAGGGTCACTGATTTGGCCTACATGGCTGAACCTAGCTAGTCTGGCCAAGAAAACATGTACATTCCATATTTTTCCAGTTCTGTGGTGTATTCCTTGCTTCCAAAGGATAACCCTTTCTAGAACTTATTTATCGTCACTACAGCTGTTGTCTGGGAATCTGTGGTGGCCGTAAAACGTCTCCCTGCCATACATCATAGTGTAGTTTATATTTTCTTGTCCTTTGGGATAATTGGTTCCATTGTGGAATTTTGAAAATATTTGAGGGTCACTGATGAGGCCTAAATGGCCGAAACTAGCTAGTCTGGCCTAAAAAACATGTACATTCCATATTTTTCCAGTTCTGTGGTGTATTCCTTGCTTCCAAAGGAAAACCCTGTCTAGAACGGATTTATCGTCACTACAGCTTTTGTCTGGGAATGTGTGGCGGCCGTAAAACGTCTCCCTGCCATACATCATAGTGTAGTTTATATTTTCTTGTCCTTTGGGATCATTGGTTCCATTGTGGAATTTTGAAAATAATTGAGGGTCACTGATGAGGCCTAAATGGCAGAAACTAGCTAGTCTGACCCAGAAAACACGTACATTCCGTATTTTTTTTCAGTTCTTTGGTGTATTCCTTGCTTCCAAAGGATAATCCTTTCTAGAACTTATTTAAAAAAAACTATCTCATGCTGCCTTTGTCAGTATGGATGTACTTCTAACGAAAACAATTTGCTCCTGAGATGAAAAGTTTAACTTCGTTACTTCGAATGAGCATTGCATACAATATACAAGAAGTCAAGAGTTGCTTTACAATCTGGTGATGTACCCTCGCGCTTCAGGGCTTGGAGAAATATATGGGCTGCATGATGCTTCCGCAAAAGCTGAAATCGATCGAACCTGAGTACTGGTGAATCGCTTAAATGGTCTAAGCTTGCCATGAAAAAGTGGGGCGTGTCGGACCGCTCCTTAAACCCTAGCGCTTTCTGAGCTTGATATGTCATTTCATCAAAATGTCGAAACGTCCCAAAAATGATCTAATAGTGTTAACGGGGACGTGATACCTCAACACAGTGATAAATGTTGGTATTTGCTTAATCCCGTTCATGTCATTTCAATAAGGTTGTTCGAAGCATCATAGGCTTAACGAACTCGTTAGTGGTCAAAGTGGTAACTGTTCTAGAAAGTACAATATCTCATTCAGTAGTTTTTCTGCAGAAAAAAATGTAAGCAATTTTTAAAAAGCTAAATGCAAAAGATGCTCACATTTTTCTGCAAAAATATAAGTATATATGCCATATTAAATTTTCTAATAATACATCAACTAACGACAAACGATGACGAACAACTGCTCTCAGTTGTTAACTGCGCTAAATAACAAAGAATGAAATAATTACTATGGGGTAGGGTATCTGATAACAAATAAGCATGTAGCATTATTTTTCAACTAAATCTGTGTTTTGACAGCTGCTTTTTAGTGTCTATTTTAACTGTAAGATCCTCAAAATATCTCAGGAATTTTATCCTAATGACCCAAACTGCATGCAAACCACAATTACACAATACTCGAGCAGAAAAGTACCTCTGCTTAAAAGACTACACATGGGTGTGGAGCTGATATTGGCAACTATTGTCGTCGTTGGATATGGAAGGACAAGAGAAAATATTCACCAATATCAGTCCAATAATCCTATTATTATGTAGCTATTTAAATCTATGCCATTACTCAGAGTGTTTAAGCGTTTAAACATGCAATTCACCGGTGCGTAACAAATAACAAGAAGTTATAAGATGCAATGTCGCCTGACGGCTAAATTCGCATCTCGAAATCACGCCTATATAGTTCTGACCACATTGAATCCCACTTTTATACAGTAAAACTGGGGTTTGCAGGGGTAAACATTATTTTTCTTATTTCTTCTCTGAATTACAGATTGTGGGTACTCGTTAGAACCGCCCCGATGAGGTGGTTCTAATGCGTACTCACAATCTATATTTTGAGCAGAAATAGGAAAAATATCACAATTTTTCATCTGAAAATTTTCGTGTTTTTTTTTTTTTGTTTTTTATTTGCGTTAAGTTTACAATGTATTGTATAGGCGTGTTTTCGAAATGGAAAGTATCCAAGTAAAGGTATAATATCAAGTAAGTATGAAAATATAGAGGGACAGCAGCGTGATTATTCCTCTTTTATTGCGAATTATTATGATAACACATCTGCGAGGAATAGTGCATTTTTTCACATCAAGGAGGCATAGTGCATTTTTCCTATCTCACAAACAGACAATTTTTTTCTGATGAAATACTGTCATGTTTGTGTTTCTTTCCCTTTGGTGTCTTTTATGGGTAGAGTAAGTTAATTGTATCGATTCCTGATCTTTGTTTTACTTCTACTTTGTAAGTAAGCCGTCGGTTTCCGAGTCACTGGAGATACTTCTACATGCATTATTAAAAGTAATAAAAGTAGAAACACAATAAAACCTAGGGAACAATAACAGCTATTCGTTCTTGTTTTAGGGAAGTTAAAGCAATTTGTGCAATAAAGACTTAGCTTTCCTTGTAGTAGCATCTGTTGCAAATAAAGCCACATTTACTGAAAACGATTAGTGAAAGAGTTCTTCCTTGTGAGAGACTCCTGTGTCAAGAATGGAAGCAAGTATTTTCTTGAGGTGTCTTTATTTCCTATGAAGTGCAAACGCTGAAGACAACAACCACATGCAAGTGTGGTTAGCATTTCATAGGTGAAAAACATGCAGGGAATGATGAATTTATTAGGTTCATTTCAGCTGATACAGGCGTTAACTGAATTGCTAGTAAACTTTATCAATTTTTGGAATATCTTCAAAGCAAAGCAAACACAGCTAACCCAACACGTTTATGCTTTATGAGGGCATCTGAAAAGGTTTTTTTCTACCCAGTTCGACAGAACAACATTTTTTTATATAAGAAGTTTACGAAAATAAATGAAGTCTTCACGTATTCGTACCCAAGTTGAGAAATGGTTTGGAAAACCTGTTCAGATAAATTACAACAGTGGCCGATCAATTTCGACCTTTTCTGTTTGCATTTATTCTGAAGTCGCGAGTTCACAGGCCAGTGTCAAAATGTTGATCGTGTTTTTTTTTTTATTTTTTTTTTTTTTCAATATCGATTGCACGGTTCAGTGTTTGTTTCACGTAATATATGGCATACTTGTGCAATGTAAGCTTCTGTTTCGTAGCTGTTGCAAAGCCAAATATGCTATAGTCGCATGCAATGGTTTCCGTGTCCTTTTTTCTAAGCCACTTGCTTTAGAAACTATAGATTCAAGAAGCCACAATTATAACACACACCATACCTACTACAAGTGCGCTCTTGCACACCAGATAAGGAAATCCGTGGTTTTGGTCTGGGATAGAAATTCTGCTCTAACCCTGGTGTTCTTACCCCAAATCGAATATTCTCGCGTGTTTGCTAAATACACTGGTTGAATACGAGCTCATATGCAACGGCGTTATGGTTGACATCACAGCAGGTTACGTGACGTCACAAAATATCACTGTAGTGTGATCACAATATGGCGGATAGCGCCAACCAAAGTGATACCGGACAGTGATCCCCCCGACAGATTTTTCCATCCAGTCCTCACACCCATGTAAGATTCTTATATTCTTGTACCATTGCAAAAGTAGCGTACACTGCATGCGTACCAAACAATAGAATAATCAAAGCTGTGAAAGAACTGGTGCGTCGAGAAAAGGCTGGGAAAATGGTCCTAAACGTTGACTTAGACTCTTTCGTTTAAGCTTTAAATTCTTGTACTGTAAGCGAACAGTGTAGTTCCTGATCAGACGCCGCTAGATCTGGATCTACACTTTCAAGTTTTTTGTGGAACCCAGCACAGGATACTAGTCCAATTCTAAAGATAAACTCTGACTCAACAGCGATAAGAAAAGCGGGGTTATTTCCTATAAAATACCGTTACGTGGATTTTGTACCTGGTCAGCGACCGTCACGTGGACAATAGCAGTCAAGAAGCTTCTGTAGCTAGTAAAGATCATGCAATAAACGTTCTAATTCTAATTGTCACAATGACTAAAGGAAACACAGCTGGTGCGTTTCAAATGCCCCTTCTGTATGCTAATCAAGGCTTTGAAATAAAAGCAAATGAAAAGAAGCAGACAGAAAAATTACGACAGCGTACCGCGACACAACGACATCACATTCATCAACGACATCTAATTTAGCATGACTCACACTTATATCTAATTTTGTTCTATCTACTACAACCTCTGGAAGATGCTGGTGACCTTTATTCTTGAGGTTAAAAGCCGTCTCCAATTTGCTGAACTTGTCCTCAGGTTGTGGAGACAACCTTGACCTTGATGTCCTGCTTCCTTGAGAAACGTTACTCCCACGACGGGAGATGTCATCTCTGTAACGACGTAAACTGGCTCGCTGGGCGAGCATTGAAAATTTGGAAGATAAGTTTATTAGTTTTATGTCATCTGAAGAGGGAGTAACTGCATTGGAGTCATCAGCATATGGGAGGTTAAGCGATTCTAAGTGAACAAGAGGCTGTTTCTCCGCATGGTGCATCAACTGCTTCGCCAATTTCAAACTTTTTCTGCTAGGTCTGGATCTACGGCGGTTGATGTACGGCGAACCAGGTAAACTAAAGCTGGCCTGTAAAAGCAAACAGGGACAATATGTACCTAAGCCAAAAGCGTTACACCTCACGAAAACTAAATACATTTTTCTGTGATATAATCCAAGATAATTATGTTGTGATTTGGTGAATATGTTATGATATAATTATATCGATTTATATAAATGTTGTGCAATCAAACCTTCATTTGCAAAAAAAAAAAAAAAAAAAACTGTATGTTCGAACTTTTGTACTTGTTTCATACGCAAGTTCTATATTTGATATTACATGCGGTGACTTTACTGCTAATAACATAAATGCGGGAATAATAATGGATAAAACGGATTACGAAATCCTAACTCTGCATATGTGATTTTCTTTCAAACACATCATAGAATAATATACGCTACCTTGTTCTCAAAAAGCACTAATGTAATCAGTAACTTCAATGTATCATGATAACATGTCCGTGGTATGAACACCCCTACAAACCCCACCTTATAAAGTGAAAGCTGGGATTTACAAGGGTTACGAGGAGTATACATTTTTTCTTATTTCTGTTCCTCATCGAGGCGGTTCTAACGAGTACCCACAATCTATATTTTAGAGCAGAAATAAGAAAAATAAGGTTACCCTGTAAACCCCAGTTTTACTATATAAAAGTGGGGTTCAAGGGGGTCAAAATTAAATGGAAGTGTTTTCGTGATGGAAAGCCCTATCTCTTACCAATAAAAAGGTTAGGCTAATGATCAGGTTTTTTTAAAAGAAGGTCGAGATTGTAAGGTCAGACAATATGGTACCACTGGAAAGGCACGTGACAAGGAATGCTCATGTGAAATATGAAAGCAATATCACTAACCAATCAAAAGTTATGGCCAATGTTCAGATTTTAAGAAAGTATGTCAAACGTCAAGGTCAAGTTCACGAGGTCAAAAATTATTGTACCACTAGAAAGGACAGGACAGAGGGAATGCACATGTGAAATATGAAAGTTCTGTCACTAACCAGTCAAAGGTTATAGGCAATGTTAAAGTCTTAAAATGTAGGTCAAATGTCAAGAACAAGGCTTTCTGCGCAAAATATGGTTTACCCATGTAAAGTAGAAGTAAAACAAAGATCAGGAATTGATACAATTAACTTACTCCACCCATAAAAGACACCAAAGGGAAAGAAATACAAACATTAAGCGACCAAACCATAATGGAAACCTAAACAAAGGAAGACCATAAGGACAGTTACTTTCCCACAAAATGGCCATATGGCCATCCAAAACCAAAAGACACAAGTGATACACACAGTAAGTAACAAACAACAACATAAATAAATCGCCACAGAAGAGCCGCCTTGGAACGGTCAGTGGAAGATTTCCACTGGGGGCTTAAATCGATTTTACGTGGCCACAGTCCTCGCCCTTACTTCCGTCGCGATTTAGACAAATAATTTGTTCAGTCCGCATGAAGGCCTCCTAACTCATCAGTGCAACATCTCCGTGAACACAAAAATCAAAGAACCACAGAGGTGAGACAACGGTGAGGACTCGACAGCAAGAAACCACTGAAATGCTGGAGCAAAAGAAAACCAACAGTTAGACTCCGATGAGCCCGACCAGAGACAGAGCATCAGGCACCAACCAACATTATCTCTCTAATTTTCAATAAGCCTTTACGTTGGAGCCGTCATAGAATCTGAGGCCTGACCCACCGGCGTGCAATTAAAGAGGGAAGCAAAGTTGCCAACCGTGATTGGGTTAAGTATCCATGCATGCAGTCTGTCGTATAATATCCATGTTGTACCCAATCTTTTTATATCGAAGAATGATTTTACGAAATTGGGTGATGAAGTCATTGCGGTTATATATTTTTCTGAATTTATATACTAAGTCACCATAAAATTCGGGTTCCGATAGACCTTGTTGCAGAAGCGATTTAAGTCCAATATTGAATTTTGAAATTAAATCAGAATGGCGTCTATAAAATTTTGAAAAGGCTTTGCGTAGTTTATGGTACCGATAACCCTGATTAAGGAGTTTAGCCGTTAATAATTTATTACGAGTGTTGAAGTCAGTTACATGACTACACACTCTAGCAAATCGAATTAATTGCGAAATATAAACGCCATAGGATGGCGCACGAGGAACATCACCATCCAAAAAAGGAAAATTTACAATCTCAAAATCAAAGTCATCGCGTTTATCATAAATTTTGCACGAAACAATCCATCTACAATAGATAGATGTAAATCCAAAAACGGGGCCTCGGTATCAGAAGAATTAAACCCCAGTTTTACTATATGAAAGTGGGGTTAAAGGGGATTAGAATTATATTAGCTTGTGTTCGTAGTGTAAACATTTTGTCTGCTTAAAACAGACTTGAGACTCGTTTGAACCCCCAACCTATGTTTGGAGCAGTAAAAGGAAAATCTAATTCAACCGGTATGAAAGTCGCCAATGTATCACACATTGTTCTGCTCAAACCTGCCACAGAGAACATGAAACCTAGGTCTTGCAAAATACGAATCGGAGTCTAACTATTGGTTTTCTTTTGCTCCAGCATTTCAGTGGTTTCTTGCTGTCGAGTCCTCACCGTTGTCTCACCTCTGTGGTTCTTTGATTTTTGTGTTCACGGAGATGTTGCACTGATGAGTTAGGAGGCTTTCATGCGGACTGAACAAATTATTTGTCTAAATCGCGACGGAAGTAAGGGCGAGGATTGTGGCCACGTAAAATCGATTTAAGCCCCCCAGTGGAAATCTTCCACTGACCGTTCCAAGGCGGCTCTTCTGTGGCGATTTATTTATGTTGTTGTTTGTTACTTACTGTGTGTATCACTTGTGTCTTTTGGTTTTGGATGGCCATATGGCCATTTTGTGGGAAAGTAACTGTCCTTATGGCCTTCCTTTGTTTAGGTTTCCATTATGGTCTGGTCGCTTAATGTTTGTATTTCTTTCCCTTTGGTGTCTTTTATGGGTGGAGTAAGTTAATTGTATCAATTCCTGATCTTTGTTTTACTTCTACTTTTCATTAATACCAAGACTTCAGTTTTCTATCCGCAATATGTTCTTTGTTGCCAAAGAAAACCATAATTCATCATAAAGGCTTTAAATTTTGTTTCACCCTGTAAAATACAATGCTCGCGGCAATATTTGAGAACTCAAACCAAGTATATTATCAGTTAAAAATGTTAATGTGTAAAGGATGTTTTTTCAACAAGCAGCAGTGATATTACCACATCACGTTAACCGTTCTGCCTAATAAACATCCTTAACAAAAAAGCAGTGGTATACACGTGTATTCATTATTTTCTTCAATTTAGCCGAAGATATAGATCATTACGAAAACATGCCTATACAAATACATTGAAAACTTTTCCACCGATAAAACGAAAATTTTTAAGATAAAAAAATGTGATATTTTTCTTATTTCTGCTCAAAATATAGATTGTGGGTAGTCGTTAGAACCGCCTCATCTAGGCGGTTCTAACGAGTACCCACGATCTATTTTTTAGAGCAGAAATTAGAAAAATAAGGTTTACCGCTGTAAACCCCAGTTTTACTATATAAATATTGGGTTCAAGGGGGTCAAAGTTTTGTAGGCGTGTTTACGTGATGTGTGGGTGCTTGTAAAAACCAACTCAGTTAGGTCTTGGCGAGCATCAGTATTCTATAGTTTAGCAGAAAAAGGGACAGTTTACAGTTTCAGACCAAATATTGGTAAATATGATATATTTGGTTATACATTATAACTAAAAAGCATGGGAGAAGAAACCCTGTCTTCGGAGTTTGCGACTAAGTAAGTCACAAAACGGCCTACTCAACTTCACAGACTATCCCGAGATGAAGAAATTTAGATATGAAAATGAGATGTATTGTATTATCCAAGCAGATCAGACTGCACGGATGCATACGCTATCTGCACCCATCACGATAACAAGTCCTCGAAACGAAGACCCCTCTAAACCCCACTTTATATAGAGAAAAATGGGTTTTACGGGGGTATACATTACCTGCCTTATTTTTGCTCAAAACATAGATTGTGGGTACTCGTTAGAGTACTCATAATCTATGTTGAAAGAAAAATAAGGAAGATATTACAATTTGTACTTAACAGTTGTCATTTCTGACACCATGTTGTCCGCCATTAATTCACATGGACATGTTTCCATTATGTTTGTGGTTCGCAAATGGCAAAAACAGGTTATCATGCATGACATAGTTTATATGTTTGTGATGATTTTGAATTTTTATACCATGTGTCCCTCAAATGTGCATTTAATGTAGTGTTGTGATATTATTCATTATATAACATCCGTTTTTGCAATTTTCTCTAGAGATTCCGTTTCCGTATATTTCGTGTACAACCCTCGTTCCTTTTAGCTGATCATTTATTCTTTTGCTCTAATTAGTCAGTAATTATTCACACTCTACAATAGGTATAACGGAGTTACTCGGCATAAAACAAACACCTGTGCAAAACCAAACATTACAGAAGCATAATCGGGATTCGGCAAGCAGGATTGCAACCTTGAAGCGTAATATGGCTATTCTGATGGGACCATGCATATCGATAGAAGCAGGTGTGTCTGGTGTTAATCTTTATATGATAATGTAAATCATTGTATTACAGATTAATAATTCTGAGACAATATTGATTCAACTGTGGCAAGAAGAAGCAGCGTTATTTGTGAAAACGTTTAAAGCATTAGGCCTATTCCAAAAGGGAATAAATACATTATCTTGTACATTACGAAAACACGCCTATACAAATGCATTGTAAAGTTTACCGCCGAAAAATCGACAATTTTCAGATAAAAAATCGTGATATCTTTCTTATTTCTGCTCAAAATATAGAATGTGGGTACTCGTTAGAACCGCCTGGATGAGTCGGTTCTAAAGAGTACCCAAAATCTTTATTTTTGAACACCCCTGTAAACCCTAGTTTTACTATATAAAAGTGGGGTTCAAGGAGGCAAAAATTTTATTGGCGTGTTTTCGTGATGATCAGAATATCAATCAAAATAATTGTGGTCCATCAAAAATGTTACTGTTTTACTGAAAAGCTGATTGTCTACTAGAGACTGGTGGTTAAGAAAAACTTGATATGTTGTAAAATCACCACAGTCGTGTATGATAATCTTTCAATACATGTAACAAAAAGCAGATACGCATAACAAAATAATGAATTGTGATTGAAAAGCGATCGTGTACAATATTTTTGTTCTTCAGCTCTGGATTTGTGAATATGTGGGCAATATTTCGTGAAATTATACATGTAGAAAGTTACAGTACTCTCGCTAAAACTTGGTCCGCAATGGAGAATTCTTCAAACTAGACAGAAATAGAACATTATCAAAAACATTAACACTTGCATTTGATTTTACGAGAGGAGGGGCATTGTAGATACGTTTGGAGCAACGTCTCTATTATATGAGCCAGCGCATGACAAAACCTACAATAAGACATGTGCGCCAACCGAAGACTCAGATCAGCATGCGCAGCCATCTAGTCTTACGGGAGACTCCTCTTGCTGCATGAAGAAACATTGAACCCTTAGCTATCCTTAGAGCGCACAACGAATACTCTGATCAGACTGCGCGGATGCGCAGGCCGATCTGAGTCTTCGTTTGGCGCACACGTCTTATTGTAGGTTTTGTCATGCGCTGGCTCATATGATGTTAAACTGTCATAGGAAAGCTATTATTAAAGGTGGCAGAAACAAAAAGGTATAAAAATTATTATTACTCCAAAATTTCTTGGCCATTGGTATAATATTATTATGAAACTTCATAAAAACATAAGTTCGAAAATAAAATACTGTGTACTGGTGATTCTCATGCTATATTTTATTATTTGTTTTATTGTTATTTTCATTATCATAATTATTTTCACGTTCGTGTTCTTGAGGAGTGCAATATTAAATATACTAATACTTATATGTGAAAAACGTGAAAAAAAAAACGTTGAATCTATTGTAAAGAGGATGACTTATTTAGTACTATTATATTTTCCATTATAATAAACCTGAACACAATCAATACCGTATAGGTATTATAGCTTAAGAACAAAACAGAAAACACATACATAACATTCCCTCACCTTCTTACTGCCGACTCTCAAATGGTATGGGTCAGCTGAATTTTTCTCAGACTGGACACTAATCCTGTCTTCGCCCTCATGCGGTTTGTCGGGACTCTCAGCAGCGTGGCTCATATTCGATAGAATCGACGGACTTTTCGTCATTTCGTCAACCATCTCTTCCAGTTCTTCTCGTAAGTTGTCGATCTTTGTCTACAAAAGCATAACTAGTATTTTAGAACCTAACTACATCTGGAGCCAGTTGTTCAAGCATCCTGGGCTCAACCGACTAATTGGTGGTCAAACAATTAACTGTGTTCTAACATGTGGAATATAGATTTTGCTGCAAAAATGTAGGATGGATTCGAAAGTGCAAAAGCTGCTAAATAATAGCACATTTTCCATATTAAATGGTCCAAGGTAAACCTTGACCTCATCAGTTTTGAACAACTGGCCCCTGGAATTTGAGATATTGAAGGTAACTCCAATGACTGCTTGTGTGCTTCTCAGTGCAGTTACCCCTGGTCTGAAAACGGTTCTAGTATTCAAGGAAAGAATTTGCTCCCATGATAGGCAGACCTCATCTAGGCCCCTCTGAAATGTTTGAAACAAGTACCCTTGAAATTGGCACAGTTTCTTTAACTAAGGGAATATATTGCAATGTTTAAATACGAGGGTCATTTGGGAAGTAATATAACTAGGCCTGTACCGCTGTTATATGTGATTCGATTTTCAAACACAATAACGCAAATTGTAGGGTTATACCTCGGCTACAAAATGATATGATCAAAATACACAAACATACGTTGAACAGCAAGACTATCGTTAATATATTTGGATGCTGAAAGTATAATGGACCAAAAATCCTCAAAGACAGGAAAAATAATTTGCAAGTATAGACAAATAAACTGTTTAATTTCGTCATATGTTTCTGACGAATTATCAATGTTTCATTGAAATCTATCCACGATATTTAGTTTGTTAAGTGACATGTTTTGGGTGGATTTGATTGTCAATATTAGGAAAACAGGCCTTCATTTTAACGGTAAAATGACCATTTCTTTTCATGTCTAATTTCTAGGGTACATGGTATCACTACATTTAATTTTATTTTGCATATCAAATAAACATCATGTCAGCTTTTATTCGTCATATATTAAGTCCTGGTTCAGAAATCAGCATGGATTCTATAGTAACTATTCTACGTCTACCCTCTAAAATTTGATTAAAATGGTACGACACTGTAATGTCATTGCAAAGACAATAACCTCAGATCCGCTACACGTAATTTGAATTTTGGTGTCGTCTTTAACATAAATCATACATCTCATAATGGTTTTGAAATTGATCTTGAAATAATAATTTTCAAAATGACGTCATGAGTTATGTAATTCATGCCAAAATGACACATTTCTGACAACACTGTTACGACTTCCGGTTGCCTTATTGCTAACGTGATTTGTAACGTAACTTGCCGACTTGTTCTTGTACTCGTATGAGTTTGTACAAGGTCTCTTCAAAGCAGGCAAGAAACGCCTTGCACGGCAGTTCAATTTCACCTACATATATATAGATGATTTATTGTCTCTGAAAAATGCTAAATTAGCAGAGTACTTGGAATTAATCTAATCACGTGAGCTTGAAATTTAGGAAACAACAGAGCCTGTAACCTCCTCCTCATACTTGGATTGTCATTCTATATTGACAACTGGAAGCTTACTACTAGACTATACGATAAACGAGATGACTTCAATTTTCCCTTTGTTAACTTTCCCTTCCTGAGCAGTAATATCCCGTCTGCACCAGCATGAGGAGTTTACGTTTCACAGCTTATCCGTTATGCTAGAGCCTGTTCCAAAAATCAGGACTTTATGGAACGTGGGAAGGTGCTTACTACCAGGTTGTTAGGCCAGGGGTATCAAAAAACCCAACTGGTATCAACACTAAAGTAGTTCTATGGGACGCATCATGATCCTGTTGATCCGTACAATGTGACCATTTCCAGAATTGTTTCTGATGCGTTTGCCAATCGAAAGCCATAGGGAGACTTCCAAAATCTTGGACATACCCTTCTCGGCATTTACTCCTTTTCTTCGTTCAGGTCGATAGGCATGGTGGGCGAAGCTTTCTTACCAAGTAATGCTTACTATCCTAGGACGCCTGATTACACTCTTCTGGAGTCCATGTCTCTTGGTCTGAACATTTATATTTGCCATTTGTCTATGGTAAATGGATTAACGCTTTGGTACTACGACCTAAACTACTTTCCAATAAATCCTAAATATTATGTTAAATACAGCAAAATTTGATTTGATAAGTATTTTAATGCAGTACATGTGTTTACAATCAGAGTTATGGCCGCGAAACTAGAAATGCATTTTATCAGGACAATCCCATTTCAACGGAGTGTACATATGGTTATAGTCGTAATTTTATCTGTTAACCTAAAATACAAATTGATGTTGTTAAACACGTAGTTATGTGGATACTTGACAATTATTTTTCATTTTATTCAGTATGTTTATTGAAACACATGTCGCCATAATAATATGTCTATGCAACGGAAAAACAGACATTTCCAGTGTCTAGACCCCGGCAACACATTTGCATGTGCAAAAAACGCATTAGGGATTTATGCGTACTTGAAAGTCCTGTCATTACAGAGTTCATATGCGTACATTGCCAGGGATTCAAAAAGTTGTGGAAAAGGAGTACAGAATCCAGCGAAAAACAACAAGTTATATTACTTCTGAAATGGTCCTCGTACGTTTTAACATGATGTAAAAATTTTGATAACCGAAACACATGGCATAATATTTGTTTGATCAATACAACGCGAGAAAAAATACAAAAAAAGTTTCATAATGAGATGACAAATGATGAGAGAATAATGAACATGAAAACTAAAAACGAACCAACAGAATTAGAATTGCTTAACAATTATTTGGTATAGTTTATAAAAGAAACACAGTAAATGATAAGGTATTCCTCGTTTTCTCTCATGAAAAACTTAATACGTGTGATATGCACATTAGTATTTGATAAGTTACTGCACATATAAGATTATATTAGCCGATTATACATGTCATCGAGATATAACGTAAGCAATATAATAATAAAACAATATCCAATGAAAAGGTAATATTTGGAAATGATATGTACGAAGTAAACTTAACAATGAAGTATATATACTGGTGCAGTTTAATCTGTACTGCCGGTTTCTCAAAATGAAAAAAACTATTCACTTATTTGTGGAAAACCATAATATGTTCGGCACGTGTCCAGGAGTAAAACAGATTCTGGATTAACCTTCATGTAGAGCATGCGCTAAATTGTTGGGAAAATAATGACTGGTCATAGCAAATGATGCATATGATCAATAACATTTACAATCGCCCCTGGCAGTCGTTAAATTGACAAGGTAATAGACTGTTGGTATTATCTGCGCATAATATCTGCTACGCATAATAAAGGGAAATTAAATATAATGTTAACACAACGTATTCTTATGTGTAGGGGATAAATCCTTTTGAGACAAGGCTTGGTTTTATACATATATACAGAAAATAATCATGCAACGACAATGAAAACATGCCAGGAAACACATATTGAATAGATACCATAACTTAAATGTAAGATTTTAGTTGCAGCAGAATGTGATAAAATTAGAAGTGACGGCAATGATCAGGAATCGATGCAATTACCTCACACCTCCCATCCAATCACAAAGGGTAAGAAACACAAACATTTAATAACATAAACGATAAAAATAAGTGTATAGAAGTCGCAGACAAGATTGGCAGGGCGGAGCTATCGTTTGCAACTGCTTTTGGAATACTCTATAAACAAAAATGTAGACCAAGTCACCGGTTATGTAAATTCAACAGTAACACGAGCAAAACTAGTGTGTATGTGGCCATTCGGTCCGCTAGCAAAAAGCATGCGAAAGGCACACTACCGAATATTCTTGTGGACTCAGCGAATTTGAAAATACTGGCCACACCTGAACTGCTCCGCCCTGCCAATTTCATCAGCGACCTTTATAGATAATGAAAAAATGTAAAATGTTGACTGTTATGCTTTTTAAGTAGGAAGGAACCCATAGCCTCTGAAAGAAATATACCAATTTTACTTCTGTGGAGTGGCATTCCTCATCCGAAGTCCATCTACTTGGATAACCATTAGCTGTGCCTGAACATGAAGGGGGTCCTATGCTATTGGCTGATACAAGTTTTACCATATCCGAACTACGTCGTCGGCAGAGTGACTCAAGACTAATTGCCGGTCTGGTTCCAGGAACATGTAAGTAGGTTCCATATTGTGGTTCACTGAGTAAATCGCGGTTACCCTTCGAGGTATAAAATGTTTGTTTGCTGATATTTGATGGTTTAACATCTGTATTCAATGAAGTATTTGACTGAATGTCACTGTGGTGAATGAGAACTTCCAGCTCTGGATCAGACGCATGCATGTGTTTCTGAGATCCGACAGAATATTTAGTACTGGCTGAAACTGAGTTGTGTCCTGGATTCAGCAATGTAAGTGATCCGGAGCGGTATGGTGTGGATGATGGATGTAACTCATCTGGTAATCTAACGTCTAATAAAACAGATCCTTTTCTAGACCCATATAAAGCTGCAGTAGAGTGATCTCTTGATGACAAAGTCGCCTGTATCATTTCAAGTCGTGAGCCAAGCGCAGACAGCTGTTAGATAAGATTCAGTAAAGAAGAGTTTGATATTTTTATCATCAGCAGACAGCTATTATTTATTTATGTTTTGCTTGAAAGCAGGGAAATTAGGTTTAGAGAAAAAAACATTGAACTAATATTTCTTTCAATGGGTATCAAATGGAAACAAGTTAACTGCCAGCTAACAATTACGCAAACACGCCCATATAAATACATTGCCACCTTTATCGCCGAAAAAATGAAAATTCTAAGATGAAAAATTGTTATATTTTTCTTATTTCTGCTCAAAATATAGATTGTGGGCATTCGTTAGAACCGCCTCATCGAGGCGGTTCTAACGAGTACCCACTATCTATATTTTAGACCAGAAATAAGAAAAATAAGCTATACCCCCGGAAACCCCAGTTTTACTATAAAAAAGTTGGGTTCAATCGGGTCACAATTATATAAGCGTGTTTTCGTGATGTAAGACTTGGAATAAAATATACCTGCTTTCAAACAAACAAAATAAATAAATAAACAAAAGAATAAGAAGAATAGAAGCCACTGATCGTCCTCTGATGATTAAAACATCATACAATACATAAATTTACAACAACAATCGATGTTCAATTGGTGGTTAACAATAATTTCATCTTTTATGTACTAAACAAACATTTTGTATAGCTCTTAGTAATTTAAAAGATTATATGGGCCCCGTCAAGCGATTTTGGTACTTATCGCCTATGCGAGCAAGGAAAGGTTCAGGCGAGCCCGCGCAGTCTCACCAGAACCTTCGCTGCTCGCTCATAGAAGCAGTGAATCAAGAGGAACCTTCAGACAGAAAGCCATATCCCTGGCCCCTCTGAATGGCTGGGCATGTGCAGTTAAAATTTGTCATGACGGAATGCTCGAAGACACAAATTCGCTTGGCGGGGCTCCTATTTTAGAAGGATTTTAATAATCATAACATATTTGCTTACCAACTGTTACGACTTTAATTCCAAGAATTGCAAATTAAACATGTTGAAGTAAACAAAGTAAGTAAAAATGGTTATTTCAATGAAAAAAAAAACAGAGAAATTATTTCACACACCATTTGTACATCAAACAAATGAGAAGCTTGTACAACAATAGGCAAGTAAGAAATGACATTCATATATGTTTGATTATCTACGTGGGCTTTTATTGTTATATATTTATAATCTAAAGAAGATTTTCCAGTTAATGCAGAGTATCATTTACATCTTTTACTTCAGTCTGGAAAGTGTATTATTGGTGTAGTCAGACCAGTACGATACGTACACATTATGACTACAATAACTTGATCTATCTCATTGTGTCTATTCGATAAGATGTTAACAGATCAACGTATCACATAAGACGCGGAGCGTCGAGTGTGATGCGTAAGATCTCGAAACATCGTTCAGATCAACATATCACTGGGGAGGCGGAGCGTCGAGCGTGATGCGTAAGATCTGTAAACATCCATGAGACATAGTACTAAGGGGCAGATTAAGTTTTTATGGTGATTAATTTTTTATTAAATGCTGCAACAGATGTCGAGCCCAGAGCTACCAAGGATGGTGATACGGAATAGAAAAATGCAAGTATGGTGACATGGGAATCTATATTTTTGTACCAGAAAATATAGTACACAGCAGTATTTTTGTAGGTATATAATAAATTTGGGGATAGTATTCTGATCAAAACATAATTACCTATTATATGTTTTGAAATCGTCAAAAAGCTTTGGCGATACCTAAAGGTGTCGACTGTTACTCCGCAAATACAGCGCTCCTATTATTCAGTACAAATGTTGCTTTTTAATCTGCAACAATATCACTGGTCGGAAATGTATGGCGCATAAATGTCATCATGTATTCCGTGAAGCCACTTTGTTCCCTGGCCATAAGTCGACGTAATGCATTGCTTTGCATCTGATATGTTTAACCAACTAAACATTTATGTTACATTTAAAAGTGATATGTGGGCGTCTTTAAAAAATAACCCAGTTTGCGAGATTTTGAAGGAAAAAAACTGTCTATCTCCAGTTGGTAAGAATCGAAACAGACCAGCCCTAGAGCATGATTGTGTGAGCAATAGTGTAATCATTATACTCCAGCTGTCAATTGTAAGCAGAAGAATCGTGTACTACGTACTAATGGTTTGCGATAATTTAAAAGAGACCTCAAGCTTTGATTTATTACGCAAAAATCATACACTCGAACCAATCTATTTTAAGTGAAAAAAAGATAAATCGCTCCTTGTGTCGGAACTTCAGTTGTCAAGTCTTCACCGCCACTGCAAAAAAAACAGCCTTGCTTCTGGTAATATATTTATTGAGTTACTTTCTTGTCAGTGCAGTGCGATGTTTTCGGAATGTCAATACTGAATTAACCGTAAGTGCAAATAATATACTTTAACGTCTTTTGCAAATATTCAAACTTTCTTTAAGATTCAGGTTTTATTTTTGTAATTTTCTGGTGTTTTGTAAGTTCAGTTTGCATTGCTATCACATTGGAGGAAAAGAACACCTGGATTTATGCATGCTGTATTTCCAAAATAGAGGTGAAGGCAATGAAGTCTGGTTGTTGTTGTTTTTGGGTTCTTTCTTCTCTCTCTCTCTCTCTCTCTCTCTCTCTCTCTCTCTCTCTCTCTTGATACCATTGGCTGGCTATGGTTGGTATGGCATTTTACGGGGAATTAAGCTTGATTTATTTTCTATTTCAAACTTTCGATCTTTACTATTATAATCTGTAGAAAGCAGAAAGTGCAATCAATCTTTAAGTCTCTTTTCTAGTACATTCTGAATAAGAGTAACTTTATCTGCAATGGCTGCAGAATGTTATCTGGATTTCGTTTACATTTTAGGACGTTGTTCACGTCAAGGACTGGTTTCAGATCGACTTGATCTTGATACGCTAGATTAGCATGATCTAGATCGTAATCAAATTGTGTTTAACCCTTTTTTACCAAATGGAATCTTCCTCCTTATATATAGCAGGAGTCCGTTTCAAAATTTAGGGATGTCAGCCTGTGTTTTCTTCAAAATTGGTTTGGAAAATGGCTGAGCTTTTTGCAAGTAGTGCAGGCCCTGACCAAACGCCGCGTTCTGTGGTGTCTGGTCTGGGCCTGCACTGTTTGCCAGGGTACCAGTTTAGGGGTTTCCGGTACAAAATTGGTTTAACCAGGTTCCAAACTCGGATCAACCTGGAACCTTGTGTGAACGCAATCCAGATTTAACTTTAAGTGTATTCGCAATTTTGATGCCTCATGCCATGTTATAACAATAGACGCTGGAATGACGTTGAATAAACAGACGTTTATATTATGCATATTAGAATTCGAAAAGGATAATATGTTATAAGGGTATGAAGTTAAAACATAGAATTATGTTAAAATTGTGTTGGTATGTTTACCTGTTGCTTTCCACGAGCCCACTCCTACAGGGTTGGAAATAACAATACAAACAAAGTCACAAAAACATAACCGGGAACACAATCAAACATGCAAGATATAATATCCTTCTGAATTTATCAGCTATTGAATACAATGCTTATGGAATCATTGGTTTATCATACATTCAAAAGAAAAGCATCTGCTTTCAATTTTATGAACTGGAAAATAACATGAGTTTGTATATCAATTAATCCAAAGTTACTATATGAATGCGAGTTACGTTGTTAATGTGCTTGTGATTATAACTGACCTCACAGACAGCACGTCTACGAAATTCAGGTAACTGTTATTTAAAGCCACTTTATTCTTGTCCCTGTGACACCAAAGCGCTGTGTAAAAATGGTTGTGCTAAATACGCACCATTGTTTCCTGTCATGCACTGGGTGAATTTAAAATGTTTACCATGAAAAATGTAAAATTTGGACATACTTTCATTGCATTAATGTATGAAATGCAAACAAATCACGTGAACAAGTCCGTGAAATGAAGACCCCCTAAACCCCATTTTATATAGAGAAAACTGCGGTTTACGGGGGTATAATTTTTTTTCTAATTTCTGCTCCAAGACATAGGTTGAGGGTACTCGTTAGAACCGCCTCACTGAGGCGGTTCTAACGAGAACCCCCAATCTATGTTTTGAGCATTTATAAGAAAAAAAATCAAGGATTTTCATCAGAAAAGCAGCAATTTTGGAGAGGTGAAAAATGCACTTTGTCGCACGAGTGTGCTATCGTAATGACACCATTTATCTAAAACCATGATATTGCCTGATTTCAATTTTTGTCGCTTCCCTTCAATAAATGTATGATAAACACAATGGAACACGGTAATGTTAATATCGACAAAATTTTGACGTTTTGTTCAGTGTAAACACTCAGATAACAGACCAAAGATAAAATGTAATTCGATTTGAGTCATATTAAGTAAACGGCTGATGTCCGATCTTATTATATTTTTTCTTGCGCAACACAATCAAGCAAGAATATTGTATTGCTAACTGATATCAAATTATAATCAGTTGTGGCATTTTTTTCTATTCAGATCAGTAAAACTAATATTTGATCGTCTCATCAATATTAAAAAAACAATTAACTGTTGAGGAGGGCAAATTTCATGTTCAACCTGGTTGAACATGAAATCAGCTTCATTACCTACTGGCTAGACTATCTGTTTGTCGATCGAAAACCTTAATTATACAATGTATTTGAAGAAACCAAACGCTAGTAACACAATTGACATTCTTTAAGCAAAAATACAACAGAGCGATTCAAACCGGATATTTCAACCAGATTCAAAGTATACGAGCATGCGTAGTAATGTGAACTACAAATTAGTGTGTATCTCATTCCATTCAATTGTATAATTGCATGCAAATAAACTAAAACGATAGGATCTTGTTATAGCAGGAGATACGGAAGAATTGCACCTGCAATTGTAGCATTAACAGTATTGACGCAAATTTATGCAAACTATATAGAGATCTATTGTGTTGCGGAGCGATATTCTCAAAAATCTAGTCACCAAGCTAAAAGGCAAAGCCACATTTGGGGGAATCTTTCACTCCAATATATATGCTTTTTTCACTACAGCTACGAAAACAAGTTAACTTTTAAATTTTATTCGCCTTATTCTAAGATTAAGTTAGTTCACTTTTTATGTCATGCAAACGGCAGCAACAATACCTTACTTGCGTTCCAGTGGAATGTGACATAAAGGTTACGAAGTTATCAAGTGACCCTTTCAGCAATCCTGCATGCGTGAAAGTCAGTATATATGTGTTTGACTTTTTCTTGCCAAGCAAAACTTAAGCGGTTAAAATTTATGGTTCCATGGTGTATTCCTTGCGATCACGAGATATACCTTTTTATAGAACATCACATCATTTCATCATCGAGAAAACACATGCATTAAACACTCTGGCACTGTATTAGTAAACTGCACCCTGTTAGTTGCAATCAAGATGTCAACTCACTTGTCGCTGCTTAGTCTTTTTAACTTTCTTTGTAGGCATAAAGAAGTCACATTATATTTTTATCATACTGTCAATCTATGTTTTTCTAATTCAAAAAGTACTCTATCAATATATTAACAACCTTTAACTAGTACTAAAGTAAGGGATCTCATTCACTTTACAACTATAGTGGCTTTCAAACGCGAGGGCAATGAACAATATATCAGGACTGCTGACAATAGAATGCGATGATACTAGAAGTCTGTACATTGGAGTTTATTTTTCATTATGGTTTTGGTTCTATGGCTTGTTCAAGATTATTTCACTTATTTCGAGCCAATCGATATTATGAGGTGGAAGAAAAACGGAGTACCAGAAAACAAAACCCCTGAGATTTGTACATGAGAGTTGTATAATATTATAATATTACATGAGTGTGAGGGTGGATAGAAAAAGAAAAGATCCATCCAGAGGCCAACGTCTGGCATTACGGGGCTTTTTGCAAAAAAGCAACAACATACAATCATTTCTGAGTATACAGTCACTTCGATTGCCAACTTCCGCAATATCGGGGTGACAATAATGTATCGTTTAGCGACATCACATTACGTGCAGTTCAAGCATAGATGGCTTTCTATTCAACCAATATACATCAAGCAAGAGAGAATTATCGACGCTAATCGTATTCCCGGTTAGAATAACGTGGGAAGGATAATAATTTCTTTTTATATCCCAGTTAAAAGCCCACGATTTCCTAATCTAAGTACAATGTTTTTGTTTTTTTTTTAAACTTGAACTCAGCTGTTAAACGCTTTCTTAGCTTAACGAAACATGTTAATGCACAAATGATACTTGTGCTAGTAAGTTCAATAATAGTGACATTTTTCTATGGGGTCTCTTTTGTAGTACTGAATGAGTGCACTTTAATCAAAGAGACCGTTAGATTTGAACAACTAGACCCTAATGGTTATTTTCCTGAAGTATGATGATGATGAGTCCGATTTTTACAACCCTTTGAGACAAGACAGTATTTGCATCATCTGCGGCCGGAAAAATTCGCCACCAGTTAGATTTCAAACTGGGCCGCAATATTTGGAGGCGAGCACGTCTAACTAATATACGGATTCTCCAGTAAAATAAATAAGAACAATCACTTGTATTTTTAAACAACAGAGCTGACAATAAATTACAGTGATTAGCAACACCCATGCTAGTTTTTTGTACGGAATTCACCAGCATAAATGTAACAAAATGTGTTTGAATTACTGTAATCCTAATATATCTGACGGCTTTTAAATATATGATACCGACAGTCAGACCTCACAAAACGTAGTCTGATCAGGGGCATTCAGGGCCAATATTTAAATGTTTTAATTATAAAAAATAAATAATAATAATAAATCATGTTTGTTGTAAACGCTCTAACACAAAGTTACTAGGTATAGAATTTTATTAGACATAAATGGGTTAAGATTCATACAAGTACCTCTCTTTCAGCTGCCAATTCTTCTGCGTCAGCCTTGTCGGATTTCTGTTGTTCATCGTATGACATGGCAACAATAGCCAAGATCAGATTGATCAAGTAAAAGGACCCCAACAGAATGACCATGAAAAAATATAGGCAGTGCCAAAGTCCTTGGGATCGCAGCACCTGGAAGGAAAGTTTATTACTGATACCATTACGAAAACACGCCTATACAAATACATTGTAACTTTTATCGCCGAAAAAAAAACTGAAAATTTTAAGATAAAAATTTGTGATATTTTTCTTATTTCTGCTAAAAATATAGACTGTGGGTACTTGTTAGAACCGCCTTATCGAGGCGGTTTTAACGAGTACTCACAATCTATATTTTAGAGCAGAAATAAGAAAAAATGAGGTTTACCTCTGTAAACCCCAGTTTTACCATATAGAAGTGGGGTTCAAGGGGGTCAAAATTATAAAGGCATGTTTTCGCGATGCTGACAAAAAATATCTTAGTTTTGAAACGCCATTCTTATTGAGAACATCAATTAATAAACTACATCACAAAAACACGCCTATTAAAAATGTTGACCCCCTTGAATCTCACTTTTATATAGTACAACTGGGTTTACAGGGGTAAGACTTATTTATCCTATTTCTGCTCTAAAACATAGATTCTATTATTTGAGCAGAAATAAGAAAAATATCACGTTTTCTCACCTTAAAATTTTCGTTTTTTCGGTGGTAAACGTTACAATATATTTGTATAGGCGTGTTTTCGTAAGTTATTACTAAGCACAGAAAGGAATATCTGCCAAAATTCCCCGAGAGTAGGGCTACTCATTAAGGAAATAATATGAGGGGTGAAATTCCCTTCTCTCTGGAATAACGCATAAGATCGGAGGAAAATGTTTCTTATATAGGTGATTTATGAAGCAATTCGTTTCATTAATTCCTATGCGTAAAAAGTTCTATGGTTATATAATTGGAGCCACACACAGTAGCCTTAAACAAACTTTACAACCATTCTGTCGCGGTTTATATTTTATAGTTCGTCTTCGTACGTGTGTATCGCTTTTTTCTTTTAGTTTTGGATATCCAATTTGTCAATGTATGGGATAGTATCTGTCCTTTTGGCTTTCCGCTATTTCAATTAGGGCCTAATTATTTCATATTTGTTTTCTTTCCCTTCGGTGTCTCTGATGGAAGGTATGGGTTAATTGTATCGATTCCTGATCATTACCATGGCTTCTATATATAACCCTGGTGTTAAGTGCCACCATCACGCTAACAAATCCATGTAATTAGCAGCCCTGTGAATCCAACTTTTTGTGGAATAAACTGGGGTTTGCAGAGGTATACATTATTTCCCAGACATATGGCGTGTCTTCTCGTTAGAACCGCCTCAATATGGCGGTTCTAACGAGCACCCACAAACTATGTTTGCGGTATAAGTAGAAAAAATATCACAACGTTTCATCAGAAAAAAATGATACTTTTGGAAAAATATTAAAGAATGAAATATGTCACATAGATATTTTATCGTACTTAGTATGGCGGTGGAAGTGTCCTCCATACCCGTTACAAAAACAGACAGTGGGAAAGTACGTGTAACTGTCTTTTTGGCTTTCCGCTATTGATGTTTCCATTAGGGTCTGTTGTTTCATGTTTGTGTTTCTTTCCCTTTTGTGTCTCTGATGGGAGGACAGTTACTCAAAGACATTTATCACAACAAAAATAAACCGCGACAGAATAACCGCCTTGTAACGGTCAGTAAAACGAATTCCTCTGAGGTGGCTTAAATCGATTTTACGCAGCAGCCAAAACATCACGTTAACAAGTCCGCGTAATGCTCATCCCTCTAGATCCCACTTAATAAAGAGAAATCTGGGGTTTGCTTGAGTGTGTAGTCATGTAACTGACTTCAACACTCGTAATAAATTATTAACGGCTAAACTCCTTAATCAGGGTTATCGGTACCATAAACTACGCAAAGCCTTTTCAAAATTTTATAGACGCTATTCTGATTTAATTTCAAAATTCACTATTGGACTTAAATCTCTTCTGCAACAAGGTCTATCGGAACCCGAATTTTATGGTGACTTAGTATATAAATTCAGAAAAATATATAACCGCAATGACTTCAGCACCCAATTTCGTAAAATCATTCTTCGATATAAAAAAAATTGGGTACAACATGGATATCATACGACAGACTGCATGCATGGTAGTTAACCCAATCACGGTTGGCAACTTTGCTTCCCTCTTTAATTGCACGCCGGTGGGTCAGGCCTCAGATTCTATGACGGCTCCAATGTAAAGGCTTATTGAGAATTAGAGAGATAATGCTGGTTGGTGCCTGATGCTCTGTCTCTGGTCGGGCTCATCGGAGTCTAACTATTGGTTTTCTTTTGCTCCAGCATTTCAGTGGTTTCTTGCTGTCGAGTCCTCACCGTTGTCTCACCTCTGTGGTTCTTTTATTTTTGTGTTCACGGAGATGTTGCAATGATGAGTTAGGAGGCCTTCATGCGGACTGAACAAATTATTTGTCTAAATCGCGACAGAAGTAAGGGCGAGGATTGTGGCCACGTAAAGTCGATTTAAGCCCCCCAGTGGAAATCTTCCACTGACCGTTCCAAGGCGGCTCTTCTGTGGCGGTTTATTTATGTTGTTGTTTGTTACTTACTGTGTGTATCACTTGTGTTTTTTAATTTTGGATGGCCATATGGCCTTTTTGTGGGAAAGTAACTGTCCTTATGGCCTTCCTTTGTTTAGGTTTCCATTATGGTCTGGTCGCTTAATGTTTGTATTTCTTTCCCTTTGGTGTCTTTTATGGGTGGAGTAAGTTAATTGTATCAATTCCTGATCTTTGTTTTACTTCTACTTTACAAGGTATCCTTATTTTTTCTTATTTCTGCTCCAAGACATAGGCTGTTGGTACTTGTAAATGAGGCGGTTCTAACAAGCACTTAAAACATATTGGTACTCGTTAATGAGGCGGTCCTAACGAGCACCTACAACCTATGTGTACTCGTTAATGAGGCGATTCTAACGAGCACACACAACCTATGCTCGGTGTATAGATGAGAAATATTTTTTTATCGGAAAAGTACCCGTTTTTGAGTAATGAAAGAAAGCACTATGTTTTAGGGGTATGTTATCGTAATGCACACAGGCAATCCATACACCAGTCCTGTTAGTACCTTGATTAATTACATTATTTCACTCTAAGGTCAAGGATACGTAAATGGGCTTTGCTATGGATTCCTTCGATTCTGCATCGAAACGTGTTTTGGGAATCCGATAAGCAGTTACTAAATTTATAGGCTTTTTGTTATGGTTTGTCTTTGGGTGTTTGTGTCGCTTATATTATTTTATTTTGGATAGCCTATTGGCCATTTTGTGGGAAAGTAACTGTCCTTTGGGCTTTCCGCTATTGATGTTTCAATTAGGGTCTGCTGTTTCATGTTGTCGCGAAGATGTTGCACTGATGAGTTAGGAGGTCATCATGCGGACTGAACAAATTAAAAAGATTATAAATATATATGTTTAGTCATTTCATTTTATTCCCGTTTCGACCTATATCAAAATCACTGAAATAAAGATAGAAACTACATTTTATGTATTCGTTGCCATTATTGTATTCAACATTGAGTCTCGGGTATGAAGAAGGTAATGGTAACAACTATTGCATCAAAGTTGCAACAATGTTAGCGCGACGTCAGAGTTACACTTTACGAAAACATGCCTATTCAAATATATTGGTAAATTTTACCACCAAAAAAGGAATTTTTCGGATAAAAAGCCTTATTTTTTTCAAGTTTCTGCTCAACACATGGATTGTGGGTACTCGTTAGAACTGCCTCGGAGCAGAAATGAGAAAAATGGTATACCTCTATTATTTTAACGTCACTATAGCCGGTGTTCAGGGAATTTGTGGCGGCCGTAAAATCATCATAGTGTGGCCCCTTCTCCATAGTATGGTTTACATATTTTCTTGTCCTTTGGGGTTATTGGTTCCGTTGTGGGATTTTTTGGAGTCGTTTTGGAGGTCACTGGTGGGACCTGGTTGGCCGAGGCTTGCTGGTCTAGTCTCCAAAACTTTTACATTCCACTCTTGGGTGTATTGATAACCATTTCAAAGACCATATTTATTATATAAAAGTGGGGGTTAAGGGGGTCAAAATTATATGATGTTTTAGGCAGGTGTAGTTCGAGCCACTGGCAGACAAAAACATGTATCGATCCGATACTGTTTGTATCATTCATACTGGAGAAGACCCATATTTCATTTACCAAAATCTGGAATGGGCCGTTGCACAACTGAATCTAAAAAGCTATTCTCGCCCTGCGTAGACCCAGACCAGGCCGCGCATCCGTGCAATTTTATGAGCGTCTTCGCTGGCAGCGTAAAGAACTAAGGCGTCTAACTGTTGGTTTTCTTTTGCTCCAGCATTTCAGTGGTTTCTTGCTGTTGAGTCCTGACCGTTGTTTCCTCTCTGGGGTTGTTTGATTATTTGTGTTCACGGAGATGTTGCACTGTTTATTTAGGAGGCCTTCATGCGGACTGAACAAATTATTTGTCTAAATCGCGACGAAAGTAAGGGCGAGGATTGTGGCCACGTAAAGTCGATTTAAGTCCCCCAGTGGAATTCGTTTCCACTGACCGGTCCAAGGCTGTTCTTCTGTCGCGGTTTATTTTTGTTATGGTTTGTCTAAAGGTGTTTGTGATACTTATATTATTTTATTTTGGATAGCCTATTGGCCATTTTGTGGGAAAGTAACTGTCCTTTTGGCTTTCCGCTATTGATGTTTCCATTAGGTGTGTTGTTTCATGTGTGTGCTTCTTTCCCTTCGGTGTCTCTGATGGGAGCTGTGGGTTGAGTGTATCGATTCCTGATCATTGCTTTCCCTTCTATTTTCCAAACCACCAACGGAGCGTACAGTGAAGACCGACCACGCCCAGATTGCGCGGTGGCACAGACAGCATGCCAACATGAAGGGGGTTTTCACGGTATAGTTGAAACAAGCAGCGCTTACCAATAAGAAAGCGTATCCCAGAAAGAGATAAACCATTATAAAAATGCTATACCATGCTCACCAGCATATAGAACACAGCTAAAAGATTCTCCCGTAAGGATAAGGATTCAAACCGGTAAAATTTATTAAACTATGCTTCTAGCATATAGGAATCTCAGAAGGTGTTACACTGTTATATAAATGTTGAGCTATACGCTTACCAGCATATAGAGATTCTCCCAGTAGTCTTGAGTCATCAGACGAAAGGCACAAAGCAAAGCCGAACCAAAGTCATCAAAATTCGTGTAGTTGAAGTTTGGGTTGGAGTTTGTACCCTTAACGCAAGTATACCCGTCTGGACATTTCCTGGAAGAAAATGTGAATTTGATGCTGTGAATAACGTTTCCTTTAAATATACATGTATACTGTTTGAATTCCAGATTTCTTGAAATCAATGTTAGTCTTTTCCTCAAAAGCCTGTAGCAAAGAAAATAACAGATCCTGATATGAAATCATCACAGACTTGTGCGAAGTGTTGTATCTTTTTCTAGAGTAATTTACTCTTTTAAAAACAAATCAGCATATGTATTCTTTCGAAGAAAATAATTTGCTCTCTTTCCTATATGAAAAGACTCCATTTTCGGGTACATTCAATTTATAAAAAACATCCTGAAGTTTTTTTTTTGTTAAAATGGCGGGAATATGAGTCATACTTTCTACTCAAATTAGATTATGACATACTCTGTTAGCTACACAAAATGTTTTATTTTTTAGTACAACCGACTTTTAAGACTCGATGTAATATAACATTTGCAACCAATAGTATACTCGCGTATAGACTGTCGATCAATATTAAACAAATATTTTAAATTCTACCTAAACAGATCGCTGATGAGCACGATTTCTATGGAATACTGGAGATTAAGGTGTACTGCCATTTATAATTGTGTATAGTGCTTGTCAATCATGTGTCAACAAAGTTTTAGGTATACAGCACCACAGTCGGAATTGCAAAAAGGCAAAACAGAAATAGAAAAATATATAGTTCAAAGTTAAATAAAACAAGATTTAGTAGTAAATGTTACATGTCTATTATGTTCTTACTCCCATAGAGTAAAGACAACTCATCATGCTTTACACGTGCACAAATAAAGTTTTTTTTCATGTGGTAAGTCATAACATTGATTACACTTCTTCCAGTCTGAGTACATTCAAATCTCTTTATACCGACATTTGATATTGCGACAAAACGTGTTCAAACGATAGTTTCAATAAAACAGATTAGACGGCTTCGTGGATTTTCAAAGAGTGGCCAATAAACAAATGTCGTATATTTTTGATAGAATTGCCTCAGCGATTCTAACGGATGTCCACAACGGATGTTTCTTGCAGTAAATAAGGAGTGTTTGAGTTTTACGTCTCAACAGCTGAGGTCATACGGGGACGGGACCTCGGTTTAAAGACACATCCGAAAGTCTTGAGAAGGCCGGGATCGAACCTCCGACCCCTGATTTATGAGGCGAGTAGCATATCGACTACATCACGGAGGCTTCTGAACGAAGTATATTCATTACACTACTCCTTCTTTGGATTTTCCATGACGGCAAATTATTTATAACGCCAAATAGTACGGTACAAATAAGTCGTTATAACGAGGATCTACTGTATGTTTCTTATTGCCAACAGCCTTTAAAGAAACTGCTGCCTTTGTGAGGAAATATTCCGAAGCAACAACTAATTTTGTAAAAGAGTAATCACTCTTGAATGTGAATCCGGTCGCCATCACGAAAACATGTCTATAAAATTTTAACCCCCTTGAACCCCACTTTTATATAGTAAAACTGGGCTTTACAGGGGTAAATCTTATTTTTCTTATTTCTGCTCTTTTGTTTGTTTGATTTGGTGTTTAAAGTTCCCGTCAACACTGTAAAGGTCATTTTGGAGACGTTGCTTCCAATTTTGTGGGACGTTTACCTGATATTGAGATGAAATGACATCTCAAGCCCTGCCGGCCAATGAAGCCAATAAGGTTTATAAGCATGGACGGGCCGAATCGCACCGCTTTGCCTGGGCAGGCTTAGATCCTCTAAGCAGTTTACCAGTACTCGTCGATTTCAGCTCTGCGTGGAAGCATCATGCAGCAGCCCATATATTTCTTCAAGCCCCGATGGGCGGGGGCTGTTTTTTCTGCTCTAAAATATAGACTGAAATATAGATGTGGGTACTCATTAGAACCGCCTCATTGAGGCAGGATCAGGCGGTTCAAACGAGTACCCACAATCTATATTTGAGAGCAGAAATAAGAAAAATATCACAATTTTTTCATCTTAAAATTTTAGGGTTTTTTTCGGCGGAAAAAATCACAGTGTATTCGTGTAAGCGTGGTTTCGTAATGTGTATTTTTCTTATTACCAGCAGTCTTTAAAGACACTGCTGCCTTTGTGAGAAAATATTTCGAAGCAACAACTAATTTTGTAAAAGAGTAATCACTTTTGAATGTGAGTCCGGTGGGACTTTTACCCGACATTGAGATGAAATGACATCTCAAGCCCTGTCGCCCAATGAAACCAATACGGTTTATAAGCATGGACGGTCCGACTCGCACCGCTTTGCGTGGGCAGACTTAGATCCTCTAAGCAGTTTACCAGTACTCGTGTGAGGTTGGATTCAGTACTGCGTGGAAGCATCATGCAGCCAATTTATTTCTTAAAGCCCAATGGGTGGGGGCGTTGTATAGTAGAACCTCGTTATAACTATATATGTCACTAATCTTTCGGCGTTTAAAAAGAAAGAATAGTATAATGCGCAATGCAGGGCTTTATTTTGAAACAAATATTGTAGAATTTTGTTAGGTGATTCTTCTAACAGATGCCCACAACCTTTGTTTATTGGTCATTCTTAAAATGCTCCATTAATCCATCGCATCTATAGCTTAGTATTTGTAGCTGTAGTGCGTTTTTGGCGCTCTATCGAATTTCGGTATAAAGCGGCTTGACCACGATAGCTGAGTCTGAATACATCTGTCAATTTGAGATATATCACAGGAAAATCTGTCTTCGGGTTGTGACATGGTACGACACGAACTGTCTTACTCACCTATACGGAATAGCTAGAGTTTTGAAACAGAGACGGAGAAACTATAGATATTTTATTATCTCAGACCTTGATTAGATTGTGCGTATACGCTGACTTATGTGCATCTTCGTTTGCAAATGCCCTCAAACAGCTTTTCACAGGACACGGTTGATTTATAATGTGATATCTGATTCGAAATTAACACTGATAGCGTAATTTGAAAAGTTTTAATAAAAGCGATTGGTAATGAAGCAGCAACCACAAACGGTGATTATTAAACAGACAGCGGTATCGGAAGGATATACAGTAGACCCTCGTTATATTCACTTTATTGTTTCCCTAATATTTTGATGTTATGTTATAAGGAATTTTCCGTCATGGAAACCATTTTATATAGAGAAAACTCTGGTTTACGGGGGTGGGCATAAATTATTTTTCTTATTTCTGCTCAAAGACATAGGTTGTGGGTACTCGTTAGAACCACCTCAACGAGGCGATTCAAACGAGCACCCACAAACTACATTTGCAGTATAAATAAGAAAAATATCACGGGTATGTTATCGTAATTGAATTTCGGTATAAAGAGGTTTGATCCTATGATACATTTACTTATCATGTGATTGGTGCCGTTAGCAGGAGCATAATGTCCAAAATAATATCGAATGATCATGTCACATTTTATGAGGAGTTATGGCAATGTTATTATCGGCGTTGAAGGCATGCAAGGAATCTGATAAAACATATAAAAGATTCTTGCAGTGACCAAGTGACCATTTCATACTAAAATTATCGAAGAAGTCTCATTGTGTGCATTTAGTTTCATAAATTCCATATGAAATTACCAGTCATATGAAAAAAATGTTAGGAACACAAAATGAGACCTTCGTAATTATGTTGTCCGTTATGCAAGTTTCGACTCCGATATTTTGTATCAGAATATCAGAATAACGCGTTTGAAATAGTGTTTAAAATTATTATTTCGTCTGTTTTGAAATACAAGGTTTGAATAGGATCATATTATTAAAGATCCATATTTTAAATTCATTCGCATTAAGATAGCATGTGTGTTGAGGTATATTCCTGCCAGCACAAACCACGGGCAAACGTCGTGCCGCTATCGGCCCGACGTTGGCCCGGCATTCTTTGCTGGCTGGGATGTTTTCAGAAAAGTCTCAAATTATTCCAAATGCGACCAAAAGTTTAGATGCGCAGATGCCCACGCTGTGATGAGTCCTTACTATACATATGTCTATAACTTAACCCATCTCTTGCTGAATATTCATTTAAGCCACACCCATCTCTGACTTTGAGCAAATCAGATTACTTGATGTAATTTATTCCTACAAATTCATAAACTGAATGTCAAACAGTGTAGATCCTGATCAGATGGCTTCTTCAGAAGCCATCTGATCTGGATCTACACTGTTTGCAAAGATAGGGGTTGTCGTGAACAGCATGATAAGGGTTAACACTGAGACAACTACTTCATTGGTACCATGGCGTGAAACCTTTCAATTGCCTGCGTTTAAACATTAAATATGCCGCTAAAATTACATTTGTTGGCCAGCAGACATAAAAGAAATTGCAACTGCATGAGTATATATCCCGCAGTTAGGGAAATTTCCATTCAGCCCCATGCCCCGTATTTTAATTCCGCAGGCTGCTAGTGATTTAAGGTGAGCACAAAATGTTTAAACAAAGCCACGGAAAAGCTAAACGGCTGACCATTGCCCGGTTGCAATGCGCTATCAACCATTCCTTCTATAAAATTGTTTTTAAAAGTGTATACCAAGTTACTGTAAAGACACCGAACAAATTAGGCATTTAATCTGAAATACGGCGTCACCACTTCCTATATATAATGATACTCATAAAGTTTATGCTTTTGTATAAGTTTTAAGATGCAAAAGATGCAAAAGCAAACTGGATAAATAGTGCATGATAAAATCGTAAAAGAAAGGTGCATTATTTTTTTCTAAAACAAAATATGTTATTAGAAAAAAGAGATCATTAGAATAAAGTTTTTATTGAAACTGTTTTCATATACATCTCAGTTACACAAACATACACTATAAATACACACACTGAGCCGTATCATGGCATTTAAGATGAAAAGAAATAAAAGTTGAAAGAATGTTTTAGTTCAGATAAAAAACCTATTACATACGATTTGGTAATTAGTTATAATTCGAAAAACTACTTTTGTTGATAAATCATGTTTCTTGTTCATAAATCATGTGTCTTCTGGTATAAAAACAATCATGCATTAAGGATGCCATTCAGCGACTGCATTAGCGATATGACTTTAAAAAGTGACAAAAATACCATTTCATGGATACCCAAAGAAACATTAAAACATTAGCTATCAACTAATTTTGAAGATATTCTTGTCAGTGTTGGTTTTGTATCTAGACATTTCATTTAGTAGCGTATCGAGAGTCGATAAGATTTAAATTAATGTAATGTTACAGTCTTTAGACCGGAATATACACACAAAGTAATACAGAGTAAACCACGAATGCCACACAATGCCCTAACAAGGTGACAGACAATAAGCATTTAGCCAAATGTTGCACCCTCCTTAGTTGGACTTACCAGTATGTTGCAACACCAAAAAAGCGGAAAAAAGTTAGTATAACAACATGCAAAATATTGTCTTCCTAATAAAGGACTAACTAACAAACTATTCACTTAGACAAACATGTTGTTAAATATTTAAATTTCTTTGTACTGGTTTCTACTCAAGAAGTAAATATGGCCATATGGAAGATAAATATTAGTTTACTAAATGTGCTACCCCTCATAAATAAAGCCGATTACTATTATTATTATTAGTAGTAGTAGTAGTATTAAATGCATACATGCAAAACATAAGACCAGAAACTTTCAGTAAAAGTTGGCAGACAAATTGCTGTTTGGCTATTAAAACAGGTTACAAACAACGCTTGCTCTTATTAGATCGTCTAATCTTAACAGGCCTTCTCTGCGTAAGATGATAAATATAAGATTTTGTTTGTTTGTTTGTGTTGAGTTACGTCCCGTTCAATACTATTAAGGTAAATTTGGAGACGTTGTCTCCAATTCTGTGGGACTTTTACACGACATTGAGATTAAATGACATCTCAAGCCCTACTGCCCAAAAGAAACCGCTGGGGTTAAAGGGGGCGACTGGCACCATTTTGTTCTGGACAGGCCTACCCTTTCTAACCCGTTTACCATATTGCTTAACCACGAAAAAAATGTGTAGCATTATAATCTATTAGAAGATTGAACAAACAATCGACAGTTGTTTTGACCAAAGCGACCACTGCTTGAGGCCTTCAGTGAATTGTTTGATATATATTTATCCTTTCAAATTTGTAGAAGGTTTAAGATACCTTTGCAATCAGTATATATCCAGATGAGACGACTCATAATGAAGCGTTACATCAGGATCTAAACCATTTGTTACCATTCTGGGACCAGTTGTTCAAAGCATCGTTAGCTTAACGAGCTCGTTAGTGGTCATATTGTTAAGTGTTCTAGCAAGTACAATATCGTAAATTTTGATATTTTTGCTGAAAAAAATGTGAGCAGCTTTTGCGTCCGCAAAAGCTGCTCACATTTTTTCAGCAAAAATTTCAGCATATTTGCCATATTTAATGATCAAAGTTTTAACGATACGTTAACTAACGACGTCGTTAGTTTTGAACAACTGGCCCCTGATGTTGACTTAATTCCAAATTAACAAGAATGGACGTGTCCAGATTCGAAGATGGAAGAGTCTATTTTAAAGACTCATAGATGAAGTTGATAATGTAAAAGAATTATGATCACCAATATCAATCATTGTCATTTAGCCTATTAGGAAGACGTATGAAATAGGAAAAAATCTAAAATGGACAAATGTCCAATCTACTGCATGAGCCGAAAAAGGTCTTAGAGAAAACTGCTCGCCCTGTTTTGGGATCAGGATTAGACAATAATGAAGAAATGTACATTGTTTTAAATTTCACGTGGTATAAAAATACTAAACCTGTTTCTCTGTTGCTTTTATTTCATCATGAAAACACGCCTACATAATTTTGAACCCCCTTGAACCACATCTTTATATAGTAAAACTGGTTAGACAGGGGTAAACAATACTTTTTCTCATTTCTGCTCTGAAATATAGATTGTGGTTTCTCGTTAAAACAACCTCGATGAGGCGGTTCCAACGTGTACCAACAATCTATATTTTGAACAAAAATAAAAAATATCACATTTTTTCATCTCAAAATTTTCATTTTTCGGTGGCAAAATTTACAATATATTTGTATAGGCGTGTTTTCGTAATGTGACACAAATCAATGCCTTCCGAACATATACACCTTGGGGGTAGGCAACACATTCAAAATAGCTTTTTACCCCCTTATCAATAGGAACATTTTCTTAAAAGAAAGAATTTTCTCCTGACAAAAAAATTCTTTCCTTTCAGAGTCGACCACATTTTCAGAGTATTTATGCTTGCTGGAAAGCACACTGGTGGTACTTTCTAAAAGTTGCCTCTCTCGCAAATAATGGTGGGAAATATTGCAGTGTATACAGTCCCAATATTTGGCATTAGATTTGTTATTTGCCACAATTATTTTATGAACGTTCGCTTTTTCCGCTTTATAATCCAGTAAGTACATTTCTTTCTGTTTCATAGCAGCTTCGTACACATGTTTCAGTCTTTTATCATCAGAGCCAAAATACCGTTGAACAAAACAACAACAAAAAAAATTAGCAGTTAAATGCTTTCTACATTGATTCTGATGTCTTTCCTGTCCCGTATTTAGGGCGCTAACATACCCAGCAGCTGACGAATTGCCACACATGAGGTACTCCCCATCCCCATACCAGTTGTCTATAACAAAGTATCAACACATAATTAAACTGTAAAAAGCCAACTCAACTAAAATGATTACCTAAAGTAAACGATAGTTGGGTTATATACGATGTTTATCTAAAAGCCACATTGGATTGCATGCTGGGTCTCCAGTGGAACTATGTCGCATGACAAAATATTTTGTTATGCCATTTGCGAACAATAAAGCCTGGCCAGTATCAGATGAACTTTATTACTCTCATGAATACAGGATGTGTGCCGGCAGACGAATATGGAAACAAAAGTCTGGTTAAAATTTAAAATATCGGATGATCCTGTACTCAAAGGCGTCTGACCAGCCTTGTCTGTCAATATGGAAAATCTAAGGTCCGGAGTATACCGGAGTTTCGAAATTTTTAGCACCAGTAGCAAAGAATTTCTTCAAATTGTATGCATATTCAGGGTAGCTAGGTTTTTGCTTGCTAATATGTATTTTGAAAGAAATATACCCGAAATATTAATAACACATGGTAGCCTTTCAGATACTTTTTATTTAGTTTAAAATTATATCAAATTATTTAGAATTTACTGGAGCCGGTTCATGGTCTTTCGTGGTTGAAGAAAAGGAACAGTAGCCTTTGGTGGTTCTTCTGTCGCGGTTTATTTTGTTATGGCTTGTCTTTGAGTGTGCGTATCGCTTATATTATTATGCTTTGGGTAGCCAATTGGCCTTTTTGTGGGAAAGTAACTGTCCTTTTGGCTTTCTGCTATTGATGTTTCCATTAGGGACTAGTTGTTTCATGTTTGTGTTTTTCCCTTTGGTGTCTCTGTTAATTGTATCGATTTCTGATCAGTGCCTTCACTTCTATTTTGGATCGGGGACCAAAACACTGCCCGGACAAATGTATGAATAGGGACCAAACAAGCACGCACATTAGTGTGAGTTTTATATGGTGCTATTTAAAAGAAAGAATACAAAGGAAAAAACCCAACACACAAACATCAATCACAAGCCATCGAAAGAAGCGTTTAAAATGTTTGTTACACGATAGAATATGAAACCTTTCTTGTGCTTATACACATCTAAATTATTTTAGTAGGTATATGGCAAGGCAGCGCGACTGAAATATTTTAGGTGAAATACGGTAGGCAAAATATGCCGCTCACGCACAAATCGTGCAAATATCATACGATGTATGCATGAGTGGTTTGCGGGGGAAATTATTTGCCATACAGTTGGCCGCTGTAAGGCTGATTTCTATATAGTTTGCCTGAAAAGTCGCCAACCGCCAAATTGTGCCATATATATTTTTCATGCCAGTCACAATGTTGTGGGTGTTCGTACTGACGGGAGTAATACCATTGATCTGTAGGGAAGTGTCATCATTTTCACTAAGAGAAATGCAATTCTTACGTAAATCAATGATCTGCTGAACTTTGCTAGATGGCTATGATTGTGGATGGTATCTTTACTTGTCACGGTCTTAGCGAGCTAGCATGGGTATGCATGATTTTCCTGTAGTATTCATAGATATAAATACCCCGAAAAATAGACCTTATACCAGCAGCAGATCGATTGTTAACGTGTATCCACAACATCGTGACGAGCCACAGAAAGAATCTTGGACGGCACAATGACGTGTGGTGACCTGCTGCTCTCTGTCAAATAGGAGCAGGTACTGGTACGACGCAACAGTTCAGATGCCCTGCAGAGGCGGGCAGGACCAGTTAAACAGACTGCCGAGGCCATAACGACAATTTGAGTGAGAAGCAAATTGTCAGTAAAATCAATTGACAATGAAGTCGAATTGAATGTGAAGTCAATTGACAGTGAAGCCAATTGACAGTAGAGTGAAGTCAATTGACAGTGAAATCAAATTGACAGTGTAGTCAAGTCGACAGTTATAATCGACATGAGTTAAATTCTCAATACACTAGCGCGTCGACGCAAGTTCGCCCAACGTGGACTTATATCTGGCCTTCATGCGGACTGAACAAATTATTTGTCTAAATCGCGACGGAAGTAAGGGCGAGGATTGTGAACACGTAAAATCGATTTAAGCCCCCACGTGGAATTCGTTTCACTGACCATTGCAAGGCGGCTGTTCTGTCGCGGTGCATTTTTGTTATGGTTTGTCTGAAGTTTGGAGGCCTTCCTGCGAACTGAACAAGTTGTTTGTCTAAATCGCGACGGAAGTAAGTGCGAGGATTGTGGCCACGTAAAATCGATTTAAGCCCCCCAGTGGAATTCGTTTCCGCTAACCGTTCCAAGGCGGTTCTTCTGTCGCGGTTTTTTTTTTGTAATAGTTTGTCTATGGGTGTTTGTGTCGCTTATGTTATTATATTTTGGGTAGCCTATTGGCCATTTTGTGGGAAAGTAACTGTCCTTTTGGCTTTCCGCTGTTGGTGTTTCCATTAAGGTCTGTTGTTTCATGTTTGGGTGTCTTTCCCTTTGGTGTCTCTGATAGGAGCTGTGGGTTGATTGTATCGATTCCGCATCATTGCCTCCACTTCTATTACATCTGGCCAGTCGCGGTTTTTTTTTTTCTTTGTTGTTCGTTTATTTTGTTATTGGCTTCTATAATTTTCACGTCGCCGTCTCGAGCACAAAACGTAGTTTTGCTTTCGGGGCGTGCGCCGTGAAACAGTTATAGAGGCGAATAAATGTAATGTTTAGTGTTTGGATTGTTGTAAATAGCTACTGTTAATAATTTATGCCATCCATATAATATCTGTCTTGTGCCTTACCCCACACCTGCCCGTTCACCTGTCAAAGATCACCCTGGGTTGTCTTGTCAGCATGGGGGTTTGCGGGACGCCGTAAACCCACATGTAACAAGGTTCGATAAAAGGTTTATCCTTTAAGATAAGGCATACACCACAGAACTGAATAGTATGGAGTGTACAAGGTTTTCTGGGCCAGACTAGCAATTTTCGGCCCCTAGGGCCTCATCAGTGAATCTTAAGTATAATTTTTGAAAACCAACAATAAAATCAATGAAACCAAAGGGTCAGAAAATATGATTTACACTATGATGAACATCAGGAAGACTTTACGGTCGCCACACATTCCGTTAACCCTTGTTCTGCTGTATATTCATATATGCCACACCCACTACCGATTATCAACCAATCAGATTGCTTGATGCAAATTATTGCAACACATTCACAATCTGAATGGCAAACAATGTAGATCCTGATCAGATGGCTTCGTCAGAAGCCATCTGATCTGGATCTACATTGTTTCAAAGATAAGGCATATCCGGGATTAGCAGGACAAGGGTTAACACAAGCTGTTGCGACGTTATATGCGTTCTTCAAATTGTAAGCCTAGTTATTCTGTATGGGTTATTCAGTATGTTATTCCTAACTTTATCTTCAAGTAAGTGAATGCAGAAAGATTTTACTGTACAGTCTCAGAATTTATTGTTCGCAAATGACACAGTTCAAGATTTTTCATGACATCGTCCATTTGGATATGATCACATTATGTTCTATATGTTGACCATTTCACGCCGGCCGTTTATACCTACCCTGCGTTACTTATGTTTCCACACACTAAAAAATCTCCTCCTCTCGGATGGTACCAATTGTCTAACAGAAAATACAACAAGTTAACAAAGAAGCATCGAAGATGCAAATAAAAGATGAAAAACTAAAACAACAGTTATACCTTTTGAAATACTTTCGAAACAACCTACTTTCCTTCTAGTTCGGTAGCACAGGTAACTTTATTTTCTTTTTAAATTTCAACACTCGTTTTGTATTTTGAAGCTTGAATTAGGCATTGCTTGAATTAGGCATTTATTGTGTGTTTATATGCTTTAAAAGTTGCTGTCAAACAAAATGCATAGCATAAAGCATTTGCAATTTACTCAGACCCTCGCTGCCAGTACATTTTATGAAGCTGCGTCGAGTATTTAACACAAATGGCTAATATTGTTAATTAACCCATTTAGTACCAGAAACTCCAAAACAGGTAGTTGGCAAACAGTGCAGCCACAGAAGAGACGCCACAGAATGCGACGACTGATCAGGGCCTACACTGTTTGAAACAAGTTCAGCCATTTTCCAAATAGATTTTGAGAAAAAAACACAACCTGACACCCCTAAATTGTGAAATGGGCTCCTCCTGTATATAAGGAGGAAGATTTCATTTGGTACAAAAAGGGTTAAACAGGTGTCTTTGAAACAGGCCAATTAAACCCAAGACATGCTGGAAAAGTATTTGCTTTCAAATGACAATTTTCACAAGTAGTACTTTTAATCTAGTTTCACTTGATATTATACCACATTTTCACATAATTTTGCATATGAACAAGCTAAAGAATTCAAATTTAGAATTCTATGTCCGGAGTTATGGCTTGATATTTATATACGGGTACTTTAGCTCCATGAACACGCAAAACAGTGATATTACAGTAATTAAAAACCTGAGGTCTCGTTTACCATGGCTTATTCAACTCATTCTTGAATCCCTAAAATCGAAGAATTTGATATGGGGCTTTGGTGCAAATTGGCATTTCCAACTAGAGAGGTGACCGTGTTGAGCGGGACCGAGGCTACGCCGAAGGTATTTGACCTGACGAGCTAGCCTCATCCTAAAGTCCTAAAAGAACTGTTAATCTCTTGATACGGGTGAAATTTCCAAATAATGGCTTCTGGCAAATATTTGTCCACTGATAGGTTGCTTGCTCGAAATTATCGCCATGTGTCATTGGCATGTGTCCCATGTAAATTTCTTGAACATATATTTTGGTTAAATATCATGGCTAACATGGGTTAACATAAAATTTTGTCAGACAGGCAACATGCATTTAGAAAAAAAGCATAGTTGTGACGCAGTTGAGCACGGATATCAATGACTTGGTAAAATCTTGGACACATGGTACAGATGGAAACATTTATTCTGGACTTCGAGAAGGCCTTTGACACACCCCATTCACGAACTACTTGAACCCAAATTGTTTGGTTATGGCATAGGGGGTAAGACTCTCAAATGGATTATTATGGATTATTTCCTTTGTTATAAAAACAGCGAGTTGTTGTTACATTGATGATATTTCCACTTACACTGACTCAGAAATAATACTGTTCGCAGACGACTGTATTTGGATTATTTGGAAATTATAGATGCAAAGGACTCACTGAAACTTCAGAGGAATATAAATAGATTAGGAGCAGATATATATAAAGGACTTGTCCGCCGAATCTTGGAATATGATAGTTGTATCTTGGATCTCCAGGAAGTGGTCCTTCAAGAAGTAATTGAAAATTTTCAGAATACAGCTGCTAGAATTGTAACTAGCAACTACTGCTTTGAAACTGGGAGTATGACTGGAATACATTAAGATGGGAGTCTCTCAATAAAGGGAGAAGATACACTAGGCTTAAACTACTGTACAAAGCACTTAAGGGTGCTGCCAGCATTCCAACAAATGGCCTTGTTCCTTATATAGATTAGAATGCCCTTCCCGATTCGATCATTTCCTCAGTTGAAAGTGCAGAGGATAGTGTAGTTAAGTTAACATATTTGATAAAAACTTGGGACTAACTTCCCATATCACAGGTGCTGGTGAATAAATGTCATCTGACGTGTCACCAGTAACAGTTCTGATTAGGGCTGGCTAATCGGAGCTGAAAAGATAATCGATTATCAGTCCCGCCATTGCGATCGATAATCGATTAGTAATCACTCAGGTTTCTGTCATAATTTTACCTGTCTGGCTTTCTGTCTGAGCATGACGCTTACCATATGTTGCACTTTACATTATGTATATTTGAACAGACAGGCCTGAGCAAACAGTGTAGACCCAGATGAGACGCCACATAATGCGGCGTCTCATCAGGGTCTGCACTGTTTGCCTCTCGTTCAGCTATTTTAGGCATAACTTTGGCTAATAAATTTTACGTATCAAGTAATCGATTAAAAGCAAATCAGAAATGATAATCATTTTTGTGGAATTTGTCGATCGTTTAATCGATTATACGATTAATCGTGTCAGCCTTAGTTCTGATTCTGTACCGCTCAGCACGGTCACCCAAATGGTTGGAAACCTCAGTCTAGAGCAGAACACCATACTGAATTCTTTTTCTTGTGGTCTCTGTCCATCGGGTCTAACCCTGACCAGGCAAAGTGGTGCGAGTCGTACCTTCCTTTTCTTATAAACCCTGACGGTTTCGCTGGGCGGCTGGGATTGAATTGTCATTTCATCTCAATGTCGGGTAAAAGTCCCTCAGCATTGGAAGCAACGTCTCTAAAATGACCTTAAACGTGTTGACGGGGACGTTAAACCTCAAATCAAAGAAACAAACAAATCTATTTCTTGCACAACACCACCGAAACATTTCATTTTACTTCATTTAACGTCTCATTTTTTCGCGCAATATACTTATGTAGTTTACCTAGGCAAGAACTCCACGGTAAGAACGGAATTTCAATCCAATGTTTAAACTACGGATTTCCTTATCAGGGCCCAGTTGTTCAAAGCATCGTTAGCTTAACGAGCCCGTTAATGGTCAAATTGTTAACTGTTCTAGCAAGTTTAATATTTAAAATTTTGGAATTTTTGCTGAAAAAAAATGTGAGCATTCGCAAAAGCTGCTCACATTTTTTTCAGCCAAAATATTAGCATATATGCCATAATAAATGCTCAAAGTTTTATCACTGTTAACTACCGACGACGTTAGTTTTGGACAACTGGCCCCTGGTGTGCAAGAAAATTCTTTCCATAGCTCCAGATGGCATATCTATCTTAGAACTTAGATGGCATATCTATCTTAGAACTTAGTATTATCTTGAAACGTATCTCTAAATTCTTCTCATTTAACATTACGAAAACACGTTTATACACATACATTGCCAATTTTTGGGCCAAAAATTAGAAATTTTAAGATGAACAATTTCTACTTTCTGCTCAAAACATAGATTGCGGGGACTCGATAGAACCGCCTCGACGAGGCGGTTCTATCGAATACCCACAATCTATGTTTTTGAGCAGAAATACAAAAATAATATATACCCCCTTAAACCCCAGTTTTACTGTATAAAAGTGGGGTATGAGGGGGTCAAAATTATATAGGCGTGTTCTCGTAATGCTCTGGACCTGGCGGTGTGATATACCCTCAATTGTTTGACAGTAGTTTAAACATTTAAAGATAACAGTTTGCAACCCTATACATATTTTGTATCCATTACGAAAACACACCTATTCAAGTACATTGTAACCTTGTTCGCCGAAAGAAATGAAAATTATAAGATGAAAAAGTGTGATATTTTTTCTTATTTCTGCTCAAAATATAGATTGTGGGTATTCGTTAGACCCGCCTCATATAGATTGTGGCTACTCGTTAGAACCGCCTCATCGATGCGGTTCTAACGAGTACCCACAGTCTATATTTTAGAGCAATAATAAGAAAAGTAAGGTTTACCTCTGCAAACTACAGTTTTAGTATATATAAAACTGGAGTTCAATGGGGTCAAAATTATATAGGCGTGTTTTCATGATGCCCTATACCGTTTGAGTTCTAATTCATTTTGTCATTTTGCAACCCAATAAAAGCTTATGTCCGTATGATATGTTTAGTCCTTATTTAGTTTGCATCCTCATAACATTTTGTAGCACAGATCGTATGTTGCGTCAATTAACAAACTCAACAATGTCACATTTAACAGTAGTAGCCCACTTATAGTAACCATTTATTCTGTTTCTAAGTCTGATTCCTATAACGCAGCACATATGAGGTGCATTGTTGCTTAAAGTTCGTGCAAACAGTATTTAAGTTTTTACCTACCGTCCAAAGTCTGTGTTTAGAGCATTATTTGCATCTGGCCTGTGTGGGGTTGTTTTATCCGAAACTTTTTTATGTTTGTGGATGGTGTTGAAAATTTTAATTGTTTGGTTTCCAATTCGTGTGAGGAAGAGGAACCAACAGCAAAATACAAAAATTATGCATCTTTTTCTATTCAAACCTGCGCAAAAAATTTGTGGTCTTGCTTACAAATTTAAAAAAGACCAAGAACTTTTGTAATTTTAAATTTTCGGAGCAAGTCAAATTTCTTAATTACTAAATTTAATCATCGAAATTTGTAATGCGGTTCTGGTGTGACATCTTGTGATTTATTGTTGTTTCAAAACTTGAAGGATATATCATTTCATGGAACAGCTGAAGCCAGTTCTGATAATAAATTATTTCTGCAATTTAATCTTGTCGCCTGCTTTGCATAACGAAAACACGCCTATATAATTCTGCCCCCATCGAACCCACCCCACTTTTATAAAGTAAAACTGGGGTTTACAGGGGTGTACATTATTTTCTTATTCATGCTCAAAACATAGACTGTGGGTACTCGTTAGAACCGCCTCAATGAGGCGGTTCTAACGTGTACCCGCAATCTATTTTTGAGCAGAAATAAGAAAAAAAATATCACAATTTTTATAGGACAATTTTCATTTGTTTCGATGGTAAAATTTACAATGTATTAGTATAGGCGTGTTTTGGTAATGATACACATACAAAATACACTTTCATTAGGCTACAGGACTCACTGAAATTAATCATATAACGCCGCTGTTACTCGGTGGAAAACGCCATGTCATAAAAATCATATGGTCGCTCATATAATAACACATACTAGTAGCGACTATGCTTTCTTATGAACTTCTTTGACTATAACATCAATTTAAACTCGTCAGCACGTGAACAAGTCCGTGAAATGAACACCCACCCAAATCTCACTTTATATAGAGAAAATTGGGGTTTGCGGGGGTATACATTATTTTGCTTATTTCTGCTCCAAGACATAGATTGTGGGTACTCGTTAGAACCGCCTCAATGAGGCGGTTCTAACCAGCACCTACAACCAATTTTGCAGTACAAATAAGAAACAAATCAGGGATTTTCACCAGAAAAGTAGCCATTTTGGAGATTTGAATAATGCACTATGTTGCATGGGATTTATAATCGTAATGTTGCTAAATAGAAGTTTACACTCGTGGTTATTTCATTTGAAATTTATGACATTCGCCGAAGGCTCGATTCATAAATTTCACATGAAAGGATCACTCGTGTAAGATTACCTTTGTAATAGTAGAGAAGTCATCGAAATAGGACTCCTGACATATGTTTGGATGCAACTGTTTGTAAATATGGAAATTTCTTGGTAGTACAGGCAAGCGAAATACATTACGATAGCAAACCTGTGTCACACTGCATATTCTTTTTTTTTCATCTCTAAAACTATTGTTATTCTGATGAAAATTTGTGATATATTTCATATGCATGCTCCAAACATAGATCATGGGTGTTTGTTAGAACCGCCTCATGCAGGAGGTTCTAACGAGTACCATAACGTATGTATTGGCGTAGAAATAGGAAAATTAATGACTACCCCTGCAAACCCGATTTTTTCTCTATATAAAGTCGGATATAGAGGGGTGATCATTTCACGGACTTGTTAACGTCAGTTTAGGTGAGTCTGTCTATTTTGTCTTTAAATCTACAATGATTGAGATATCACATTAAAGTTTATTAAGGCTTACTTTCTTGGCTGAATAAATGACACTGTACTGATGAAAACATATTTTTGTAACCCTTATCTTGCTGAATATTCAATTTAGCCACACCCATTTCTGATTTTGAACCAATCAGATTACTTGATTTAATTTATTCCCACAGATTCATAAACTGAATGTCAAAAGTGTAGATCCTGATCAGATGGCTTCTTCAGAAGCAATCTGATCTGGATCTACACTGTTTGCAAAGATAGGGGTTGTCGTGAACAGCAGGATAAGGGTTAATTATTTCCTTTACCACATATACATTGAAGGAGCTTCATACTATGTTTTTAAACATATACGACCTCAGTAACTTGCATCACGTGAACTAGTCCGTGAAATGAAGACCCCCCCCCCCCCTATACTCCACTTTATAAAGAGAAAACGGGGGTTACATGGGTATACAATATTTTTCTTATTTTTACTCCAAGACATAGGTTGTGGGTACTCGTTAGAACCGCCTCATTGGAACCGCCTCAATGAGGCGACTCTAACGAGCATCCACAACCTATGTTTGCAGTATTTATAAGAAAAATATCAGGGATTTTCATCAGAAAAGTAGCCATTTTCGAGATGAGAAATATGCCCTATGTCGCACGGGTGCCTTATCGTAATAATATGCCAACTGAAACTGAAAATAAAATGCATGGTAATTTCTGTAACAAATGTATGCACATTTCCAGAAAATGCGCCCACATACTCAGACATACATGTACATACACACAGAAATAGACATAATGTCAATGCTCGCAAAGGTTTGCTAAGTAAATACCAAATAAAATTATCAATAATGAACAAAATCCTCATACCTTGATTTGTCGTCCAGTTGTACCACTCATCAAGTGTAATATTTTCTCCCCATTGAAGGATACATTTATTTCTAAGGGCACCCATATACAGCTGCATACCAACCAAAGCAAATATAGAAAGCATAAATGACGTCAGAATACCGACGTCACGTAGACGTATCACTGCTTCTAATAAGGCACCAACGATGGTTTTTAGACCTAAAATAAAATAAAAAATCCGTACTGAAAAGGCTGGGTAATGTTCTCGATCATAGGCGATAATAGGATAGTACAAGATGAACTAAATTGGAATTATACCAATGCCAATACGGAAAGAGGTCAGGAGAACAAGACCTTTCAATAGACAGGCTAACTCCTCTATTCCTGACATGTTTTCAAAACATCAAATTTCTAAGTCTCTGGCATTGACCACAAGGTCACATAGCGCTGAACTAAATATTTGACTAATATATTGCAGTATGCCAAGTATACACTTTAAACAACAAGTTTAGGGGCCGAGATTAAAAAAGACTTTTTTTATGTTCAAATGATTAGAGGTATAGATTTTCTCCTTTTGATAAATATTACAGTTCCAAGAATTGTTAGCTTTGTAAAATTTAACAGCAATACAAATACAATCCTATATTGGAATAAATATAAAACAATTCTTAAATGTTGGTTTGCATTACTATTTCATGCTAGAAGCCTCCGTGGTGTAGTGGTTATGCTACTCGCCTTGCAAACCAGGGGTCGCAGGATCGATCTCGGGCTTCTCCAGACTTTTTAATGAGCCATTAAACCGAGGTCCCGTCTCCGTATGACCTTAGCTGTTGGTGAGACGTAAAAATCAAACACTCACTATTTCAGGCTGAATTGAGTTTAGCATAAAAAGTGTTATAACCTCGATGCCAGGTCTAAAAACTAATAGATCTTAACACATAAATTATTATATGCCTAGTTGTCCTTTGCAAACAGTGCAGACCTATATCAGACGCCACAGAACGCGGCGTCTCATATGGGTCTACAGTTTGCTTAAAAAATATTCATTTTTGTAAAATTTGCCACGCACAAAAATAATGTTGACACTCCTATATTTGGAAATGGACAACTCCAAACTTACAAGGTGGAAACGTTTTCCAGTTTTCTCCTTGTATTCAAAGACAACCTTTACAACCTTATTTTCAGCCCCCGCCCATCGGGGCTTGAAGAAATAGATGGGCTGCGTGATGCTTCTACGCAGAGCTGAAACCGACCGAGTACTGGTAAACCGCTTAGAGGATCTAAGCCTGCCGAGGCAGAGCGATGCAAGTCGGACCATCCATGCTTATAAATCTGATTGGTTTCATTGGCTGACAGGGTTTTAATTGTTATTTCATCTCAATGTCGGGTAAAAGCCCCACAAAATTGGCAGCAACGTCTCTTAAAAGACCTTTACAGTGTTTACGGGGACATTAAACCTCAAATAAACAAAACAGCCTTATTTTACTTGATTGCAGCTAGTGGTGAGTGCTCTTTCGTGACAGCAGAACATATTGTACTTCATCATTCTGCAGTTTATAATTTCATTCCTTTGCGGTAAATGGGCCCGTTTTAGTATAAGTTCTTCCTTGAATGCGCTTGCGCTAGAGGAAGCAAGCGGCCTTGCTAGATCCAATGATACTCATTAAAATTCTGTCTGTAATGTTTATAGCTTTATTTCGTATCTTCATCACGAAAACACGATTGTATAATTTCGACAGCCTCAAACTCCAATTTTATATTGTAATACTGGGGTTTACAGGGGTGTAAATTATTTTTCTTATTTCTGCTCAAAAACATACATTGTGGGTGTAAGGAAGGTCAGCGGTCAAGGTTACAGGTCACTTTTTCTGTGTGAGTGGAAGCCATTACATGCCAAGTATGAAGGCTCTAGCTGCAATGGTTCAAAAGAAATGACAAAGTAGGTAACTGGTCAAGGTCATAGGTTAACGTTTTGTATATGTGGAAAGCTTTTGTCACAAGGAACCTACATGCAAAATATAAAGGCTCTATCTCATTAGGTTTAAAAGTTATGATAAAGTGGGCGGGGGCTGAAAATAAGGCTGTAAAGGTTGTCTTTGAAAACAAGGAACACATTACAGTCAGAAAATTGGAAACGTTTAAACGCATATATGACAATGGAATCTTCCACCTTGTCAGTTTGGAGTTGTCCATTTCCAAAAATAGGGGTGCCAGGTTCAAAAGTTATGAAAAAAAGTCACAGATCAAGGTTAAGATCAATATTTTTAGTGTCAGTCGGAAGCCCTCGTCACAAATGACAGGTCAATGTTGCATGTCAAATTTTTGTTAGGGTGGGAAGCAGTGGTCACAAGAAACATACATGCAAAATATGAAGGCTCTATCTCAAATGGTTAAAATATGATTAAGTAGATCACAGGTCAAGGTAATGTTTACAGGTCAAAGTGTTTTTGTATGTGTTGGAAGCCCTTGTCACAAGAAACCTACATACCAAATATGAAGGTTCCATCTCAAATGGTTAAACAGATACGACAAAGTAGGCCAACGGTCAAGGACACAGGTAAAAAAAAATGTATGATTGGAAAGCCCTTGTCATAAGACATTAACTTGCCAAAATGGAAGGCTTTATGTTAATTGGTTCAAACGTTATAACCATATAGGTCAAGAGACAAGGTCACAGGTCAAAATATTTGTTTGGGTTGGAACCCCTTGTCACAAGACACATCCATGCCAAAATTGACGGATCTATCTCAAACGGTTCAAAAGTTATGATTGAATAGGTCACAGGTCAAGGTCACAGGTCAAAATCTTTTGCATGTGTGGGGAAACCCTATGCCATATATGAAGGCTCTATCTTACTGGTGCAAACGTTATGACAAAGTAGGTCAAAGGTCTAGGTCATAGGTCAAGTTTTGTATGGATGGGAAGTCCTTGTCTCAAGGAACATACATGCCAAATATTAAGGCTCTATCTTAAATGGTTCAAAAGTTATGATAAAGTAGGTCAAATGTCAAGGTCAAGGTCTCGGGTCATTTTTAGTATAAATGAGAAGCCCGTGTCACAAGGAACATACATGCCAAATATAAAGGCTCCAGCTCAAATGCTTCAAAAGTTATGACAAAGTAGGCCAAAGGTCAAGGTCATAGGTCACAAGTTTTATATGGGTGAAAAGACCTTGTCACAGGGAACATACACGCCAAATATGAAGGATCTATCTCAGACGGTTCAAAGTTATGATTGAATAGGTCACAGGTCAAGGTCACAGGTCAAAATCTTTTGCATGAGAGGGGAAATCCTTGTCACAAGGAACCTACAAGCCATATATGAAGGCTCTATCTTAATAGTTCAAAAGTTATAACAAAGTAGGGCAAGGGTCAAGGTCATAGGTCAAAAGTTTGGCATGGGTGGGAAAACCTGTCACAAGGAACTTGCACGCCAAATATAAAGGATTTATCTTAATGGTTAAAAGTTATGAGAAAGTAGGTCAAAGATCAAGGTTCCCGGTCGAACTTTTTGTATGGACCGGAAGTCCTTGTCCCAAGGAACATACAGGTCAAATATAAAGGCTCTATCTCAGACGGTTCAAAAGTAATGATAAAGTAGGTTACAGGTCATATTGTATGAATAGGAAGCCCTTGTCACAAGGAACCTACATGCCAAATATAAAGGCTCCATCTCAAATGCTTCAAATGTTATGGCAAAGTAGGCCAAAGGTTAAGGTCATAGGTCACAAGTTTTGTAAGGGTGGGAAGACCTTGTCACAAAGAACATGCGCGCCAAATATCAAGTTCACAGGTCAATTGTTTTGTATGTGTGGTAAGCCCTTGTATTACGGAACCTACATGCCCAATAGTAAGACCCTATCTCTAACGGTACAAAAATATGACAAAAATACCTACTGATCTACGGTTTGATTCAATATGACCCATATTCGAACTTGACCCAGATATTGTCAAGATGATTAATCTGAGCAAGATTTATGATAATTGGATCGAAACTGTGGCCTCTAGAGTGTCCACAAGGTCTTTTTCTTTTGACCTAATGACATACTTTTTAACCCGACATGACACATATTCGAACTTAAACGAGATATTGTCAAGATGATTATTCTGAGCAAGTATGATGAAGGTATGGACCGAAAGTGTGGTCTATAGCGTGTTCAAAAGATTTTGCTATGAATTGACCTACTGACCTACTTTTTGATCCGACGACCCATTTTCGAACTTGACCGAGATATTGTCAAGATGATCATTCTGGGCAGGTTTTATGTCGCGGTTTATTTTTGTTATGGTTTGTCTTTGGGTGTTTGTGTCGCTTATATTATTTTATTTTGGATAGCCTATTGGCCATTTTGTGGGAAAGTAACTGTCCTTTTGGCTTTCCGCTATAGGTGTTTCCATTAGGGTCTATTGTTTCATGTTTGTGTTTCTTTCTCTTTGGTGCCTCCGATGGGAGCTGTGGGTAAATTGTATCGATTCCTGATCATTGCCTCTACTTCTATTTTTTATGATTGTTGGACCAAAACTGTGGCATCTAGACTGTTCACAAGGGTTTTCTATGATTTGACCGACTTACCTACTTTTTGACCCGACATGACCCATATTCAAACTTGATCAAGATATTATCACGATGATCATTCTGAGCAAGATTGATGATGATCGGACCAAAACTGGGGCCTCTAGTATGTTCACAAGGTTCTTTATTATTTGAACTACTGACCTACTTTTTGATCCGACATGACCCATATTAGAACCGAGATATTGTAAAGACGATCATTCTGAACAAGTTTGATGGTGATCAGGCCAAACCTGTGGCTTCTAATGTGTTCAAAAGGCTTTTCTATGATTTGACCTACTGACTTACTTTTCGACCCGACATGACCCATATAGAACGTGATCGAGATATTGTCAAGATGATCATTCTGAGCAAGTTTGATGATGATCGGACCAAAACTGTGGCCTCTGGTGTCTTCGCGAGGTTTTTCTTTGATTTGACCTACTGACCTATTTTTTTGATCTGACATGAATCATATTCGAGCTTGTCCGAGTTATTGTCAAAATGATCCTTCTGAGTGAGTTTGATGATGATGGAACCAAACATGTGGCCTCTAGTGGGTTCACAATTTTTTTCTATGATTTGACCTACTGACTTTCTTTTCGACCCGACATGACCCATATTCGAACTTGGCCTAGATATTGTCATGATGAGCATTCTGAGAAAGATTTATGATGATTTGACCAAAACTGTAGCTTGTAGAGTCATCGCAAGAATGACAACCATGGAACGTTATGGTTGCAATAGCAAACAAAATTTTTATTCAATTTTGATAAAAAGCTTATGTCATCAATACACCACCAGAGGCATGCTACAGATGAGAAATGATATAACTGGGGAAAGGTGCTGACGGACGGACGACGGATCGAAGACTATACTATAAGCTCCCCTGGAGCCTTCGGCCCAGGTGAGCTAAAATGGAGTAAAATGAGTTTCCTGTATTTCCGGCTTTTAATGTATTTACCCAAAGAATTCGGGGACCTCAACTCGTTAGCATACTTGTTCTAAAATTTGAACAAGTACAATTAACTACCCAATTGTGTGTCTACAAGTGACTGACTGAGTGGCAAACGGTGTAGACTCTGATGAGACGCCACAGTCTCTTGTGTCATTTGCTCACGTCTGTATGTCCGAATATATCAGTAAATAGGGCATGTTGAGATTTAAATATACTGAGGAACTTTACAAACGCATCATTTAATATCATGTAATTGTACCTAAAATAAGCAATTTGAGCATTCGTCAGTTTTAATTGTTGAGTAATGCTTACAGTGAATGTGCAGCCGTGCATGAAAATTTTGAGGAAAAATGTTAATTTGATACGCACAAAATTTAAACGAGATAACATTTATAAAAGATTTTAACGTTTATGCTTCTGAATGAATACTGTATACTGCATACTGTAAAAAAATCAATACAAAACGTCAAAGATCCTTGAAAAATTGCTTTTATCGTTGTTTGAAAATTAGTATTTTTCAAAAGATTAGGTTACGATCAAAATCCGAAGATCCCTCCTTTAAAACCTGACCGCTTTATGTTTAACCGGAATAGACTGTATGAACCCTTTTTAAGCAAATTTGAATACCTAAATGATGTCAGTTACCAGCACTTTCGGTTATTTGCAAAAAGAATCCTCTCAAAATGACATTGAAAGGGGAAAATGAAAACACAAAGCTGGAACAGTTATTAATATCTGCTTTAAATTTCATCGAAATTTGGCTCTCAGTGCCGACGATAGAGCATATTGAAAACCATGTGTCAATCATGTTTGGATTAATGGCGATTACCCACCTAAACATCTCGAAAACACGTCCATACAATTTCGACCCCCCTTAAATAGAAGCGAAGGAAATGATCATATATCGATACAAATAACCCACAGCTCCATCAGAGACGCCAAAGGGAAGGAAACACAAACATGAAACAACAAACCCTAATGGAAACATCAATAGCGGAAAGCCAAAAGGACAGTTACTTTCCAACAAAATGGCCAATTGGCTATCCAAAACAAAATAATATAAGCGATACGAACACTCGAGGACAAACCATAACAAAAAATAAACCGCGACAGACGAACCGCCTTGGAACGGTCAGTGAAACGAATTTCAGTTGGGTGGGGGTGCTTTAATCGATTTTAAGTGGCCACAATCCTCACCATTACTTCCGTCGCGATTTGGACAAATACTTTGTTCAGTCCGCATGAAGGCCTCCCAACTCATCAGTGCAACCCTATTTCATATTGTAAAACTGGGGTTTACAGGGATATACAGTATTTTTCTTTTTTTCTGCTCAAAACATAGAGGCGGTTCTAGCGACTATCCACAATCTATGTTTTGAGCAGAAATATGAAAAATATCAGGGTTTTTATCTGAAAAAAAAATCCATTTTTCGGTGGTATAATTTTACCAATATATTTTAATATGCGTATTTACGTAATGAGGACCATTCTGAAGCCGATATTTTGCACGTCTTTCGAAAACATGTGTTCCCTATTGAAATTTCAATGAACTAAAGCTTCGTAAAAAGTAGCTTCAGAATATTCCCATTGGGAGAAAAATCTGTATTAATCCAGACATGACTGAAGTAATTTCAGCAGCAACTTCGTGACTGCTGGCCAAATTTCAAGACAAATATAAAGCAGACGTTAATAACGGTTCATGCTTGACGTTTTCTTTTAATCCAATTCAGTTTTCCTTTCCAGTGTCATTTTGCAAAGATTCAACCTTTCAACACAATAACCGGAAGTGGAGGTATCGAACAACATTTAGACATCCAAATTTGCTTGAAAATTCCTTTGACCTGTGCTAGTAAAACATCAGTTGTTGGGGTTTTGAAAGGGGCATCTTCAAAAATTGAACTGTGCTCCTACTTTTTGAAAAATCTCAATTTTCAAACATCAATACAATGGATGTTTTTCATTTTTGCATTGTTTTACAGTATGCAGTATTCTGGACATTTTCTCGACATTTTCATGCATGGCTGCATATTCACTGTAAGCATTTGCAGACTTAAAAACTCAATCTGGCTAACCTATATGGAGCTCAAACTTACTCAGAATTGTTCCCTTTGGTGAAATTACATGATATACAGTGGTGCATTTTTAAAGTCCCTAAGTATACAAATAAAGTTCTGTGGCGCCTTAGTTGCGCATAAAACTTAGTTATACCTCTTGAACTAAAGTAAGCCAAGGTCTACCGAAACGTTGCTTCAAATAGTGTTTGAAACTAACTTAAGCTTTGAGAAAGAGCTGCCGTCTCGGTTTACCTGTTGTCCGTTTTGTTAACTGTCGTCACTCCATTTTTCGACTTCTTTCCCTAGTGATATTGTGGGAAGAATCTGGAATTCGATTGTATCAGTTCCTGATCGTTTCTCTTTTAATTTTAAGTTTAAAATCGGTTAGACATTACGAAAAAACGCCTATAGAAATATATTGCCAATTTTTTGGCAAAAAAATAGAAATTTTAAGATGAAAAGTTGTGATATTTTTCTTATTTCTGCTCAAAACATAGATTGTGGGGACTCGATAGAACCGCCTCGACGAGGCGGTTCTATCGAGTACCCACAATCTATGTTTTTGAGCAGAAATAAGAAAAATAATGTATACCCCTTAAACCCATAAAAGTGGGGTATGAGGGGACCAAACTTATATAGGCATGTTCTCGTAATGACTCGGACAGGCAGGCCTGAGAAAACAGTGTAGACTCATATGCGAACAAGTTGCAGTCAGGACGAAAATATCAAACACCATTTCAAGTAGGGTTTCGGTAGGTCTTGGCTAACTTGTAGCTTAACAGTTGTTTGTCGAGAAAAAAGTTTTATGTGCAACTATGTTAAATACTCTACTATTTAACAAATAAACGTTCTTAAGTTGTGTTTCGGAATGGCTAAATATTTGAGCTACAGTTGTTCATTATTTTAGCGAAAAATCCTAGAATTTATTAACTATACAGAAACTGTCTTCTTCATTGACCTGAGTACAATACACTGTCTTCTTCATTGACCTAAGTACAATACACTCGTCTCCACAATATGAATGTAATTTAATAGCACAATAACTATGGGTTTGTAATGCTAATTACTGTAATATTTACATGCAGTGTAATATATTTATTTTTCAAAAAAACAAGAAATGTAAATCGCAGGATAAATCAAAAGCTAAATGAACTGGATATGACAAATCGGACAATGGGAGATTTTAGAAAAGGCATTTCCATGCATTGTTGAAGAAACAAATATGTGTCGATAAAAATGGGTTGATGCAAAGAAGATAAGCATATTAGTACAAAATGAATATACTATTAAACCCACGGTCTAAATTTTACAAATAAAATGAAATTGAAGAATTTAAAAAAAAATAGAAAATACACACTGGGTCAGTTCACGATAGACCAAAGTCAGGGTAATATCATAAAAAGTAGAAGTAAAACAAAGATCAGGAATCGATACAATTTACTTACTCCACCCATCAAAGACACCAAAGGGAAAGAAACACAAACATTAAGCGACCAGACCATAATGGAAACCTAAACAAAGGAAGGCCATAAGGACAGTTACTTTCCCACAAAGTGGCCATATGGCCATCCAAAATAAAAAGACACAAGTGATACATACAGTAAGTAACAAACAACACCATAAATAAACCGCCACAGAAGAACCGCCTTGGAACGGTCAGTGGAATGATTTCCACTGGGGGCGGTTTCATCACGAAAACACGCCTATATAATTCTGACCCCTTTGAATCCAACATTTATATAGTAAAACTGAGGTTAACAGACAGGGGTAAACCTTATTTTTCTCATTTCTGCTCTAAAACATAGACTGTGGGTACTCGTTAGATCCGCCTCGATTATAACTAGTACCCACAATCTATGTTTTGAGCAGAAATAAGAAAAATATCGAAATTTTTCATCTTAAAATTTTCGTTAAAAAACTTCTTTTTCCGCTGTAAAATTAACATGTATTTGTATAGGCGTGGTTTCGTAATGTCCAGAGCGTTAGTCTTTTTCGACGAAACATTTTAAAGTTTTAACATCCTTTTATCAAACTCATGTAGTGAACACGCCGAAAAACCTCATTACAAACAGAAGAATCAAAATAAAAATGCAAATCTTCCAAAAATGACTATCAAAAAATTCAGTCCATCAATGGTACTGATGTGGAACATGCGTTAACGTTTTGTGCATGCAGTGAAGAGAATCGCTAAATAGAAGTGAATGTCATGATCAGTAATTGATACAAATAACCCACAGCTCCCATCGGAGACTCCAAAGGGAAAGGAACACAAACATGAAATAACTATGCCCTAATGGAAACATCAAAAGCGGAAAGCCAAAAGGACAGTTACTTTCCCACAAAAAAGGCCAATTGGCTATCCAAAACAAATACTATAAGCGATACACACACTCAAGGACAAACCATAATAAAAATAAACCCCGACAATATTAGTTATGGTTTCAGAGAAGAATTTTGATTTTTTTTTCCATTACAGTTCCACGGGAGCTAATGAGTCCAGGAGCATGCCTATTTTGGACCCCAGTTGCATGATTGGCAGGATTTATGTTGGTGAGCACTTGAAGTTGCTGCACACTAAATATCTAAGATCTGGATCTTATTATCAGAGAAGCAGATTTTCATTTTTATTTATTTTTTTTTCATTTTTAGTCTATGGGAGCTAATGAGCCCCGGGGCGTGGCCACTTTTGACCACAGAGGCATGGTTGGCAGGATTTATGTTGGCGACCGTTCCACATGGCTACATAATAAATATATAAGCTATGGGCTTTATGGTTTCAGAGAAGAATTTTTTAAGCTTTTTTCCAGTATAAATCTAAGAGAGCTAAGGAGCCCCGGGGCGTGGCAAATTTGGACCCCAAGGGGCATGATTGGCAGGATTTGTGTAAGGGACCACATGGTGTTGCAACATTCTAAATATCTAAGCTCTGGACCTTGTGGATTCCGAGAATCAGTATTTTTAAAACTTTTTCCATTGTAAGTCTATGGGAGCTTAAGAGCCCCGGGGCGTTGCCAGTTCTGACTCCAGGGGCATGATTGGAAGGATTTATGTAGGTAGCCATTTTACGTTGCTATGTTTTCGGAGAAGAAGATTTTTTAAAGCTTTTTTCAATTTTAAGTTTATGGAAGCTAAGGAGCCCCGGGGCGCGGTCAATTCGGACCACAGTGGGGACAATTGGCAGTTTTTATGAAGGGGACCACTTGACCTTGCTACATACAAAATATCTATGCTCTGGGCCTTGTGGTTTCAGAGAAGAAGATTTTATTTATGTTTTTCCCATTGTAAGTCTATAGGAGTTATATGTTGCCATGGCAACAAGAATTTTCATCTGATGTGCCCCAAAACATTACGCTTCTTTTCCCCTACCTGATAATGCTTCACAAGAAATTTAATTATGATAGGCCAACTGGCTTTAAAGATATGCTTGTTTGAAAATTGCGAGCTTAGGAGCCCCGATGCGTGGCCAATTTGGACTCTAGGGGCATGAACGGCAGGATTTATGTAAGGGACCATTTTGGCGTTGCTACCAACTAAATATCCTAGCTTTGAGCCTTGAGGATTCATAGAAAACGATTTTTAACGTTTTTTGTTTTCCATTGAAGGTCTTGGGAGCTTATGGGCACCAGGGCGTGGCCAATTCTGACCCCATGGGCACGATTGGCAGGATTTAGGTAGGTGACTATTTTGCGTTGCTACATACTCAGTATCTTATCTATGCGCTTTATGGTTTGGGAGAAGAATTTTGAAGCTTTTTTTCCATTATAAGTCTATGGAAGCTAAGGAGCCCTGGGAAAGGGCCAATTCGGATCCAAGGGGCATGATTGACAGGATTTATGTAGGGGACCACTTAACATTGCTACATACTAAATGTCTAAGCTTTGGGCCTTGTGGATTCAGAGAAGAAGATTTTTTAAGTTTTTTCCATTGTAAGTCTATGGGAGCTTATGAGCACCGGGCGTGGTCAATTCTGACCGTATGGGCATGATTGGCAGGATTTATGTAGGTGACCATTTTTACATTGCTACATACTCAATATCTAAGTTGATTCAGAGAAGAAGATTTTTATTAAAGTTGTCTATGGGAGCTTATGAACCCAGGGCGTGGCCAATTCTGACCCCAAGGGCGTGATTGACAGGATTTAAGTAGGTGACCAATTTACATTGCTTCATACTAAATATCTTAGCTATGGGCTTTATGGTTTCAGAGAAGAAGATTTTCGAAGCTACAGCAAGAAACCACTGAAATGCTGGAGCAAAAGAAAACCAACAGTTTGACTCCGATGGGCCTGACCAGAGACAGAGCATCAGGCACCAACCAACATTACTTTGAATTAGATCTCTCTAAATCTCAATAAGCCTTTACGTTGGAACCGTCATAGAATCTGAGGCCTGACCCACCGGCGTGCAATTAAAGAGGGAAGCAAAGTTGCCAACCGTGATTGGGTTAACTACCATGCATGCAGTCTGTCGTATAATATCCATGCTGTACCCAATCTTTTTATATCGAAGAATGATTTTACGAAATTGGGTGCTAAAGTCATTGCGGTTATATATTTTTTCTGAATTTATATAGTAGGTCACTAGGGTTCCGATAGACCTTGTTGCAGAAGAGATTTAAGTCCAATATTGAATTTTGAAATTAAATCAGAATGGCGTCTATAAAATTTTGAAAAGGCTTTGCGTAGTTTATGGTACCGATAACCTTGATTTAGAAGTTTAGCCGTTAATAATTTATTACGAGTGTTGAGGTCAGTTACATGACTACACACTCTAGCAAATCGAATACATTGCGAAGTATAAACGCCATAGGATGGCGCACAAGTATGGGAGCTGAATGTTGTCATGGCAACAAGAGTTTCCATCTGATCTGCCCCAAAACCTTATGCATTCTTTCCCCTTCCTCGGCTGAGATGAGCTAAAATATCACAATTTTTCATCTTTAAATTTTCGGGGTTTTTTTTTCAGCCGTACAGTTTACAATTCATTTGTATAAGACGTGTTTTCGTAATGGGTCTCTTTCCAATTCATGTTCGGCGGCGTCTGATCTTGATGTTCACACTTTCAGGAGACGCTAGGAACATGTAGCATATACCTTTAATAAACGATTTAAGAAAATGTTATTGCTGTTAAATGCGTCTGTTTTTTTTTTAACTTTCTCAAATTTTGTTTTTAAAATGTAAGGAGTTAAAAATACCGCTTCGATATTTTCAAGCTGAAACAATATAATAACTCGCGGTGTATAAGGTGTAGTTAAGGAGTCAAAGAAAGATGAATAACTTTTAAGCAATACGTCAAATTACACAAAAAGCAACAGAAGAGAATCAAATAAATATGTTCAATACTCAATCAAACGCAGACTGCATAATGTGTTACCTTTTTTGTTTATTTCAGGATTATCAAAGGGAAACAAGTAGGATATGTTACATACCAGACCAGATAATTATAAAATTAAGAAAAATATATGTAAGGATTAACATGCAACGACAAACATAATGGTGAAAATAACGATGGAACTCAACGGTGCTGTAAACTTATAATGAAAATAATTTCGTGTCTCTGTGAATAAAACAGAACTAAATAGTCGCCAATTCTAAACTATGCCCAAAATATAGGTGAATTAGCTTCCTAGAGTAAATGAATTTCGTCGCTGACTTTGCAAACATTTCCGTTTCCACTTTCAAAATGCTGAAAAGGAAATTATAAATTAAATTCTTCAGTTTTAATTCTTTTTGTGCTTGAGCAATATTTCTCTCTTCCATATTATCATTTTGCGTGTATTGCTTTTATGTGATGGATATTTGTGTGCACTATTTATGTTTGTAAAATGAAGGTTTAAGTTAAATTTCAAATTTTACTTTGCCTTCGAATGTTTATTGGAATAATGGCACATTGTTTGCGTTTAAATCTCGCCAGAGTTGGCGTGCTCAGCAATATTTTTGATCAGAATGTGACATTTGCACAAACAGAGAGACAAGGCTTCAACTTTTTTCTATAAATGCAAGACATCTTAAAAAACTCTAGAAATATGTAATGACTGTTATAGCTGTAGCTGCAGATAAGGAGAAGTAATTAAGGGAAATTAAGGGATAACTTTCTTTATTTCTTGTAAGAAACATATATCGTGGGTTCTTGTTAAAATCCTTCCGGGAAGGCGATTCTAACATAAACCTACAACATTTGTGTTCTGGGGCCAGTTGTTCAAAGCATCGTTAGCTTAACGAGCTCGTTAGTGGTCATATTGTTAACTATTCTAGCAAGTTTAATATTTGAAATTTTGGTATTTTTCCTGAAAAAAAGAGAGCAGCTTTTGCATCCGCAAAAGCTGCTCACATTTTTTCAGCAAAAATATGAGTATATTTGCCATATTTAATGATAAAAATTTTAACGATACGTTAGCTAACGATGTCGTTAGTTTTGAACAACTGGGCCCAGGAGTTTAAAGGAAAATTATCCCAAAAATAATCTCGTTACGCCTCCTTATCTGGAGCCATACAGTTTAGTAAAAGTATAGCTTGTATTCGGGACAGTAATTTAAACACAAGGAAAGTTTTTCTTTCATTTTTCTTTGTTGTTTTAGGAAGCTAATACACCGCTATATGGGCCCCGTCAAGCGATTTTGGTACTTATCGCCTATGCGAGCAGCGAAGGTTCAGGCGAGCCTGCGCATCCGCGCAGTCTCGCCAGAACCTTCGCTGTTCGCTCATACAAGCAGTGAATCAAGAGGAACCTTCAGACAGAAAGCCATATCCCTGGCCCCTCTGAATGGCTGGGCATGCGCAGTTAAAATTTGTCATGACGGAATGCTCGAAGACCCAAATTCGCTTGGCGGGGCTCATATTTGGACTGTGTATTGTTATCGTACCCGGTATTACAGCAACCGTTTTAAGCGCCCTCAGAACTCGGAATGTTCGGAGAGCAGACAAATTGCCCAAGTCCTTTATCACCATCGTCAAATATCTGTAAATGAAGAACACTTAGAAACTTTGGGTCTTAGCCATGACAGGTGTCGATGTATATCGGTCATTTATTTTTCTTTTACTAAGTGCAAGGCATTAATGACTTGCTACTTTTCTCAACGCAGTCCACATGGAAATTTGGGAATTAGCAATTCTGGGAATAAGCAACTGACCGAGATACATCGACTCAGCAAGAATCGAAGATTTACTAAAGCCGACAGGTAATTTTTCAAGCAGATGGTAGCAAATGAAAAGCATCATGTAAACAAGATATTTCAACTTCGATGGGCATAAATTGTTAAAACTAGCAACCTTTACAATTTTCACTTCTGTGGGGGTATTCCTTGCTTCCAAAGTAAAAATGTTTTCAGAGCATGTTCATTTGTGCTGCAGCTGGTGTTAAGGGAGTGTGTGGCGGCCGTAAAAATACCTTTGATTATATGTTCTAGTCCTTGGGTTTGTGAATTCTATTTTGGAATTAGGTAAATATCTGAGGGTCCCTGATGAGACCTAAATGGCAGAAACATGCTATTCTGATCCAGAAAAACTTGCAAACCATACAAATTGTCAGTTCTGTGGTTTATCCCTTGCCTCAAATAGAACATATTGTCATTTACAGGACTTTCAACTGACATAATTTCCCATTAAGTACGCAGCTGGAAATTTCAACAGAAGATAAAGGCACTAACTCCCCGCTTCAAAAGCAATGCTTGTGAAATAGAAGTGAATGCAATGATCAGGAATCGATACAATTAACCCGCAGCTCCCATCAGAGACACCAAATGGATAGAAACACAAACATGGAACAACTAGACCCTAATGAAAACATCAATAGCGGAAGTCATTCACATATAGTCATGTAGATCCTAAACGAAACCAGTGCTTCAGCTGAAGTGCACGACCCGCCGGATGCTTTTAGCTTTATGAGTGTTACCATATATGGGTATGGCGGCCATTTTGGTCATGTGACCTGAACCTAAAACGGTTCCCCCAATAAATGCGCCTTATCGTAAGGAGCAAAAATATATCGTATACTTTAATACTGTATTCTGAATCGTTTGCAGGATAAAATGCATTCTCATATTTTCCAAAACAAAAGCATATGTGTCAAAGTTTGACCTAGGAACAAAGAAGGTCAAGGTCAACCCAGGGTCACCATTTTAGCAATTTATGATGGGCCTACGTCCCAGATGCTATTTATCAATTTTCGTGGAAATCTGCCAAGTGGTTCTGGAGAAGACTATTTTTGAAGGGTTTTTACCATATATTGCTTGGCGGCCATTTTGGTCATGTGACCTGGACCCTATGAGCAAATTTGGGTTTCCCCCATCCCGTAGAGGCTCCATATGAAATTTGACTTCAATAGGCCCAACGGTTTCCGAGGAGGAGCAGTTCGAAAATTTTCACATTTTTCGCCTCGGAGAGGCTATACTAAATGGAATGTAATATTTCGCAAGTTCATTGGTAAGATCTCATTGATATCTATCAGTATGCCAAAAATTGTTTAAATATTCCAAGCCTGTTAAGTCACTACCACCAATTGTCACAAACGGGTTACGGACGGACAGACAGACAGACATATATGGATTGGTGGCCATTTTGGTCATGTGACCTGGATACTATGAGCAAATTTTGGTTTCCTCCATCCCATAGAGGCTTCATATGAAATTTGATTTCAATCGGCCCAACGGTTTCCGAGGAGAAGCAGTTCGAAAATTTTCAAAATTTTCGCCTCGGCGAGGCTTTACTAAATGGAATGTAATATTTCTCAAGTTCATTGGTTAGATCTCATTGATATCTATCAGTATGCCAAAAATTGTTTAAATATTCCAAGTGGTTAAGTCACTATCACCAATTTTCACAAACGGGTTACGGACGGACAGACAGACAGACCATATATGGCTTGGCGGCCATTTTGGTCATGTGACCTGGACCCCTTGAGCAAATTTTGGTTTCCCCCATCCCATAGAGGCTCCATTTGAAATTTGACTTCAATCGTTCCAACGGTTTCCGAGGAGAAGCAGTTCGAAAATTTGCACATTATTTGCCTCGGCGAGGCTATACTAAATGGAATGTAATATTTCGCAAGCTCATTGGTTAGATCTCATTGATATCTATCAGTATACCAAAAATTGTTTAAATATTCCAAGCGGTTAAGTCACTATCACCAATTTTCACAAACGGGTTACGGACGGACGGACAGACTGACAGAATGACAGAATGACAGACTGACAGAATGACAGAATGACACTGTGATTTTAGGGCACTCTTAGAAATCAACCGACTTCAGTCGGTTGCTTTTTCTGCGGGTCGTGCAATTTGAAGACATAAAACTATAATTAAGAAAATGTTATAAATAGGAGGGCATACGATACGTATGCAGATATGCCATAATCACTTCATCCATATGCCTTTTTACATATCCATATGCCTTTTTACATGACAGTTACAGTCTTCACCCAGTTAGACATGGGAAGGGTAAACAACATACTGCTGCAAACCGTATACGAATTTTGCTTATATTTAATTAACAGCTATAGAAAATAATTAAAATCTAACGATTCTGCTTAATGGTTTGGGATCTAAAATGTTTGTAAGTTTCCTATTCCTAATCGATCATTTTCTTTTGAGTTTCTATAATAATTTGGAAGACATATTTTGCATTTGCTACCACCCTGCTCACTGGAAAACTGTTAAGATGAATGGCTTTACCTCTACGAAACAGCACTCTCACCAGTTATAATTGCCTCCGGTCACAATTTGAAATTTGGAAAATATATATGTGCCATACATCTTTCGTTGCTTTAGGATTGGCATTGTATATGAACTAAATTAAAAATTGCCTGGTTGTTAGGATGTAGTAAACTTCATTGAATTATTTTAGCATGTAATATGTAATAAGTCATAAAGATTATTATCAAATAAAATAGGTTGATGCGTATTTTTACATAATATGCTTAGTTCCAGAAAAAAATGTCATTCTAAAATATGTAAATTACAACTGTGTTATGTAGCGTGTTTCTATAACAATGAAATCATAAAATGGAGGCAAGGACTTCAGTCAGAGAGGTCTGCGTTAGAGATATACCCAGACACCTTACGTTACATCAAACAATTTTATATCTATATCAGATGGAAAAGACGAGAGAAAATGAAATAAGTCGCTGCAAAAACGTTTAAAAATTCGTCAGAAATTTTATATAGTGAAAATTCGACAGACGGCAGCTTGTGTAGTATTCACCCAATTTCTGTATTTCATAGCTATTTCATTGTCTCTCGTAAAATATGAGGAAGTATATAGACGAAGCGTTTGACATTTTTCTAGAGACACACGGACGAACGGACCACTTAACATACCGGGGACAACGGCGACAGTTTTTAACGCTCTCAAAACACGGAAAGTTCTAAGAGCGGACAAATTACCAACATCAGAGTTAAACATAGTCAGATATCTGTAAATGGAAACATACGTTAATCATTGTATCAAAGTTAGCATTCTCCGTTCGTCTAATACACATTTTTTATGGAGCACATGTTTATAGGTTTTTCTTGGTAATTTAGGCTTCTTCTAGATCACATTAATTTTATTTTTTTTCAAAATTCCAGAAAACCGTATCATTTCATTGGTCGAATTATTGGGAACACCATCACGAAAACACGCCTATATAATTTTGACCCCCTTGAACCCCACTTTTTATAGTAAAACTGGGGTTTACAGGGGTAAACCTTATTTTTCTTATTTCTGCTCTAAAATATAGATTGTGAGTACTCGTTAGAACCGCCTCAATGAGGCGGTTCTAACGAGTACCCACACACTATATTTTGAGCAGAAATAATAAAAAAATCACAATTTTTCATCCTAAAATTTTCATTTTTCTGCGATAAAGGTTGCAATGTATTTGTATAGGCGTGTTTGCGTAATGATTCACATTTTGGAGAGACAATAGTTTCATTCCTTTCGTCTCCCTTATGAATCCGGACCTACCGTAAAATCCTAAAAAAATCGGACACCTTGAGGACATTCTGTAATTCTCATACAATTTTAACAAATTGGTTTCAGGATTCAGCAATGAGTCGAAAAGGTGGAGGCGGAATTGCAAACAGTGTTGACCCTGATCAGACTGTTCCTTCAAGGACCCTGATCAGTTCAGGAGCAGTCTGATCTGGTTCTGCAATGTTTGCTCAGGTCTATCTGTCCTAATACTTATGATCATACGGTGCATTTAAAAGTAAGATAGTTTGCTCCTTTCTCTTAAGGGTATATAACATTTATAGAACAGAACATAACGGAGGTCAAAACTGTTGTCCCTCATTAAAACTCTCATATATATCGTGTATATCCATATCGCTGAATCAGACACGAGAATATTACGTATGTTAATGTAATATCTGTAATGTGTGAAGAGCGTATTTTCAGGGTATTTGATATTTTTTTTAATTCTGCTTGTTAGAGCAAGTACCCATGAATTGGGGTTTTACATTATTTAGGTCATTTTGAGGTGTTGCTTTCAATTTTGTGGGACTTTTACATGACATTGAGATGAAATGACATCTCAAGCCCTGCCACCCAAACAAACTAATATGCAGGGACGGTCCGACTCGCACCACTTTGTCTGCGCAGGCTTAGACCTTCTAAACGGTTTACCAGTACTCATGTGCGATCGGTTTAAGGTCTGGATCTATTCTCGAAGCCCCGATGGGCGGGGCCAAGCACGAATATTTAAAATAATGTGCGTCTTTGCAACATTACGAAAACAAGCCTATTCAAATATATTGAAATATTTTTCACTAAAAATGAAAATTTTCAGATGCAAAAATTCTGATATGTTTACATAGATTGTGGGCACTCATTAGAACCGCCTCGGTGAGGCGGTTCGTACGGCGTAGCCACAATCTATGTTTGGGGCACAAATAAGACAAAATAATGTACACCCCTGTAAACCCCAGTTTTATTGAATAAAAATGTGGTTTAAAGGGAGGGATCAATTTATATAGGCTTGTTTTCAAGATGGACCCACTCTTCTATATAACATGGTGTACAAGTTACTCCCTGCTTGAGCATGTCTAGCCTAGAAATGACATGCATTTACTGAAATTTAACCATATTAGTCATAAGTATAATAAGTGTTTTTATATGTGTCATTATTGTGAAATACTCATGATTCAGCCGTTCACCAAGACAAGTCAAATTTTAGCTTGACTCTACAGTCAAACGTCATTTTTTTTTTTTTTTTTTTTTTTTTGGTTTTGGTTTTACGGCCCTTTCAAGATTATTTCATGTATATCGGGCCGATCGTTAATCAGAGGTGGGCGAAAACAGTAGTACCCGGAGAAAAACCACCTGACCTTTCGTTTCAGAACTTGGAGTCTCACATGTGACCCGAGCCAAGCTCGAACCCATAGCGTTGAGAGACCTAATAATAAAGAGTCAGCGCTCTTATCCACTAGGCCCTGGAGGTCTGCCTTGAGAAACGACATAAGAACTGTGGACGGCACTCTTGAAAGAAGTTAAACAAAATTTAAGAATTTCATCATCATGAATATTCTTGGTAGAACGAACATAATTTGGGCAAAATATATACTCAGACCCTTGTCTTGCTGAGTAAATTAATTTTTGCCATATAAATTTCTGACTATCAACCAATCAAATTGCTTGAATAAATATACAGTAACATTCCTATATTAAGAACACCTTTGGGACTGTTCAACAGTTGTCACTAAGACCACTTTTGAACAGCCCCAAAGGTGGTATCTAATAAGGAGACACTGGGTGTAGCAAACACAAAGAAAGCATAACTGAAAGCTCAATTAGCTTTCAAAAGCGGATTTAGTCTTAATTGTAGGTTGTTTTAAAGTCTTAATTTTAGGTTGTTTTAATAGCGGAATTTTACTGTATTGCTAAATGATAAACAGTGAAGATCCTGGTCAGAACCCATTTGATCTGGACCAACACTGTTTGCAAAGGCAGAGGCAATAGAGTTCAGCAGGGTCAGGGTTAACACATAGAATTTATGTCTATTCAAAAAGTTTTTCTTTGGAATACTAGGGACCAAACAGTAAAGACTGTCATTTTCTCTGCTTCAAAGATCACACTAAAATCTTTTATTTTAGTTAATTAATTTATTCAGCAGGACAAGGGTTAAACTTTAGTAAGGCAATAGAATAAAAGCATACTCACGCTACCGCAATGACGCCGAAGTCGAGCCAGTTCCAAGGATCACGGAGATATGTGAACGGATTTATCACAAACCCTCTGGCGCACATCTTAACTAATGCCTCTACTGTGTATATACCAGTAAACACATACCTACAAACAAATACAGTCAACTTTTAGTGTCTAGACTTTGCTCATGCCCCATGTTGTTCTCACTCACTCACTCACTCACTCATTTACTTACTTACTTACTTATTTACTTTTTACTTACAGGGTTACTTTACTTCACTTTATTTCACTTCGTCTTTAAGTTACTTACTTACTTACTTACTTACTTACTCACTTATTTACTTACTTACTTACTCACTTACTTACTTACTTACTTACTTACTTACTTACTTACTTACTTACTTACTTACTTACTTACATTAACTTACTTACTTACTTACTTACTTACTTACTTACTTACTTACTTACTTACTTACATTAACTTACTTACTTACTTACTTACTTACTTACTTACTTACTTACTTACTTACTTACACTTACTTACATTAACTTACTTACTTACTTACTTACTTACACTTACTTACTTACTTACTTACTTACTTACTTACTTACTTACTTACACTTTCTCACTTACTTACTTACTTACTAACACTTACTTACTTACAGTTACCTATTAGTGTCTAGCCTTTGCTCATGACCCGATGTTGTTCTTAAATCACCGGAAATTACCCACTCGATCGTTTATCAGAGGTGGGCAAAAACCGTAGTACCCGGAGAAAAAATGACACCCGACCTTCCGTTTCAGAACTTGGCATCTCAGGTATTACCCGAGTGCATTACGATAACACACCCGTGCGACATAGTGCATTTTTTTCACATCTCCAAAATGGCTACTTACCGATGAAAATATGTGATATTTTTATTAAAAATACTGCAAACATAGGTTGTGGGTGCTCGTTAGAACCGCCTCATGGAGGCGGTTCTAACGAGTACCCACAACCTATGTCTTGGAGCAAAAATAAGAAAAACAACCCCGTAAATTTTCTCTATATAAAGTGGGGTATAGGTGGGTCTTCATTTCACGGACTTGTTCAAGAGATGGAGATTCAAACTTACAGCGGTGAGACCTAAAGATAAGAGCCAGCACAGTTACCCACTTGGTTACGGAGGGCCGTTCCCTGAAGGTGTGATATATAGAGGATCTTACATGAGTGTTCATGCATTATTGAATTTATTAAACGAGTTGAGGAAAAGGGATAAGATGCGAGTCATTGCCGAGCATTTTATCCCTTTCCTTCAACGAGTTTAATAAATTCAACAATACATGAACACGAATGCAAGATTCTATTTATCATATGACATTTAAAACGCATTTTATTCACGATTGTTTACAAAAATGTCAATATTCCGTCGTTAGTAGACGCGACGTCGTTAAGTACGCTGTACATGTAACGTTTCGGTGCGTATCTTACTAATTTGCATATTTAATCCACTAGTGGATTTTCGAATTTATTACATGGCGGTATTACACTCTCAGACGCGACGTCATATGATAAATAGAGATTATCATATGGCATTGTTCATAGCATACTCCATATCAGCCCGAGATGGCCTAGGGCTGATATGACTATGCAAAATTCCATATCATAATCTATTTATCAATGATATATTTTCCAACCTTTGTCCTTCTGAAAAGTTTTTAGTTACTTTTTTATGCTTAAAGCTCTTCAAAAACAAAGCAATGTTTTGCAATAGTAGTTTTTTTTTTTAAATAATTTTTTTCCATGACCAGGGATTTCTCTGAGTGTATACTTATTTAATCAAAACCAACTTTAAACAAAGTTATTTATAAATTCCAAAAAAGAGAGAAATGCAATTACACGGCTTAAAGGCATTTATTCTTGAACAGTAGGACACACCGTATGTTCATAATTGTTTTATTGCCCCCTGTTATATGCTGTCTATAGCAGATCAAAGGCAGCCCTTAAAAGGATGATTAGTAGCTCTTGTAGAATCCCCTGACTGAAGCACTTAAGGGGAAATCAATTATGTACACTCTAGTCAACAGTTAGTAAATTATTGATTTTCCCCAGGGAGGCCCCTTACCTGTTGATGACAGACAACTTCTCTTTAGTCATCACTGAGGGCTACATAATGAAATGATAGTCCTCAATAATCAAGAATAAATGCCTTTAAGAATCTGACACCTATCTTGGCATTGACCGTGGTGTAACAGGAAGACAGTCGAGTGTTCCGCGGTATGATAAAGGATGTGTGATATGCTGCAACGTATTAACGCCTCCTAAACTACATGTAAAGTGATATGCGCACTAAGCCCACGATCGTATCGCACATTCAAAAAGAAATTAATTTGTTGTAAAAACAGTGAAATTCCGCTATTAAGACCACCTACAATTAAGACAAATTCTGCTTTGAAAAGCTCATGCAGAGGGACGCCGTTATTCTTTCTTCCACTTTCCTGCACAGAATGTCCCCTGGTCAGAGACCACCTTTGGGACTGTTCAAAAGTGGTCTTAAAGACCACTTTTGAATAGCCCCAAAGGTGGTCTTAATATAGGAATTTTACTGTATGTGATAAATGTACTTACTCTGTAATATCTCCGCCGGGCGTCACAGTGAACGTCATGAACACACAGTTGACTATAATGGTGAGAATAACTAAGAAGCTAAACAATCTTTAAAAAGATTAAGGAAGAATATGCAATCTTATAATGTTTATAACTGTCAGTTTGAGAGAGATAAAACTGAGTTTGTATGGGTATTCCTAGCCTTACATTAGGACAATGCAGAATCTGAACCCGAAGGATGACCGAGCTGAGCTGAACCGAGGCTACGCCGAGGTTCCGCTCATCAGGGACATCTCGAGGTTTGGAAACGCCCGTCTACAACAGAACCCCATATTGCGGATTCTTTTTCTTGCACAACACCACCGAAAAGTTTTATTTTTCTTCATTTAGCGTTTTATTTTTCACGCATAATACTTAATGTAGTTTGTCTGGGTAAGAACACCAGGGAAAGAACATAATTTCTATCCCAGGCTAAAACCACGGATTTCCTTATCAAGAAATATATTCCTCATTCCTTTTGCAGCATATGTTATTGAAGCTTTTTAGAACAACCTCAGAAGAATGGTATAGACTCATTTTAAGTCCTGAACTGCTGTTTTTGTATTAAGGACAAGGCTTATTTCTGACGTGCAATTTGACACTTGGCGATTCGGCATACCACTTTTCGGTCCCCATTTAAATGTCCTATAGCAATTTTGCCAACACTTATTTGTAAATAGAGCAATGCACATCACGAAAACTTTATAATTTTGAACCCTTTGAACCTCACTTTTATATAGTAAAACTGCGGTTTACATAGGTAAACCTTATTTTTCTTATTTTTGCTCTAAAATATAGATTGTGGGTACTCGTTAGAACCGTCCCAATCATATTTTGAGCAGAAATAAGAAAAATATCACAAAATAGTCATCTCAAAATTGTTGATTTTGACGGCGGTTAAGTTTACAATGTATTTGTATGGGCGTCTTTTCATAATGTTAAGAGGGTTAAACAGAAGTTATCCACCTTCATATCTATATGTGCAGTCGAACTTCAATGGCTCGAACGCCTTTGGGACCTCGAAAATCTGTTCGAGACAGGGGTAGTTCGAGCCACTGAGGTTACTGACAGGAGGCATAATGAGATACTTTTAGACATCTTTTCGGTGTTTAATATTGAAAATATATGCTGTGTGCACTCATTAGAATCGCCTCATCGAGGCGATTCTAATGAGTACACACAGCATACATTGCAAGGTAAAAGACTAAAATCTCGTTTCATTACCCCCCCCACACACACACACACACACTATTTCTTATGTATAGAATTTCGCTAGGGGCTCGTAAATGGGTTCGACACATCCATGGTGAACGAGCCATCGGTGTTCGAGCCATCGAAGTTCTACTGTATTCGTTTATGCCTTATGGTTAATGATGTCATCTCTTATGAGTTGGAATACATACAAACTACTTTTAAAATGAAAAGCTTTCACGATGCCATTAACATTGTTTTGTAAATGTTATACTTTTTCTTGTTTCTATCTTTAAATAAAGTGCTTTTAGCGACTCAATTAACCTAACCACACCTTTTCCAGGGTATGTTTGATGCTTCTAAATTGTTTAGTAATGCAGTGCATACACACTTTTCCTGGGCACGTTTGGTGCTCCTAAATTGTTTACTAGTACAGTACACGCTCCATTTTTCCTGTAAGTTTGATGCTTCCAAATAGCTTTACTAGTAAAGAGCACATTCATTAGCCAGAAACAAACAGTTGTCCTTCATCAACCAGAGGACATGACAGAATGACCCTACAACTTGAAATATTCTGTAATCAGTCTACGAAAGAGTGTCGCTAGACCCTGTGGACCTGTAACCTGGGACCCAGACACTAATCCAGCTGAGACCATTCACCATTTGTTTGCATTATCTGCTGATTCCTAGTAACTTTCAGTATTGGGAAAACAGGTAACCAGACCCCCTTGACCTTTCAAGGTCAGTGGGTCTGGTTACCTGTTTGTCCAAAATTTATAATGTGTAAGCTGGTAGCCAACAAATATTGCAAAAATGGTGAATACAAGCCATTCTATTTTCAGAAAGGATACGGATGAACAAGTATATATACAGCAGCTCTTCTTAAGTAGTTAAATGGACTGAGAATGAAAAAACCGTTGGTGGCACTGAACCGGAAGATCGATTTGTCCTTGCCTACCACACAGAAAGTCTGGAAAGAGACAAGAGAACATTGGATATATATTCTGGTTCTTTTTTGTTCATAGAGGATCTAACATGAACGTTCACGTATATTGAATTTATTAAACTCGTTGAAGAAAAGGGATAAAATGCGAGACTTCGCCGAGCAGTTTATCCCTTTTCCTCAACGAGTTTAATAAATTAATAATACATAAACACGAATGCTAGATTCTATTTATCATATTACATTTAAAACGCATTTTATTCATGATTTTTAACAAAAAATGTTAATACTCCGTCATTTGTAAACGCGACTTTGTTAAGGACGTCGTACGTGTAATGCTACGGAGTGTATTTAACTATTTAGCATATTTAATCCACCAGTGGATTACCGAATTTATTACATGGCGTTATTACATTATCAGACGCTACTGCATATGATAAATATAGTTAATAACCCTAGACGCGGAAATAATCAAAGCACTGAAAGTACTGGTGGGTCGACTGTCTCCGTGGGAAAATGGTCCGGAACGGGGACTTAGACTTAGGCCTGTTTTTATGCAAACGTTATAGGGCCTAATCAGCTGTCGCGTTGTGTGGCGTTTGATCTGGGTCTACACTATTTGCTAGTGTTCCAGTACACTAGCCAAGTCCGAATTTTGTAGATAACCAACCCCTGACGTCACAAGGCAAAGGAAAACACTGCTATAAATAAACCATTACCCGGATTTTTTTACATGATCAGCGACAGTCACGAGGACAACAACAAGCCGGAAGTTTCTGTAGTTAGTAACTTTGGGTCGATTGATAAACACGCTCACCCGAGTGATGAGTGTATATGGAGCCATTAGATTTCTGAGAAGATTTTTGAGCGTTTTAACCATGGCCATCTTAGTCATTTGAAGAAGTTTCCGTTCTTCAATCCCATGAAGGCTTCATATGCAATTTGGCTTCAATTTGCTCAGCTGTTTTGTTTTATGATATCTGAGTGACCCGGGACGGGCCAAGATGAATGAGTGACCTTGGCTGTTTTTACTCATGTAGCTTCATTAACTTGTTTAGCTGATAGCATATACCAATATTCCCATTATACAAAAGCGCTAGTGATCAAACTTGACCTCGGTGGAAATGGGTCAGGGTCAACCCAGTCTTATCACTGAAACAAATTATAATTGACTGGAGTCCCAAATGCCACATTCCAAGTTTGAAGGCAAATGACCCACTGGGTCCAGAAAAACAGACGTTTGTAGATTTGTTTTACCATATACGGCCATAGTGGCAATCTTGGGCATACGACCTTGACCATAGGAATAAACTTTCATTTCTTCCATCCCATAAAAGCTTCATTTGAGATTTGATTTCAATTTGTCCAGCGGTTTTTAAAAGCTAGAAAGTTTTAACCTTGATATCTAAATACCTTTGGTCCGATCTCAAGAAGTGACCTTGACACTTGATACCCATACAGCTTCATGTACTCATTAGTTGAGCCCCGCCAAGCGAATTTGTGACTTCGAGCATTCCGTTATGACAAATTTTAACTGCGCATGCCCAGCCAATCAGAGGGGCCAGGGATATGGCTTTCTGTCTGAAGGTTCCTCTTGATTCACTGCTTGTATGAGCGAGCAGCGAAGGTTCTGGCGAGACTGCGCGGATGCGCAGGCTCGCCTGAACCTTCGCTGCTCGCATAAGCGATAAGTACCAAAATCGCTTGACGGGGCCCAGTTGATTGCATATACAAAGGTAAAGTTCACATGCATCAATAGTTTGCGAAAAATTAAATTATATTTTTCCAGTATAGAAGCATATGCAACCAAATTTTACCTTGATGTAGACTGGGTTAGGTCAAGAAGTTGCCATCACTTGAATAAAATATGATGGGCCCGAGCCCCCGGTGCTTCAAGGCAATCAGTCCATTGGTTCTAAAGAAGATTTTTGAAGTGTTTTACCATATGTAAGCATGGCGGCTACATTTAAACTCTTATTGATTAATTTTCATTTCCGTGTTCCTTAAAGCAAAACAATCAAAGTTTATAATTTTGCATTTATTTTTGCTAATTCTAGCTAGAAATGTTAGATAATGACAGAAAAAGGCATTTGTGAATTTTTTTCAGAAACTCGAAGTTAAAGCTTGCATAAGAAATTTGGTTACAAATGATCCAGTGGTTTCTGAGAAAAACAAGTTTTATTTTTCATATCTGAACGACCTTGGGCCAAGGTCAAGAAATAATGTTGACATTGAATACTCATGTAGTTTAATTTACTCATTTAGCTAACGGCATTTACCAATTTTCAGACAACAGACTGCAATAGTTTCCTAAAAATAGATGATGTGACCAAATTTGATCTTGTCGTAAAATAGGTCAAGGTCATCAAAAGATCATCATTTGAACATACTTTTATTGGCTCAAGTCCCCAATGCTACATACTAAGTTTCATGACAATCCACCCGCTGGTTCTGGAAAAAGAAGTTTTGGAATGGTTTTTACAGTATATGAACATGGCGGCCATCTTGGTCACATGACCTGGTATCTGTGAACAAATTTTCGTCTCTCATCCAATAGATGCTCCATATGAAATTTCTGACTTCAATCGGCCTAGTGGTTTCAGCGAAGATGTTTGAAAATGTCGACACATAACAGACGACGGATAACAGACTGACAGACAGACAGACAGACAACGGAGAGTTGCCATACTATAATCTCACCAATGAGCCTTTGGCTCAGATGAGCTAATAAATCCGAAGGTTAACGAATAAAGTCGGTGTTCACCGAGTTTTCTACTTTATACACTAACCTTCAGTGTCTTTGATTCCTGAATCTGCATCGTAAACAGATGTTTGATTATTTTTCTCACCCACAGCATAAAACATACATGTGGTCATCACGAAAACATGCCTATATAATTTTGACCCCCTCGAACCCCACTTTTATATAGTGAAACTGGGGTTTACAGGGCTAAACCTTATTTTTTCTTATTTCTGCTCTAAAATATAGAGTGTGGGTACACGTCAGAACCGCCTCGATGAGGCGGTTCTTACGAGTGCCCACATTTTATATTTTTGAGCAGAAATAAGAAAAATATCACAATTTTTCATCATAAAATTTTCAATTTTTCGGCGATAAAGGTTACAATCTTTTGGTATAGGCATGTTTTTGTAATGCATATGTTGTCCGTTTTGCTTTCTTTGCACGATTTTACTGCTGTAACCACCTTCTCCGAATGTCATTAGGTGGTGGAGGCGCATTAATGTCGTCATTTAAAATAGGAGTCTGGGATTGTAGTTTGAAAGATGCTTATGATCTCTAATGAGTGTTTGAGCATGCAGTAATTCAATTTTTAAAACCATAAAATCGCAGCAATTACCTTAAAACGTCCGTGTAAGTTTGTTTGTTTTGTTTGATTCACGTCAACACTGCATAAGTCATTTTGCAGACGTTGCTTCCAATCTTGTGGAACTTTTATCCGACATTGAGATGAAATGACATCTCAAGTCATGTCGCCCAATGAAATCAATATAGTTTATAAGCACGGACGGTCCGACTCGCACCGCTTTGCCTGGGCAGGCTTAGATCCTCATACCGGATTACCAGTGCTCGTGTGCGGTCGGTTTCAGCTCTGCGTGGAAGCGTCATGCAGCCCATCTATTTCTTCAAGACCCGATGGGCGGGGGCGTAACGTCCGTGTAACAGATACCCTATAAGCCCCACTTTACAGTGTAAAAGTGGGGGTTTTAATGTGTAAATTACATTAATAATTTTTGCATAGCTTGCTAGTACTCGTTAGAAGCGTGTCTTTGAGGTGGTTCTTAAGAGCACACTGTATGTTTTTAGCTTGGTGTCGGTTGAAAAAGGTATTCTTTGCACAGGCTTGCCATCATCATGTTCAGGATTTCTAGCTTGCTTCCGTAAAGTAAAGACTTCCATCTTGCACTAAAGTCGATTTTATTTTTGTCGCGTATTTTCGGCGACAACTTCCGTTTAGTTTTGATTTTTGATCAACATATGGGCCCCGTCAAGCGATTTTGGTACTTATCGCTTATGCGAGCAGCGAAGGTTCAGGCGAGCCTGCGCATCCGCGCAGTCTCGCCAGAACCGTCGCTGCTCGCTCATACAAGCAGCGAATCAAGGGGAACCGTCAGACAGAAAGCCATATCCTTGGCCCCTCTGAATTGCTGGGCATGCGCAGTTAAAGTTTGTCATGACGGAATGCTCGAAGACACAAATTCGCTTGGCGGGGCTCATATCCAGCGGGAAAAATATAGAGAAGAAGCTCCGCCAACTTCTCAAAAAAGTTTATATCAGCAGAGGTGTAATCTGGTGGAGATTTAGGTGGTTTTCATAGATGAGTTTAGGCTGATCAACTTCCTTGGTTACGCTTGCACATGCGCAGTCTTGTGTGGCAAAAAGAAATCAATCGAGTGTGTGTACAGCTTGTGTGATTTTGTTTTGCTTCACCTAGTCCAACCTTGACGGTATAGTTTGACGCTTTGTCACCTGTTCAGTGCTTGACTGAGAGATAATTATGTGGGTCATTCTATTAGCCTGCATTTATATAATGCGCACATTCGAGAGATTGAAACAGAGTCGCAATGACTGTGGTAGGATTTTGAATATTTCATAGTTTCTACTAGGCTGGTCATCCGTTTACATTTCGACCGTGTGAGTGACAGAAAAGGACTTAGTTTTAACAAAAAATTCAAAATTGCAATAAGTTCATCTGACTAGTATACAATACTGGAGGCTGACCCCTTTACATTACGCAAACACGCCTATACAAATACATTGCCATCTTTATCGCCGAAAAAAAAATGAAAATTTTATGGTAAAAAATTATGATAATTTTCTTATTTCTGCTCAAAATATAGATTGTGGGCACTCGCTAGAACCGCCTCATCGAGGCGGTTCTAACGAGTACCCACGATCTATATTTTAGAGCAGAAATAAGAAAAATAAGGTATACCCCTGAAACCCCAGTTTTACTATATAAAAATGGGGTTCAAGGAGGTCAAAATTATATACGCGTGTTTTCGTGATGACGAGAAATTGGCCGCGCTTCTCCCCTTCACTTTTCTTGCAGGATGTGTTGATCAAAAACCTAAAATAAAAAAGATATCGCCAAAAACGACGCAAAAAGATAAAAACTAGACTTTAGTCCCTCCTATAAAAAGGTAAACTCTTACAGTGAAGAAATCGCTGCTCAGGAGCAAGTTCTTACCTTTATGACTACACCTCTCTTGTGGGGAATGGATACCCCTGGCAGATTTTCTGCTATTTATCAAAGGGAGTAACTTTAGGGACTTACTGTTTATTCCTCTATGAATTCTGTGCGCATAAAAGGGGGTCTACTCTTAAGGGAAAGAATTTGCTCTTCAGATGCAAATTCTTCCCTTTAAGAGTTGACCCCTTTTGACATGGGAGACAAAAGTACTTTTGTAGAAGTTGCCTCCCCTGAAGGAAAGTATTGTCTCCCCTGATGCTGTACCCATTCCCCTTAACATTAAGAATACAACCAAACCTCTTTATTTTGGTAGAATTCATCGATGTCTTCGAGTGGTATGCCGCAGTGTTCAGGTAGAAAGTAGTCCTCGAGCGTGGGTGGTAATTTCTTGCCCGCCTCAAGTTTGACATTTGGCTTTGGCGGTTCTTCAGGGTGGGTGGGGTCTTCTTCTTCATCGGATTCCTTTTCCGCCTCTTCCGCGGCCTGCTGGAAACACAGACCATAAAAAGCATAACGAAAACACGCATTGGCCCCCGCACATCGGGGCTTGAAGAAATAGATGGGCTGCATGATGCTTCCAAACTGACCGCACACGAGTACTGGTAAAGGATCTAAGCCTGCCCTGGAAAAGCGGTGCGAGGCGGACCGTCCAATGCTTATAAACCATATTGGTTCCATTGGACGACAGGGATTGAGATGTCATTTCATCTCAATGTCGGTAAAAGGTCCCACAAAATTGGAAGCAACGTCTCCAAAATGACCCTTACAGTGTTGACCGGGACGTTAAACCTAAAACAAATAAACAAACGAAAACACGCCTTTACAAATACAGTGTAAATTTTACCGAGGAAAAAACGAAAATTTTAAGATGAAAAATTTCGATATTTTTCTAATTTCTGCCCACGCAGAGCTGAATCCGGCCCGCACACTAGTACTGGTAAACCGCTTAGAGGATCTAAGCCTGTCCAGGAACCGCGGTGCGAGGCAGACCGTCCATGCTAATAAACCCTATTGGTTTCATTGGGCGACAGGGCTTGAGATGTCATTTCATCTTAATGTCGGGTAAAAGTCCCACAAAATTGGAAGCAACGTCTCCAAAATGACCTTTACAGTGTTGACGGGGACGTTAAACCTCAAATCAAACAAACAAACAAAACATAGATTGTGGGTACTTGTTAGAACCGCCTCGGCGAGGCAGTTCTAACAAGTACCAACAATCTATAGTTTAGGGCAGAAATACGAAAACTAAGCTTTACCCCTGTAAACCCCAGTTTTACTAGATAAAGGTGGGGTTCAATGCGGTCAAAATCATATAGGTGTGTTTTCCTGATGGGTACAGTTTCACGTTAACAAGTCCATAGGATGAATATCCGTGTATACCCCACTTCATTCTAAAAGACTTTTCTTTTTATTTCTTTATTTATTTTTTATCTGTTTTTTATTATTTATTTATTTATTTATTTATTTTTATTTTTTTTTGTTTGTTTGTTTCATTACGATAACACACTTGTATGACACAGTGCATTTTTTCACATCTCCAAAATCCGTGATATTTTTCTTATTGTTACTGCAAACATAACTTGTGGGTACTCGTTAGAACTGCCTCATTGAGACAATCAATGAGGCAGTTTTAACGCGTACCCACAACTTATGTATTGGAACAGAAATAAAAAAAACAAGAGCACCGCATGCGGGTGCCAACGCTCGGCTGCAGTTTCATTTAGTTAAACAAAAATTCTAAGTCGAAAAAGGGGCATAACTGTGCCAAAATTATTTTAAGGGTCACCTCACCTATTTGTTTGAGTTCCCCTTTTCACAATGAACAACTATTCCGAGTTTCAAGTAAATATGTTCAGTAATGACAGAGATATTACAAAGTGTCCAAGTTTTTGCAAAAATTCTAAGTCCAAAAATGGGCATAACTGTGCCAAAAATATTTTGAGAGTTACCTCACCTAGTGATATGAGTTCCCCTTTTCATAATGAGCAACTATTCCGAGTTTCAAGTTAATATGTTCAGTAATGACAGAGATATTACAAAATGTCCAAGTTTTTTGCACGACGACGACGCAGACGACGACAGAGCTATGACAATACCTCGTCGTTTTCTTCTAAAACAGCCGAGCTAATAATGCATACCCCGTAAACCCCAGTTTTCTCTATATAAAGTGGGGTTTAGGGGGTGTTCATTTCAAGGACTTGTCAACGCGATGTTATGGCCTTTTCAAGATTATTTCATTTATATCGGACCAATCGTTAATCAGAGATGGACCAAAACCGGAGTACCCAGAGAAAAACCACCTGACCGCCCGTTACAGAACTTGGCGTCTCACATGTGACTCGATCCCAGCCTCGAACCACAGCAGTGAGAGATCTGATGATTAAGAGTCAGCGCGTTTATCCACTTGGCCACAGAGGCACGAAAAAGTGGGGTTTAACAAAAGCATAATTTGTTTTCCTCATTCATGCCAGAAAGAGTGTGGGGTTTTAATACAATCGCTTCACTGAGCACCAACGATACATATTTGGAGCCGGAAGACTATCCCATTTTGTGTCGATTGTTTGTCAATCAACCCAAAATTACAAAGCACTGTAGCTTTTTTTGATAATGTCTGTTACTATCACCGATTTTTAGAAAATCAGGTTATGGTTATTTATACATAATAGCCGCGCTTTTCTTATTGTTATGAGGTCAGAGTGTCGCGTAAGAGTATTGGCTAATAGCTATAGAATTTCGACTGTTGTCCCAGATCAGACGCTTCAGAACGTGGCGTCTGATCAGGGTCTACACTGCTTGCTTACAAACAGGAATTTACGGGTTAAACGTAACAGTCCAAGACCTCGTTCAGCCTACACTCAACTTCGTTGATTTCTGAATCGTGTGCGTGAAAATATTAAACATTTCGACACATCCTGACAAATTAGTTTCATAACCAAAAAGTGCAGGCGGAATGACAAACAGTGTAGACCCTCATCAGACTGTTCTTTAAGTATGTTTCTTATAATGGATTTGTTTTTCAAGGGGAGACTAATCCTTCATCAAATGCATTGAACTCTATTAGGGTGATCTGTATATAGATACCAATGTCATTTTTGTGACTGCTGCAAATATAGATTATGGCCACTGAGGCGGTTCTGACGAGCAAAAATATATCCCAGTAAACCCCACATTCCGACGAGCAAAAGTATATCCCAGTAAATCCCACATTTCTCTCTATATAAAGCAGGCTTTACCAAAGATTTCGTTTCACGGGCTAATAAAATTAATGTGATCCATGTATTTCATTTGCATTGGCCCTGAAAGAACATCGCATGTCATTATTCACAAGTGGATTGTTTGTCCCTGAGAGCGGGCTGGGAAAATGGTCCTGTCCATTCAGTTCCTGTGCTGGAAGTAAACAGTGTAGACCCTGATCAGAAGCCGCTTTATGTGGTGTTTGATCTGGGTCTACACTGTTTGCCGTATCCAGTTTTATAAATAACCTTCGTTCTACAGAATTGACGTCACATCAACAAGAATAGCACGAATGTACAAACGCTATTTGGGCGTTTTCAGTAATAGTCATGTGGACCATAGCATTATAGAGGATCTTACATGAGTGTTCATGTATTATTGAATTTATTAAACGAGTTGAGAAAAAGGGATAAAATGCAAGGCTTTGCCTCGCATTTTATCCCTTTTCCTCAACGAGTTTAATAAATTTAATAATACATGAGCACGAATGCAAGATTCTGTTTATCATATGACATTTAAAACGCATTTTATTCATGATTGTTTACAAAAATGTCAATATTTCGTCGTTAGTAAACGCGACGTCGTTAAGGACGTCGTACATGTAACGTTACGGAACGTATCTAGCTAATTTGCATATTTAATCCACTAGTGGATTATCGAAAATATTACATGACGTTATTACACTCTCAGACGCGACGTCATGTGACAAACAAGTTTAATCAATAAGTAGCCTTGGGCCGACATACAAGCAATCGACCCAAAATGATTCTCGGATAGAAGTCGGCTATATAGAAGGTTGTCCTGCACATTGCTGGGGTTGTCGGCATAGCAACAGATAAGCTTTTTTTTGTTTGTATTGGAGTTTAACGGCCCAGTCAACACTATTTTAGGTCATTTTTGAGCCGGTCAGTTTACCTATCCACACTTTTCCTGGGCAAGCTTATACGTAAGTGGTTAACCAGTACAGTGCACATTCTTTCGCAATATACTTATAGTTATTCTGACAAAAAAATGTGAGTCTCTTTTGCAAGAATACCATATTAGATATTTTACCCGCTTGAACAGGTTATATGTTGAGTGCTTTAAACAATCGAGACAAACTTTTTAAACAAAAATACTATTGTAATATTATTTTTGAAAGGACGATTAGGACGACCACATAGCTTCATATAAGACGCTTTTTTCATCCGAAAAGTTCTGATATTTTTCTTATTTCTGCATGAAAACATATGTTGTGGGTACTCATTAGAAGCGCCTCGGCGAGGCGCTTCTAATGAGTACCCACAACATATGTTTTCGTGCAGAAATAAGAAAAATAATATTTGGCTACCCCTCTTCACCCATAATCAAGTGGTCATAATGTGCGTGTTTATCATTTCGACGAACGCTCCCCTATATAAGATGAGCTAACTGGCAGAAGACTTACCTTTGCCGCCCTTTCCTCGGCGATCCTTTTATGGATATTGAATAGGGAATCCCGAGTGAAGGGCCGAAAAGGGATAAATTCGGTTGGCTCTTCGTCGTCCATCCTGCTTTCATACGCTCACTCTCTTACTCTCGTCCTGTCAGCAGTGTGTTTTGAACTGGGTCTGAAAATAAATACAAACACTAGCTATTTAACTTATTTATTCGGACAGACAGGCCTGACCAAACAGTGTAGACCCTGATGAGACGCCGTAGTATCACGTGAACAAGTCCGTGAAATGAAGCCCCCCCCCCCCTATACCCCACTTTATATAGAGACAACTGGGGTTTAGGGGGTAAACATTATTTTCCTTATTTCTGCTCCAAGACATAGGTTGTGGGTACTCGTTAGAACCGCCTCAATGAGGCGGTTCTAACGAGCACCCAAAACCTATGTTTGGAGTGTAAATAAGAAAAATATAACAAATTTTCATCAGAAAAATTACATTTTTTGAGGTTTGAAAAATGCACTATATCACACGGATGTGTTTTCGTAATGGAACAGGGCGTCTCAACAGGGTCTACATTGTTTGCCACTCATCCAGCTCCATGTACCTCTAGACACGCCATCTGGTAGAAAACCGTACTTGTTCAAATGTTAGGAGTTATAGTGTCCGAATACTTCGGGTAAACACGGTAGTCAGCGAATACTAAGGTGATGATCAGACTGCGTGGATGTGCAGGCTGATCTGCTGATCTACACCTTTGTTGATCGAAAATGGCAATAACATGTTTTCTCCTGGCATGGATGTTGTCTTTAGGAAAATATCGAAAATACTGCTATTATCCATGGCGTTATAAAAGTCTTTTTTCAAAGGAATTTCTGTAATGCAGTAGAACTTCGATGGCTCGAACACCGATGGCTCGTTTACCATGGATGTGTCGAACCCATTCTTGAGCTCCTAGCGAAATCCTCTACATAAGAAATAGTGGGGGATGATTAAGGAGATTTTAATCTTTTATCTTGCAAATGTATCCTGTGTGTACTCATTTGAATCGCCTCGATGAGGCGATTCTAATGAGTACACACAGCATACATTTTCATTAAAGAACACCGAAAAGATGTCTAAAAGTATCTCCTTATGCCTCCTGGAAGTCAGCTCAGTGGCTCGAACTACCCCTGTCTCGAACAGATTTTCGAGGTCCCAAAGGTGTTCGAGCCATTGAAGTTCGACTGTAGTTTTCTTATGTTCTAACGTATACTGAAATTATTGGTTCTCCCTGGGACCCCTTATCAAAGCATTTTTTGAGGAGTCACTGATGAGGCTAATTGACTGAAACTAGCTAGGCTGTCCCAGAAAAACTTGAACACTCTGCGGTTTCAGTTCTGCCTCGTTGTCTTTGCTTCCAAAGGTTAACCTTTTTTACAGAACATTTATCGAGCATCACGAAATGAACACCCCACTTTATATAGAGAAAACTGGGGTTTAGGGGGGTATACATTATTTTCCTTATTTCTGCTCATATACATAGGTTGTGGGTACTCGTTAGAACCGCCTCAATGAGGCGGTTCTAACGAGCACCCACAACCTATGTTTGAAGTAAAAATAACAAAATTTACAGATTTTCTGCCGAAAAGTAGCATTTTGGAGATGTGAAAAAAATGCACTATGTCGCACGGGTGTGTTATCGTAATGAAGCTTCGAAGCAGAAATACACACAAATATGTTGACCCTGATAAACCCAGTTTTTCCTTATAAGGAAGTTCATAACACGGACTTGTTAACTTGTTAACATGTTGTTGGGAGGACATAGATGCGGCTAATAATTGTTACACGTCCAAACCTACAATTTCTATATACGAGATAAATTTAATAACACATGAACAGAAATGCAAGATTCTATTTCTCATATGACATTTATAACGCGTTTTCCTTACTCCGCCATTTGTAAAGGCGACGTTGTTAAGGGCGTCGTACGTGTAACGTTACGGTGTGTATCTAACTTTTTTGCTTATTTAATCCACTAACGAACATATTTTTGTTTCCCTTAATCAATAGGTGTCTAATCTGGCAGCACCCTTTGGACCTTTGTATAAGAGTATGAGTCTACTGTCTCTTCTCCTTTTCTTGAGAGACTCCCATCTTAATTTTCCTAGAATTCCAGTCATGCTCCCAGTTTCAGAGCAGTAATTGCTTGTTACAAATCTAGCAGCTCTATTCTGATCTTTCTCAATTTCTTCATAAAGGACCATCCCACTTGGCTCCCAGATGCAACTTCCATATTCCAAGATTGGGCGAACAAGTCCCTTAAATGATGTCTCCTTCACATTGTGAGGATACTGATGAAGAGATGAAGATTTCGGTTCTAGTCGCCTAAGGCACATGTTGCTAATGCGTGTATTCCGTCTCAAATCGTGTGTGACTATCACACCAAGGTATTTAATGGAATTCACATTTTCGAGGACCGTTCCCTCTAAGGTGTATGAAGCCTCGATTTTATTTGTTCTCTTCCTAGTTATCTGCACAATATTGCATTAAACGGGCTGAAATCTCATGCCCCATTTTCGTGCCCAACATCCTAATCTACCTATATCCTTCTGAAGTAACATTGAGTCCTCTGTATCTCCGATTTCCCGATAGCAAACACAGTCGCCTGCGAACAGTCTTATTTTTGTGTCAATGTCGGTGGAAATATCATTAATTTTACGGGAGAATAGCAGCGGACCAAGAACAGTCCCCTGTGGGACCCTAGATAAAACTGGCGCGCATACTGGGGATTCACCATTAACAACAACACGCTGTTTTCTGTAGCAAAGGAAGGAATCTATACATTTGAGAGTCTTCGCCCCAATTCCATAGCCAAATAATTTGGATTTAAGTAGTTCATAGGGTGGGGTGTCAAAAGCCTTCTCGAAGTCCAGAATAAATGTGTCCACTTGCCCTCCTTTGTCCAAGATTTTTACCCAATCATTAATAACCCTGCTCAACTGCGTTTCGCAACTTTGCCTTTTCCTAAATGCATGTTGTCTGTCTGGCAAAAGTTTATGTTCATCCAAGTGGGCAATGATGTTTGAGCAGACGGTGTTCAAGCAATTTACATAGAACACAGGTCAGTGACACCGGGCGATAATTACGAGCAAGAGCCCTGTCTCCTTTTTTGAAGGAAAACAAATCCTTAAAGGTGTAGACCCCTTTTAAAATGTTCCGAGTTTGTTGAAGAGTGAAGAAGAAGTCCTAAAATTTGTTTTCCTTGTCAAAAAGGCGATATACATGACAGGTATATTAACTCTCCTGAATACTGGACTTATCCCAAACGTATATCTTTTTAGACTTACCAGCATTGAGCTTGTATTTCGTTTTGTCACAATGACCGGTAGGCACTCTTATAACATGTGAGTCCACACATCACTCTGCCTTCTGAAAAAAAAGAAGAAATATTTATTTACATTTTATCTTTTCAAACCTAAATTACCTCGAATTAAATTATCGTATAACGTTACAGTTATAGTGCATTTATTAAATCTCCAAAATGGCTACTTTTCTGATGAAAATCCCGGATATCTTTCTTATTTATACTGCAAACATAGGTTGTGGGTGCTCGTTAGAACCGCCTCGTTGAGGCGGTTCTAGCGAGTATTCACAACCTATGTCTTGGAGCAGAAATAAGGAAAATAATGTTTACCCCCGTAAACCCCAGTTTTGTCTTTATAAAGCGGGGTATAGGGGGGTGCTCATTTCACGGACTTGTTCACGTGATGACGTCATCAACAACGATATGACCCACACCACTAGCACATAGTTTCTGGCGAGAAACGCCATGACGCCATCATTGACAACATGTGTTTTCTTATGAAAATGGACTGTACTGGTTAAATGGGAAATGGTAAGGTAATCTGACCGTCTCGATATAAACCTAAGTAGTGTTGACTGGGATGTAAAACTCCAACACACAAACACCATCCATTTCCGTATCAATGACAGATTAAACTGTATTGGTGTGTATTTTTTATGTTTTCATCCCCTGATGAAAATGTATATGAGCCAGGTCTGTGTAAGAAGCGTGAGTGAGTGAGTGTTTGAGTTTTACGTCCCATCAACAGCTAAGGTCATACGGAGGCTGGACCTCGGTTTAAAGATTCATCCGAAAGTCTGGAGAAGCCCGGGATCGATCCTGCGACCCCTGGTTTACAAGGCGAGTAGCGTAGCCACTGCACCACGGAGGCTTCTAGTAAAAAGAGTGCATGTGTACTTATGGAGAGGGAGAGACATGACTGAGAATGACCGACTCAATTGTTAGGGTAGACATTGCATGTTTAGTATGATGCTAATTACGGGCTCAATGCTGCTAATTTGAATAATAAGACATTAAATGGTTCATACACTTTTGATCAATTGTCCCAGTGCGACCTATTTTCATTTAACAGACCTGCATTGGGATCGATTACATTTGCATTACAATCATGAATATTCAGCTTTCGCTCGTTCATAGCATCAATAAAATATAGAGCAAAAATATTTCAAAGAGCTAATGGGAACACGTTTTACAGCATGTCACAATTCACTGAACAAAACAGAAACTTCAATAATTGCAAATAAGAATACAGTAACATTCCTATATTAAGACCACTTTTGTGATTGTTCAAAAGTGAACAGTCTTAAAGATGGTCTCCGACCAGAGGACACTGGTTGAAGAAAACACGAAGAAACAATTACTGAAACCATCTGACATCACGAAAACATGCCTTTATAATTTTGACCCCCTTGAACCCCACTTTTATTTAGTAAAACTGGGGTTTACGGGGGTAAACCTTATTTTTCTTATTTCTGCTCTAAAATATAGAGTGTTGGTACTCGTTAGAACCGCCTCGAACATGCACTTATATTTTATATCTGCCATTGATACGGAAGTAGATTGTGTACCCACAATCTACATTTTGAGCAGAAATAAGAAAAGTATCGCAATTTTTCATCTTATTTTTTTTTTTTTTTTTTTTTTTTGGGGGGGGGGGGTGGTAAAATGTACACTGTATTTGTATAGGCGTGTTTTCGTAATGATGTTTTTTTTAAAGCAGGACGAGTCTTAAATTTAGGTGGTCTGAATAGTGGAATTTCACTGTAGATGTTTTCAAAGTCCGTGTAATATCGCGAAAACATGCCTATTCAATTTCGACTCCCTTGAATCCCACGTTTATATAGTAAAACTGGAGTTTAAGGGAGTAAGCCTTATTTTTCTTATTTCTGCTCTAAAATATTGAGTAGAAATAAGAAAAATATCGCAACTTTCATCTTAAAATTTTTGTTTCTTCGGCGGTAAAATTTACACTGTATTTGTAAAGGCGTGTTTTCGTAATGATAAGTTTTTTTTAAACCAGGACGAGTCTTAAATTTAGGCGGTCTGAATAGCGGAATTTCACTGTAGATTTAATCCTTAAAATCATTAGCAGGTCCGTGTAACATAACAAAACATGCCTATTTAATTTCGACCCATTTGAACCCCACTTTTGTGCAGTACAACTGGGGTTTTTAAGGGGTAACGCTTATTTTTCTTACATAGATCTGGGTACTCGTTAGAACCGCATCAATGAATGCGGTTCTAACGAGTACTCACGATCAATATTTTGAGCAGAAATAAGACAAAAAAAAAATCTCATCTTAAAATTTTCGTTTTCTGGGCGGTGAAGTTTAAAATACATTTATATAGGCGAGTTTTCGAAATTATGAACACCCCTCAGAACCACAATTCATTTAGAGGAAAATGGGCTTCACGGCCTTCTTATTATTCATAGATTGTGGGTACCAACAATCTATGTTTGAACTATGAATAAGAGAAGTATCAAACATTTTCGTCTTCTCACATTACGAAAACAAGCCTATACAAATGCATTGTAAACTTTACCACAAAAAAAAAAAGAAAATAAAAAAATAAAATAAAAGAACATTTTAAGAGTAAAATTTGTGATATTTGTCTTATTTATGCTCACAATCAGATTGTGATACTCGTTAGATCCGCCTAATCGAGACTGTTCTAACGAGTACCCACAATCTATATTTTAGAGCAGAAATAAAACAAATAAGGTTTACACTTGTAAACCCCAGTTTTACTATATAAAATAGGGGTTCAAGGGGGTCAACTTGATGTAGGAATATTTTCTTGATGTAGAGACAAGAGAGACGCCATTTTGCACACGGATTTGTTATCGTAATGACAGTTGAGTTTGAGAAGAAGAAACGCCTAAAATCAACAGTTGTTTTACAGCACCGTCAACACTATATAGGTAATTTTGCTTAAAATTTTGTGGGACTTTACCAGACATTGAGATGAAAAGGCATCCCAAGCCCTGCCGCCCGAACAATCCGAAAGGTTCTCTGGCAGTACGGGAAACTTTTGAATATTGTTACATCACGTGATCAAGTCCGTGAAATGAATACCCCCTTACACCCCACTTAATATAGAGAAAACTGGGGTTTACGGGGGTAAACAATATTTTTCTTATTTCTGCTCCAAGACATAGGTTGTGGGTACTCGTTAGAACCGCCTCAATGAGGCGGTTCTAACGAGCACCCACAACCTATGTTTTGAGCATTTATAAGAAAAATATCATGACTTTTCATCAGAAAAGTAGCCATTTTGGAGATGTAAAAATTGCACTATACCGCACGGGTATGTTATCGTAATGCATAGCATAATAACTAAATACAAGACAGAACAGATACTATTTGCTTTCGTACCAAAATGCTTTGAAGCAAGGGTCTGTACAGGTTGGTTTTTTCTTGTACGAATATTAAAGTTGCAATAATTGGTCAAGCTGTGCTATACTCAAGGAAAAATACGGTATATTCATGAATCTTTCTTAAACCCAGACCATTTCAGTCAAATTATGTGTTTACGGAAACTTATCTACAGACAGTGGAAGGCTCTTGGGTGCACTGTAATTTTAGCTATCCTGTGAATTGAAGCTGCAATTCAGCGCAAAAGGTTTAAGGTGACTCGATACAGACATGAAATTGGCGTCAGAGCTTTATTAAAAGGGAGATAGCATACGAAACCTGACATAAACCCTTCTAAAACTGGGGTAACTCTTAAAGAAAAGAATTTGCTGCGGGAGCAAATTCTTTACTTTAATAGTAGCCCGCTATAGGTTCTTTTCCTTTAACAATGGCCCCAAACTGAAAATACGGCACACTATTACCACGTGAGTTACTTCCCTTTTGGACGAAAAGATTCTAGGAGACGTGTCTAAGTATATACAGTTGTTGCATAAATTTGCATCTCAGTAGGATGTCATGAAAATCTGCATTATAGATTGCATTAACTCATATTGGCTGTATTCATATTTTCTATCTCCAAGAGCAACTTTACAGCGTAATTTCACTAATGTATTCTCCAAGAGCAATTTCACTAAAAGTGAAAATTACGACTTTGCGAACTGATATGACATCCACAGCATATCTTTTTAAACTGTTATTTTGTGTCATTTTTTTTTTGTTCGACTAAGACAGAGTGTTTTATGGCAGTTCATTATACATGTATTTTAACACCCAAAATAAGTAACTAACAAATCGCTGTGATATTTATTTATTTTTGCATTTTGCTAAACACGCCTTTTTAAATTGCAAATTTACTGACAGAGACCCTTTCGGTTTGTTTGGGCGGCAGGGCTTGAGATGCATCTCAGTGTCTGGTAAAAGTCCCCACAAAATTGGAAGCAAAATTACCTAAATAGTGTTGACGGTGCTTTAAAACCTCAATTCAAACAAACAAAACAAACAAACAAAAACTGTCAGAGAAAATAGAACGCCACACCAAATTCCCATAACATGCACTTTTGGAGACACTGTTGATTTTAGGCGTTTCTTCTTCTTAAACTCAACTGTCATTACGATAACAAATCCGTGTGCAAAATGGCGTCTCTCTTATCTCTACATCACGAAAACATGCCTACATAATGTTGACCCCCTTCAACCCCACTTTTATATGGGCCCCGTCAAGCGATTTTGGTACTTATCGCCTATGCGAGCAGCGAAGGTTCAGGCGAGCCTGCGCATCCGCGCAGTCTCGCCAGAACCTTCGCTGCTCACTCATACAAGCAGTGAATCAAGAGGAACCTTCAGACAGAAAACCATATCCCTGGCCCCTCTGAATGGCTGGGCATGCGCAGTTAAAATTTGTCATGACGGAATGCTCGAAGACCCAAATTCGCTTGGCGGGGCTCATATAATAAAACTGGGGTTTACAGGGGGTAAACCTTTTTTGTGGGGAAACACGACAAGAAAAAACAACAACAGAAATCTTGTAATTGTCTACAATTGTTTCGCGTCAATTCCATTGTCTTATATTTCTAGAAAATCTCTTAAACGGTCAATGAGAAACGTCCTACTTTGATGTTATGTAATAATCATATTTATTGATTAGAAAATAGACAGGCAGGATGAAAATTGATCTTGTGAGGGTAATTTATAGGCACTATAGACACCATCTATAAGCAGAAAGCATATATTTTAACAACAAATCAGACCAGCGAAAGTTGGTTCATTTGGATTTTATCAACGCTTTATTAAAATAGTGGAAAAACTAAAATGAGCCGGGGCACAGCATTTTACATGTGCGCCCAGCGAAGACTCAGATCCGCCTGCGCACCCACTCGAAGGATTGCCACGGGCCCAAAGCAAGAGAAGTCACTGGTCAGACTATATGGATGCGCAGGATGACCTTATTCTTCGCTGGGCGCACATGTGAATTGTAGGATGTCTGTGCCCCGGCTCAAATAAAAAAGATTCACAGACTGCACCATCATCACTATCCGTATCAGCAACAGCATCAGTTTAACAAGCCCGTGTAATGAACACCCTATGTAAACCCCACTTTAAACAGAGAAAATCGGGGTGTACAGGAGCGTATATTATTTCCCTTATTTCCGCTTTAAAACATAGGTTGTGGGTACTCGTTTAGGCCCCTGCCCATCGGGGCTTGGAGAAATGGATTTGGCTGCATGATGCTTTCACGCAGAGATGAAAACGACCGCATATGAGTACTGATAAACCGTTTAGTGTTTAAACCTGTCCAGCCAAAGTGGTACGGGTCGGACCGTCCCTAGATATAAACCCTTCTGGTCTGTTTGGGGGCAGGGCTTGAGATGTCAATTCATGTCACTGTTGGGTTAGAGTCCCACAAATTGGAAGAAACGTCTCCAAAATTACCTAAGTAGTGTTGATGGGGACGTGAAACCTCAAACAGACAAGGATCGTGTGTTCCCATTACAACCGCCTAACTGACACACAAACTACGTTCTTGAGCAAAGATGAGAAAAATCATACATACATGTACCCCTTTAAATCACACTTCTCTTAAGCAGATGACTATTTACACGCCATTACTATAGCTTTTGTCCATAAACAGTTAACCAATATAGTGCATATTCTTTCTCCAGAGACTGACAACTCTTTTTAGACCATATTTGTTGGATACTCGTTAGAACCGCCTCGACGAGGTGACTGGATCAAATGTTAGATATAGAATACACTAATTTTTTATATAGCAGGCATTTTTGCCTTTGAAGTGAAATTCACTGAAACATGTAGTAAAATAATAAAACAAAAAAAGAAATAAAGCAAACTGGGGTCTTGATACCTATTTTGTTAACACCTCCGCGTAATGAACTCCCCTGTATACCACCCCCTTGTATAACCCGCTTTTTATGAGTGAAAACTTGGATTTACAGGGCTATACATTGTCTTATTTTTGCGTTAAACATAGGTTGTGGGTGCTCTCTATGAGGCGGTTCTCACATGCACCAACAACCCATGTTTGGTCTACAAATAAGAATAATATCACATTTTTTTATCAGAAAAAAAAAACAGTTTTTGAAGATATGAAAGAATGCGGTTTGTCACACGAATGTATTATCGTGATCCAATTGCCTGTTTTTGTTTGTTTGTTTGTTTGTTTGGGTTGAGGTTTTACGTCCCCGTCAACACTATTACGGTCATTTTGCATGGAGACGTTGCTTCCGATTATGTGGGACTTTTACCCGGCATTAAGATGAAATGACATCTCAAGCCCTACCGCCCATGAAATCCGCTAGGGTTTAAAGGCATTTATTCTCGTTTATTGAGGACCATCATTGCATTATATAATATTATGTAGCCCTCAGTGCTGGCTGAAGAGATGTCCTCTGTCTTCAACAGGTAAGGGGCCACCTTCGGGAAAATCAATAATTAGGTACTGCCTACAGAGAGTATATCACAGGGGACAATAAAACAATTATGAGCACACGGTGTGTCCTGCCTTACAAGAATAAATGCCTTTAAGGAGCGGTCCGACTCGCATCTCTTTTCCTGGGCAGGCTAAGACCTAAGTTGTTTACCAGTACTCAAGTTATGTCGGTTTCAGGTCTGCGCGGACGCACCGTGCAGCCCAATCTATTTCGACAGGCCCGGGCCGATGGGCGGGGCGACCAATTGCCTGTAAATGGAGACGTACGCCTTCAAATGTTTTTCATAATTGTTACTGGTGATCTTATCAAGTTCTTATGATACAAAGCATTGTGAGAAAACAAAATGCAAAAAAAAAAAGAAAGAACAACTTTAAATCTAATCAAATTCTCAGAATACGAGTAGTGATTTTTCTGATGTCACAGTTTTGTCTAAGTTATCACTTTCAGTCAGGCAGCATCACGTCAAAAATCCATTCACTGAATACACGAACCATTTTAAATTCCATTTTACAATGGCTTACCTGGGCATTCATTATTTTTTATTTCTCATTAAAAAATCTAGGTACTCGTTAGAGCTGCCTTATGTAGGCAATGGAGCATATATTGTTATAAATAATAGAATACATTTCTGCTCCAAGACATATGCTGTTGGTACTCGTTAGAACAGCCTCAGTGAGGCGGTTCTCAGCCTCAGTGAGGCGGTTCTAACGAGCACCCACCATGTTTTTGCAGAACTAGGAAGAATATCACTTTTTTTCACTAGAAAGTAACCGTTTTGTAAATATGAAATAATGGTCTATGATGCTCTATATTAGGAGTATGAGAAGCAAAATTGATGTCGATTACATATTTTAACTGTACTAGATATAACTAGATATATAATTATATCATATTAAAATAACTTAATGCGTCCCTGTTTGGATATAAAATCAATGTTGTCAACATTATAACCCATATATGACAAACGTATCAAAATGGGACATCGCCCTGATCAGCGCCGCGCCACAGAGCACCTTAACATCACGAAAATACGCCTACATAAATTTGACCCCTTTGAACCCCATTTTTATATAGTAAAACTGGGGTTTTATAGGAGTAAACCTTATATTATTTTCTAATTTCTGCTCTAAAATATGAGGCGATGAGGCGGTTCTAATGACTACCCACAATCAATATTTTGAGCAGAAATAAGAAAAATATTGGAATTTTCCATCTTAAAATTGTTGTTGTTGTTGTTTTTTCGGCGGTGAAATTTACACTATATTTGTAAAGGCGTGTTTTCGTAATGCCATCATCGCTACTGTGGTGACACGAGTTATAAGGTCTTGATGCCTGTCTGTGAATAAGGAAACAACTCCAGTTGTTGCTGTGGTTTATTTTACGGAAACGCCCGGCTAACGACCCTTGTAACACATGAAAGAAAATATTCCGTATGAAATATTCTCAAATTACTTCGCCATTCTTATGAAATGATAAACTTGTCCGTAAAACTGGTACGTTCCTGTCCTTTCATTCCTTGGGCGCATATTTCCAAGAATATTATCGCGTTACCAGCAGATGCGTCCTGCTTGTTCAGTAAAACTCCTATATAAAGACCACCTTTGGAACTATTCAAAAGTGGTCTTTAAGACCACTTTTGAATAGTTCGAAAGCTGGTCTGTTATTAGGAGACACTTGCTGTAGAAAAAAAAAACAAAGAAAGAATAACTGAAACCTTTCCAATATGCTGTTAAAAGCAGACTTAGTATTATGTTTAGGTGGTCTTAATAGCGGCATTTTTCTGTACACTGTTGTTTCCGGAAAATCTTACGGCTTCTTCTACAAACAGTACAAGCCTCATAAGAGAGGAGGTCAAGAAATCAAACTGTTGTTTCTGGAAATCTTAACATTCGATCCAATTGACGTGCATCTATTGTCGATTTTTGCCGGAAAAGTTGCGAGTCACCTACGTCACACAACCGTGTGTCATCAGCGTCACACAAACACGATTTCGCCCGCGTGATGTCGATTATTCACGTCTTTACGGCGCGTGGCGATGACTCTGGTCGCGTGACGTCGATAATGCACGACTTAAATAATTTCCTGTTTTGTCCCAAAAAGGCTCCTATGTAGTAATAACCCGATAAAAACGAAGGTATCCGCAGCAAATCATATCCTTTTTTGTAAAGACGCCAGGGAAAAGCAGGTTGTCTTGCATGGAAGGCGTAAATGGTACATATGTAGTTGTATCGTTTCCAGGTCATTGCCTTCACTCCCATTTTACAAACTGATCAACCTGGTATTCTGGATTTCCTAGTTTCGCATATCGATAACACAACCGTGCGATGTAATGCATTCGTTCATTTTCCGATGAAAATCTTATTTATGCTCAAAACATAGGTTGTACCTATGGTCCATGTCGGTCCATGTCTTGGAGCAGAAATAGAAAAAAGACTGTAAATACCCTGTTTGTTTCTTTGAATTGAGGTTTTACGTACTCGTCAACACTATTTATGTCATGTTGGAGACGTTGCTTCCAATTTTGTGGGACTTTTACTGGACATTGAGATGAAATGACAACTCAAGCCCTGCCGCCCAAACAAACCAAAAGGGCTTATCTGTAGGTACGGTGCAATTCGCACCAATTTGCAGTGGCAGGCATAGACCCTCTAAGCGGTTTAGCAGTACCAATGTGCGGTCAGTTTCAGCTCTGCGTGGAAGCATCATGCAGCCCTATAAATTTTTCCAGTCCCCGATGGGCGGAGGCCTCAATGTATACCCTGTAAACCCTGTTTTCTCTATATAAAGTGGGCTTTACGAGATCTTCATATCACGGACTTGTTAACGTGATGGGCTTTCCTGTAACCCGAGCCCATTATGTTAACAAGTATGGGTAACGAACACCTCTTTTAACCCCACTTTATATATAGAAAACTGGGGTTTCCAAGGGTATACATTATTTTTCAAATATTTGCTCCATGACAAAGGCTGTGGGCACTCGTTAGAACCGCCCTATTAAGGCGATTCTAACGAACACCCACAATCTATGTTTGGAGTATAAATAAGAAAACAATCATAAATTTTCAGCAGAAAAGTAACCGTTTTTGAGAAATGAAAGAATTCTCTTTGACACACGGATGCGTCATCGCAATGCCTTCCAGAAAGGTGTTTACACTAAAAGGCAAACAAATCATCCTCAGGAGCAACAGTTGAATCCTAGTGAAAGAGACAAAACGGCAAACTATGTTTTTAAAGCTAAAGCATCGATTCCGCACTCTTGTGTACAGTATATTTGTATCCCAGACAGATCTGTTATAGCATAGCCTTATTTTATACAAAGGTGGTAATTTTCAGTCATTTTCTTGGAAAAAAAATGTTAAGGACCTGCTGTGGCACCTTCCAAATATGGAAATTAATACGGCGATTGTTTAGATTGTTTTCTGGAGTTTTGCTTGTTTAATGTTTGTATTTAAGAACTGGTGTTTTGGGGAAAAATAAGAAAACATATAACGATAATACACATCCATGTGACTTAGTTCATTCTTTCATCATGATCTCCAAAACGGTTATTTTCAGATGAAAATGTGTGATGTTTTTTCTTATTTATACTCGATGCATAGGTTGTCGGTGCTCGTCAGAACCGCCTCAATGTCTGACAAGTACCCACATCCTTTGTCTTGGAGCAGACATAAGGGAAATAATATATAACCCTGTAAATCCCAGTTTTCTCTATATTAAGCGAGGATGTACAAGGGTATTCCATTACGATAACAATCCATCTTACTTATAGTACTTTCTTTTATATCTCCAAAATGGTTAATATCTGATTAAATGATTAAATCAGTGAGGCGGTTCTAGCGAGTACCCACAACCTATGTCCTGGAGCAGACATAATGGAAATAATATATAACCCTGTAAATCCCAGTTTTCTCTGTATTAAGGGGAATGGGAACACCTTCAGGGGAGGCAACTCCTGCAAAAGTATTTCTGTCTTCCATGTCAATGGGGGTCACCTCTTAAAGGAAAGAATTTGCTCCTCAGGAGCAAATTCTTTCCTTTAAGAGTAGACCCCTTTTTCCGTGGGACAGGGCTTATAGAAAGGCGAACAGGAAGTCCCGAAAGTTGTCTCCCTTTGAAAAAATGGCGGAAAACTCTGCCATGTATTCCATTTCCCCTTAAGTGGGGTTTACAAGGGTATGCGTCATACTTGATAACATGACGGACAGAGAGTAAAGTTTCGCCTTGCCTGAAAAATGTTAATCCATTTCTGTCAGTCAGGGAGAGGATTCGTGATAAATCTGTAACAGCCAGGTTATGAAACAATAATATGAAGGAGAAAATAAATAAGAAAGAAACATGATTGAGACATTGAATTAGATTAGCGACTGATATTCATATCTACGTTGTACTTTGTTTGATTTGAGGTTTAACGTCCCCGTCAACACTGTAAAGGTCATTTTGGAGACGTTGCTTCCAATTTTGTGGAACTTTTACCCGACATTGAGATGAAATGACATCTCAAGCCCTGTCGCCCAATGAAACCAATAGGGTTTGTTAGCATGGGCGGTCCGCCTCGCACCGCGGTTCCTGGAGAGGCTTAGATCCTCTAAGTGATTTACCGGTACTAGTGTGCGGGCCGGTTTCAGCTCTGCGTGGAAGCATCATGAAGCCCATATATTTCTTCAAGCCCCTATGGGCGGGGGCCATCTGCGTTGTACTTCTATGTTGATTTAGAATACCCCCTTTTTGTACCAACGCGTTCTTCTCGGTGATTTGGAGAATTTGTTGTACAATTTGGTTTAACCTTTTTGTACCAAATGGAATCTTCCTCAGGAGTCCATTTCAAAATTTAGGGGTGCCATGTTTGTGTTTTCTTCAAAATTTATTTGGAAATTGGCTTAACTTTTTGCAAACAGTGTGGGCCCTGATCAGACGCCGCGTTCTGCGGCGTCTGATCTGGGCCTGCACTGTTTGCCAACTACCCGTTTTGGGCTTTCTGGTACTAAACGGGTTAATCATATTTATTTCACATCATACAAGATAAAATACGTAAAGTTACATTACGAACGGGATTGTAACGGAAGCTACCGGCTTATTTAGTTCTTAATCTTGACGGTGGCAATTTGGAATATTTCTGTGTCGATTGTTTGTAAATCGAGCCAAAGTTACTTAGCACAGTAGCTGTTGTGGGTGCCCACGTGTCTGTCACTGATTTTTAGGAAATCCAGGTAACGTTTGTAAATGGGAAATATCCGCTTTATTCCAATCGTTGCGATGTTAGCGTTATGCGTAAGAGGTTTGGCTAGAATCATGTGTTTTGTTTGGCTAACAGTGTAGAATCAATGAGGCGGTTCTAAAGAGCACCCATAATCTATATTTTGAGCAAAATAAGGAAAATAATGAATACCCCCAGTAAACCCCACTGCGTCTCTATTTTAGTGGGTTTAGGTGCGTGTCCAGTGCAGCACCCCCACCCCCTCACCCCAGTGAGATTCTTTTCACTGACCGTTCCAAGCCGGTTCTTTTGTCGCGGTTTATTTTTGTTATGGTTTGTCTTTTTGGGGTTTGAATAGCCGATTGGCCATTTTGTTTGAAAGTAACTATCATTTTGGCTTTCCGCTATTGATGTTCCCATTAGGGTCTATTAAATGCTTGTGTTTCTTTCCCTTTAGTGTCTCTGATGGGTGGTGTGGTTTCATTGTATTGATTCCTGATCATTGCATTCACTTCTATTTTGTTAAAATGATTTGTTAAAATGATGCAATTAGCTTCAGTTGTTCATTATTTGTTTCTTATTTTCTTGTCCAAATAATTATTGTTGTTGTTCGCTAGAACCGCCTCATTGAGAATCACCACAATGAGGCGGTTCTAACGAGAACCAACAATTATTTTTAAAGTAAAAACAAAAAATAAATAAACGAAAATAATGAATACCCGAGAAAATCCCACTTCTTCTCTATATAATGATTGTTGGTGCTCGTTAGAACTGCCTCTAATGAGAACCAACGATTATATTTTAAGCAAATGAATGCCCCAAAACACCACTTCGTCTCTATATAAAGTGTGTTCATGTGAGTGTTCAGTTCACGGACCTATTCACGTGATGCAATAAGATTAAGTTGTTCGATATTTTTCTTATTTTTGTCCAAATAATGATTTTTGGTGCTCGTTAGAACCGCTATAATGAATGTCAAAGAAAATCCCACTTCGTCTCTGTATAAAGTGGGTTTGTGTGTGCGTGTGTGTGTGTGTGTGTGTGTGTGTGTGTGTGTGTGTGTGTGTGTGTGTGAATTCGAGTTTAACGTCGCTTTCAACAATTTTTCAGTCATATCACGACGGTGTCTGGTTGCGACAGGGAGCCCAATGCTCACATTTATAGTGCTGCCTCACTGAAGTATCATGTCCCAGACACATTACATGATACCACACCCAGTCACATTATCCTGACACTGGATCGACCAGTCCTAGCTCTACCCCGTAAATCTGAGTGCCAAACGAGGAGCAGCTAGTACCATTTTTAACGACTTTGGTATGTCGCGGCCCGGGGTCGAACCCCAGACCTCCCGTTCCCCGGAGCGGACACTCTACCAACTGAGCTATCGGGGCCGGTATAAAGTGGGTTTAGGTGAGTGTTCAGTTCACGGACTTTTTAATAGGGGGCAATAAGATAATGGGTGATATGATTCCATACCTATTCCACTCATTTTTGTGTTTGGTTTTACGGCCCTTCCAAGATTATTTCACTTCTTTCACGTCGTTAATCAGAGGTGACCGGAGTAAATGTGCCGGGCAAAGAGAAGAAGAAGAAGAAGAAGAAGAAGATGATGATGATGATGATGATGATGATGATGATGATGATGATGATGATGATGACTCGGATCACCTTGCGTATCCTACAGCCCACAGACTATACTGCTGCCCACACAAAATCGCCCGATCCTTCAACGACCCCACATGAATTAAATGTGTTCAGCACTTCTGTGCCTGCCTCTAAATTGATCTGTTCTTTACGAGAATCAATCTTACTGTCACGCCTAAAGACGAATTTTCCAAGAACGGGACAATTAATAATTCGCTTTTCTTTGAAACTGCTCCCAAAGAAACAAATTGTCAAAATACTAAACCATTTATCTGAATCAAGATGTGGGCGAGTCTTGGAACAGTTGAACAATAAACCGGTCTCAGTTGGTCTCAAGCCTATATTACATTGTATTAGCACTTCTGTCAAATTGATATTTTTTCTTTTCATCGCGTCGACAAGTTTGTGTAATGTTTGTTTGTTTGTTTGTCTGTAGTTAAATGGCCCAGTCAACAATAGTAAGGTCATATAGAGCCGGTCAGTATACCCAACCAAACTTTTCTAGCATGGGCGGTAAAACTCTTTCGCCAGAAGCTGACAATTCTCCTTCTTGAATTAGCGGAAGGGGTAAGAGACGGTATCAATCTCCATAAATCCGGTAGACATCGAGCCCGCGACATCCGGGTCACCAGTCAGACGCGCATCCGACTGAGCTTTTGTCCGAGTGGTCGGGCTTCGCCTACCGCACATGTATTTAATGTTTGTTTGATTTGAGGTTTAATGTCCCCGTCAACACTGTAATGGTCATTTTGGAGACGTTGCTTCCAATTTTGTGGGACTTTTACCCGACATTAAGATGAAATGACTTCTCAAGCCCTGTCGCCCAATGAAACCAATAGGGTTTATAAGCATGGACGGTCCGACTCGTGCGCACCGCTTTGCCTGGACAGGCTTAGATCCTCTACGCGGTTTACCAGTACTCGTGTGCGGGTCGGATTCAGCTCTGCGTGAAAGCATCATGCAACCCATATATTTCTTCAAGCCCCGGTGGGCGGGGGCATTATTTAAAGTAGTCTGCGTCTAAATTGATCTGTATCTGACGAAAACCCAATCTTACTGTCACGCTTAAAGACGAATTTTCCAAGAACGGGACAATTAATAATTGCAGCTCCCGTTTGTCTGAATGAAGATGTGGGCGAGTCTGGGAACAGCAGAACACATCACGTGATTAAGTCCGTGAAATGAAGACCAACCTAAACTCCACTTTATACAGAGAAAACTGGGGTTTCCGAGGGTATACACCATTTTTCTTATTTTTGCTCCAAGACATAGGTTGTTGGTACTCGTTAGAACCGCCTCAATGAGGCGGTTCTTACGATCACCCACAACCTATGTTTTGAGCATTTATAAGAAAAATATCAAGGATTTTCATCAGAAAAGTAGCCAATTTAGAGATGGGAAAATGCACTATATCGCACGGTTGTGTTATCGTAATGACAATAACAGATCTAAATTGGTCTCATGCCTCTATAAGCATGATTAGCACTTCTTTCAAATGTTAAGTCTTTCATGTTGAAAGTCCATGTTTGTAGTTTAAAGACACGGGCAACACGATTTAGGTCATATCGAGCAGGTCAGTATACCTTACCACATTTTCCGAGACAAGCTTATATATAAGCGGTTTAACGTTTTCGCCAGAAACTGACATCTACCCTGTAGAAAAGATTTCATGATCAATCTCCACGAAAGAATATTTTCGGCCCGGCTGGTATCGAACCCGCGACCTCCGGATCACCAGTCAGACGAGAGCCAATCTTACTGACGAATTTTCCAAGAATGGGACAAATAACAATCACTACTCCAAACGAAACAAATTTCCCCGTTTGTCTTATACAAGATGTGGGCGAGTATGGGAACAGCTGATAAATTATTAGCAGTTAATTCAAAACGATAATTCTTCTTTTCTCAGTGTAAAACACCCTGGAACCCAATTTCGTTTGAATAAAAGGGGGTTTTACCAGGATATGGGTATCTGTGCGTGTGTGTGTGTGTGTGTGTGTGTGTGTGTGTGTGTGTGTGTGTGTGTGTGTGTGTGTGTGTGTGTGTGTGTGTGTGTGTGTGTGTGTGTGTGTGTGTGTTTTCAGTTATGTATTCTGGTGATGAATTGTGGGTTTCCTTTAGAACCGCCTCAATGAGGCGGTTCTAACGAGCACTCACAATTTACAATTGGAGCATTTTACTTGATTTGAGGTTTAGCGTCCCCGTCAACACGGTAAAGGTCATTTTGGAGACGTTGCTTCCAATTTTGTGGTACTTTTACCCGACATTGAGATGAAAAGACATCTCAAGCCCTGTCGCCTAATGAAACCAATAGGGTTTATAAGCATGGACGGTCCGACTAGCACCGCTTTGCCTGAGCAGGCTTAGATCCTCTGAGCGGTTTACCAGTACTTGTGTGCGGTCAGTTTCAGCTCTGCGTGGAAACATCATGCAGCCCAACTATTCCTTCAAGCTCCACAATTGGAGCATAAATAAGATAAAAGTATCACATTTTTACCAGACAATAAACAGAGTTTAATTCTCCTTTTTTTAAATATGAGTTTTATAAACCGATGGAGGTAATACAGTACGATAAGAAACGAGTGCGAAGCACGAGTTTATCGGATTTATTTTTAACTTCCGAGGTAAATGAATAAACGGTATATTACACTATCAGTATCATTTTGCATCTGACTTAAGAGCGTTCCATCACGTGAACAAGTCCGTGAGATGACGACCCCCTAAACCCCACTTTATACAGAGAAAACTGGGGTTTAAGGTGGTATACATAATTGTTCTTATTTCCGCTCCAAGACATAGGTTGTGGGTACTCGTTAGAACCGCCTCAATGAGGCGGTTCTAACGAGCACCCACAACCTATGTTTGCAGTATAAATAAGAAAAATATCACATATTTTCATCAGAAAAGTAGCCATTTTGTGGGTGTGAAAAATGCACTTTGTCGTACGGGTGTGTTAGCGTAATGGCTTCCCTGTGCATCACGAAAACACGCCATTGACCATTTGAACGCCACTTGTATATAGTAAAACTGGGGTCTACAGTGGTAAACCTTCTTATTTCTGCACTAAAATATAGTGTGCAGGAATAAGAAATGTATTTAAAATGTTTGTATTTCGGCGGTAAAATTCACAGTGTATTTGGATAGGCGTGTTTTCGCAATTGTCTTCCCGGTGCGTACGTTCCTGAAGACACCCTTATGTAGTTAATATAGGCCTCGTCAAGAGAAAACTTGTCTTCTGGATATACAACCAGGTAAAACTCAAACTAGTCTGCTCAGCTGCACAGAAGCAAAAGTCTTGACATTTTTATGCGTACACATGCAGACACTCAAGGTATCGTACTCTCCAAGGCTTCCAAGCGGGTGCACAGGCAGATCTACACGTTTGTTGTTCGCCATCGCGAAAACACGCCTATATAATTTCGACCCCCTTGAACCCCACTTGTATATAGTAAAACTGGGGTTTACAGGGGTAAACCTTATTTTTCTTATTTCTGCTCTAAAATATAGATTGTGGGTACTCGTTAGAACCGCCTCGATGAGGCGGTTCTAACGAGTCCCAACAATCTATATTGTGAGAAGAAATAAGAAAAATATCACAATTTTTCAGCTTAAAATTTTCATTTTTTTCGGCGATAATGGTTACAATGTATTAATATAGGCGTGTTTACGCAATGAAAGGTAAAATAACGTTTCTTCATGATTTTGTTGATATATAGATATAGTGGAACCTCTACAAATTCAAAATATCGATAACTCAATGTGACCTTGATGACCTAAATTTATTTTAAGTGATTTTATACTAGGTAATTAAAGTCTTTGTAACTCAAAATCCATTAGTTCTTTGGACAGTGAATTAATTCAAAATCTTCCTTACTCAAACTCTATCAATCCTTTGGATTTCGATTAATCAAAGCCTCCACCAATCAAAATATTTTACTTTGAGTAATTCAAACTGTCCATAACTCAAAATTGGACTTCGAATTGTTAAAATGTACATAACTCCAGATCTATCTGTCGCAGTTGTGATATTTTGTAATATTTCGTTACGGTGAACTGTCTTGGTTGTCCGTTTTCCGTAGCTCGTTGCACTACGTCACTGGTGTATTTTATTATTTCCGGTGGCAAAATGACAGTAGCAATTCTTATTTAATTCTGTAGTTTGAGGTCAGTCAATAGAAGTTCTTTAATGATAGCCATGGTTATTTTCCACCATGACTTTAAACGTGTTAGTGTCATTGGTCTTTTTAATCTGCACACTAACCTTAATTGGCACGCGGGAAATCTTTTGTATTAGTTTCGGAAGAGCCATGTTGCACAGCTGACCTCGAATCTCTAGTGAAAACATTCAATAATGTCAGAGAAATAGAATCTCATTATTTTTTATTATGAGTACAGTACACCCTCTCTTTTAATCAACTGAGTCACAACGCAGTTAGTTCTTTTTCAACTCCACCTGTGACACGGGCGCCCAACGTGGGGCAGGATTTTACTAGGGTAATCGCATGGCATTCGGCAAATGTAACAAATGAAAAAAACAGTTCTACTTACCTTTGGCCCGGCCGGGGATCGAAGCCGAGCCTCCGGACATAATAGTCCCTTGAACTTTGAATTATCGAGGTTCTGTTGTATATCTAAACCCTTAAACATTGCTGTACCACATCCAGCGTGTGACAATCTTTCATTACTGCTGAACGGTTATTTCTCTGATAAAAATTGTTACGTTTTTCTTATTTATGCTCCAAACATAGGCTGTGGGTGATAGTTAGAACCGCCCCGTTTAACGAATACCAAAAACCTATGTCTTGGAGCATAAATAATAAAAATAATGTACCATGAACATCCCTGCAGTTTTCTCAATAAAACTATGGGTTTACAGGAGAATTCATTAAACGGACTTGTTAGCGTGATGTGTATTGTGAGATATATTTAATTGGTAAATGCCGGTGACAAAGTCCGGAATATCACAGCTGAATCACCAAAAATATAACTTGATAAATCCTTAAACGAGAAAATCCAGACATCGCCGACAGTGTTATTGTTCCTCGGTGCCGGTAAAACGATTCCAACATGCAATAAATCCGTACTGAAATAAGCCCTGAATAAGGCACCAGTCAGAGAAAATTACCGTAGACAGCAACACATCACGAGAACACGCCTATGTACAGTAAAATTCCTATCTTAGGACCACCTTTGGGACTGTTCAAAAGTGGTCTTTAAGACCGTTTTTGAACAGTCTCAAAGGTGGTCTATGACCAATGGACACCGAATGCAAAAAACACAAAGAGGGAATAACTGCAACCTACTAAATAAGCTTTTTATAGCAGAATCAGTCTCTATTTTAGGTGGTCTTAATAGCGGAATTTTACTGTAATTTTGACCCCATTGAACCCCACTTATATAGCGTAAAACTGCTGTTTACATGGGTAAACCTTATTTTTCTTATTTCTGCTCTAAAATACAGATCGTGTGTTCTAACGAGTACCAACAATCTATATTTTGAGCAGAAATAAGAAAAATATCACAATTTTTCATCCTAAAATTTTCGACTTTATGCGGTAAAATACACAATGTATTTGTACAAGCATGTTTTCGTAATTCTGTAGCACGCGTTTAGTTGATATACGGATGAAATGCACTGGCAGACAATGGTCCTTTCACAAAAATTAAATTGGCAGAACTTTTTCTTTCTTTCTTTCTTCTTATACTGCATGCGATCGGTCACATCTGACCATCTGACCATTACTCGCAGGTGTACATTACATACACACCAGGTTTGCAGGATTAAAGCCTACCTATAGTCATCATGTAATTACAGTAGGGGTCTTTAACCTGCACAGGGCATGACTCTCCCTGCACAGGGGGCCTCCAGTTAACGTCCCGATCCGAAGGACAGGGCATGACTCTCCCTGCACAGGGGGCCTCCAGTGCACTTTATGACATTCAACCCTGCATATGATGCCAATGGAGCGTGTTCGGACACCGAAATTCTATCGCCGCTACCGGGGGTCGATCCCGGGACCTCTAGCATTAGAGGCAACTGCACTTAAATTACCACTGCGCTATCACGCTCCATGTGACATTTCATAGGCATGTGATCTTATGGAACGCATTTGACACAAGGTTACCGAGAATAATGCAACAGAACAAAGACGAAAGATCTAAATAAGTTTAAATCAATCTATATGTACTCTAAAAACACCAGAAGTCCTTGCGACTACAAATAACTATGAAATACTTGTTGTCAGATAAGCCAAAACACAAAATGCACCCGATTCTATAGCTTGCTAGAATTCCATTATCCATTTTCTGTGCTCAATGTTCATAAAACAATAAAAGTACTGAACAATTTACAGATTCGCCTTTCCCATTACAAACATACAAAATTTAGTAGTTTAAAACAAAAATCAATGGAAATTAATGAAACAGAATGCGATCGTTACCTCTTGTAAAATGTATATTCCATGGTGCCAACTGCAAAATCAATATAACTGCCACCCAACGCTGTCAACAAGTGCAGAATTAGAGATCTATACCAATTTGCCCTTGAAGAGACAATATTAGTATAGAGGTCTTGATAATTAAGGTGCGCTTGTGCATAACAAGGGGGAGATAATTATCTTAATGAATAATTTTCTGGGGTCTACTCATAAAGAAAAGAATTTGCTCCTGTGGAGCAAATTCTTTTCTGGAAGACAGGAGCAAATTCTTTTCTGGAAGAGTATAGACCCCTTCTTCGGTTATCATTTGACTGGAGAAAAACATGAAAACACGCCTATATAATTTTGACCTCATTGAACCCAACTTTTTTACAGTAAAACTGGGGTTTACGGAGGTAAACCTTATTTTTCTTATTTCTGCTCCAAAATATAGATTGTGGGTACCCGTTAGAACCGCCTCATCGAGGCGGTTCTAACGAGTACCAACAATCTTTATTTTGAGCAGAAATAAGAAAAATATTACAATTTTTCATCTTAAAATTCTCATTTTTTCGGTGATTAAGGTTACACTGTATTTGCATAGGCGTGTTTTCTTAATCCATTTTTCTATGTAAAACACGTGAAAGCATAAGAGTGAAGAAATTCGCCGTAAGAGACAATGATCTGTGATCTTGATATAGGCTATCAATTGGTAACCGCAACACAACTAAATTACAGGTTTCCATATCCAATGTAATGGATACAAAGTAATTGAAGAGGTCTTGATATATGAATGTAAATGATGTTGTACAGAGCAAGTTGAATGGAGAGAGAGAGAGAGAGAGAGAGAGAGAGAGAGAGAGAGAGAGAGAGAGAGAGAGAGAGAGAGAGAGAGAGAGAGAGAGAGAGACAGACAGACAGACAGACAGACAGAGAGAGAGAGAGAGAGAGAGAGAGAGAGAGAGAGAGAGAGAGAGAGAGAGAGAGCATGTCGTGGGGTTACTCACGAGAACACAAAACACGTGTTTGTAGCAGAAACATATGATCAGAAAAATGCCATTCATTCCGTCACTAAGGCACCTTTATTTTAGCTTATTTAAGAAATCGTCAGTGAACTTGTGATTTTGTCGTTCCATACGTCAATGAGTCTATATTGGACTATACTTACTATTCCGAGAAATGACCACTGGCAAATGTGTATTAGGTCAACATTTGCTTTGGTGCAAAAGAAAGAACGATAACTTGATTAACCCATTTTGTACCAGAAACCCCAAATTTGGGATTTGGCGAACAGTGCAGGCCCAGATCAGACGCCGCAAAAAGCGGCGACTGATCAAGGCCGGCACTATTTGCTAACAGAATGTTCCATCAAAAACAGAATGAAAACGAAAAAGTAGGCCTGACACCCTTATATGACAGATGGACTCGTCCAACATATAGCAATGGGACAGTCCACGGTTAAAATAGTATTTTATCATATAACCATGATAAAATAATATACGACATATTTATTGCAATATTGTTTTTTAAAACCTAAATTGGATGAAAACCATCACGAAAACATGCCTATATAAATTTTGACCCCCTTAAACCCCCCTTTTATATAGTAAAATTGGGGTTTGCAGGGGTATTTAACGTTTTTCTTATTTCTGCTCAAAAACATAGATTGTGGATACTCGTTAGAACCGCCTCAGCGAGGCGGTTCTAACGAGTATCCACAATCTATGTTTTGAGCAGAAATAAGACAAATACCACAATTTTTCATCTGAAATTTTTCATTTCTGGTGGTAAAATTTACAATGTATTTGTATAGGCGTGTTTTCGAAATGCTTTCGTTTTGCATGGATGTAAGCAATCGTTATTATCCGCAAAGTACATCATCATTAATTAAGGCAGTCACAAAATGAATTATGAAACCATTTTTTTTTTTTTAAGAATCACAAATTTGTTTGATTGTTTGTTTGTTTAAGGTTTAACGTCCCCGTCAACACTATATATGTCATTTTGGAGACGTTGCTTCCAAATTTGTGGGACTTTTACCCGACATTGAAATGAAATGACATCTAAAGCCTTGTCATCCAATGAAACCAATAGGGTTTAGAAAAATGGACGGTCCGACTCGCACCGCTTTGCCTGGGTAGACTTTGATCCTCTAAGCGGTTTACCAGTCCTCATACCAGTGCGGTCGGATTCAGCTCTTCGTGGAAGCGCCCATCTATTTCTTTAAGCCCCGATGGGCTGGGGCCATAAGAATCATAAGTAATAAACAGCTAGTTATTTTATTATCCAAGAGTACCCTGACTGCGCTGTTCTGTCAAAATAAATGAATATAAATGAAAAGGCCATACATGTATATTCTCCTATTCTAGTACTCACCTCTTACATCACAACAACCAAGTAAACCCCACGCTATCACTACACCCCTGCATGAGTGCATTTTTTCACAGCTCCAAAATAGCTATTTTTCTGATGCAAATCAGAGATATTTTTCTCATTTACACTGCAGACATAGATTGTGGGTGCTTGTTAGAACCGCCTCATTGAGGCGGTTCTAACGAGTACCCACAATCTATGAGTTGGAACAGAAATCAGAAAAATAATGTTTACCGATGTAAACCCCAATTTTCTATATATACAGTGGGGTTTAGGGGACTTATTCAAGTGATTATAATGAAACTTTGGGTTTAGCAGGATGTACATTATTTCTGCTTAGAAACGTATATTCTGGGTACTCGTTAGAACCGCTCCAATGAAGAAGACACAATCTATGTTTTGAGTACAAATAAGGAACTTATTACACTTTATCACTGAGCCCCCGCCCATCGGGGCGTGGAGAAATAGATTAGGCTGCATGGTGCTTCCACGCAGAGCTGAAACTGACCACACATGAGTACTGGTAAACCGCTTAGAAGGACTAAGCCTGCCCAGGCAAAGTGGTGTGAGTCAGACCGTTTAATGCATGAAAGCCTTTTGGTTTCTTTGGGTGGCAGGGCTTGAGATGTCATTTCATCTCAATGTCGGGTAAAAGTCCTACAAAATTGGAAGCAACGTCCCAAAAAATGACCTAAATAGTGTTGACTGGGACGTTAAATCTCATTTCAAACAAACAAACAAACACTTTACCACTAAAATGGTTATTTCAGTACATGGTAACGAATCCACTTATACCCGAATTGGCGTAATTGCAAATTTGCGTCATTTCAGATATTTCTAGAACCCAACATGACATTTTTATTATTTTTGGGTCCAATCGAAGAATACCCATACTTTGGGTATTCGAAAATTTCAATCCATTACGAAAACACACATATACAAATACATAGCCAATTTTGGTCAAAAATTAGAAATTTTAAGATGGAAAATTGCGATATTTTTCCTATTTCTGCTGAAAACATAAATTGTGGGGACTCGATAGAACCGCCTCGACGAGGCGGTCCTATCGAGTACCCACAATCTATGATTTTGAGCAGAAATAAGAAGAATAATGTATACACCCTTAAACCCCAGTTTTCCTATATAAAATAGGGCTCAAGGGGGTCAAATTTATATATGCGTGTTTTCCTGATGATTTACATGGGGGAGGTTGGGGGAGGCAAAGGTTATGTGTATCTTGCGTCACTGGGGCGTCCAACTTATATTGGCTTACACAGTTGGACAAGGCTGCTGTCCTTGCAGCAGGTAAGGGTAGTGCTGAATACGCCCATGTTTGTCTGTATGTAAACCGTTAATGCAGGAGGCTTATAGTGACACAAGTGTTGTTTTTACAAAAAGCTAGATCTAACCTTAGCAGATATTGGCTTTGAATGTCTAGAATTATATCCCTGAAGTATGTTTTATACAATTTACTGTCTTTGGCAAAATTCTAATTGCCAATCTGGAACATAGTGATACTACTAGACTGTGTGTGTTTCCATCCTTGTCTGGTACTTATAGACCTCATCAAACCAGTGCGACGTGTTAAGTTTGCGACCAGTCGGTTGAAATCGTCCTGTCAAAGTGCTTATACAAGTCCATACGCCATAACGATACAGAAAATAATTTAAATGCTCAACATATTGATATGGTTCTCAATAAAATGTGTTGCTAATGGCAAGACAAGTTTTTTAGCTCACCAGAGCCGAAGGCTCCTGGGGAGCTTATAGGTCAGACAGTGGTACATTTGGTCAAGAATATTGTATTTAGCCTGTACAAGTATGACAGTAAATATGAGACTGAACAAATGTGATAGCAGTTCTGTGCCACAGTTCTGTTCGCGGGCCTCTTTTGTGTGAAAGCTTATACTTGTTATGGGCCTCTTTGGCTTGTTCAAATGTGATAGACGGCCCCCGCCCATAGGGGCTTGAAGAAATATATGGGCTGCATGATGCTTCCACGCAGAGCTGAATCCGGCCCGCACACTAGTACTGGTAAACCGCTTAGAGTATCTAAGCCTGTCCAGGAACTGCGGTGCGAGGTGGACCGTCCATGCACATAAACCCTACTGGTTTCATTGGGCGACAGGGCTTGAGATGTCATTTCATCTCAATGTCGGGTAAAAGTCCCACAAAATTGGAAGCAACGTCTCCAAAATGACCTTTACAGTGTTGACGGGGACGTTAAACCTCAAATCAAACAAACAAACAAAACAAATGTGATAGCAATTCTGTGTCAGAGCTCTTTTCTTTTTTTCTGTTCGTGAAAGCTTATACTTGTTATGATCCTCTTTTTTTGTGAAATCTTATACTTGTTGTTGCATAGTGTATTAAAGAGGTCAAACGGCATTAGGGGTAACCACTGGCTGTACTTCCGTGTTAAACCCTAAGTCTATACGTAGTGTCTAGTGCGTTGACGACAAAAGGGTACACCAATACCCGTATGTTTATAGGTTTATCTATTTTCACAAACAGCCTTCATTTTCAGTTCTGTCTAACTTCATACAGGCATGTAGTCCACTGGGATGGAAATAGTATGTAATATACAGCGAGCCGTATTGATTGAGTTGACGAGAAATAAGCCGGGACCCAGAAGAAGATGCATTTTGGCACGTGCGACCAGCGAAGATTCCGATCAATATCTGCCTCGGTGGAGTCTGAACAGAGTCTCCAACTTTAGATATATTGCTGGCAAAGGATACGCAGATGATTCATGCGCCCAGCTAAGACTCATCAACCTGCGCAACTGCACAGGCTGATCAAAGTCATCGCTGATCGTCGGTGTCAGTTTGTACCATTCAGTTGTTGCTCGGCTCATTTAACTTTGTTCCTACTCTTTTCTCGACGAGAATTCGTTAAATTATTTATGGATAGGAAATAAGTTTTTATGTCAACCAACAATAGACGTTGGAGAGAAATAAAACACTTTTGTTGAAACTAACACATCAGTCTGTTAAAACCCCCAAAAATGTTAAAAGGTCCCTGAGCACCCTTGTAAACTCTACTTTACACAGAAAAAAAAATGATTTTGCAGCGTTATACTTGCATATTTTTTATTACTTTTGCATCAAGACATGTAAAATAGAATGTGAGTACTCGTTAGAACCGCCCCAAATGAACACCCATAGTCTATGGTTTGCATCAATGAATGAAATAAATTTCGCGGAAACGAAAGATTATTTATTTCGCATGGGTGTGCAGTCAGAATGGAAGCAAATGCTTCATGCAATATTATAATTTGTATGACATTGTACAGTCAAACCTATTTAACAATCGCCCGTGTTCGAACCCTTTATAGCAAATTAGAAGAAATATACACAAAAACAAATTGTCTTATGCAAAGGCTTCTTTATTTTCCAACACGAGTTTAACACAGCTTCACGCGTACGTACATTTAATAATAAATAAATTAATAAAAAACAAAAACAAAAAAAAACAGGCACACTTTCTTCTCTACATGTACCGCATACAATTACAGTGGTTATTTTTTTCCGCTGAAACATTTGAGCCACCTCATCAGAAAAAAATCCCTTATCACAAATATGACCCGCAAAGGCTTGGGCAAGCATGCACATTCATAGCTAAAACATGCCTATAAAAATCAATTGAAAATCTACCACCAGAAAAAATAAAACTTTTTAGATAATAAAAATACCTGATGTTGTTCGTATTTCTGCTCAAAAATATAGATTGTAGGTACTCGTTAGAACCGCCTCGACGAGGCGGTTCTAACCAGTACCCACAATCTATGATTTTGAGCAGAAATAAGAGAGCAAAATATATTCTCCAGTAAACCCAGGTTTTGCTATATAAAAGTGGGATTCCAGAGGGTCAAAATTATATAAGCGTTTATTTTTATTTATTTATTTATTTATTTATTTATTTATTTTTTGTTGTTGTTGTTGTTTTTTTTCGTGATGTTAACGCAGTCTGGCTAGAGAAATTGCTGCTCACAGAATCGTAATGGAGAACGTGCGGCACGTGCAACTAATCGTGTGTCTAAGCATATTTGTGGATGCGCATGCGCATTTGAAGAACGTTAAGGACTCTTTTCTTATGTGTCAGCTTATTTAATTTCACTTAATTGCAAGGACACATGTATTGTTAAATTTGATACAAGTCAATATTTGCAGCATTTAAAGGATGTTTTGCTAAGCGTGAAGTCATTCAGCACCAGCACTGAAATTACATTTACGCTCTTATTACCTCTACAGTGACCTAGTAGTAACGACAGACATCCAACATCCACAAAGGAATTGAAGGCAATGATCAGCAATCGATACAGCTACCCAACCGATACAGCTACCCAACGGAACGGGGGTCACGGGTTCGATCCCGGGCCGCGACATACCAAAGTCGTTAAGAATGGTACTAGCGGCACCTCGCTTGGGCTTAAATCGAATTTTCACGTGGCCACAATCCTCGGCCTTGGTTCTGTCGCGGCTTAAACAAATACTTGATGGCTTTATAAAACCCAGATAAAGTGAGGGTGGAAACGTATTACTGTCAAACACCAATTGCTCAATCATCTTTCAGATTTGTTCTAGATAGGAGTAGTTCTAGTCTATGTGGGTTACTCATAATGCTACGTAATAATAATAATAATAAAGTCTTTTTTCAAGAGGGTAAGGGACTCAGACATATAGTTTCCGTCGTTAATAGAGAACAAGAGCACCACATGCGGGTGCCAACGCTCGTCTGCAGTTTCTTTTAGAAAACCAAAGTTCTAAGTCAAACAAGAGCAATCAAATTGCAAGATGGAGTTATAAAACTTGTAGGGAATGTAGCTCTTGTGATGGTGAGTATGTGTATGAAGTTTCATGAAGGTAGGCCAAATACTTTTGGAAATATGGTCAAGGTTAAGGTTTTCAGTTAAATTTTCGAAAAATAGGTCAAAGTTCAAAGGTCAAGGTCACAGATCAAAAAGTGTGGTATCACTGAAAAGGTCTTGTCCCAAGGAACATTCATGTGAAGTTTGAAGGCTCTGCTGTGAATAGTATTAAACTGAGAGCAAAAAATGTGTTTCAGAAAAAAAAATGGAAAAGGGGAGATAATTCAGCCAAAATCAACAATGTTGTTATGGTCCTTGGTCAAAATGTAGCTCTTGTGATGATGAGTGTGTGTATGAAGTTTCATGAGGCTAGGTCTAATACTTTTTAAGTTATAGCCAAGGTTAAGTTTTTTTTGGAACGACGACGCCAGACGACGCCAGACGACAACGCAGACGCCGGAGTGTTTTTTTCAAAAAACAGACGAGCTAAAAATGACAAATCCCTAAATTACCCCGAAAGTTTTGGTGCCAAGTGTTATCGAAAGAATTTCTCATCCCTCAAGAACGAGTTCGACTCACCAACATGCCATCGGCCATTGTAGTTTTACACACAAAAAAATCTGGGACACAATGCAATATCGAACACTAAACAAGTTTTGCTTTGTCTTTCAAACCCCACTTCTTACACACTAATGGGCTAACTGATTTTATTTTCTATTTATTATTGCTGTAAAAGCAAATTTGGGGCACTTTGATGATCTTCCAAAATGCATGTTTGGAACTTAAAAACGAGGCTTTCAGAATTTTCATTTGAAAAACTCCTTTCATACAAATGCATGTAAATTGTAAACAAGATAAAGTAACACGTGTCACACATAAGCATGGTCTTTAATGCTATATATATGGACGTCTTTCTTTATACAATTCTTGGCATGCATGAACAGCCTGTACCACTCAGTCAATATCCACCGTTTATTCTCCTGGAAAGCACATAAACGTACTTGCATATCATGCATTAGCTGATGTATTCGTCTTCTGTTATGCTGTCAGGTCAAAATGTTAGGCAAATTAGCAGATATCGTGATCATCAATAATTAACTCCAGAAATCAGCCGTTAACACTAGTAATCTACTTAAAACAATGTATCACTGAGTGTAAGAATCATTTATCATTGTGCTGTGGCAGCAGCATTAGAATAACACATCCGTGTAATACGTGGACTGTTCTACAATTAACATCAGGAAAACACGCCTATAAAAATTTGACCCCCTTAAACCCTTATTTAATATGGTAATCATTATTTTTTCTAATTTCTGCTCAAAAACATAGATTGTGGGTACTCGTTAGAACCGCCTCGACGAGGCGGTTCTGACGAGTATCCACAATCTATGTTTTGAGCAGAAATAAGAAAAATGTCGATTTGTTTCATCCGAAAATTTTCATTTTTCTGTGGTAAAATTTACGATGTATTTGTATAGGCGTGTTTTCGTAATGAGTGTCAATTTCAGTGTTTCTCCTTACTGCAAATGTTAAAATATTTTTGACTTGCTCTGTCCTTCAAAATACTCTCCATCTATCTGAATGCACTTGTTTAGCCGGTCAGTCCCGTTTTGGAAGCAGTGGAATATTTTTTGCTGACCCATTACGCTAACACACCCGTGCGACATAGAGCATTTTTTCACATCTCCAAAATGGCTACTTTTCTTATGAAAATCAGTGGTATTTTTCTTATTTATACTATACACATAGGTTGTGGGTGCTCGTTAGAACCGCCTCATTGAGGCGGTTCTAACGAGTACCCACAACCTATATCTTGGAGCAGAAATAAGGAAAATAATGTTTACCCCCGTAAACCCCAGTTTTCTCTATATAAAGTGGGGTTTAAGGGGGTGTTCATTTCACAGACTTGTTCACGTGATGCGTTCCAAGGCGGTTCTTCTGTCGTGGCGTATTATTTGTTATAACTTACATGCATGTATTGCTGATATTTTTTATATTTTAAATTGGGTAGCCGTTTGGCCATTTTGTGGGGAAGTAACTGTCCTTTTGGCTATCTGCTTGTGATGGTTTCATTAAGTTACTTCATGTTCTTGTTTCTTTCGCACTGGTGTCTCTGGTGGGAGGTGGGAGGTAATTGTATCACGAAAACACACCTATATAATTTTGACCCCCTTCAACCCCACTTCTATATAGTAAAACTGGAGTTTACAGGGGTATACCTTATTTTTCTTATTTCTGCTCTAAAATATAGATTGTGGGTACTCGTTAGAACCGCCTCAATGAGCCATTTTGGAGATGTAAAAATTGCACTATATCGCACGGGTGTGTTATCGTAATGGGACATTTTTGGGATCCTACTTTTTAAGATAGGGTTTAACGTTATTTTGTCTTTTTTATGTAATATTAATTGATTATTAACTTAACGGACACAAAACATCTAATTTAAGGACATTAAGGGACGGCGGACATTAAGGAATGCTTGGGTCATCCCTAAGTGTCCGCCAAAAAAAAAAAAAAAATAAGAATATTTTTCCTCGCGAATCTTTCACTTAATATGTCATTATTGACCATTCCTCTACCGTTTTCAACGGCTTCCCGAAAAACTTAGATGTTGTCGGACACTTAGGGATGTCGGACGTCAAGGGATCCTACAGCCGCTCTGCTCGCTGGGTAGAGCCATCCCGATGTTTGATTATTGCTGGTGGTAATAGCTTATATGATCTGTCTGTTTGACCCTTTCTCGGTAAATGGTTGAGTTTACTTACACTATCAATAATCATGTATAAGAGTTTCTGTATTGTTCTCGTAATTCAATGCTTCAAGCAGCAGAAAACGGCACATTCCTCTAATGCATTGATTTTTCCTTAATCCATAAAATGCCAATCACGACAATTGTCGTATGCTTTGTCGTCTGCCGGTTACTTTAAAAGTCATTTTTGCAAACAGTATGGACCCAGATCAGACTGCTCCTCCAGGAGCAGTCTGATCAGGATCCACGCTGTTTATCTGACAGAGTGTAAGCAAAAATATTTTAAAAATGTTCGCAAAACGATTCAGCAGACGACATAAGCAGACGTCATTTTCAGATGTAGTTTTTCTCGGCGTATTATACAGTTCTTTGCATGTTATTAGAAATCGCTAGAGAGCTTGATCATCTGGTCGATTTCCATTCACCGTGGTCTGTCCGTAATTAAAATCAAACAGCTGACTGGAATTTCTTTGACTTATTATTTACCGGAAGGCTCCTCTTATAGATTTAGACAAGTCAATTCCCAATTTTAGAAGTTCGGTGAAGTGTAGACATCGCGTTCTATGGCTTCTGCTCGGGGTGGCTGGGTGAGGAAAAGGTGACGTTTATCTTGCGTCACTGGGGCGTCCAACTGATATTGGCTTACAGTTGGGCAAGGCATGCTGTCCTTGCAGCAGGTAAGGGTAGAGGGAGAATGCTGTTATTTGTTCTGTTTCTACACGCCCATTCATTTTGTTCCTCACTTTCATCTCCTCTACTATCTCCTCTCTCTTTTCTCCCTATCTCTGGGAGCCGACAAAAATGACCCACAAGGGTGACTTGTCGTTAAACCCAAGACAAACATTCAATCACTCTTTGGCTTCTGATCTTGTGCTACCCTGCTTGTCAAAGTCCCTTTTATAAGGCACAAGGCAAGGATTGTAAATCCTTGTATTATGAGTCCAAATCTTTATTTAGCAACATCAATACATCATGCAGCCAATTTCAAATTATTGCATAGTTATGGCACATGACGCCATCGTTTATACACTCTTAACCTAAATACATACATACATATTCTTTATTTACACTCAGGTCTTATTACAAAGACACATGAGGAACATACATACATAATACAAAATACATGGACATGGTAGACGTTGCATATACATGACCAAGACAACAATGGTGTATTAATTAGCCACAGAACGGGGTGGGGGTGGTTTAGGTCCAGAGGAGAAAAAAACTACAAATAATAACTCTTTAAAGCAACAACAACAATGCGGCATCAAGATGCGCATGCGACGCTATGCGCATCATGATGTCGCATCGGCGTTTTAGGTACCATCGACACAAGAAAGAGAGAGAGAGAGAGAGAGAGAGAGAGAGAGAGAGAGAGAGAGAGAGCAAACGAACTAATTCAGATTGCAATAGTATGAAATAGTGTAATAACCCATGTATGCATAGTGGCCGGTCTTGGAGATATTGGCAAACATAATTCACCCAGGTCAGACGGCACAGAATGCGGTGTCTTATCGGAGTCTACACCGTTGCCAAAGGTATGTGCATTTTTTTTTTTTTTTTTAACACTGCGCATGAACAAAACAAACAAGACATCCTTTTGATTTGGAACTGGCCACTTCAATTTTCGTCTCCTCTACTATCTCCTCTCTCTTTTCTCCCTATCTCTGGGAGCCGACAAAAATGACCCACAAGGGTGACTTGTCGTTAAACCCAAGACAAACATTCAATCACTCTTTGGCTTCTGATCTTGTGCTACCCTGCTTGTCAAAGTCCCTTTTATAAGGCACAAGGCAAGGATTGTAAATCCTTGTATTATGAGTCCAAATCTTTATTTAGCAACATCAATACATCATGCAGCCAATTTCAAATTATTGCATAGTTATGGCACATGACGCCATCGTTTATACACTCTTAACCAATTTAGTACCAGAAACCCATAAAGGGGTAATTGGCAAACAGTGCAGGCTCAGATTAGACGCCGCAGAATGCGGCGTTTGATCAGGGCCTCCACTGCTTGCAAAACGGTAAGCCATTTTCCAAACTAATTTCGAACAAAACACAACCTGATACCCCTAAATTTCGAAATAGACTTCCGTTATATATGAGGGGGGGGGGGGGTTGCATTTGGTACAAAAAGCGTCACTGAAATCCACCTCTTGCATAGGCAGGAGTAATATGATGAAACCGTCAGAAAAACATCATAAAAACTTTAAACACTTAAGAATTATAACTTGTAAAAGGCATTTACAAACATGTCTGACCATAGTGGACAACCATTCATACCTATAGATTTTGCAGCTCCAGTTTATGAGATTGAATTTCACAGGAGCTTTTCAACATGATCTTCAACATCAGGGTAAAAGTAAGGGTGGTCGCAAATTGTGACGGCTTGACGAACGAACGAACGAACGAAAGGATGGGCGAATGAAAGGACGAAGGGCGGGGCGGAAACAGAGGACTCATATATTGCGCTATGCTTACAGCTTAAAGCGACAAAAAATGCCCGTGGGTCACAATAAAATGAATCAAATTCACAAAGTCATATGCGATTTCAAGGTAAATATTATTTCCATATATTACGATATCATGTACGTGTAACGTGCATCTCCAAAAAGGCTATTTTGCTGATGATTTTTTGTGATTTGTTTTTCTTTTTCTTATTTACACTCGAAACATAGGTTATGGGTGCTAGTTAGCGATTCGAACGAGTACCCAAAACCTATGTCTTGGAACAGAAATAAAAATAAAAATGTATATCCCTGTAAACCCAACGTTTTCTTTTTATAAACATTTTTTTTCAAACTTTTTTTTAATAATCAATATCTAAGGCTTACACACAGTAAACAACATGAGAAAAAAAACATATAAATAGCAATGATACATGGCTTGGTGGTTAATATACATAAGAACTAGATGTTTACATGCAAATAAAAACTCGATAATTTTAGTAAGGGTATCATTTATGGGCATTTCTATAGTTGGCAGTACCCTCCGAATCTGCCCCATTGTAATAATTTTACATGTTGGTGCTACAGATTTCAGTGAACTATATTGACCGGAAATAAAAACTATACACTTTCAAATTGTTTAGCTTGACAAAACAAGCGGATAATTCAGTCAAAAATTACTGATTAAGGATTTGACTAACTATAGACATGAATCCTGTAACAATTTAAAGAAAAGCTGGTGTTCAAAATAAAAGTTTTTGGGGAAAATGTAAAAGAGTGCATTTTTCACAAAATCTGTTTGTAATCGAATTTTGACTTCAACATTTTTGCGTGTAGGTAGCAAGTGAAAAGCAAGGAATAAAAAATAACATAACATCTAAAACTTATCGGGTAACAAACATTTTATTGATATCTCAAAAACTGCCCTTTTTCAGCGGAATTTTCAAAATAATGTTTCAAGCCAAACAAAAATGCACCCAAAAGTGCCTTCAGATGTTTTAGCATTTTCAGCGGTGTCTTAAATATTCATAAAAACAAAAACCGCAATCAGAAATGCCATATTGTTCTCTCACTTCCGGTGGTTTGGTCCAATATTTAAAGGTCGATAACATTTCAACCATTGTGAAAATTTTCATTTTGTATATTCCCAAAGTTAGACGACGCGTAATAACTGCTAAAAATTGGAATCACATTCGCGACACAAAATGTTTGACTCAATGGAAACTCGAACAGCAAGATTTGGACCCTTGCTTTGAACCTGTTGCTTTACCCGTTAATCGTAGCTATCATTAAAGATTTTATTCGATAAATCAGACATGCCACTGATGATAATTTATATAATTGGAATTCAAATTTCATTAAAATGTTTTGCCAGTAACAACTTAAAAATGAGTGTATAGTTTCTATTTCCAATGAGTAGAGTCTTATTACGATACTCCTATCAAAACCAATCCACGATTTATGAATGAATTTTGCCCAAATTTTCTTCGTGGGTTACTTGTAACAGCCAAACAGTTTACCTATTAGGGTTCCTCAACACGTGTGCACAAGAAAAATATAGGTGTCAGATTTGCATGTTATTTTTTCTCAAAATATGATCCTGATTTCCTTTTAAAATGCCCGTCTCAGAAGAAGAAAGTTTGGAGGTACCAACGGTTATTACAACAAATACTTCCTTGCATTAGCAACATCCCTGTGCCTTTGAAAATAAATGCAATTTTGTAATTTTCACATTTACTAGGAAAAAAATGAAACCGCTTTCTAGATTTTTTAGAAGTTACTAAAACAGCTGCAGATCAATAGTTCACATCAAATACTAGCGACTCGGGCAAAGCTTTCTATCAAAAAGCCTACCTGATTTGAAAATCAGAAATTTTTGGACATGTTTTTGTTTCATGGGCGCCGCCATTTTCTTTTTTTCGGTAAATCTGAAATGTTAGATTTCATCAAATATAACTTCCACATTTTATTTTGGCCATCATCAATGAATATACCTTGAAAATTCAGCTATGGAGCTTTCTTCCTGCATATAGCATGATGACATCGCCCATCTGGGAATCCTGTCATCACTGATAAATTATTGTAGGTGTAAAATTGATGAAATGTCTCTCTGCCAAGCCATAACGTGTTCATACGCATTGGAACTTATTTTGAAAAAAAAATAACAATAGTATACAATTGGTTTTAATTTAAAAGTAATATTCATATTTGAAACTGTCTTGCAACTAATTTCACGTATTTTCCAACATAATGTGTTCGTTAATTTATGAATAGTATGCATTCATTTCCGGACTAGTTTTTACGTGTAACATTGTTCGGTTTGTGTTGTTCGGCACAGCTACAAGTAAACAAGTTGAAAAGAAAGTATATTTTTGAAACTTTTTCATCAAAGCGTATTAAAGGCATTGGGTTTCTATGTGATTGTATTAGAGAAATATAAACATTGTTTTGTTTTGTTCACCTGGCCAAACATCAATTGTTTATTTATGGAGGCTCATGTGAATCAATGTAACAAATCACTGAGTAAAAATCATTTCTATACCAGTGCAGTTATGGCGCTGAATGGGCTTCTTTCAGTGCTTCAGTTTAAATCTGGGGATAAACTGTTTTTATCTTAATTTCATTTTTTTTTATTTAATTCCAGTATCAAAACACCAATCCTTTAAGCACAATCAATACCACGGTGAAACTTTGGTGCAGTGATTTGATAAATTGTTATTAATTGTATGAATGAAATTAAATGAAGTACTAAAAGCACTGATGAAGAGCAATCATTTTACAAGCTAAATGCAAGAGATTTCAACACCGCGCCCAATCAATGAGGTTGTTGCCTAATTGGTAGATCTGGCCATTTTTGGCTACCATACACTGAATTTAAAAATAGTACCAGGTGAGATAATTACATTTTTTTAATTTTTTAGAATCATTAACTTTCAGTACTATTTAGGTAGTTTACTTGAAATTCCTCTGTTGCAGTGCCAAAAGGCAACCTTGAGCCACATTTTCATGATAGTATTTTACACATTGTAGTTCTGTGGATTAAGATATCTTCTTTTTTTAGCAAAACCAAGGAAAAATGCAATAAATTATAAATTACTAAAATGGTGACTTTCGAAAAAAAAAATCTGTTGCTTTCATATTTTTACATTTACATAGACTACCATCTGATGCGAAATCTGTTAAGGTTATTATTTGCAAATATGATTTTTTTTCAGTACCTCAAATGTAGTGAAATAACTGTATTGAGGAACCTTAAAATGCTTGGCAAGAAAAGCCGCGACACAAGAAACTTCATCGTAGGTCCGAGGTAGGGGAAAAGTAAATAAATAAAGCACCCGACTGTTTATAAGAATGTTATCCTACCCTCCAAACATTGAACATCAAGGGGGAGGGGTGCGAGCAGACTGTACTGACGCGTAGAATGATCCACACCTCCAGTGTAAAGTAAGCCCTCCCGCCGCGATGTTCATTTATATCTTTTTGACTGTGAAGAACATGTTTTGCACGTGTAGTTCGTATGTATATTAACTATATAAAGTGGGGCATTTAGTGGTGTTTATGGCCGACTTCACCTGAAGCCAATCGATACCTTTGGCTACTTTGGTTGCTGGTCCATTTTCCTTCATCACACCTACCACAAGGGTCAAAGTTAGGCAAATCCATAAACAGCCAATCAAAAACCAAGAATTCTACCTCAATTTTAAAGAGTGGCCATCAGTGCGCATGCATGGAAAGCCGGACTAACCATACCTCGGCGTACGGTTGCATTGGTTTTATTGACATGCGCAGATACTGATCACATGTCCTGCTAATAGAACTGGCCGTCTATGTTCAACTGATACCGTGGTTGGTATATGACGTACTGTGGTTCGAGGTGAAGTCGGCCTATTACTTTATTACACGGCTTACTAGCATGATGTTTCTGTCCAGAAATATGGATTGTTGGTACTCAGTGAGGCGTTTCTAACAAGCACAAGCAGCTCCTTTTCATAGCAATAATAAGGAAAATATATCACACACTTTCATCAGAATAAAACGTAATTTAAATCCACGCAATACAACGCATTGACCACATGGGAGTGTTTTCCAAACGGGCAGAACATTGACATGCTACTGTCTGTTTATTATCATATGGTCATCACTTCCAGATCTGGGCCCAGGATTACAATGCGTACTTAAATTTTAAGTACCTACTTAAACTAAGTATTTACTTAACTGCCGTATAAACTAAATTTCAAAGAATTTCTTTCGTTTAAGTCGATACTTAACCAAAGAAAATACTTAAATATTTAAGGTAACCCAGGTAGGTACCTTAACTTTTAAGATTTGACCTTGTCATATGATTGTATATATCAATAACGGCAAACATGAGAGCTTTTATTTGCTCAAATCAACAGTCTTGCTTGGTAGCTCAGTCGGTAGATTTTTGCATCATATGCGAGAGGCCCTGGGTTCGGTTCCCGGTCGAGCCACTTTTTTTCCTCCCTGTGGCGCAAGTCGACTTGGCGATGAGGTATTATACTACTTGGGTGTATTTCTCCCTTGGTGTGTCAAAGTTTTCGACAAATAGAGCTGTATAAAAACTTCCCTTTACATAATACTGTATAATACTGGTGACAGGGCAACAATTTGTTGTTTGGTGTAGGAATGTTCTTGCAAGCAAAAGGGGCTCTTAAACGACTTGGTTGTTTTTGTCAGGGTATATATCGATGACTGTTTACTGAACACTACGTCATACGGAGTAGTCCATCGGAAACCGTTATGTAGGGGTTACCAACTTTTCCCTCGGTTAATTCACAAAATCTTTGCCGTTTAGTATTCTGGTATGATATCGTTGCAGGAATATGACGTGGCGGTATTGGTTAGATGCATAAACTTTAACAGCCTAGTTGCCCGGAGGTCGTAGGTTCAAATCTCACATTTTGAATAACACTTTTATTTTTCGTTCTTTTTTCCCCTTTAATACACAGTTTTGTGCAGCCTGTGACAAGAAATGTTCAAGCCTGAGCTTTTGGAACTTTGCAAACGAAATAAACCAGCTCCTCCTTATCGAGTTGACCAGCTTTTGAAGAGACACGGGCACACAATTCTGAGGCTTTCACCATACCATCCTGATCTGATTGCCAAAAAGATGATATGGGGAAATTTGAAAGGTTATGTTGGCCAATGAAATTTTCAGCTTCGCGTGGCAGATATAAAGGCTCTGATCGAAGAAGGCATTGGAAGCATTGCTGAAAAAGAATGGTCTGCTTGCTTAACACATGTTGAAAAGGCTGAACAGGACTATTGTTTTGTTTGATTTGAGGTTTAACGTCCCCGTCAACACTGTATTGGTCATTTTGGAGACGTTTCTTCCAATTTTGCGGGACTTTTACCTGACATTGAGATGAAATGACAACCAAAGCCCTGTCGCCCAATGAAACCAATAGGGTTTATAATCATGGACGGGCCGACTCGCACCGCTTTGCCTGGGCAGGCTTAGGAGGCCTTCATGCGGACTGAACAAATTATTGGTCTTAATCGCGACGGAAGTAAGGGCGAGGAAAGTGGCCACGTAAAATCGATTTAAGCCCCCCCAGTGGAATTCGTTTCCGCTGACCGTTCCAGGGCGGTCCTTCTGTCGCGGATTATTTTTGTTTCGCTTTGTCTTTGAGTGTTTGTGTCACTTATTTTATTTTGGATAGCCTATTGGTCATTTTGTGGGAAAGTAATTGTCCTTTTGGCTTTTCGCTTTTGGTGTTTCCATTGGAGTCTGTTGTTTCATGTTTGTGTTTCTTTCCCTTGGGTGTCTCTGATTGGAGCTGTGGGTTAATTGTATCGATTCCTGATCATTGCCTCCACTTCTATTTTTAGATGCTCTAAGCAGTTTACCAGTACTCGTGCGGTTGGTTTCAGCTCTGCATGGAAGCATCGTGCAGCCAATCTTCAAACCCAAATGGACGGGGGCCTGAACAGGACAATTGTAAAAGTGACATCGCTGTTTAAATGGAACGAATCATTAACCACATGGACTCTGACAGTGACGTTAGAGATTACAGAGACTGCTTCTGAAGGTGATGAATCTACCGACACTGCCGAACAATCAAAACTGTTTTTGTAATGCAATTTCGAAATAAAAAATTCTAAAATTATGAAATTCAAGTTAATATGAATCGCTGAAATTTGAAAATAATGAATTACACACTTATATTAAAAAAACAAAAAAACAAAAAAAACAGGAAAAATAATACAGAAAAAAAAAGAAAAAAAAAAAGTTTTAAAATAATTACACCGTCCGAGTGTCTCTTCCACCTCTCGCCCTCACCACCTCGAGGACTTCAATGATTGGGTAAAATCCCACAAAATAGGAGCAACTCGGCTATTTATTATTCACGAGCATTTTTGCGCACAGTAAACCTACATTCAAAACGAAGCCTACCATCAAATTATTACGTAACGTATTTGTTTTAAGTTTTCAGTTCTTCTCGACAATTTTGTCATATTTTTATTTTCTATCTTTAATAATTCAAACAGTGTATTCTATTGTTGCGCATGAGAATGAGTTTCAGCTTTTATTTAGAAGTTTACATTCACTGGTGACATTGTCATCCCTAGATAACGGTATTAGATGGACCGGCCCGTGTGACGTAATGTTCAGTAAACATTCATCGACCTATAGGCGTGTGTATGTTTGATTGATTGATTTGATGTTTATCGTCCTCGTCAACTCTATACAGGTCATTTTGGAGACGTTGCTCCTATTTTGTGGGATTTTACCCAACATTGAGATGAAATAACATCTCAAGCCCTGTCGCCCAATGAAACCAATAGGGTTTATAATCATGGACGGCCCGACTCGCTCCGCTTTGCCTGGGCAGGCTTAGATCCTGAAAGTGGGTAACCAGTACTCGTGTGCGGTCGGATTCAGCTCTGCGTGGAAGCGTCATGCAGCCCATTTATTTCTTCAAGCCCCGATGGATGGGCGGGGGCCGACAGGTGTGTGTGCGGGTGGGGGAGAGAGGCTGGCGTACATGTATATCATGTCTGTTATTTTAAAAAAAAAACTGATCCTGTGGCACATCGGATCCATGTTCCTACTCTTATGCATGTCCTGCTACTTCTACGCATACAGTGTTCACAACGTTCATATGCCGTCTTTATATTCAGTGTCATGAAATAGTATGACGCCACGTGCATTTAAGAAATGACTTTTATTTTTCTGCTGTTCATGAAAGTATGACCGAACAGGGTCGCCTGCAAATGAACTCCGAAGGGGTTCATATAAACTTTGCTAGCGACCCGCTGTCGTTCATACCTTCATGAACATCGAAAAAATCTTATATTTACATTCTTTTTTCCTCATCACTGGGCGAAAAAATGCTTATAAGGCAAACTGTTAAAGCTGAAAAAAAAAACATTTACACGCTGTTTTTCTATAAAGAGCGGAACAGCACTGTCGTCATCAACGCCCAATGAGATCATAGAAAACCATGGTTTAGACTGGCGTCACTTGACGTCATTGAAAAATATTGTGACTCGCTGCGTTCATGGAAATATGAACTGCATTGTTTTCTATAGGTTTACATTAGGCTTTAAACTTGAAATGTAAATAATAACTATTTTGGCGTGAACAACTGTAACGTTTGTTTGTTTGTTTGATTTGAGGTTTAACGTCCCCGTCAACACTGTAAAGGTCATTTTGGAGACGTTGCTTCCAGTTTTGTGGGACTTTTACCCAACACTGAGATGAAATGACATCTCAAGCCCTGTCGCCCAATGAAACCAATAGGGTTCATTAGCATGGACGGTCTGCCTCGCACCGCCCTTCCTGGACAGGCTTAGATCCTCTAAGCGGTTTACCACTTCTAGTGTGCGGGCCGGATTCAGCTCTGCGTGGAAGCATCATGCAGCCCATATATTTCTTCAAGCCCCTATGGGCGGGGGCCGACAACTGTAACGTATGTCAACGATGTACATTTGCTGGGCAAATGGTCACGGTAAAGGTAAAAATCCAATGCGGAGGCCCGTTTCGTAACTTTCATATGAAAGGACCATTTGTGTAAGATTCCCAATATCAAAATTTATGAAACACAAAGAAGGTTTTTTTTTATTATTTGAGATTTAACGTCCTCGCAACACTATTTAGGTTTGATTTTGGAAGTGTTGCTTCCAATTTTGTCGGACTTTTACCCGACATTGAGATTAAATTACATCTCAAGCCCTGTCGCCCAATGAATAATATGCATGGACTTGCACCTCTTTGCCTGGGCAGGCTTAGACCTTCTAAGTGGTTTACTGGAGGTCGCGTGTGGTCGGCTTGTGCTGGTTGGGTGAGGCAAAGGTGACGTGTAAGGCGTCCAACTGATATTGGCCACAACAAATCCCTGCCTTGAAATGTTCAATGAAAAATAAATTTGAGGCGTACCACCTACCTTGTAAGCTCGTTTGTTTGATTTGAGGTTTGCCGTCCCCGTCAACACTGTAAAGGTCATTTTGGAGACGTTGCTTCCAATTTTGTGGGAGTTTTACCCGACATTGAGATGAAATGACATCTCAAGCCCTGTCGCCCAATGAAACCAATAGGGTTTATTAGCATGGACGGTCCGCCTCGCACCGCGGTTCCAGGACAGGCTTAGATCCTCTGAGCGGTTTACCAGTACTAGTGTGCGGGCCGGATTCAGCTCTGCATGGAAGCATCATGCAGCCCATATATTTCTTCATGCCCCTATTGGCGGGGGCCGCTTGAAAGCTCGTGCATGTGAGTGACTGAGTGTGTGTGTGTGTGTGTGGTGAGTGAGTGAGCGCTTTATGTCTCACCAACCGTAACCAACTGTAAGGTCATTCGCAGATAAGGACCTCACTCGAATGTACAGTGATTTTATATCCCAATTATTTTTTTTTTGTTGTTGTTTTGTTGTTGTTTGACTCCGACTGGAGCTACACTTTCCTCCATGTTTGTTTGCACGATGTTGGTTTTTTCCTTAATGACTATATCAACTACATACATGTATAATAATGATTGTAGCTGGGGTTAAGTGTGGGTTGGTTTCTGCGGGAGTCTCTGTTCTTCACCATAGCGCAGACTATATCTATTTTCTTAATTATCGACTCTATCAGATTGTTTTGAATATTATGCAATACGCCTAACGGCATGAGAAGGGTTCAATCATGGACAGACTCCATAAAACCGATTCCGCCCCCGCCCTCGGGGCTTGAAGAAACAGATTTGGCTGCATGGTGCTTCCATGCAGAGCTGAAACTGACCACACTGGCACGAGTACTGGTAAACAGCTTAAAAGGACTTAGCCTGCCCAGGCAAAGGGGTGTGAGTCAGACCGTCCACTGCATGTATGCATTTTGGTTTCAATGGGCGACAGGGCTTGAGACGTCATTTCATCTCAGTGTCGTGTAAAAGTCCCACAAAATTGGAAGCAACGTCTCCAAAATGACCTACATAGTGTTGACGGTGACGTTAAACCTCAAGTCAAAAAAGACTACATAAAACCGAGTTTTGCATATTCAAATATTGTATGATTTCTTGTTTCTAAAGGGACTTCGTAGAAAGAGCGTTTTGAATATGTCGTGGTGCTACATTGTGACCAATGTTTGTCCGCACAAATCGAGACCGAGTGTGATCCTTCAATGAAACACGTTTATAGTGTATACAACATTTTCATGGTTTATGTAGTGAAATGGATACTAAACCATCATATTTTCTATTGTCTCCATTCAATCAAGCAGAAGAAGTGATTTTTGACAGATCGCGGGAAAATTGTGGACCGCCTACATCAATGTGTAATTGAAACTTACGTGCTAATCTTCGTTAAAATTTCCGTCAAAATTACGACTCCATCCGGAGTTTAATACGAGGACTGTTCAAACATGAATGCAAGTAGAACGTTTTCTCATGCACTAATGCGAACATCACCTGGAAAAAAATATCACAGCGTAGAAAAACATTTTACCTATCCATTGATACCAAACCTGTTAAAATCCGTCCAATTTAGCCATGTATATCGTTCGATAAACACTGTCTACTCTTGTATACTAATACAAAACATGGTTGGAAGAAGGTCAGAGTACGCCGTTGAAATACGGTCCTACATTAAGAATCGTTGTATTCTTGGTATACGGTGCAAAGACATTTTTGATGAAATATGTTCGGTTTATGGGCATAATGAAATGTCTTTTCCGACAGTTTTTAGCTGGTGTAAGAAATTCAGCTGTGGGCTAGGCTCAACAGAAGATGCACCACATGATCGTCGGCCGAAAAGAGCAACATCTGCCAAGATGGTTGCTAGAGTGAAAGAAATAGTTGCTACTGATGCACGATACACCACTAGGCAAATAGCTAGTATGGTTGGCATCTCATTATGAGCAGCTCATACAATTCTGAAACGGGATTTGAAAATGAGAAAGTTCTGTGCTACATGGATTCCCCATCTGTTGACAGATGAGCAGAAAAAGACACACGTTCAGTTCGCCAAGAAGTTGCTTAAAAAGTTTCCAAATTACAATGCACGGTCTTTCGCTAATGTCGTCACAGGTGACGAGACATGGGTTCACTTTTTTGAGCCAAAACGAAAGATTCAGAACAAAAAATGGGCAATAAAGTATTGCAAAAGACCATGCATTGCAAAGCGGACCATGAGCGTCAAGAAGGTAATGTACGCCATATTCTTTTCAAATCAGGGCCCTGCTATTCAGGTTGCTGTGCCTAAAGGCAAATCTGTAAATCCGAAGTTTTACAAGAATAAAGTTCTTCGAAAATCGAAGAAATATTTCAAAGAAGGAAAGCCCGCAACTGGTTATGCCAATGTCCGATTGCTACATAACAATGCGTCATCGCACAAGGCGTTCATTGTGCAAGACTATCTGAAGCAGGAAAAGGTTGTTGAACTCCCTCACCCCCCGTATTCCCCTGACCTTGCCCCGTGTGACTTTTTTTGTTCCCGCGGCTGAAAAAATACCTTTCTGGTCGAAAATTTGTACAGCGCAAACACCTCGGTTCTGCAATATTCCAGTGCCTTCATAGTATACCTCGAAAAGACTACCAAAATGCATTCAATGATTGGATCAGAAGACTGAAAGTTTGTATATCTGTTAAAGGGGAATACTTTGAGGGGACAAAATAAATTTTTCATCGAAATCTATCACGGAATCATTTTTATGCGCTTAGTTGCATTCATATTTGAACAGTCCTCGTACTTAGCTAAGTAAATGAAATAGGCGGCTTTCGAATGTACTTTTTAAGAAAATACTTTACTAAGATAAGAATTCCTCCTTAAATCGTTAAGTCGACCTTAACTTAAGTAACCATTATAATCCTGGGCCCAGATCTATCATATGTTTTCTGTTGTTCTCTCGAGCATCTATAGTAAAGCTTTTCCTTGCAAACCAGACAAGGAAATCCGCGATTTTACCCTGGGATAGAAATTTATGTTCTGACCCTGGTGTTCCGACCCCAAATCGAATATAATCGCGTGTTTGATAAATGCACTGGTTGATTACGACCTTGTGTGCGCCGTGGTTAAGGTTGACGTCATGCACGATCCGTGATGTCACTTTACATTCCTGCAGTGTCAACACAATATGGCGGACGTTGGTAACCGAAGTGACTGCAGCATTGAAATTCCGCGCTAAGAAATGGAAGGTATGCAAGAAAAAGAATCCAATATGGATGTGAGGGGTGGATAGAAAAATCCGCCCCTCGGGATCACTGTCCGGCATCACTCGGCAAGCCTCGTGATGCCGGACAGTGACCCTTGGGACGGATTTTTCTATCCACCCCTTACACCCATATAAGATTCTTATAGTCTCAGCATCACGAAAACACGCCTATACACTTTTGCCCCCCACCCCCTTGAACCCCACTTTTATATAGTAAAACTAGGGTCCACAGGGGTAAACCTTATTTTTTTTTTATTTCTGCTCCAAAATATAGATTGAGGCGGTTCTAACGAATACCCACAATCTATATTTCGAGCAAAAATAAGAAAAAAATCACAATTTTTCATCTTAAAATTTTCATTTTCTCGGCGATAAAGGTTACACTGTATTGTAAAGGCATGTTTTCCTGATAGTCTGGTTTGAAAAGGTCACCACCTTTGAAAATATATGCTTTTATTCCCCCCGTTAATAATTGATGATGGCTGTCTCATTGATCACACTCACAGCCGCCCATCGGGGCTTGGAAAAAATAGATTGGGCTGCATGGTGCTTCCGCGCAGAGCCGAGTACTGGTACACCGCTTAATAAAAGGTCTAAGCCTGCCCAGGCAAAGTGGTGCGAGTCGGACCGTCCCTGGTCATAAATCCTAGCGGTTTCTTTGGTGATAGGGTTTGAGATGTCATTTCATCTCATTGTCTGGTAAAAGTCCCCCAAGTCCCCCAAACTCGGAAGCAACGTCTCCACAACTCAAACCAAAAACAAAAATCTCACAACCTTTTTGTTCGTAATGACAATTGGGAAACTTTACTTATGAGGTGGTTGATATAAAGTAAAGAGGATCTAATATGTTGACAGTAAATCCGAATCTGAATTGTTAGTGCTAGGAGACAGGCATTCACAACTTGAAAATAACATATTTAAACGAAAACGAGCCTATATAATTTTTACCCCCTTGAACCCCACTTTTGGATGGTAAAATTGGGATTTACAGGGGTAACACTTATTTTCTTATTTCTGCTTTAAAATATAGATTGTGAGTACTCGTTAGAACCACCTCGATGATTGTAGTGAAAACCCTGTTACACCACCGCGGGGTACTAGAGGTGGTAACGACACAGAAACGACAAACGTAACGAAAGATCATTGCCACAGAAAATGAGAACCCACGGGAGATATCGGTTGCTATTGTTCTTTTAGGGGGATCGATTGTTTGTCAATCCACCCAAAGTTTATAATCACAGACACTCTTCGGTGCTAAGTCCACGTGACTATCACTGATTTGTAGGAAATCCAGAGAATAGTTATTTATAGAAAATAGCCACATCTATTTCAGTGTGAAGCATAATATGGTTAAATTTGTCTATCTACAGAATCTGGACTGGTATCATGGTTTGGGCTTGGCAAACCGTGTAGACACAGATCAGACGCCGGAACGCTACACTGTTTGCTAACATTAGAGGAATATGAGGGTTAGACGCCACAGAAAGCCGCATCTGTTCAGGGTCTACATTGTTTGCTTACAGTACAGGTAAGTAAGGTTGATGGAAATGTTAACAGTCTATATAAGTCACCGTTCGGATTTTTTTTACATGTGGCCCTAGTACAATTCTCACATTACGATAACACACCCGTGCGACATAGTGTATTTTTTCACATCTCCAAAATGGCTACTTTTCGGATGAAAATCCATGATATCTTTCTTATTTATACTGCAAACATAGGCTGTGGGTGCTCGTTAGAACCGCCTCACTGAGGCGGTTCTAACGAGTACCCACAACCTATGTCTTGGAGTAAAAATAAGAAAAATTATGTTGACCCCCGTAAACCCCAGTTTTCTCTATACAAAGTGGGGTGTAAGGGGGTGTTCATTTCACGGACTTGTTCACGTGATGAAAAGCAAAATACAACATATACAGGATCGATTTTCTATCAAGTTAGATTCACAGTCAGCTCGTTACATGTCCGCGTCACGATATATTAAGTCCTTTTCAGACTGTGGTTCGAAGGCCCGGTCACGAGAAGACATACATTCCGACTCAGACTGGGGGCCGCGCCAGGCGAAAAAGGGTTTTCGAGCATTTGCGCTCAGCTAAGACTCGGATCAGACTGCGCGAATGAGCTATGTGACGAATTGTCATCTTTGAAAGAAATCCAAAGCGAATAAAAAAAAAACTAAAACAAAAAAACGCCAAGTCTTTAAATTCAGTTTACTTACGTTTTGCCATTACATGTACCAGGGCCGTTATCAGTAATCTAGCGCTATTGACGTCACTTCATATGCAATGACGTGACGCGCGGGTTCGTTTAATCTAGCGCTATTGACGTCACTTCATATGCAATGACGAGACGCGCGGGTTCGTTTAATCTAGCGCTATTGACGTCACTTCATATGCAATGACGTGACGCGCGGGTTCTAAACGTGCTCTTTGACGCCACGTTATATAACTACCTGTCGCTGTGTGCAATAGTTCTGCGATTCTTGCTCATTGACTTTATCGAAGTACAGTCGAACTTCAATGGCTCGAACACCTTAGGGACCTCGAAAATCTGTTCGAGACAGGGGTAGTTTGAGCCACTGAGGTTACTGTCAGGAGGCATAACGAGATACTTTTAGACAGCTGTTCGGTGTTCTATAATGAAAATGCATGCTGTGTGTACTCATTAGAATCGCCTCATCGAGGCGATTCTAATGAGTACACACAGCATACATTTGCAAGATAAAAGACTAAAATCTCCTTAATTATCCCCCACTATTTCTTATGTAGAGGATTTCGCTAGGGGCTCAAGAATGGGTTCGACACATCCATGGTAAACGAGCCATCGGTGTTCGAGCCATCGAAGTTCTACTGTATACGACTTTTACTCAACCATCAAATCGCTCGAACTGTATAAAATGATCGAGAATTGAAATTTTAAAGGTATGAAGTGTGTTCTCATTAGAATCGCCTCATCGAGGCGATTCTAATGAGTGCACACAACATACCTTTTCATGCCAAAATATCTTCTTTAATTATCTCTACATATTACTCATCAGGAGCTAGATCTATGAGAAGAATTCCCTACGGTCCTTAAGAGCGAGTTCGACTCAGCCATGGTAAATGAGCCATCAGTGCTCGAGCTATTGAAGTTTCTCTATAACAGAAGATAGTGACATTTCACTGGACCTGGCTAAGTTTATCGACTGACAGAAAAGACTGAATGTCCCAGTGGACACGTCCCATTTGGTACTGAATAGAATCAGTCTATTTCGAAACCCGGTGGTGTCAGGGGGATCTATTTCTATAAATTTACTGAGAAAATGGCTGAAGTTTTGCATAGAAAGGTCGAGATCCTGACCAGACGCCACAGAATTTGGTGTCTGATCACGATTTCAATGTGTGCAAGTGTCCCTTTTTTGAGTTTCTCGTTCGTATAAAATTGGTTAATTTCCAGAATGTCATTACATGTACCAGGGCCGTTATCAATAAATAATGACACAAATATATAATCAACATAGTCTTACTTTTTTGCCATGGTGTAACAAATGGATGGTGCATACGTTACTCGCCGTAACAAGTACCAAAAACGATACAGCATTTCATTCGAATGATAAAAATCAAAGCACTGAGAGTACTGCTGGGTCGATTGTCTCTGAGTGTACATTGGTAAAATAGTTCTGAACTGAGACCTAGACTGTTTCGTTTAGCCCTATAATTCCTGTACTGTAAGCAAACCGTGTAGACCCTGATCAGATGCTGCGGTTTTCGGCGTCTGACCCTTAAATTCCTGTACTGTAAGCAAACAGTGAAGACCCTGATCAGACGCCGCGTTCTGCGGCGTCTGATCTGGGTCTACACTGTTTGCAACGCCCATCCCATGATTCCAGCCCAGATTCTACAGATAACGTTTTTAGCAACGCGCACGCCGGCCCCGCCCATCGGGGCTTGAAGAAATTGATGGGCTGCATGACGCTTCCACACAGAGCTGAAACTGATCACACAATAGTACTGGTTAACCGCTCTGAGGATTTAAGCCTGCCCAGGAAAAGCGGTGCGAGTCGGACCTCCATTGTTAAAAACCCGATTGGTTTCATTGGGCGACGGGGCTTGAGATGTCATTTCATCTCAATGTCGGGTAAAAGTCCCACAAAATTGGAAGCAATGTCCCAAAAATGACCTTTACAGTGTTGATGGGGTCGTTAAACCTCAAATCAAACAAACAAACAAAGTAACACACACGCTGACATTAATGCTGACAATTTTCAATAAATAAGTATATACATGTACATGTATTTCCTACAAATCAGTGATAGTCACGTGGACTCCAGCACTAAAACAGGTTTTGTCCTTATAACTTTGTGTCGATTGATAAACAATCGACCCAATAAACCCTAGAAAGATGGGAATTCCAATCTCTAATGGTCTGAGGAAAGAAAGAACCCCTGTACAGTTCAATTCTTGCAGGGGTTACAGTTGTGTTTTCAACAGTACTGTTTCATGGACAACTTTTGTTTGTTTGTTTGTATTGGAGTTTAACGGCCCATTGAAACATTTTTGAGCCGGTCAGTTTACCTATCAGCAGCGGTTAACCAATACCGTGCACATTCTTTCGCCAGAAACTGACAGCTGCCCTTCTTGAATCAGCGGAAGGGAGAGAATGACCGTAGAAAAGATTCCATGATCAATCTTCACGAAAGAATGTTGCCGACTCCGGTAATGGACAATTTAAATGTGTGGACAGAGACAAATGCAGAAGAATTGAAAAGGTCTGCATTGTAAAAGCCAACCAATGATTGCTGCTTTTCTAGAAGATCCATAAGTAATATCACTTACGTAAAACGTTTTCTTTGATTGATGAGTACGAGCGTATGTGTTTATTTTACTGAAAATTTTACTATCTAATTGAATCTATTTTTCTCCGAGCCAAATGCAGTTAAATCTATAATTTACGTAGTGTACTTGTAGCATAGACGACCAGAAGAACCTGCGCAGCTCGCCAGAGAATTTTCTGTTCTCAGACATTTTGGGGAGAAATCGTGCGTCTAGTCCTACTAGTTGGCTGTGCATGGGCATAAGACAAAAATGAATCCGAGTTATCGCGTTCGGCTCATCTGCTTACAAGAGTTTCAAAAACATGGATATTCGGTACTCGTTAGAACCCCTGTAAATCCAAAATTATATTGCCGTGTTTTCGTGATGTGGTCAGTTTTTTGTTTGTTTGATTTGGGGTTTAACGTCCCCGTCAACACTCTATAGGTCATTTTGGAGACGTTGCTTCCAATTTTGTGGGACTTTTACCCGAAACTGAGATGAAATGACATCTCAAGCCCTGTCGCCCAATGAAACCAACAGGGTTTATAAGCATAGACGGGCCGACTCGCACCGCTTTGCCTGGGCAGGCTTTGGTCCTCTAAGCGGTTTACCAGTACTCGTGTGCAGGTCAGTTTCAGCTCTGCGTGGAAGCATATGCAGCCCATCCATTTCTTCAAGCCCCGATGGGCGGGGGCCGAAACATGGATTGTCGGTACTCGTCAGAACTGCCCCGGTGAGGCGGTTCTAACAAGTACCCAAAATCTCTGTTTGTTTTTTTAGTAGAAATAATAAAAAAAAATAATGTGTACCCCTGTAAATCCAAAATTATATAGGCGTGTTTTCGTGATGTGTTCAGTGGAGCCTGTGGGTAAATAGTATACAGTTTGTTTGTTTGACTTGATGTTTAACGTCCCCGTCAACACTCTATAGGTCATTTTGGAGGCATTGCTTCCAATTGTTTGGGAATTTTACCCGACAGTGAGATGAAATGACATCTCAAGCCCTGTCGCCCAATGAAACCAATAGGGTTTATAAGCACAGCTTTTGCCTGGGCAGGCTTAGATCCTCTAAGCGTTTAACCACTACTCGTGTGCGGTCGGTTTCAGCTCTGCGCGGAAGCATCAAGAAGCCCATCTATTTCTGTATATACAGTAGAATTCAATTATTAAGACCAGTTAAAATTACAACTAAGTCTGCTTTTAAAACATATGTGAAAGTTTCACTTTTTCTTCCTTTTATCTTTTCTAGATCCAGTATCTTGGACTGGTAAGAGACCACCTTTGGAACTGTTCAAAAGTGGTCTTTAAGACCACTTTTGAACAGTTCCGAATGTGGTCTTAAAATAGTCATTTTATTGAAGTATACAGTAGGACGTTGTTCAAAAGCTTCGATAAATGGCAGTTTCTATTAATTCCACTTTTATGGCGAATGAAACATGATTTATTATGAATGTTTTCATTATTAGAGACATAGTTCGAGTCCCAAGAGATGCGACATTTATCAGAGTGTCAGACGTTGATAATAAATTATTATTATTGATAAGTCGATATATAGATATTTATCACATTGTGCTTGTTAAAATGATGAGTTTGTTTGTTTATGTTGAGTTCAGTGTTTGAGTTTTACGTCTCACCAACAGCTAAGGACATATGGAGACGGGGCATCTGTTTAAAGACTCATCTTAAAGTCTTGAGAAGCCCGGGATCGATCCTGCGATCCCTGGTTTACAAGGCGAGTAGCATAACCACTACACCACGGAGGCTTCTATATTTTATGTTGAGGTTTTACGACTCCATCAACACTATTTAAGTCATTTTGGACACATTTCTTCCAATTCTGTCAATGAGATCAAATATACATCTCGAAGAAACTTCCACGGTTTAAGCAGCCGTCCGACTCGCACCATTTTTCCTGTGCAGTCTTAGACCTTCTAAGCGGTTTATCAGTACACACGTTTCAACAGCCGCTGACTCTTAATTATTAGGTCTCTCACCGCCGCGGTTCAAGCCTGGCTCGGGCCACATGTGAGACGACAAATTCTACAACGGAAGTTCAGGTGGTTTATCTCGCTGTTCTCCGATTTTCGCCCACCTGATTAACGATCGGTTCGATATAAGTGAAATAATCTTGAAAGGGCCGTAAAAACAAAACTAAACAAGAGCTGTCACTATAGGTAACCAATGGCCTCCGTGGGAGCCAATTTCTGAGTTTTTGGAAAATTTCAAGGGGAGATAATTTAGCCAAAAAGGACAACAGAATTATGGCCCATGGCCAATATGTAGCCCTTGTGATGGTGAATAAGTGTGTGAAGTTTCATGGGGCTAGGTCAAATACTTTTGAAGTTATGATCAAGGTTAAAGTTTTTGTGACGGACAGACAGACAGACAAACAAACAGACAGTTAGGGCAAATAAAATATCTCCCCCCCCCCCCCCGAATCAAAGATTCTCGTGGGGGGGGGGGGGGGGGGGCATAACAAGAGCTGTCACTATAGGTGACCAATGCCCCACGTGGGAGCCAATTTCTGAGTTTTTGCAAAATTTCAAGGGGAGATAATTCAGCCAAAAATGAAACAGAGGTATGGCCCTTGGTTAGAATGTAGCCCTTGTGATGGTGAATAAGTGTGTGAAGTTTCAAATACTTTTGAAGTTGTTATCAAGGTTAAAGTTTTTGTGACAGACAGACAGACAGACAACAAACAGACAGACAGACAGACAGACAGACGGCAAAATACTATATGACCCCCGAATAAAAGATTCGGGGGGGGGGGGGGGGGGGGCATAAAAAAGGAAGCAAGTTTGGCCGACATCAGCACATGGAGATTGTTGTTGATAAGTCGCTATATTATTCATTAGGATAACTAATCCAAGTGCTATAATGTTAACTTTCATTGGTCCAGAGCTTATATTATCAGGTAAAATTCTGTATAGATTTTTTTTTCTCATTCCTGCATCAAATAATGGATTGCGGATGCTCCTCTGAGCCGGTTTTAATGAGTACCCAAAATCTCTGTTTCTGAGCAACAATAAGGAAAATAACGTACACCCCAGTAAATACAACTTTTCTCTGTATAAAGTGGGGTTTACATGGTCCGAATTTCACGGACTTGTTAACATGATGCATCCTGCTTATTAACCCATTGTATCAGGAAACCCCTAAAGGGGTACCTTGGCAAACAGTGCAAGCCCTGATCAGACGCCGCAGAACGCGGCGTCTGATCAGGGCCTGCACTATTTGCTGACAGAATTTTCCGTCAAAAATAGAATAAAAACAAAAAATAGGCCTGACACCCCTTATATGACAAATGGACTTGTCGAATATATAGCAATGGAAGAGTCCACTAGCATACAATGGGTTAAAATGAAGACGAAGACTTAAAATATACCAAACGTTTACTAGGTATAAGGGCATCAAAATCGGTCATTCTGTTCCTTGGGAAAATCTAATTACACGAATAAATGGGCAAGTTACCATTGTGGTCCTAAAAGCAACCATCAATAATTAAGCAGATATAAGTTGCCTGCAATAAAAGGAAATCCAATTACTCTAGATGGGCACCATGTCATTGAGTAAGCTTACAGCAGCTAGCTTAAACTTCCATCGGGGCTTGAAGAAATAGATTGCGCTGCATGATGCTTAAACCGATGGTAAACTGCTTAGATGTTCTAGCCTGCCAAGGAAAAGTGGGGCGAGTCGGACCATTCATGCATATAAACCCTATTGGTTTCATTCGGCAGCAGGGCTTGAGGTGTCATTTCATCTCAATGTCGGGTGAAAGTCCCACAAAATTGGAAGCAACGTCTCCAAAATGACATATACAGCGTTGACGGGAACCAAACAAACAAAGCTTCCAGAAATTCAAAGTACTGACTGGTTACGATAATTCACCCGTGCGACATAGCGCATTTTTTCACATCTCCAAAATGACTACTTTTCTGATAAAAAAAAAACGTGATATTTTTCTTTTTTCTGCTCCAAAACATAGGTTTTGCATGCTCGTTAGAACGAGTACCCACAACCTATGTCTTGGAGCAGAAATAAGTCAATTAATGTATACCCCCGTAAATCATAGTTTTCTCTATATAAAGTGGGGTTTAGTGAGCTGTTCATTGCACTGACTTGTTTACGTGATGTGGTGGGTCGATTGTCTATATGAGTGCAGTGAAATAAACATTGATCGTGAACACTTGAGTTTCGTTAAATATTTAAAAACGTATGTTTTAGGCGTTCAGTGGCACCTGAACTGGGTCGGGTCTACACTGTTTGCAAATGTCCAAACAGACGACCAAGTTTTACAAGTAATCCTTTTTCACAGCACTCTGACACCAAAGCGAACAGGAAAGCACGGCCATGATTGCGTACAAACGCAATGTCCGCCCCCGCCCATCGGGGCTTGAAGAAATAGATGGGCTGCATGATGCTTCCGCGCAGAGCTGAAACTGACTCGCACACGTGTACTGGTAAACCGCTTAGAGGATCTAAGCCTACCCAGGCAGCGCGGTGCGAGTCGGCCCGTCCATGCTTATAAACCGTATTGGTTTCTTTGGGCGGCAAGGATTGAGATGTCATTTCATGTCAATGTGGGGTAAAAAGCCCACACAATTGGAAGCAACGTCTCCAAAATGACCTTTACAGTGTTGACGGAGACGTTAAACCTCAAATCAAACAAACAAAACAAACGCAATGTGCGTATGGTTCAACTTTATTGGTCACGTGGACAATCGCAGAGACGCTTCTAGATTACTAAATTTAAGTCAAGGCACTGTCCTCTCTTACTACCAAGAAGAAGAAGTCCTCACATTAACAACTCTGTGTAATGAAAATCCTCTGTAAACCCATATTATATAGAGAGGGGACACTGAAGAGTTTACAAGGCTATACATTACATGTATTTATATTTTTACTTGCCCAAAGGCATAAATTGTGGGTACTCGTTAGAAATGCCATCATGAGTCGGTCCTAACGGGCATCTACAACCTATGTTTGGAATATAAGCAAATCCATCAAAAATTAATCGTTTTGGAGATATGTCGCACGGCTGTGTAATCGTAACGAATGCTAACCAAAACTTCAACAGGTTGCAGAGCCATAAACCCAGCCAGCAAAGAATGCCGGGCCAACGTCGGGCCGATAGCGGTACGACGTGGCAACGTCGTACCGCTATTGGCCCGACGTTGGCCCGTGGTTTGTGCTGGCAGGGAAACGACTATATGAAGAAAAGACAAGACCAATACATGCGTACGCACACATTATCACCCCTTAACACGCTAGGACAAAAACTATACTACACTGCTTTTTAATTAAAGATCTGGAAGCAAGATCTGAATCGAAATAAACTCTTCCTTAACTCTAAAAGCGCCAGTGAAAATCTAGAGCATACGTCGACCTATTTTGCTTTTGTTTTTCAGAGAAAATAAGAATTGACTTTCCACCTGAATCGTCTTCAAAGTAGACGATTCACGCGTAGTGTCACCCCTAATTTCTCTGAAAAGTACATGTGAGTTCTGAAATTCAAATGTCATCTGTTTGTAGTGTTTTTTCGGTTTTGGTGTTAGCATCAAACCATCAATTATTCAAGCTAATTACACACTAGCCTGTATATGTGATATTCCTCAGCCAGACGATTTTATTGAAAATCGACAAAAGCTTCTTTATTGAGAAACCAAAGAATTAACTGAAAATGCGAAGAGCAGCATGTTTCTTTACAATACATGTTGCAATCTCAACTCCATCTTGATCAACTCAATCAATTTTCAAAACGCTTATGGCCAATCTTGTTATGCAAAACACATACCATTCACCAGAGATTCCACTTAATGACACATTCGGCGAGACTGATCGCGTGCTCAAGTTTGTAAAGGCCCGTTCACACATTCACGATTTTGACCACGATTCGCTGGGGTTTAATGAATCGTGGTGGACCTTAGTTAATTGTAGCAGCACCGTAGTAGCACCGTAGAAGGATCCGTCGTGATTCGTGTTGATCCGTGATGAACCGTACTGATTCGGGAACGTCCACGAATGTTTTAAACTGTTTAAAACATTCGGAGAGCCTCAACGGTTTATGTGGGCGTGGTTTAGATCGTAGCGCAACCGTGACGCCACCGTAGACATCCGTAGTAGCACCGTGAGTATATTCGTGGGCATCCGCGAGATTCCGTAGGGAATCGTAGACTCCTTGTCACCAGGATCCAGTACGGACCCTGACGGTGAGTTACGATGGATGTACACGGTTAACTACGATCTTCTACGAATGACGACGATCACGTGACGGTATGAATAAATTGCCATGGACCATTATCAAGTTATCAGTATTACTTCAGCCTTCGGACGATAAGCATAGCGCCGAAGAGATAGCAGGCAAAGCAGGCGGTCTCCTCAGGGACAGGGAAAGGATAGCGCAGGCAATGCTCGAAACAAGCGATAATTTAGAACACTGTATAGCTCGTGCCTTATTCCTGTTACATAAGGTGAGCGATCGACACATTCAGAAGAAGACAAATGATGAACAATTAATGATGATATTGTTTCTGAATTGGCTGGTCTAGATAAGGCTCCAATGTTGTTCTCTGAAAGTGTAATGAGAGCGGAGTGGGAATGGAAGGCCCAAATACCGACGCATTCCTTGACAGATCATGGAATACCGTAGCTCGACCGCAGTTAAACGTGGACGCATTCTTGCTAGATCGGCATGAATCGTAGCCGATCGTAGTCAGACCGTAGACATTCTTGTATATTCGTGATCGTTGTGACATCGTAGAAGGACCGTGGCATGCCGTGAATGAGCGTACTGCTTCCGTACTCGTCCGTAGAAGGACCGTGACATACCGTGATGAACCGTAGTCGTCCGTAGCATCAACGCACTTCCGTCAATAACCGTACAAGCACCGTGTCAAATCGTAGTGGCACAGTCATCAACCGCAGGACCACCGGGAAGACCCTTACAAGAACCGTATCGAACAGTAGCGGCACCGTCATTAACCGTAGGACTACCGGGAAGAACCGTGACAAACCTTGGTCATAACCGGTACAGTTCGGCATGAACTCGTCGAAACACCGTACTAGGGTCGTAGGGAACTGTAACAGAACAGTGATTATTCGTAGGCATCCGTAGATACTTGATTTTCACCATGGTTCATCATGGTTCTCCACGATTTTTGAAACCGTGGAGAACCGGGATGAATCGTGGTTAGAACCGTGAATGTGTAAACTACGCTTTATACGTCTCCCTGCCCTACATCATAGTGTAGATTATATTTTCTTGTCCTTTGGGATCATTGATTCCATAGTAGAATTTTGAAAATATCTGAGGGTCAATGATGAGGCCTAATTGGCCGAAATTAGCTAGTCTGGCCCAGAAAACATGTACGCTCCATATTTTTTGGTTCTGTGTTGTATTCCTTGCTTCCAAAGGATAACCCATTATAGAACATATTTATAAGTAATATTGTCAGAACCTGTAGCCCAAGCACTCCTCATATCGGGGCTCGGAGTAATATATTTCCGCGCAGAGCCGAAACCGACCGAACTTGAGTACTCGTGAACCGCTTAGGTCTAAGCCTACCCAGGGTAAGAGGGGCGAGTGGTACTCCTTAAACCCTAGCGCGTTCTTAGGTCGGTAGAGCTTGAGATGTCATTTTATCTCAATGTCGGGTAAAAGTCCCATAAAACCGGAAGCAATGTCTCCAAAATGACCTACCTAGTGTTGATGGGGACATAAAACCTGAACACAAACTTGAAGCCCAACCCCATTGCTAACTGAGGCAATACACTGTATTTCAGTATACAATTTAAACGTCACGTATGCCTACAGTTTCGAAACGATGACCCGTCAGTTTGATGGTACTAACATATGTAGTACACAAATGTCTTGAAATTCAGCATTGTCCACTTCGGGCTCCGAAAGCTGACAGCAACTTTTGATTGTAAATGCATTGCCCGTCATATTTCGGGACTGGGATTAAAAGTGAAAAGAAAAAAATATATCTCAAACAAAGCCACGTCCAAAAAACACAACAATCTGAAGCCAAAGAAAATAAAAGAACAGAGATAAGAACATACACAAAAACACACACAAAAAAAGCGTTCGCCAATTACATAAGTTATTAACGCCAATTGAGATATAAGCATCATGTGAACAAGTCCATGAAATGAAGACCCCCCCCCCCCCCACTATACCCCACTTTATATAGAGAAAACTGGGGTTTATGGGGGTATACATTATTTTCTTATTCTTGCTCCAAGACATAGGTTGTGGGTACTCGTTAGAACCGCCTCAAAGAGGCGGTCCTAACGAGCACCCACAACCTGTGTTTGCAGTATTTATAAGAAAAATATCACGGATTTTCATGAGAAAATGGCCATTTTGGAGATATGTAAAAATGCACCAATTCTCAGGGGTGTGTTATTGTAATGACACGATGGTCGAGGGGGGGGGGGAGTGGGCGGGGAAAGCTGCAACAATGTCTTTTCTCTATGTCGTTGCCACTGTAAGATTCTATTAGGTTCTGGAAAAATAACGTCTAAGTGTACTGTCTATCAATGCCAGAGTTTTGGGCTGATATGTATCAATTTTTCATCAAACTTCAGAAATCGGTTTCTAACCGTGCTAAGCGTCACATTTATGGTCGCAGCCAGTGCAATCCCAGATCCCATGCAATCAAAGTTAAACGTGCGTCTGATTAGGGTCTATACTGTATGTTTATGCTGTATAGATGTTTGTAAAATCTACAGTAAATGAAAGAAAACAACCAGACCCACCCCTTAAGAGTGAATATTTATATCATAATTGTATGGAAAACATTACGATAACACACTCGTGCGGCATAATGCATTTTTCACATCTCCAACACATTTTTCATGGCTACTTTTCAGATGAAAATCTCTGATACTTTTCTTATTTACGCTGCAAACATAGGTTCTGGGTGCTCGTTAGAACCGCCTCATTGAGGCGGTTCTAACGAGTACCCACAACCTATGTCTTGGAGCAGAAATATGAAAAATAATGTATTTTCCCCCGTAAACCCCAGTTTATGAAAAGTGGGGTTTAGTGGGGGTGTTAATTTCACGGACTTGTTCACGTGATGAAATCCATCCGACAGTGCAGCCAAACATCTTTTATTAATCAAATAACGTAGAAATGCAAACATAGTTCGCACATCGCGTTAACATAACCGTTTAATGAACGCCCCTCTAAACCACGGTTTGTATAGGAAAAAACTGGAGTTTACAGGGGTATTCATTATTTTTCTTATTTGATGGAGGACCATTTGGTAGATTAGTCTTGTACTAAATATGTAATCCTCTTTAAATAAAGACATTATTATTATTATTTCTGCTCCAAGACATAGGTTGTTGGTACTAGTTAGAATCGCGTTTATGTGTGGCGCAATGATAAGAACTAGAAATACTATGCACCACCTCCGCCCCGCCCCACCCCCAAACATATGCTTGCACCATAAATACCGAAAGGCCGTAACAACCAACATACCAAATTTCAATGTTCTAGCACAAATACTTTTTCAGATATCTTGCTTACGAGATTTCAATGTTAGTTTATTACAAGGGAAATAGCTCTAAAATGGGAGATAATTCGGATAAAAAAGGTTAGGAGTCCATATATGAAATTTCAAAACAATAGCATACATCGTTCTTAAGTTATGCTATGTACAATAAAATTGAAGCAACACAATTAAATGGCCAGAAATTGCAAAGGACCACAACTACAACACAATGTCATACAATTTGTTGAAAATTTAATCAGGTGATCTCCTCAGTTCCAATCAGTATACCATTTACAAGGCTGTATATCAAATGCTTTTTTTCCAGATATCTTGCTAACTAGTTTTCTATGTTATTTAATTAAAAGGAATATAACTCGAAAAGGGGACATACATAAAATTTTAAAACACTAGTACTAGCATACATGGTTCTAAAGTTATGCTATGCACAAGAAAGCAACACAATTAAATGGCCAGAAATTGCAAAAGGGCCAGAACACCAACAAAATTTCATTAAATTTGTTGAAAATTTAATCAGGTGATCTACTCCTCATCATAATCACTACAATAAATATAAACGCTCTAGCTTAAATTCCTTTCCAGATATCTTGCTAACGATAATTAAAAGGGAGGGGAGATAATTCGGATAAGAAAAACAACGGATCAAATATTTTTTCGTGAGGAATCCACACATGAAATTTCAAAACAATAGTTCTAAACATGGTTCTAAACCTGGTTATGCTATGCATATGAAAGTAACACAATTAAATGGCCAGAAATTGCAAAGGACCACAACTACAACACAATGTCATACAATTTGTTTTAAAAATCAGGTGATCTCCTCAGTCCAAATCAGTATACCAAATATCAAGGCTCTAGCTTAAACACTTTTTCATAATTTTTTTCAGAAAACTCATCATGACACCCCAAAATTTTGAAATGGACTCCTGCCATATAAGAAGGAAGATTCCATTTGGTACAAAATGGTTAAGATAGGAAAGACAACCGAACATTTTTTTTGAAAGCTTTCATGCCAAAAAGTCTTTCTATGGAATGAGTACTGAACCAGTGAGTGAGTGAGTGAGTTTTAGTTTTACGTCCCACCAACAGCTAAGGTCATACGGAGACGGGACCTCGGTTTAAAGACTCATCCGAAAGTCTGGAGAAGCCCGGGATCGATCCTGCGATCCCTGGTTTACAAGGCGAGTAGCGTAACCACTGCACCACGAGGGCTTCTGTACTGAACCAGTACCAGTTAGATCTCATTAAGATACGATAACACAACTCACGTGGCATCTGATGTAGGCCTGCACTGTTTGCAAAATACCCGTTTTGGGGTTTCTGGTACAAAATGGGTTAAGTCGCATAAAGTAATCGTTTAGTCTATCATCAAAGAAATATTCCATTTCTGAATATTCCGTTTCAAAATCTATTGTTACATAGTGACATCAATACTATCCCTATTTCTAAGCATGTTCTATTTACCCATTGTGTTCTAATGGATTCTTCCACTGCTATATGTTGGACAAGTGCATTTGTAATATAGGGGGTGTCGGGCCTATTTTTTCGTTTTTATTCTATTTTTGACCGAAAATTCTGTTAGCAAATAGTGCAGGCCCTGATCAGACGCTCTCGTCCTGCACTGTTTGCCAAGATACCCTTTAGGGGGTTCCTGCATGCAATGGATTAAATATGTTGCAAAGATCTTATTGATACGGCTTCACATTACATTTAACAGGGTGTCAACCCGTCTTGTGCTAATTATACTAACAGACGGCATTTTCAATGTTTTATTATTATTATTATTAATTATTATTATTATTATTATTATTATTATTATTATTATTATTCAGAGAAAATAAGACTTGACATTGCAATGGCATGTGAATCATCGCGGTAAGCATTAATTTTCTTAGTTAATAAAACATAGATTATGGCTACTCATTGGAACGACTTCAATGAAATGCTTCTAACAACCTCCAACAGTCTAGGTTTGAATCAAAATAAAACAACAAAAATATGACAATTTTCATTTGAAAAAAAAATATCTTCAAAAACGTTCATAAACATTCATAAACATAGACGGTCTTCAGTGCTAAAGTCCATGTGACTATGACTTATTTGTAGGAAATCCAGGAAACTCATGTGTAAAAGGAAAATAGCAGCGTTAAATCTATAGAATCTGGGCTGGAATCATGGGTTGGGCTTGGAAAATTGTGTAGACCCAGATCATATGCCGCTTTCAGTGTCATCTGATCAGGGTCTACACTGCTTACAGCGCAGGTCAGACGCCGAAAAACGCAGCGTCTGATCAGGGTCCACACGTATTGCTTCAAACATGTTAACTAAGGGTTGAACGAAAGAGTTTACTAGAAGTGAAGGCAATCATCAGGATTCGATACAATTAACCCGCACCTCTCATCAGAGAAACCAAATGGAAATAAACACAAACATTAAATAACTAGACCGTAATGGAAACCTCAATAGTGGAAAGCCAAAAGGACAGTTACTTTCCCACAAAATGGCTAAGTCTCAGTCCAGCCTACACTCAGAGACAATCGACCTACCAGTACTCTCAGAGCTTTGTCATCGGTATGTTATTCTAATGTGGCAAAATATTTGCGGAAAACAAACAAATTGTTCTGGTTGTATAAAATAGTAAATACATGGCACCAGGAAGTAGTCATATCATTATCACATTCCTATCAAGAATATTTACATATATGGTAATCCTATGATAACTGTATAACGATGGTATCATATAGTGATAATTTGCAATCAATAATGCTTGGTGGCAAACGTCAGGAAGCATTATCCTAATTGAGTCAACAAGATCTGGCGACGTATCAAAATATTGTGCAGTCACAACATGTCTGTAGAACCTAACATAACGAAAACACGCCCATATAAATACATTGTAAACTTTACCGCCGTAAAAACAAAAAATTTAATATGGAAAAATTGTGATATTTTTCTTATTTCTGCTCAAATATAGATTGTGGGTACTCGTTAGAACCGCCTCATCGAGGCGATTCTAACGGGTACGCATAATCTATATTTTAGAGCAGAATGAAGATAAATAAGGTATAACGTTAACCCAGTAAACCACAATTTTACTGTATAAAAGTGGGGTTTAAGGGGGTAAAAATTATATGGCCGTGTTTTCGCGATGATTTGCGCATTTTGACGCCGTCTTTCAAAAAGGAGAGAATGTTTATACGCATGAATCTGTTTTAAATGGGAAACGTGGGGTTTATAGGAGTTTACAGAATATTCCTAACATAGATTGTAGGTCTTGAACCCCTACAACCTATATTTGGAACTAAGAAGTAGTTTTTTTTTCCATCTGAAAAATGCTATCTCTAGAGATAAGAAAAAGAACTCCATTTTCTGCAGACATCAAAGACAGCTTTTTATGCATATGAGTGTGTTATCTTTATTTATTTTTTTTTACAAAAGCCCCGACGATAATGAATAAAGCTCATACGTATACTCCATTTCGAATGCAACCATTTGCATTCAGATTTTTTTTGGTTTGTTTTGTTTGATTTGGGGTTTAACGTCCCCGTCAACATTGTAAAGGTCATTTTGGAGACGTTACTTCCAATTTTGTGGGACTTTTACCCGACATTGAGATGAAAAGACATATCAAGCCCTGTCGCCCAATGAAACCAATAGGGTTTATAAGCATGGGCGGGCCGACTCGCGCCGCTTTGCCTGGGCAGGCTTAGATCCTCTAAGCGGTTTACCAGTATTCGTGTGCGGGTCGGATTCAGCCCTGCGTGGAAGCATCATGCAGCCCATATATTTCTTAAAGCCCCGATGGGCGGGGGCCGTTGCATTCAGAAATATTCTTGCTAACTAAATATGAAGGAAAATCTGTCTAAAAGCTCAGCTACACAATCCAGCAACAGCCAATAAATGTTCATTACGAAAACACGCCTATATAAATACATTGTAAACTTTACCGCCGAAAAAACGAAAATTTTAAGATGAAAAATTGTGATATTTTTCTTAGTTCTGCTCAAAATATAGATTGTGGGTACTCGTTAGAACCGCCTCATCGAGGCGGTTCCAACGAGTATCCACAACCTATATTTTAGAGCAGAAATAAGGTAATTAAGCTTAACCCCTATAAACCACCAGTTTTACTGTATAAAAGTGGGGTTCAAGGGCGTCAAATTATATAGGCGTGTTTTCATGATGTACAAGAATGGCTGTCTGCAACTTTTGTTCTTATCAAATGGCATAAAACAAAGGTGACGACTTATCATATCATAACTACAGTTAGGTGCAAAAGTATTGGTGATGATGTTGTGACGTCAAATTTATGTAAGCAGAGAGCATGAATGAGTAGCAGAAAGCAAAAACAAAAAGTAATTAATCAGGATTATTTTTTATGTTAGCATCTATAGTAATCATTTTTGGATTAAGTCTCCGTCTGGATTAGTTTGGTATGATTTACATCCTTTGTTGCTTAGCAACAGTCACCGAGTGGAACATCACTGAAAAGCAAGGACCTATCGATATGGTAACACATGGTGGGTTAAGTGTGTCAGTTTTATTGTAGATGTGGGAAAATGCATTTCCCTAAATATATTATTCTGTAAAATATATATTTTGCAAAAGTTTGGAAGTAGTGAGTGTTAGGTATCAAGGTGTTAAATTAACATTGAAGTCTATGGGAATTTTGTTTAACCAATATGACTAATGGCAATTATTTATCTAAGCCCCCGCCCATAGGGGCTTGAAGAAATATATGGGCTGCATGATTCTTCCACGCAGAGCTGAATCCGGCCCGCACACTAGTACTGGTAAACCGCTTAGAGGATCTAAGCCTGTCCAGGAACCGCGGTGCAAGGCGGACCGTCCATGCTAATTAATCCTATAGGTTTCATTGGGCGACAGGGCTTGAGATGTCATTTCATCTCAATGTCGGGTAAAAGTCCCACAAAATTGGAAGCAACGTCTCCAAAATGACCTTTACAGTATTGACGGGGACGTTAAACCTCATATCAAACAAACAAACAATTATTTATCTGCCACTACGTATGAGAAAGGTCTCAAAACAGTTTCAAGTTTTTATAGATGGCCAATGTCCCTTTATTAAATTTGCTGTTTGGTTAAACCATGATATACAACACAGTTACCATGGCAACACATTCTATATGACATGTATATGTTTTTTTTCACTGATGTTCCACGGTTGCTAAGCAACAAAAATGGAAATTGTCCCAAACTTATGAAAAAATGAGGTTTGATCAGAAAATGCTTACTCTAGATGCTAACATAAAGCGATGGTTCTCATTATTTCATGTTTTTGCTGTTCAGTTTTTCATTCAAGCGCTGTAGTAACTTATTTACTACATCGCGACGTCAAATCACCAATATTTTTTGTTTACCAAAGAGAATCCCATAACCTTGGCTAGGTAAAGACCAAATTAGAGTAACACAATTATAGCCGAGTGGTTGACGAAAAAATTTCCCTAGGTACCATAATCAGAACTAAATAAAGGAAGAATCCCACAATCTTAAGATACGTAGAAGCCACACTAGGGCAGTAAAACAAAAGCAGAGTAGTTGACAAACATAATTCTCTATACTGATACCCTTGTCAGCAGAAGATGAGTGAGTGAGTGAGTTTTAGTTTTACGTCCCACCAACAGCTAAGGTCATACGGAGACGGGACCTCGGTTTAAAGACTCATCCGAAAGTCTGGAGAAGCCCGGGATCGATCCTGCGATCCCTGGTTTACAAGGCGAGTAGCGTAACCACTGCACCACGGAGGCTTCTAGCAGAAGATGACAGTCAGCTAAATCATCAACTAGTTCCAGCTGCAGCGATTGATAGCTCTTGTTACTGCCCGTTTGCCGTGGAAGCTTTTGACATAAGGCCATCTATTCTTCGGGTAGCGTATTTTTTATTCATATTGGCTTCAGGTCGTTCATTCCTGTCACCCTGTTATATAACCTGTAGTTTTTTATGCGCTGTTAACCCATTTAGTACCAGCAACCCCAAAACGGGTACCCTGGCAAACAGTGCAGGCCCAGATCAGACGCCGCAGAACGCGGCGTCTGATAAGGGCCTCCACTGTTTGCAAAAAGACCAGCCATTTTCCAAATCAATTTTGAAGAAAACACAACCTGTCACCCCCAAATTTTGAAATGGACTCCTCCTATATATAAGGAGGAAGATTCCATTTGGTACAAAAAGGGTTACGCTCTCTTTTTGGGCAGAGAGAGCTGGATCCAGTTGTTCAAAACGCTGTTTCCTTAACCCTTATCTTGATGAATATTCATTTAAGCCACACCCATTTCTGTATATCAACCAATCAAATTTTTTGATGTAATTTATTGCTATAAATTCATAAACTAAATGCCAAACAGTGTAGATCCTGATCAGATGGCTTCTTCAGAAGCCATCTGATCTGGATCTACACTGTTTGAAAAGATAGGGGTTGTCGTGAACAGCAGGATAAGAGTTAGCGGTCAAAATAGAAGAGAAGGCAATGATCAACAGCTCCCATTAGAGGCACCAAAGGGAAAGAAACTGAAACATGAAACAACTAGAACCTAATGGAAACACCAACAGCGGAAAGCCAAAAGGACAGTAACTTTTCCACAAAATGGTCAGTTGGCTATCCAAAATAAAAATATAAGCGATACGCACACTCAAAGACCAACCATAACAAAAATAAACCGCGACAGAAGAACAGCATTGGAACGGTTTTCACGGGGGGGGGGGGGGGGTGTGGCCAATCCGCGCCCTTACTTCCGTCACAAGTTAGACAAATAATCTGTTCAGTCCACATGAAGGCCTCCTAACTCATTAGTGCAACAGCTCCGAGAACACAAAATTAAAAAAAAACACAGAGATGAAACATCGGTGACAACAAGAAACACAAAATTAAAAAAAAAACACAGATGAAACAACGGTGAGTACTCGACAACAAGAAACCAAACGTTAACTGTTCTAGCAAATAAAAAAGTTATTACAATGATATTTTTGCTGCAAAAGCTACTCATATTTGTTCAGCAAAAATATAAGTGTAGTCGTTATATAAGATAAATGATCAACATTCAGTTTAAAGATATGAAAACTAATGGTTTCGCTAGTTTTGAAAAAAAAATGGGTCCTGATGCCCATTACGTAAACATGCCTATACAAATACATTACCACTTTTATCGCCGTAAAAATGAAATTTTTAAGAAAAAAAAATTGTAATATTTTTCTTATTTCTGCTCAAAATATAGATTGTGAGCACTCGTTAGAACCGCCTCATCGAGGCGGTTCTAACGGGTACCCACAATCTTATTTTTCTTATTTCTGCTCAAAATATAGATTGTGAGCACTCGTTAGAACCGCCTCATCGAGGCGGTTCTAACGGGTACCCACAATCTATATTTTAGAGCAGAAATAAGAAAATTAAGGTATACCCCCGGAAACCCCAGTTTTACTATATAAAACGGGGTTCAAGGGGGTCAAAGTTATATAGGCGTGTTTTCGTGATGTTCTGCTACTTGTTATGGTTAGGTTTGTCTCCTAATAAATTTATTTTGCTATAATTCCGATTCTTCATCATTTTGTGCATTTCAAGCGATTCGATTGGTTGAAATAAATGTTTTATACTTCGATAAATTCCATGAGCAAGAATATCAGATATGTTTCGCATAGTGACAGCTAGGTAGAAATATGACGTGACGTCAATATCACGTTCAGAACCCTCGCGTTACGTCATTGTTTATGAAGCGACGCCAACAGCGTTCGTTTAAAAGAGGGAAAACTATTGAAAAAGTAAATGTTAGAAGACACATAAAATGAATATTAAGACTTGATGTTTTTTTGTTGTTTTTTTTTACGTGGGTGGCAGTTTTTAACTGAATAATTATTCCGGCGTGGCCGTATGTAAGTTCATCCTTACGCTTTCGAAAGAATTCTTAAAAATTACCATTTTGTCGGCATTTTAAACATTTCGATGGCAAAGTTGGAACTATAAGTAAATGGCTTCATGTTATGTTTGTGAGTGATTCGCCGGAGTTTACACATCGATAAAATCCAAAAAATTGAAATTCATTCCTACACCACCTGGTAACACAATTAATCGTACAATCGATTAATCGATCGATTAATTCCACAAAATGATTATCATTTCTGATGTGCTTTTAATCGATTACTTGATAGGTACAATTTACTACCCAAAGTTATGCCTAAAATAGCTGGATGAGTGGCAAACAGTGCAGACCCTGGTGAGACGCCGCATTCTGCGGCGTCTCATCTGGGTCTACACTGTTTCCTCAGGCCTGTCTGTTCAAATATACACATGGAAAAGTGCAACATATGGTAAGAGTCATGCTCAGAAGAAAGCCAGACAGGTAAAATTATGACAAAAACCTTAGCGATTACTAATCGATTATCGATCGAACAGACAGGATTGATAATCGATTATCTTTTCAGCTCCGATTAGCCAGCCCTAAACATTGCTAACTTGTGACTTTTCTGGGTTATTTTCAAAAATAAATAACCCAAATACAGTGTAACCTACTGTTCGAAGCATGCCTCAAATGACTTTACATTTAAAATCGTTCATCTTTGAATTACCCATCTATCTGCTTTAAATTTGCGCTTCAACTTGCTTGAAACCACGTATCAATGTAATCAGATTAGATATGCTCTTTGCGAGGTTTCAATGACCGTAGGTTCGAAATTGTTGGTTTCGATCACAGCTTCCACAAAAACGATTGAGACATGTATTGATCTAGACATTCTGATAGCCTTCACAGTGTTTACTGTAATTATCCTAAATCTAGGGCCTCTTTGACAGGAAATCTTGTTGCTATGGAAACTAGGAAAGACAGCACTCTATTATAACAGAATTAAAATACCATTCAGACACTACTGAATGCAATAGTCCCCAGATGCCTGGCATGCAACAAAAGGGACATTGCCAAGAGGAGTTTGATCAGGTTCTCTTGTACGAATTTTAAATTAAGACATGTTTGAAAACTTATAATACGATGTAAGAACCAGATAAGAAAATTTTAAAATAAACCTGTCCCAAGCTATTTGGTAGAATATTCTATCTTCACAAACGGGTTAAAAATCGTCTCCAGTATGATGGCTGTTCACCAACGCACGCGACATTGTTATTCAGTCATAAATTGATTATACATTTCACCCTGTTCAGATGTTCAGACCTGATTTTATTCAGTAGATGCACCAGGTCACTGAAACAAGAAAATGCCTCAGCTCCTATCATGGGTAGTGTGGCTCGTTGGAACGGAATCAGAAAGAAATCTGAATTTTGGAATCAATTAAAAAAGATCTTTAAAAGACATAAAAGAATAAGGTACAATATGGGCCCCGTCAAGCGATTTTGGTACTTATCGCCTATGCGAGCAGTGAATCAAGAGGAACCTTCAGACAGAAAGCAATATCCCTGGCCCCTCTGAATGGCTGGGCATGCGCAGTTAAAATGTCATGACTGAATGCTCGAAGACACAAATTCGCTTGACAGGGCTCAGTTATAATTGTTATACAGCAGACTTTAACTCAGTTATGGTTGATGACCAGGCTTTCCTCTTTCATTGCAAGACGCGCGGTATTGTCTCTGACTCGATGACGGCCCAACTTTATACTTTAAGATACAGTTTAACTTCGATGGCTCGAACACCGATGGCTCGTTTACCAAGGACATGTCGAACCCATTCTTGAGCCCCTAGCGAAATCCTCTACATAAGAAATAGTGGAGGATTATTAAGACGATTTTAGTCTTTTTATCTTGCAAATGTATGCTGTGTGTACTCATTAGAATCGCCTCGATGAGGCGATTCTAATGAGTACACACAGCATACATATTCATTATAGAACACCGAAAAGATGACTAAAAGTATCTCGTTATACCTCCTGACAGTAACCTCAGTGGCTCGAACTACCCCTGTCTCGAACAGATTTTCGAGGTCCAAAAGATGTTCGAGTCATTGAAGTTCGACTGTATTTTTATTTTATTAGTGGTTGGTGCTTGATGCTGTGTCTTTGACTTGACTCTTCGTGGTCTATCTGTTGGCTTTCTTTAGCTCCGGCTTACAGAATGTTGAACAAGCTATCACCCTCATCTTTGATTCATCACAGTTATTCACTTTGAGTTGTATTTCATTATGTTCTTATGTGTATGCTATTCTGTGATGGTCCATTGATTGAGTTGGTTACCTTCAGGGAGACCAGCTATTTTATCTGGTGGTATTCTTTAGCCCCGGCTTACAGAGTGTTGAACAAGCTACCACCCCCCATCTTTGATTCATCACAGTTATTCACTTTGATTTGTATTTCAGATTGTTCTTATGTGTATGTTATTCTGTGACGGTGCATTGATTCAGTTGGTAACCTTCAGGGAGACCAGCTATTTTATCTGGTGGTTTTCTTTAGCCCCGGCTTACAGAGTGTTGAACAAGCTACCAGCCCTCATCTTTGATTCATCACAGTTATTCACTTTGATCTGTATTTCAATTTGTTCTTATGTTTATGCTATTCTGTGATGGTCCATCGATTGAGTTGGTTACCCTCAGGGAGACCAGCTATTTTGTATGCTGTAAATAATATTAGAACCTAGGGTATCTAAAGTTTGGTCCCAAAGAATGGATTTAAACTCCCCAGTAGCTATTTCCCATCACTCTCTCTCTCTCTCTCTCTCTCTCTCTCTCTCTCTCTCTCTCTCTCTCTCTCTCTCTCTCTCTCTCTCTCTCTCTCTCTTAGCATTCATATTTCTTATTTTCGTTATTTTTCGTGTATATTTGTGTACATTTTGCCATTGTTTACATATTTTCACAAAATTGTAGGGGAAGAGCCGTAACTAATGTTGGTAGAATTGTAGCCCAACCCCATTTGCTGTTCTGAAAGGCAATAAAATATATTCAAACTGGTAGTTCTCGCCACTGACCGTCAAAGGCGTTGGTTCTGTTGTTGTTTATTTTTAATGTAGCTTTGTCGGATTTTCCGACGGAGCTTTTCATGTTTTATGTGCTTATAGTTGTGCATTGTTATTTTTATTACAGTAAAATTCTGCTATTAAGACCACCTAAAATTAAGACTAATTCTGTTATAAAAAGCTTATTTAGTAGGTTGCAGTCATTCTTTTTCTTCGAATTTCCCGCACACAATGTCCTCTGCTCAGGGACCATCTTTGGGACTGTTCAAAAGTGGTCTTAATATAGGAATTTTACTGTATTTATTTAAGTTTCATTATCTGTGCCTGTTGCACCGTAATCATCCCTTGTTCGGAAGAGGGAGCTGGTTGCTTTGCTGTTTGTGGTTAGTTTATTACCTGTTTTGTTTTATTCACTGTTAGCTACTCTTCCCCTTGGTCTTGGTGTCATTTGTAGGCTGTAAGCTTGCTTTGAGTGTGGCCTTCCCTAGGCATCTATTTCTATAACGTTTCATTATGCAAACACGCCTATATAGATACAAATACATTGCCACCTTAATTGCCGAAAAAACTGTAAATTTTATGATGAACAATTGTGATATTTTTCTTATTTCTGCTCAAAATATAGATTGTTGGCACTCGTTTGAACCGCCTCATCGAGGCGGTTCTAACGAGTACCCACAATCTATATTTTAGAGCAGAAATAAGAAAAATAAGGTATACCCCCGGAAACCCTTGTTTTACTTTATAAAAGTGGGGTTCAAGGGGATCAAAATTATATAGGCGTATTTTCGTGATGTTGCTTTGCCCTATCGGGTCGGTTCCAATGAGTACCCACAGTTCAAGTACATGCTTTCAGCGAACAATAACTAAAATATCCATATAAAGACCTCCTTTGGGACTGTTCAAAGTGGTCTAAAGAGTCTCTTACTACAGGACATTGGGTGTAGAAAACAAAGAATAAATTAAACCTTCTATACACGTTTAAACGCAGAATTAATCTTAAGTTTAGCTGGTCTTATTAGCGAAATTTCACTTTTACAACAAAACTTACACGTGCAAATTAAAAAGAAAAGTTTCTCAAGAAAAGCCACCATCATTTAAAAAAAAAACAGTCATTTCAAGCCATCGAAATAAAAGGAAAAGACAGTGACCTAAAAGATTTTCACCTACATACATATCCGTTAGATATGTAAGAGACTACAACGGAACGACCGCTTTGAGACGATTAGCAAGTAAACTAGTGTCTAGAGCTTACTAATGTTCGGCCCTAACAAAGTAGCAATTTTCGTGTAGATTACAACCTACCGATGACACCAAGAGGAATAGTACATTACGATTACTCACCCGTGCGATATAGTGCATTTTTCACATCTCCAAAATGGCTACTTTTCTGATGAAAATCCTTGATATTTTGCTTATAAATACTGCAAACATAGGTTGTGGGTGCTCGTTAGAACCGCATCAATGAGGCGATTCTAACAAGTACCCACAACCTATGTCTTGGAGCAAAAATAAGAAAAATGATGTATACCCCCGTAAGCCCCAGTTTTCTCTATATAAAGTGGGGTTTAGTGGGTTCTTCATTTCACGGACTTGTTCACGTGATGACCTGACACTGAAGAAAACTGAACAGGAAATAAAAGAATTACAAACAGCACAGCAAACAGCTCCCTCTGCCCATAAAAGGTGATCACGGTGCAACAGGCGCAGGTAATGAAAATTAGAGAAATAATAATAATAATAATAATAATACACAACCATAAGCACATATAGCATGAAAAGCCCCGGAAAATCCGACAAAGCTGCATCAGAACCAACGCCTTAGGGAACCACTGAGGACTTTTGATCTGAATCACCTCGATGTAAATCAACCTGATCGGCATCAAGTCCCTTGGTTGAACGCCACCTTAAGCATAACAGAGGGTTCACTAAAACTTGCGTCTAACCCAGTTGTCGATCAATGTCAGTTCTCTAAGCTGATACATATCAATTATTTGCTCCACAAAGAATTGGCTTCCATCAATAGAATTCCATAAATACAGTGTTCCAATATTTGTCTGAAGGAAAACGACAGAAGCTCTCTTATTGAAACTAGCTGATATAGGTTCCGATAGTACAGGCCCAATCAGACATAGTCTCTTTCGAACTTTACTTTCTGATGATTACACATGTAACATACTTTCTTGCACACCAGATAAGGAAATCCGTGGTTTTAACCAGGGATAGAAATTCTGTTCTTACCCTGGTTTAATACCCAGGGAAAGGGTAAAAATGGGATCTATCACGTGTTTGATAGGCACTGGTTGAATTAGACCTCATAGTATTGTTTTACATGCTACTTATGATACCGTCGTTAAGGTTGACGTCACGGCAACTGAAGTGACTGCATTATTAAAAATCCAGAATATAAAGGCATGCAAGAGAAAGAATCGTACAGGGTGTGAGAGATGAAAAGAAAATCCGTCCCTCGGAATCACAGTCCAGCATCACTCGGCAAGCCTCGTGATGCCGGACTGTCACCCTCGAACAGATTTTTCTATCCACCCCTCAAACCCATGTAAGATTCTTATAGTCTACGGTACCTTTCTTAAAAAAGTAATCCATTTCTCCAGAAGGGAGGAGTAACAGTATCAAGGATAACAAGAGCTGTCAGAAGACAACATAGCTCGCCTTTGGGGACCTAAGTTGGATGGGGGCAAGTTATCAAAAATGAAATCTTTCTTCGGTCAAACAGCCCAACAGACTGCAGCAATTAAAATAGAACCAGATGGTACCCCTGAGAACCACTGAAGAAGAAATTTTGTTTAAAGTGTTTTCCTTTGAAAAAAAAATCTAATTTGGCAGGTTTTGCAAAAAAAAATGTCATTTTCTTATGAAAAACAGCTAAACAGAGACTGCAGCAAATGAAAGAGAGCCAAAAAGTACAGCCTGTAATGCAAAAGCCACAGTGACCCTGAGCCTAGGATCATGAAGGTTAAGCTTGCTTGAGATATTATCAAAAGCAACATTTGTGTGACTTAAAAATGCACAAATAAATGCGATGACAAAGTTTTCTAATAATAGCCACAGCGACCTTGACTTGAGGCCGGGATCCTGAAAGTCGAACTCGCTCGAGATATTATCATATTCAACATTTGTGTGTAGTTAAATTAAAATACATCTATAAATGTAGGCACAAGAGCCATGACAAAGTTTTTCTATAAATAGCCACAGTCACCTTGACCTTGAGCCTCAGACCCTAAAAGTTGAACTCGCTTGAGATACCATTATACCCAACCCTTGAGTGAAGTTCTATTAAAATCCAGCAATACATGCAAGCGCTAGAGCGATAACAAGATTTTCTAAAAATAGCTACAGCGACCTTGACCTTGAGCCCCGGTCGTTGACCATGAGCCCCGGACCCTGAAAGTCAAAGTCGCTTGAGATATCATCATACCCAACATTTGTGTGAAGTTATATTAAAATCCATCAATAAATGAAGGCACTATCTAGAGCGATGACAAAGTTTTTCTAAAAAAAAGCTACACTGACCTAGACCTTCAGCCCCGGACCCTGAAAGTCGAATTCGCTGTGTTTATAAAAGGAAAACAAAAAAGATCCTCCACCGGGATTTGAACCCACAACCCTTTGATTCAGAGTCCTGAGCTCTATCCACTACACTACACAAAACTTGCAGGTAAACTTTAACATTGGAAAATCAGGGAGGTAATTTGGCCAATTTAAGCCGAAAAACCTGTAAAATGAAGTACAATGATAATGTTAAATATTGTTGTTTTTTTTTCCAATTGTTAATATATATTCAAAATAAACTTGTTAAACATCACATATAAGAGCTTGCAGGTAAAGTTTAACCAAATACCGACGCCGACGCTGACGCTGACGACGAACGCCCGGGGGGTATGGCAATAGCTCCCCCTTACTTTCGTAAGGCGAGCTAATATATGGTTAATGTTTTTCTTAGAAACGTATTATTTGGGTACTTATTAGAATTTTTCCTTGTTGGGCCAATTCTAACAAGTACCAACAGTGTATATTTTAATGGAGAAATAAGAAAATTTATCCTGAAATTATGCTTCTACAACTATCCCCGTTACTCCTCTTACCCTGAACTATGATAACCTTTAAATTAGTGTAATACTTCAATTATTTGTATCCATTCACTGATGCTTCAAAATGTTGATTGTGAACTTGGAAAAGACATCCTTTTTAAATTTCATTGAACTAGTTTTTACAAATTTAGATCACTGTAATAATGAATTTATAGAAAACTTATAGAACAGATGTGAAACCCCTTTGCAGAATCGTAATGTTGCATAATGCATAATAATTTGTTAATATATATTCAAAATGTTACATTACGCTAACAAGTCCGGATATGTACATTCTCGGTGCATCAACAAGAACTGTTGTGACACAGTCTCACGCGATGAGGGAAAGCATAAAAGGGATAAAATAAAGGAAAAAAAGAAAGATTCAATTCTATTATCTAGTCCTTCGATTGTGGAATTTTGAAAACATCTGTGGGTCACTGATGACACATTGTTGGCCGAAACTAGCTGGTCTGGTTCCGAAAAATACTCTACACTCCACATATTTTAGTTCTGGGGCGTATTCATTGCTTTCTTTTTATAGAACATCTTTACAAACTTCAAGGACCATGTCTAAGTTTGAGCCCTTAGTTTGTAGATGCTTTCATCGTTTCCCTAGAATTCACTAAATGTGAATAAAATAACAGAAGTTTGACAGAAATTATACAACTAAATTAACAAATATCTAGTTGTTGTCCCCGTGATAGTCCAATCGGAAGAAATAACTAAAACACAGAACTGAAAGGCGTGGAGTGTTTAAGTATTTTCTGGCTCAGACAAGCTATTTTTGGGCAGGTTCGCTTCATAAATGACCCTCAAATACTTACAAAATTCCGCAATGGAATCAATGGTCCAAAAGATTTTTTTCTATAATGATCTCCCTACTTAGTAAATTAAATTCATTTGGAAGAAAGATTTTACTTACATGTTTATTTTATGATATATTCTACTTTGATCTGAGACATGCAGATACCACAATAATGGTGAGGCCAAACATGCGTCAAAATACTTTTTTTCATAACTATGTTTCAAGTTGTAGATAGCATATACTTTGAAAACACCAAAAATTGCTATGTGTTGATCTCATACAAATAAACTGTAGTTTTCTAGAAAAAATAGTAAAGCATGTTTTCTTATATATTTCAACTTATTCATTCATCTACTAAACGCAGAAACGATTTGATGTTTTTCTATGATATGTTATGGACAATTATTATCATTTTGAACACTGTTAATCTACACAAGTTTAAAGTTATAGTTATTTTGTAACTTCTCGAAAAATGCACCTGCCTACGAGAAAATGAGCGGTACAAAAGGAACATTCCTGGCTAGTTTTGATTTTTTTCTTTATCCATACGCATCTACCAGGTTTATTATTGCTTTGTTTAGCTGAAAAGGATTTTTTTTAATTTGAGGTTTAACGTCCGCATCAACACTGTATAGGTCATTTGGAGACATTGCTTCCAATTTTGTGGGACATTGAGATGAAATGACATCTCAAGCCCTGACGCCCAATGGAACCAACAGGGTTTACAAGCATGGACTGGCCGACTCGCACCGCTTTGCCTTGGCAGGCTTAGATCATTTAAGCGGTTTTCCATTACTCGTGTGCGGTCGGTTTCAGCTCTGCGTGGAAGCATCATGCAGCCCATCTGTTTCTTCAAGCCCCGACGGGCGGGGGTCTAAGAGAAGGAAATTGTAGGATTCTGTGAAGATGTCACTATATTTTTGATTGTTTGCAAAACCCACTATGCAACATCCACTCGCTACATTGTATGTCTCCCTGGAGGCAGATCTCTTTCTGTCATCACTTAACTATTTATAAGCAACAATTGACAGCAAACTCAGCCTGGAAGTTTTTCGGCTCCAGATAAAGAGGCGCAACTAAGAAAATTAAGAAAGAATTTGCTTCTATCAATAGAATTCCATAAATAAAGTGCTCTAATATGTGTCTGAAGGAAAAGGACACCAACTGGTTTTATTGAAACTGGTTGATACAAATTATTCAACAAGACTACAAAAACACTCGGGAAGAAAGCCCATCACGGAAACAGGCCTTTATAATTTTGACCCCCTTGAACCCCATTTTTATACAGTAAAACTGGGGTTTACAGGGGTAAATCTTATTTTTCTTATTTCATTTCTGCTCCAAAATATTGTTTGTGGGTACTCGTTAGAACCGCCTCTACGAGTATCCCCAGTCTATAATATTTTGAGTAGAAATAAGAGAAGTATAACAATTTTTTCACCTTAAAATGTTCGTGTTTTTCGGCGGTAAAGTTTCCAATGTATTTGTATAGGCATGTTTTCGTAATGTCTTTTAATTCCTGATTCAGACTCCCGATGGACTTTCCTATGCATGTAATGATCTGACATAGCTGCAGAAAGGGATGAGAAATCGGAATAACTGAGGTATAATTTTTCATGATTTTTTGTTTTCTCTTTGTCATGTATTTTGTTTGATTTGAGGTTTAACGTCCCCGTCAACACTGTAAAGGTCATTTTGGAGACGTTGCTTCCAATTTTGTGGGACTTTTACCCGACATTGAGATGAAATGACATCTCAAGTCCTGTCGCCCAATGAAACCAATAGGGTTTATTAGAATGGACGGTCCGCCCCGCACCGCAGTTCCTGGACAGGCTTAGATCCTCTAAGCGGTTTACCAGTACTAGTGTGCGGGCCGGATACAGCTCTGCGTGGAAGCATCATGCAGCCCATATATTTCTTCAAGCCCCTATGGGCGGGGGCCGCTTTGTCATGTAACATACACACAATAACACTTCATAGGATTGGAACGGAAGCTTAGAGCTTATTATGTTCCTTTCCCATGTACGTATGTTAGACAAATATGGGTATAGTTCGAACAATTTGAAATGAGACTGACCTATATGCAAAGAAAAGATTAGTCAATGTTATCACCAAATACGTCGGCTTCCGTAAACGTCTCGTGAATTTTCGGCAGCTCGTGAATTGCGACCCATTTACCGACCTGTATGTATTGAATAACAATATCGCCATCTTCGGGAGACGGCAAAGATAAATACATGCATTCAGTCAGGTGTGAAATTATGGTAATAGAGTTCAATTTGTTCGAACTATACCATTGTTAGAAACAATTATGGATATCAATGATGAATACCCAATAATATAAGTTTTACGGAGTAATAAACAAATAAAAACACAAAAAAATACCGAAATTATCCCAAATAAGGCTACAGACATGTTGAAAGACGAAAAGACAACCTCAAGACTGCAATGGATTTGTCATAACTTTGGGTCATCAAAACTGGATTTGACTAGTCTTAGCTTTATTTACAAATAGAAGTGGAAAACATGAAGAAAATGTGTCGTTTACTGAAACCATCGAAAGATTTGTTAGTTTGTTCGTTTTAAGTTTGACGGCCCAGTCAACACTATTTAGGTCCTTTTGAGCTAGTCAGTTAACTTAATAAAACTTTTTTCAGGACAGACCTATACGTCTAGCCAGTCTGGCCCAGAAAACATGCATACTCCATATGTTTCTGTTCGGTGGTGCATTCCTTGCTTCCAAAGAATAATCTTTTTCTACAGCATAATATAATCGGTTAACCAGTGCAGTGCGAATTATCTTACCAGAAACTGACAGCTGAATGGATAGAGTGGCCGTAGACAAGATTCATGATCAATCTGCGGGAAAGAATGTTGCCGACCCGGTAGATGTCGAACCCTCGGCCTCTAACGCGCATGCAACTGAGCTACCGTGGCTGGCGCCATGAAAGCACACACTTGGACGACAGGTCAAAATAGAGGAAGAACATTCATTGAAGCCAAGTTTCCTGTGGTGCCAAAACGACCTATATTGACTGATAAGGATACCGATGCAAATAGTGTAGATCCAGATGAAACAGCTCACAATAAACAGTCTAATCAGGATCTGCACTTTTTTTACCAAACAGCTTTACAATTATGTAAGCATATTTCAGGAAAGACAGAATTTAAACTCGATTTAAATTTTAATCAATTCAGAATGGACTAAAAAATCGAGTTTAAAACTCCTAAAGTCTTTTGAAAGAAAACAGTTCTTAATTTCGGGTTTGTGACACTCCACTTCAATTATATGAGCAAATTCTTAAAGGCGTATGTGCTCAGAGAAATCCATACTACTGAACATACGTGCCACTGGAAAAGTCGAAGTGTTTTGGTTGTTTGTTTTATCGCTTTTTTTTTGGGACGGGGGTCCACTACCGAATGTGTAATACCGCTGATTATTGATGACTCCAGCAAGGCCGATGTTTTGGGCGTTTGTTATCAACAACTGACCCAGTGTTTCCAATATAGATTGAATTTTGGCCTAATGCAGATGGCCTAATAACCGCCAAGAGAAAGAACGAAATAAAGTGTTATAACTCGTTTATGAAAGCACTTGCCGTTCTGTTTACTTTTCAATAGTTATAATTTCTCACAGGACGTCTCCATATACAGGATTTATTAATAAAAGACATCGTTGACCTTGCGGATTAATACAAGCGACGCTGAGGGTAATACCCGTGACTACAGCACTGACGAGCGTTTGGCATCACAAACGTTACGCCCAAAACCGGTCTCAAAACCGCAACAGATTTGTCCCAGGACGTTTCATTCCGCAATTATACTATGTAGGTGTTCTCAGTGGGGATAGGAAACGGGGCATATTTAGCCTCTGGCAGGGCTCGAAACAGAGTCGTTGCAGCTTTGGCTCTTTCGTACCAATTTACGGATAGGCCGTGTCGGTCTAATCGTAAAATAGAAGAGAATCGATACAATAACCCCCACCTCCTAACCAAGACACCAATGGGAAAGAAACACGAACATTAAGCAACGCGTATCACTGAAGAACAGAAATAAATCAGTCACAAGGGGTGCGCAATTCGTACCAATCTAAATTCCAACAATTTGTCTAAATAACTTAGTACCAAATCTTATATATAAATAGTGTTAAGTAGAAAGGTGAGAGCTTCACATACTTTCTGACAAGACCATTATGTGTATTTTATGCTCTTAAGAAGTGAAAGATGCATTTCTTATATTTTGGTAGAGCTCAGTGAATTTGTCTTACAACACCCATTTTCCTTTGACTTTGTCAGCGCATTGTAATTCTATTTATATAAATGAAAGACCAAATAATATTCCAAATATATAATAATTGATATCTGACCGAAGCTAGCTAGTTATTAATTCAGCTGCAGAACTTGGAAAGTATTTTAAAAGTAAAAGGCTAGTCTGGCCCAGAAAAAAATAACATGAATGCACATACTTGCCACTGGAAAAATCGAAGTGTTTTTGTTGTTTGTTTTATCGCTTTTTTTTTCTTTTTTTTTTTTTTGGGGGGGGGGGGGACGGGGGTCCACTACCGAATGGGTAATACCGTTGATTATTGATGACTCCAGCAATGCCGATTTGTTGGGCGTTTGTTATCAACAATTGACCAAGTGTTTCCAATATAGACTGAATTTTGGCCTAATGCAGATGGCCTAATAACCGCCAAGAGAAAGAAAGAAATAAAGTGTTATAACCCGTTTATGAACGCACTTGCCGTTTTGTTTACTTTTCAATAGTTATAATTTCAAACAGGACGTCTCCATATACAGGATTTATTAATAAAAGACATCGTTGACCTTGCTGATTAATACAAGCGACGCTGAGGTCAATACCCGTGACTACAGCACTAACGGGCGTTTGGCATCAGAAACGTTACGCCCAAAACCGGTCTCAAAACCGCAATAGGTTTGTCCCAGGACGTTTCATTCCGCAATTATACAATGTAGGTGTTCCAAGTGAGTATAGGAAACGGGGCATATTTAGCCTCTAGCAGGGCTCGAAACAGAGTCGTTGCAGCTTTGGCTCTTTCGTACCAATTTTGGGATAGGCCGTGTCGGTCTAATCGGTAAAATAGAAGTGGATCGATACAATCACCACCAACTCCAAACCAAGACACCAATGGGAAAAAACACGAAAATAAAGTAACTCGTATCACTGAAAGAAAATAAATCAGTCACAAGGGGTGCGCAATTCGTACCAATCGAAATTCCCACAATTTGTCTAAATAACTTAGTACCAAATCTTATATATAAATAGTGTTAAGTAGAAAGGTGAGAGCTTCACATACTTTCTGACAAGACCATTATGTGTATTTTATGCTCTTAAGAAGTGAAAGATGCATTTCTTATATTTTGGTAGAGCTCAGTGAATTTGTCTTACAACACCCATTTTCCTTTGACTTTGTCAGCGCATTGTAATTCTATTTATATAAATGAAAGACCAAATAATATTCCAAATATATAATAATTGATATCTGACCGAAGCTAGCTAGTAATTGATTCCACTGCAGAACTTGGAAAGTATTTTAAAATAAAAGGCTAGTCTGGCCCAGAAAAAAAAACATGAACGCACTGTGATCTTAAATTCTGTGTTGTGACCATTGTTTGCTTCTTTATGATTACCTCTTTAACAGAACATTTATTAGGTACTTCGCTGCAAAGATCTAACTGAAATGACCCAGGCCAAAATGACCAAGGGCTGAAATGAACAACTCGGATTCAGCCCACCGTGGGGAACCCCAGTTAATTTGTGTCATTGAAAGAAACAATAACTGTATACTAAGACTGCGATCAGTCACATTTTAGGGGTGGGGATCTGAACGGTTTCTGAGTGATAAGGGCTTATTTGAAGTGGACGGGTGAGGCATGATCCGGACCCTTCCCGGGATACCCGGCACAAGACTGTCGTCAATAATTGCGTGTGGTCTAGGATCTGAACGGTATCTGAGATATTAGGCCTTATATATGAAATTAAAGGGCTGGGGCATGGCCCCGGCCCATCCCGAAGGATACCAAGGTTGGTGACACTGAATGCATTTTATCATGAGGGGTAAGTATATAATTATATATGGTCTAGGGTAAGGATATGAACAGTTTCTATGATGTCGGGCATGGCCCCGACCCACCTTGAACAGTTACTGAAAACTTGTCCAGATAAAAATTTGGTGGATTTTTGCTTGCCCCCAGGGGACATTTTGGGGCCCGGTTTTGATCATTGCCTTCACTTCTATTTTGAATATCTTGAAACCCTCTTGCACAACTTCATTTCCCTATATATCTTATCCCAAAATTTCAGAACAACCCGTCTATTGGTTACTGATAATTCGTTCGAAAAAAAAAATGGGGAAAAAGAAGACTTAAGAGTTTCTAGTACAGTTTATTTAGCAGTTTCATGTTTTGTTATAACTACAAAGTGTAAAGAGTTTATTAATACACCGAAACAACTGAAAACTGTTGCGTTTACAAGTTTTCTGGGACAGTTTACATACGTTCGACCACAGCAGTGACCCTAAAATATTTCCAAAGTTCCGCAATGGAATCAATTATCCCAAAGGACTACACAATGATTAAAGGAGATACATTTCACAGTGACCAAACAGTTTATTTAGACCAGCTGTATGTGCTATTTAAAGGTTTATTTCTGGCAGGTTGGAACACTCTGAAAAAAAAAAACTAAAAGCTATTGAGTGAGCCAGACTATCAAGTTTCGGCCAATTAGACTTCATTACTGACTTCCAATATATTCAAGCCAGCTTTAAACAATTATATTCTTAAAGTCTTATTTAAAGTCTATAAATCTTGTGGATCCGTACAATGTGGCCATTTCCAGAAGTATTTCTGATATGTTTGCAAATGGAAAGCCATAGGAAGACTTCCAAAATCTCGGACATACCCTTCCCGGCATTTACACCTTTTCTTCGTTCGGGTCGATGGGCATTGTGGGCGAAACTTGCTTACCAAGTAATGCTTAATATCCGCGGACGCCTGATTACACTCTTCTGGAGTCCATGTCTGTTGATCCGAACATTGATATTTGTCATTTTGTCTATGGGTTAACGATTTTGGATTAAGCTTTGGTACTACGACCTAAACTACTTAAACAGTCAACAAAATTCAAAATTGCTATCCAAAGTTCAATAGCAATCGCCTTATCAGCACTTTCAGTGTCTTGATTCTACCGATACAGATACATATGCACAAACATTCAGATCTCGATGAGAGAGTACACAAAGAAATCCACCCTATTTACCAGCCTCTTAATGATTTTGACTAAAATCACTATTGAAAACAATGAACATCTGAATTCAAAGGTGGGAAGGGTCCACTTCAGAAAAGGTACGGTAAAATTCCTATATTAAGACCACCTTTGGGACTGTTCAAAAGTGGTCTTTAAGACCACTTTTGAACAATCCCAAAGGTGGTCTCTGAATAAAAGACACTGTATGCTGAAACTACAAAGAATGGATAACTGAAACTTTCTAAATACATGTAGGTTTTTCGAAGCAAAATTAATCTGAATTTTTCTCGGTCTTGATGGCGAAGTTTTACTGTATATGTTTGTTATAACGACGCGATGGTCCGACAAATCATTGTAAAACAGATTTGAGAGAAATAGATTTTCTCAATCATGAGACTGCTCATGTAGTCTGAAAGCAACTCTTCATCACAATATGCATTTCAATGGAATTTAAAATAGATTTTTCTCGAATAGTTACCTCCTACTGAAATTGTTTGCCACTTTATGCTGCTCTCCAAGGCCTAATAAGATCGACCGTGGAACCATTTATTGTACAAGAGTGCTCATGATAAGAAAATGTATGTGAACGAGACAGAACATTTTAGCTTCTTCGCATTACTATTTGTATATCTGTTTTAGGATGAACGAACAAATGTTACATTACGTTAACAAGTCCGGATATTTACATTCTCTGTGCATCAACAAGAACCGTTGTGACGCAATCTCACGCGATGTCACATGATCATAATATGATGTCAAAATAAACCACGTTTTCTCCAATACGATTGGACGATGGCGACATAATGACGTCAACAGCGCCATTCCGCTGTTAATAACAAACTGTTTTTTTTTTTTGTTTTTTTTTTTTTTCAATTGGTACCCCTAAAACGAAAAATGCATCACGAAAACACGCCTATATACATGTAAATTTGACCCCTTGTACCCCACTTTTATACAGTAAAACTGGGGTTTAAGGGGGTATACATTATTTTTCTTATTTTTGCTCAAAATATAGATTGTGGGGACTCGATAGAACCGCCTCGACTTTCTTATTTCTGCTCAAAAACATAGATTGTGGGTACTCGATAGAACCGCCTCGTCGAGGCGGTTCTATCGAGTCCCCACAATCTATATTTTGAGCAGAAATAAGAAAAATATCACAATTTTTCATCTTACAATTTCTAATTTTTGGCCAAAAAATTGGCAATGTATTTGTATATGTGTGTTTTCGTAATGGGGTGGGAAATAATGCAAATGCAAGTAATAAAAAGCTAATTTATTTAACCCTTAAGATGCAAATCACGACAATTGTCGTCTGCTGGTTACTTTAAGTCATTTTTGCAAACAGTGTGGACCATTTGCGTTTTCAATATTTTTCCATCTTTTAATCGAACGCTGTTGACGTCGTTTATATACAATGACGTAACGCGCTGGTTCTAAATGTGATCTCTGACGTCACGTTATATTACTACCTGTCGCTGTGTGAAACAGATCTGAGATTCTTTCTCATGGAATTTATCGAAGTTAAAAACATTTATTTCAACCAATCAAATTGCTCAAAATATACACAATGATGCAGAATTGGAATTATTTGAAAATGTCGTCCGCTATGTGCAGTAATTATATGCGGTTAAAGGGTTAAGCTACTTGTCTATTCACCTCATTACGCAAACACGCCTATACAAATGCATTGCCACCTTTATCGCCGAAAAAATGAAAATTTTATGATGAAAAATTGTGATATTTTTCTTATTTCTGCTCCAAATAAAGATTGTGGGCACTCGTTAGAACCGCCTCATCGAGGCGGTTCTAACGAGTATCCACAACCTATATTTTAGAGCAGAAATAAGAAAAATAAGGTATACTCCCGGAAACCCCAGTTTTACTATATAAAAGTGGGGTTCAAGGGGGGTCAAAATTATATAGGCGTGTTTTGGTGATGTCTTGGAAGTTCAAGTATGGTGGGTTTCAACATTATGTCGCTGTATTGTATAGGCATTAAGATAACACACCCATGTCGTAAAATGCTTTTTTCATAGTTATAAAAATGCCATTTTAATGAAAAAAAAACATTCAAAATTTTCTTATTTCTGTTTTAACCATAGACAGTGGCTACTCGTTGGAGCTGCCTTATTTAGGTTTGTTTTATTATTATTATTTCACGGACTTTTTAACGAGATGGGTCTGTTTCAGACAGTAGGGTGAAACAGTATTGGCCCCTGTTGAACTGTGCCGCGGAACGAAACGTTATTTTTGTCTACATTATATGATCAGTATATGATACCTCAAATGTTGTTTTTAAACAATCTGAAAAAAATGTCTGTTCTTACTGATACTCACAAAAACATAAATTGGATAATAATTCTTAACTATACATTACGAAAACACACCTATACAAATACATTGTCAATTTTATCACTGAAAATGCTCGTGTGTATTCAAGTGTGATATTTTTCTTATTTCTGTTCAAAATATAGATTTTGGGTACTCGTTAGAACCGCCTCAAATGAGTACCCACAATCTATATTTTAGAGCAGAAATAAGAAAAATAGTGTTTACCCCTGTAAACCCCAGTTTTACTATATAAAGGTGGGGTTCAAGGGGGTCAAAATTATATAGGTGTGTTTTCGTAATGATAATCCGAAGTCTCAACAATCCATTATCATGTATTTAACAAGTCCGTGAGACCAATACCCTTGCATGCCCCATTAATTTGACGGTAGAGACTTTGGGTTTAACACGGAAGTACAGCCATTAGTGTTGACCTTTATATTTATAATACAACAACAAGCACAAGCTTTCACAAAAAGTAAAAGAGACCCATGACAAGTATAAGATTTGACAGAAAGAAAAAAGAGGCCGACAGGCTGAGCTCTGACACAGAATTGCTACTACATTTGTACAGGCCTAAGAAGCCCATAACAAGTATACACGCTTTCACACAAAAATGTCCCACGAGCAGAACTCTGGCACATAATTGCTATCACATTTGTACATATTTGCTGTCAGGTGTGTACAGGCTAATACAAAACTCTCGACCACGATAGTTCACTGTCTATCCTATAAGCTCCCCAGGAGCATTTGGCTCTGGTGAGCTAAAAAAAACAACTTGCCTCGCCATTAGCAACAATTTTTATTGAGAACAATATCAATACGTTAAGCATGTAAATAATTTTCTGTATGGTCATGACGTTGGACTTGTATTAGCATTTAGACAGGACGGGTTTTATCAACATGTCGCGAACTTAACACGTCGCATGGGTTTGACGAGGTCCACAAGTACCAGACAAGGATGGAAACGCACATGGTCTAGTGGTATCACTAAGTGCTAAACTGGCAATTAGAATTTGCAAACATTACGTAAACACGCCTATACAAATACATTGCTACCTTTATCTCCGAAAAAATGAAAATTTTATTATGAAAAATTGTGATATTTTTCTTATTTCTGCTCCAAATATAGATTGTGGGCACTCGTTAGAACCATCTCATCGAGGCGGTTCTAACGAGTACCCACAATCTATATTTAAGAGCAGAAATAAGAAAAATAAGGTGTACCCCCGGAAACCCCAGTTTTACTGTATAAAAGTGGGGTTCAAGGGGGGGGGTCAAAATTATACAGGCGTGTTTTCCTGATGAGAAAGTAACTTGATTGGATAAAACACATATTTCTGGGATACAATTTCTAGACATTCACGGTTAATATGTGCTAAGCGTAGACCTAGATTTTTGTAAAAGCTATACCTTTTATTAGAGGCATGTTGTATGTTAAAAAAAACATATGGCTTATCTAATGCTCTATTATATAGTGTGCAACGGATGTAATCCATTTTATTACAAGAACGGTCTGTATGTTTATAAAATTCATAGAATATAATGCTTTGGCTAAATATTGAATATAAATCGGTTTCTTGAGAGTTTGAAATTACAAATAAGCCCTGCCATGGGAAAATCCGTCTTCGTGACTGCGACAGGGCCCAGTTGTTCAAAGCATCACAAGCTTAACGAGCTCGTTATTTGTCAAATTTTTAACTGTTCCAGTAATAACAATGTATAATACTGTTTAATATTGTATTGTGATTTTTTTTCCTGACAAAATTGAGAGCAGCTTTTGCATTTGCAAAAGCTGCTCACATTTTTTCAGGAAAGAGCAAAGATGTTAGCATTTTTGCCATATAAAATGAACAGTTTTAACAATACATGTAGGTATAATTAACCATCACAAAAACACGCCTATATAATTTTGACCCCTTTCAACCCCACTATTATATAGTAAAACTGGGGTTTGTAGGGGTAAACCTTATTTTTCTTGTTTCTGCTCTAAGATATAGATTGTGGGTACCCGTTAGAACCGCCTCGATGAAGCGGTTCTAACGATTGCCCACAATCTATATTTTGAGCAGAAATAAGAAAAATATCAGAATTTTTCATCTTAAAATTTTCATTTTTTCGGCGATAAAGGTGGCAATGTATTTGTATAGGCGTGTTTGCGTAATGGTTAGTTTTGAACACCTGTCTCCAGGTAAGACACAGACGAACCAGCTCAGCTAAACAGACTTAGCAAGAGTCACAAACTTTTCTAGATGGAAAGCAGAGGTATAGTATTATACAAGTAGCGAACATAAATGTGCTGATCAGTCTGCGCAGTCTGATCTGCACATTTATTTTTTACAAATGACAAAAGCAGGTTTCCTCATGACGTGGCTAAAAAGAGAACCTCATGTATCAAATATTGTTTCCATTTGGTTATTGATGTCTGAAAGAATATTTTAAATGTGTGCTGACGTCCATTGTGTTTACAAGTCAATTTGAAAGATAGCTTTGTCAAGTAGAAGCAAAACAAAGATCAGGAATCGATACAATTAACTTACTCCACCCATCAAACACACCAAAGGGACAGAAACACAAACACGACGCGACCAGACCACAACGGAAACCTAAACAAAGGAAGGCCACAAGGACAGTTACTTTCCCACAAAATGGCCAAATGGCCATCCAAAATAAAAAGACACAAATGATACACACAGCAAGCAACGAACAACAACACAAACAAACCGCCACAGAAGAACCGCCCTGGAACGGCCAGTGGAAAGAATTCCACCGGGGGGGGGGGGGGGCTCAAATCGACTCCACACGGCCACAACCCCCGCCCTTACCTCTGTCGCGGTATACACTAATCCTGCCCAGTCCGCATGAAGGATTTCTAACTCATCAGCGCAACACCTATGAGAACATACAAATCAGAAAACTACAGAGATGAAACAAGGTTGAGACTCGACAGCATACAACAACAGAATTGCTGGAGCAAAAGAAAACCAACAGTTAGACTCCGAGGGGCCCGACCAAAGACGGAGCATCAGGCGCGAACCAACATAAAGAATACTAAAATAAAATAAATTCCATTTATGCTTTTACGCTGGGACCGTCATATAATCTTAAGCCCGACCCACCGGTGTGCAATCAAAGAGGGAAGCAAAGTTGCCAACCGTGATTGGGTTAACCACCATGCATGCAGTCTGTTTTATAACATTTATGTTGTACCCAATCTTTATATATCTACGAACGATTTTACGAAATTGGGTACAAAAGTCATAACAGGCATGTATTTTTCTAAATTTATATACTAAGTCACCATAGAATTCGGGCTCCGATAGGCCATGTTCCAGAAGAAGTGTTTTAAGTCCAACATTGAATTTCGAAACCAAATCAGAATGACGTCTATAAAACTTAGAAAAGGCTTTACGTAGTTTATGATACCGATACCCCTGATTAAGAAGTTTAGCGGTTAATAATTTATTACGAGTGTTGAAGTCGGATACATGACTAGACACTCTAGCGAATCGAATTAACTGCGAAATATAAACCCCGTACGATGCCGCACGAGGAACATCACTGTCCAAAAAAGGAAAATTTACAATCTCGAAATCAAAATCATCACGTTTATCATAAATTTTGCAAGAAACAAATCCATCTACAATAGATAAATATAAATCCAAAAAGGGGGCCTCGGTATCAGAGGAATTTGCCTTGTTTAACTGAAGTTCTAGGGGATAAATCTGACTGATCAAACCATCAAAGTAAGTATTGTCAATATTTAATAAATCATCTAAATATCTAGAAGTAGAACTAAAAGCTTCAATAATTTCAGATTGGTTATCAATGGAAAGTGACAACATGAAGTCTTTTAGAACAGATCAGCCACAAGAGATGCGCAATTCGTACCCATCGGAATACCCACAATTTCTCTAAATAACTTAGTACCGAATCTAATATAAATATTGTCAAGTAGAAAGGTGGGAGCATCACACACTTTCTGACATGACCAAAGTGTATAATTCTTATGCTCTTTAGAAGTGAAAAATGCATTTCTGACATAACATGCAAGATAGAGAGAATCCTCTCTGTGAAAAGCCCATTCAATTAAATCATTAAGTTTTCTTTTATAAGGTTATGAGGAAGTGTAGTGTAAAGCGTGGAAAAATCGTAAGTAGACAGACTTGAAGCACGAAAACGTCTGGATTTCAATTTATTTAAAACCCCATTCGATTTTTTAATAGACCAAAAAAAAATTATTCCTGATCTTTCATAGACTTTATCACAATATTTAATCACATGCGTTTTAATAGCAGTAAGACAGGAAGCTAATAATTTAGAAAGTTCAGTTGTAGTGCAAGAGCTAGAATTTGCAATAAACCGTGCTTTGTAAGGTCTTTTATGAAATTTTGGTAACCAGTATAGCGTAGGAAGCTTGCCTTGGCCTTCTGTAACACCCACAGCAAACTTGGTGGCTGACTGACAAATATGTTCATCTACTATAGCTCTCTCTTTAGCTAAAGGCTGAAGTTCATAGGCCTTAGTACCACCAAGCTCCTGCTTCAGCGTGTTGACAAAGTGGAGCCGTCACACAACGACGACGTTGTTAGTGGCCTTGTCTGCAGGGGCCAAACAAACTTCTTATGAAATTTTTGAATACCTAGTTTAAGATGACGTAAAGACGTCTTAGGCTTAGGAGGTAATAAGTTAGTATTTTGAGAATAGAAAGAAATACGTTTATTCACTAGTTTTAAAATGCTAAGTTTCCAGTCCTTAAGTGCTTTATGCTCAACATACTCTCGCTTATACTATCGATTACCGAATTCATTCAATCAATCCTACTTTATATAGGGATCAATCCTACTTTATACAGGGAATATGGGTGTTAAGGACTCAAAATTGTAGCTAGCAGGTTCTCGTTAGAACTGGTACAATGAGGCGATTCTATTGAGAATCCACAATATATCTTAACAGCATGCATTCAGAACTAGAATAGATACTTGTGGCATGCCCAATAGGATCATTTAGACCATATCCTCAATACATTCAGCGGAATTTATCGTTGAATGAGAGAAGGCATTCCAACCTCTAATGGTTTATGGAAAGAAATAACGTTTGTGAATTCGAATGCCATTTCTCATAGTTGGGATCTAGAATGTCAATGCGTGGCGACTTCGATCAGACTACAGCCATGGAGCCCTCCCGCACCCACCACCACCATCGGGGCTGGGCAGCATATGGTGCCTTCACGCAGAGCTGAAACCGACCGCACATAAGTACTGGTAAACCGCTTAATAGCTTTAAGCCTGCCCAGGCAAAGTGGTGTGAGTCGGACCGCCCTTGCATAAAAACCCTATAGGTTACATTTGGCGGCAGGGCTTGAGATGTCATCTCAATGTCGGGTAGAGGTGCAACTAAATTGGAATCAACGTCTCCGAAATGGCCTTAATAGTGTTGACTGGGACAAACAAACAACCATGGTGGATAAAATTGTCACCAATTTGTGTGTTATACAAATGTGGTTCTAGGCTTGCAAGAAAATGGTCTTAATTTTCGTTTCCACATGGGGTTAATAATCTTGTGTTTCAGTTAACAGAGTAATTAACAAGTCTATTGATACAGAACAGACATAATTTGGTCCTCGTCACAGGAACACGTGTCTACGTTCTTTGCGACCATGTAAAACACAAACCAACCTGCTCAGCAGGACAGACTATCAAGAGTCTCGAGTTTTTAAATATAGAAACAAGAGTTATTGCACTATCCAAAATGCGAACAACAGAGGTGCTTATCAGCCTGCGCGCATGTGCAGGCTGATTAGCACCTCTGTTGTTCGCAAATGGCATAAGTCAGGTTTTCTCACGGCCGGGCTTAGTTGTTTGTAATAATAGTGTGTCTCCCAAATAAGCATCACCTTATAGAGATTCCATGAGAATTTCCTGAGACAAAAAGTTTTATGTTGCTGTAAAACGCTCGCATATGGCTAGTTAACTTGTGAATAGAAATGAAAATGCATAGACCGCGAAAAGGTGTCTTCGATCAGGTGCGCTGTGAGAAGACAGAAACTTGTCAGCATACCAGTTAAGTCATATTAAACTTTTTTTTGCCTATAATGAAGACTATTTGGGCCATCGAGCGCCCATATGGCGCACGACGAAGATTAATGGGGATTTGCGATACTAGCCCAACTACCGGTTTTGGCACACATCTGATTAACGATCGGCTCGTTATGAATGAAATAATCTTGAAAGGGCCGTAAAACCAAAACAAGAAAAAAAAGTCGAACTGCAATGGGCTACAACACAACGCGGTCACAGACTGGTAAATATAAGCAGGACAGTTACTTTGGAAAATCAATAGTATTTTTGAAAGTAAACTGTCCTGTGATTGGACAATAATTGATTTGGTGAAATTAAAAGAAGTTGATTTAACAAATAGGTATTTTTTTTGCAAATTTCAAGAAAAAATTCTACTTGTCTAGTGGACTGGTTTGAAAGCAGTGGCTAACAAAATAGGCAATTATTATTTTTTTTTTTTTCAAAATTGTTATTGTTTATTTTCTGCGGGGTTAGGGGTAACCAGCTTCAGAACCCAGAAACTACATGTGGATGCTGATCAACATGGTAATTTTTACTTTTGATTGATAAAACTAAGTCCAAACAACATCATGAAAACACGCCTACATAATTTTGACCCCCTCGAACCCCATTTTTATATAGTAAAAATGGGGTTTACAGGGGTAAACTTCGTTTTTCTTATTTCTGCTCAAAATATAGATCGTGGGTACTCGTTAGAACCGCCTCTATTTTCTTATTTTATTTTAAACAGAAATAAGAAAAATATCCACGATCTATATTTTGAGCAGAAATAAGAAAAATACCCCAATTTTTCATCTTAAAATTTTCATTTTTTCGCCGATAAAGGTTACAGTGTATTTGTATAGGCATGTTTTCATAATGATTATTCTAGTTTAAACCTTTGGTCAACGAAAGTTGTGAGTGTCAGAGTTTCAGGAAAGGCTATAATGGAAGTCTATGGGAATCTGTGCCCTGTATGAGAATTTAATGCAAAAAGTAACACTTCTTACTAATGTTACCGGTGAAAGTCTATACAATTTGCCCTTAAATCCCACTTTATATAGAGAAAACTGGGGTTTATGGGGATACACATCGTTTTCCTTATTTCTGCCCAAAGACATAGGTTGTGGGTACTCGTTAGAACCGCCTCATTGAGGCGGTTCTAACGAGCACTCAAAACCTATGTTTGGAGTATAAATAAGAAATATAACTCAAATTTTCATCAGTAATATCACACGGATGTCTTATCGTAATGGAAATTGCTACAGTACACGTAGTAGGCTTAAATGATTCATTCCACAGAGCTCTAAATCCAGTATGACCACAATAAATGGCTTCTCAAAACAAATAAATCTGATATGGCACTAAAAGTTATTGATTTCAGTAATCAAAACAAAAAGCTACTAGTATTCGTTTTCTGACTTTTTACAGATTCTTTTTTAGGAATAGTCGCAGTACTATTTCAGTAGCTTCGCTTTCAATTGTCGTCAATAGTCACGTCATAGGAATCAAGCCAAACACTTTCAAACCAGCTTCTGATAATTGGTCTTAAACATACGACACGCAACCATGCGCTAATTGCTTAGTCTAATACACACTATAAACTGTTAAATATTACTACGCACAAGGAAAATCTACTCTTGGTAATGCATAGAAATCACAGCGATACTATTAAAACGTGTCGTTTGTTCCAGTTTACCTTCTAACCAACAACTAAGGTCATATGGAGACGGGATCTCGATTAAGAAACACATGTGAAAGTCTGGAGGAGCCCGGATTCGAACCCACAATCCATGGCTTCTGAGAAGAGTAGTTTAACCTCTTCACCATGCATATGAAAGCTTAGCTTCTAAAACATGTTGTCACGACGATTAAAAGTCTATGCGAAAGAAAACTCAAGCAAACATATGATGTACTAGTGAGAAGTACCGTAATAAGTATTGAGACAGACAGGCCTATGCAAAAAGTGCAGACCTAGATCAGACTGCTCATGAAGGAGCAGTCGTCTGGTCAGGGTCTACACTGTCTTTCAATCTATACTTCTTTGACTCCTTGCTGGATTAAGAAACTTGTTCTTTAATTTGAGGAGAAATACAGCAAGTCCTCAGGGTGTTCGAATTTTTAGAATTTTTACGTTGTGAAGTTACAGCATTTGACAAGGTGATACAGGGAAACTTCAATGACTCGAACACCATGGCTCGTTTATCATGGTAACTTCGAACTCGATTTGTGGCCCTAAAACATTCTTCCCACACCTCTATACAGTGAAATACCACTTTTAAGACCACCTAAATTAAGACTAATTCTGCTTTAAAAGCTTATTAAAGGCTCCACTTAATGTTTCTTTGTATTTTCTGTCCGCGGTGCCCTCTGGTCAGGGACCACCTTTGGGCTGTTCAAAAGTGGTCTTTAAGACCACTTTTGAACAGTCCCAAAGGTGGTCTTTATATAGGAATTTTACTGTATTTAGGAAAATTCATGGATGATATTTTTATAAAGTACAATGCATGATGTGTGTACTCACTAGAATCGCCTCATTGAGGCGATTCTAATGAGTACACACAATTTACCTTTACTTTATGGAAGATCGAAAAGATATCCTGAAAATACCCCCCCCCCCCCCCCCACTCTGATGACTGCTGTCTTAGCCTTGTTATTAACCCTCGGTGTCTCAAACTCTCTCTATCTCGAACAAATTTACATGGTCCCAAATATTTTCGAGCCTAATTGTTCATCTGTAGCTGGACTCGTGACTGCACCCTGCCAGCACAAAAAGAGGACCAACGTCGGGCCGATGGCGATACGACGTTGCCACGTCGTATCGCTATCGGCCCGACGATGGCGCGACATTCTTTGCTGGCTGGGGAGTGCCCTATAGCCTCCGCTATGTGTATTTTGCTGAATGGTGTTCATCATGTATGTTATGTTTCAATTATGGAAGTTATCAGAGCAATTACGGGAGGTTACTGTATCCGCATTATGCAATTCATGTTAAGCACATACAGCTGAAATCATAAGAAAATTCACAAGTGCGTGCCAAATTTCATGCATGCGTGTGCGTGCGTGTGTTTTGTTTGGGATTGGGGCGGGAACCAATGTAAACGTATGCAAAGAATAAGTCAGTATCTTACTATCATTCAGGACCACATTTTCTATTGGTAAAAACGATTAGTATACTAAACACGCGCTTATCTAAAGACATTTTGTGAAAATGAAATATCCAATGACCCAATGCTCAACAAAATTATGCTGTAAAACGTTTGATTTGTGCTCTTTCAATATTCAATTTATCAGGCTGGACGTGGTTGTATAACGAGAAAAATGTGAGTACTACATAGCAAGTATGTTAAATATTCGTCCAAACCTACATAGCGACTTCATCAGTTTGGCCTAGCAAATCCGTCTCATTGGTCAACGGTCAACGTACACTTTCAGCACCGTTTTGATTTGTTTGTCTAGAGTTTAATAGCCCAATCAACACTTTTAGGTTATATCGAACCAGTCAGTATACCTTACTACACTTTTTCTTGGCAGGCTTGTACAAAAGCGGTTAACCACTACAATACCCATTCTTTCGCCAGAAACTTTCCTTCCTGAGCCAATGGAGCCGTAGAAAAGATTTTATGACCAATCTCCACGAAAGAGTGTTGTCGAGCCCGCAACCTGTTGCTCGCCAGTCAGACGCCATCCCACCAGCTCTAAACACCGTATTACTGAGCTTTCATTGACACATACAGTTGAACTTCGATGGGTCGAACACCGATGGCTCGTTTACCATGACTGAGTCGAACACGTTCTTGAGTCCCTAGGGAATTTCTCTACGTAAGAAACAGGGAGAGTAAAATTTAGGATATTTTTGTCTTTTATCTTGCAAGTGTATGCTGTGTGTACTCATTAGAATCGCCTCAATGAGGCGATGAGGCGATTCGAATGACTACACACAGCATACATTTATATCATAGATTACCGAACCGAAGTCCCAAAATTATCCCAGTTTTACCTCCTGGAAGTAGCCATCTGTGTCTCGAACTACCCCTGTCTCGAACAGATTTTCGTGGTCCCAAATGTGTTCGAGCCATTAAGTTCGATTGTATATGGAAAAAAAAAAACAGCCGTCGACGAGTTGGTCAGAAGTAACGATAATTCTCATTTATTACGGCAAGTATATAAATATTTATGCAGTGGCTAGTGTAAATCCTGATCAGACGCCGCGTGATGATCTGAATTAATTTGGTCCAGACCAAGTTTACCAAGATCCGTCTGAATTCAAACTTTGGACCAAGCAGAACCGATTCAAGTTAATCCACATTAACTAACTTTCACACTAACTCGGCAGAATCATGACGTCTGAGCAATGTCTCATTTAAGAAATTATTTTATTTTTTCTGCTGTTCATGAAACGCAGTGGGTCGCGTACAAAGTTAATGAACCCGAAGGGGTTCATATGTTAACTTTGCTAACGACCCGCTGTCGTTCATATTTTCATGAAAAGCAGAAAAATCAAGTTATTTTTTTTATATTTACAATCTTTGTCCCTCATCAATAGGCGAAAAACTGCTTATAGGGCAAAATTTTAAAGCCGAAAAAAATTACACGCTGTTATTCTACAAAGAGCGGAACAGCGTTGACGTTACCAAAGCCCTTAAAGAACCATGGTTTAGACTGACGTCATTTGACGCTCCTGAAAATCATGTGATTCGATGCGTTCATGGAAGTACATGTATGAACTACATTGTTTTCTATAGGTTTACATTAGACTTTACACTGGAAATGTAAATAAGATGCAATGATGTTGCATCGACGTTGATAAGAACTTGCCTACGCCGTTGAGAATTTTGAAAATATTTGAGGGTCACTGATGAGGCCTATTTGGCCGAAACTAGCTAGTCGGGCCCAGAAAACATGTACACTCCATATGTTTTCCGCTCTTCGGTGTATTCCTTGCTTCCAAAGGATAACCCTTTTATAGAACATATTTATGTAGATCACACTTATTTGGTTTAAACCAATTTGATATAACATCGACTTAACCCTTGTCCTGCTGAGCCCGGATATGTCTTTACTTTCAAACAATGCAGATCCAGATCAGATGGCTTCTGAAGAAGCCATCTGATCAGGATCTTCATTGTTTGTCATTCAGTTTATGAATTTGTTGCAATAATTTGCATCAAGTAATATGATTGGTTGATAATCAGTAATGGGTGTGGTATTTTTAAATATTCAGCAGGTTAAGGGTTAATGTGAACGAACTTTATCAGATAGCTGTTGCTCCGAATCAGTCCTATCTAGTTATCTATCGTCATTAATTGAGTCGGTCATACTTGGCCATTACCTTAGTGTCATGGTGTGAACCTACAATATCCAAATGACCAATCAGGATTAATCATAACAGAAAAATACAATCATGTTTGTTTACAGCGTTCGTCTTGCACTTGGGATGGTGCGCAGTTCTTGATTGAAATAGAATCTGATCCTCACAATAGTGGTAATTAAGTTCGAGTAAAATCGTTGATTCAAACAAATGGAAATCCCCACAAATTGGACAAGAAATTGTATTGACCCAAAACATAATACGCTAACTTGGCAACTTGCCCGGTATTGTTCAAAAGCAAGACGTTTTCCTAAATAGCTTCATGCCTGTTCTGGAAGGAAATCATATATTTTAATGCCTAATCATCGTATGCATTCCCTGGCAAACCTTTAGTAAACCCTCAAAGACTCGAATGGCTTTGCTACATTACATGGGCCCCGTCAAGCGATTTTGGTACTTATCGCCTATGCGAGCAGCGAAGGTTCAGGCGAGCCTGCGCGGATGCGCAGGCTCGCCAGAACCTTCGCTGCTCGCATATACAAGCAGTGAATCAAGAGGAACCCTCAGACAGAAAGCCATATCCCTGGCCCCTCTGAATGACTGGGCATGCGCAGTTAAAATTTGTCATGACGGAATGCTCTAAGTCCCAAATTCGCTTGGCGGGGCTCACATAATTTTGCACTTCCGCCAATCGGGGCTCGAAGAAATAGATTGGGCTGCATGATACTTCCGCGCAGAGCTGGAACCGACTAAACATTCGAGTACTGGCAAAACCGCTTAAAAGGTGTATTCTAACACAGCGCGCCTATATAAGCAATGTAAAATAACTGTGTTTTATTCTACAACAAATCAAGGAAGAGCGTGACGATTGACGTCATTAAAAACTGCGATTTTATGACGTCAATAGTAGATTTCCATGACGTTAGACGGTTTAACGTCATATTCTCGCATCGAAAACGTTAGAACAGGATATAAATGCATGTGTTTTAGTCAATAATTTTAGCGGGATTTCTTCTAACAATGTCGAAAAGTTGTGAGAATTTGAAGGAAACAACAGCATTATTGCCGAGTTTCAGCTTGTTAGAATCGAAATAGATCAGCTCTAGCCAGTGATTTGTTAGGTAATAAATCACAGTTTGTCGGTCAGTTGTCAGTAGAAAAATCACGCGCGCTACGCGCTCGTGATTTGTCTACTTTACAACTGACCTCAAAACTGTGATTTATTACTCAACAAATCACAGCTAGAGCTGATCTATTTCTTAAATAGAAGTGAAGGCAATGATCAGGAATCGATACAATTAACCCACAGCTCCAACCAGGGACACCACAGGGAAAGAAGTACAAACATGAAACAACTAGAGCCTGGTGGAAACATCAATAGCGGAAAGCCAAATGGACCGTTACTTTCCCACAAAATGGCCAATTGGCTATCCAAAACAAAATAATATAAGCGATACACACACTCAAAGAGAAGCCATAACAAAAAATAAACCAAACCACGACAGAAGAACCGCCTTGGAACTGTCAGTGAAACGAATTCAACTGGGGGGGGGGGGGGCTTCAACCGATTTTATTTCCGTCTCGCGATTTAGATATATAATTTGTTCAGTCCGCATGCCAAGGCGAAGTGGTTTCTTTGGGCGGCAGGGCTTCAGTCAATGTCGGACAAAAAAAAACTCTCATATAATCGGAAGCAATGTTTCCAAAACGACATAAATAGTGTGCACGGGGACGTAAAACGTCAACAAAAATAAAAATTAAACTTTGTTACACAAGGCGACAATATTTTAACCTATCATCGTAACTGGATAATAGATAGGAAACAGTACAGACTCTTACCAGACGCCGCAGAATGAGGGTCCTCACTGCTTGAAAAAGGTTTTGCCATTGCCAAAACATTATATATATATATATATATATATATATATACTCAGTCAAAAAAGTTCCTATACGTAAAATTGCTTCTTTTACTATAGCTACTACAGAAAAAAAAACTACATGAAGTTTGTTATGTTTTGGTAAGAAGACGCATTTTTCCTTGTAAAAGCCCCATTCGTTTTTGTTTTCGTAAACACATCACTGTAGAATATTGCTTTAAACACCCAAGGGGTCACTGTGTCATTTTCACAGAGAAAATCATTAAAGCCTGCTATGATTTAACATCACAAAATTTCCCTGTACCTTACATTTCTAAAATTTCATACAAGTTACATTTCATTAGATACCATTTGCGTCTATTCACAAAAGATTTGGAACTTTAGTTGCATCAGCTACGAGAAACAGGCTATCACATATTGACCTCCATTTCTTAGAAGTTGAGTGCAAATGCTGTTTTCAATGGGAACTCCATAGAAAATCGCAACCGCTAGTGCTACATGCTACATGATTTTTCAGTATTTTTTACCATTATGATGAACAGCAATAGTGTAAACAAAGCGTTTGTTTGAAAAATGGCAAAAATTGATCGACAGGAATAAAAATTACAGCATTTCGAAAATTGCTATACTTTTAATTGCAAGGGAGATAACTTGAGAATTACACAAATTTAAACCTCGCTTATAATGCGAGATCATGAGATATTGCGAAAGTAAGGTGTTATCCGATGTTCGGACGACATTTTCTCCCAGCTTAGAAAAAAAGAGATTTCTGCGCATGCGCAATATCCATTTTCTACCAAAATCTTTCTAGACACATATTGCAAGACAACTCTGGAGCAGAAAGGTATGAGCAAATGCAAGTTTGGGCATACTATAGCTAAACGTTCGATTTACATGTCTACAGCCAAAATTTAGCTCAATAGCTGCCAGATATCTAGTGTGTTTCACCCGGAAGTTGGTATAGTTACTTTTTTGACTAAGTATATATATAAATTACTCAACACCAGACCACTAAATTTCACAGTAGACTCAGTATATATATATAAAAGCGGAATACTCCATTCAGGACAAAAAAAAAAGTTGAATTTTACTTTTTGTCTGTATTTTGCCGGGTTGTTGGTCTACGTAAACACGCCTATGTCGTATAGTTCAATAGTTTGAAGGACACAGAAATGTTCTATTTTTCGACAGATCTTTATATCCGTTCTCACTGTGGCCGTTCTCACGAGTACCAACAGTCTGTATTTGCAGCTGATTCATGAATAAGCATTACGATAATAAAACCGTGTGACATAGTTCAGTCTTTTATATCTCAAAAATGGCTATTTTTCCGATGAAAACGTGCGAAACTTTTCTTTTTTCTATACTCCAAACATACGTGTGGGTGCTCGTTAGAACCGCCTAATTGAGACGATTCTAACGAGTACCCACAATCTATGTCTTGGAGTAGAAATAAGAAAACTAATGTTTACCCCCGTTTTCTCTATATAAAGTGGGGTTTAGGGGTTGTTCATTTCACGGACTTGTTCACGTGATGTAAAGATAATATATGCCCGAGTTATAATGTAGAAGGATGGTCAGTTCATATATATGAGAAAGAAAATTAATATATTCTCCTCTAAATTCAACAACAAACTGGTTCGCAGGGGTATTCATAGCATGGTTACATGAACTAATTTACATGCATTTTTTTCCATCGGTCATTTATTTTATTCATTTCGGTTAAACGGCCCTTTCAAGATTATTTCACTTATTTCGAGACCGTTAAAGCTTCAGATAACCATATATTTTAGGATAATGTACGATTTTTTTCTGATTTTATCTTGACGAGGTATGTTGTGTATACTCATTAGAATCTCCTCAACGAGGCGATTCTAATGAGTTTATACAACACATCTTTACTTTACAGAGGATCGTAAAGAGTTCCTAAAAAGATCGCTATTATGCCTCTTATGATTCATTACTTAGTACTATGATTAAACCTCAGTAATTCGAACTAGTCCTATTTCCAACATTTTTTTCTGGTCCCCAACAACAGTGTTCGAGTTAGTGAAATTTGACTGAGTATACTTACATGTACCATAATAGCAGGTCCTTAGAAGAGCAGAACGTATATCCTTTATTAAATTCCTGAGTCAAATTTGAAGAAGAAAAAAATAAGTGATATATCCAGAATGTTTTCGGAGGAAGGAGTTAGTGATATAATAGAGGAAAAACAAACAGAAAACCTCTGAATTCAAACAATTCCTCCTTTTAGCAGAACTAATGTCAGTCACAACGACACTTCAGAAACAAAACATCGTCCTGATAGAAACAAACATAATGCATCGGTTCCATTCAATTATTCCTTAAACAAACCGAAAACCAATAAATACGTCCTTCGCAAACGTTACCGTTTACCGTTCATACACATATAAATCCATTTGTCTTTGGAAATGTCCATAAATCCGGTTCTAATCCCGCTCTGGCTTTCACTGACTAGTGATGTCGTCTGTACATAACCATACTCTGCGAATATTGAACAGTTTGATGTATAGCACCAACATAAATGAGTCACATTCTGCCTTATAAAGGTCTTATTGGTTTGGTCACGGTCTGCTCTATAACCTTTATGCGTTGTCTACGTTACGAAACAAATCGAGCGAACAGCCACGGCTCTGATAAGATTTCAAAGAGGCTGCAGGCTGATCTGATTATTAAGTGGTTGTACATGTCATAGGACTTTTTCTCATGATCTAAGCACATATATTAGTTGAGCTGCGTCAAACTTAGTAGTATCTTCGCCAAAAGTCCAATATCTGCTTGCGTATCTGTTCAGTCAGTGCATATCCTTCTCTAAACGCAGGAATACGGCTAGGGGTTGAATATCAACATAACACCCAGTTAAAGCTCAGATCAGCCTGCGCATATGCGCAGGCTGATCTGAACTTTACCTGGGCGCACATAGAAAAAAGACTCATTTTTGTATGAAGTAACTCCATGATTGCGATCACATGGCCGATATTACTACAATATTAATATTGCTACTGTCCCGTGGATGCAGCATCATTGCGTGCTCGACAAGATCATTCAAGCCTATTGATATACTAACAGTGTCTAGCCCTGAGAACTCTGGTTAGTTCTTGATTAAAGGTGAATATGTACGCATGTTACATTTTGACCATTCTTATTTAAAGAGGGACAACAAACAGGGCGGAAGCTGCTTCCCTGGAAAAAATAGTCGTTACTCTTTAAGGAAAAATGCCGACACAGAAAAAACATACTGTAAAGTATCTATTGCGCATGGCATTCTTGGCAAATTCGCATTACAGTTTTCGTCAGCATTTGATAAAAATACACGACAGGAAATTCGGAACGCATACGTGTTTTTTGTTTGAGTTGAGGTTTAACGTCCCCGTCAAAACTATTTGGGTCATTTGTTAGACGCTGCTTCCAATTTTGTGGGATTTTTACCCGACACTGAAATCAAATTACATCTCAAGCCATACTGCATAAGAAGGTAAGACCAAATACTTAGTGGACGAGAGCACGGTTGAGATTAACATATCACGTTCACAGGCCCTTGATATAAATATCCTGGTTCCTGTAATGAACATGCATCCCTGTAACCCCAATTTTGCAGGGCTATCATTTTTTTTTTTTGTCTTTATTGTTGCGCGAAAGATACAATAGGGGTACTATCTTCTAGCAGAAATGAGAAAATATCACACATTTTATCAGAAAAAGTCAGTTTTTAAGCCCTGAACGAATGCAATATGTCACTAACGAGCACCTATATTCTATGTGTTGTAGCAGAAAATCACATATTTTCGTAGAAAACTGTCAGTTTTTGACGATATGAAAGAATGCAGTATTTCAAATAGCCGAGGATATCACAATGTATAGGACCATGCAACATAGTGCTTTTTCACATCTCAAAATGGCTACTTTTCTGATGAAAATCTGTAATATTTTTTCTTTTTTATTCTGCAAGCATAGGTTGTGGACGCTCGTTAGAACCGCCTCACTGAGTAGGTTCTGGCGAGTACACACAACCTATGTCTTGGAGCAGAAATAAGAAAAATAATAAATACCCCCGTAAACACAAGTTTCCTCCACATAAAGTGGGGTTTACTGGGGTGTTCATTTCATGGACTTGTTCAAATGATGGGAAAAGTGGGATTCACAAGCACATGCATCATCCACTATACTTTTGCTGAGAAACCTTAGACTGTGGGTATTCACTAGAACTGCCTTAATCTGTGTTTGTAGCAAACAAATAAAAAAAAAATAAAAAATAAATAAAAATAAAAAATAAGCAAACGGCAAATTTTCACAAGAACAAGTCCGTGTAATAAAGAGACTTGTAAACCCCACTTTATACAGAGAAAGCTGGGGTTTACAAAGGTATACGTTATTTTTTTCTTATTTCTGTTCCAAGACAAAGGTTGACCCTGGGCACTTGTTAGAGCCGCCTTAACGAGGCTGTTTTCTAATGAGCACCCACAACATATGCTTGGAGTAAAAATAGGAAAAATATCACAAATATTCATCAAAAAAGTAATAATTTGTGAACTAAGTCAAACGGAGGTATCATCCTATAATGTAACGCCAACTTCAATCATGCGAGAAAACATGCATCTGCCTTATCTCAGATAGGTGCGTGTTACCGTGGCACATCAAGCTTTCATATTCGTAGTTCTTTGGGTCTAGTGGTTTGATGACGCAACGGTGTCGTGTACATTGTATCTTGCGCCACTAGGGCGACCAGCTTATATTGTCATACAGTTGGGCAAGGGCTGATGTCATTGAAGCAGGTATGGGAAGAGTGGGGATTCTGATATTTCTTCTGTTTCTACACTTCCATTCATTTCCCTCTATCTCCCTTGTCCCTCACTTTCACCTCCTCTAATTTCTCTTTTGTCGCTACCCCCACCCCTTTTCTCTGGGAGACGACAGGGGTTGACGTGTCCTTAAACCCCAACTCAATCAATCGATCTAGAACATTTCTGGATGCAGATAAATATTCTAATTAACTGTTACCAGTCAAAATTAAAAAAAAAAGTGTAACATCATCATTGCACTTACTGTATGCACAGAGCATACGGTTATACTTAAGTTGAAACAAAGTCATGGTGATTTATACGTCCAGGAACAATCGATTTCACTAGGAATTGAAATCTAGTACAAAATCATTATATGCAAATGAAACTACAAAGTTCAGTGACACTAACTGCCCACCTGGAAACAAAGTACGCAGTTAAAATGATGGCATTTTATTATTACACTTGCTTCAAAAATAACATTTTTCATTACGCAAACACACCTATACAAATACATTGCCACCTTTATCGCCGAAACAATGAAGATTTTATGATGAAAAATTACGATATTTTTTTTATTTCTGCTCAAAATATAGACTGTGGGTACTTGAGGCGGTTCTAACGAGTACCCACAATCTATATTTTAGAGCAGAAATAAGAAAAATAAGGTTTACCCCTGTAAACCCCAGTTTTACTACATAAAAGTGGGGTTCATGGGGGTCAAAATTATATAGGCGTGTTTTCGTGATGAAAAAATGTGTTATTATTCTTACTTTTGCGCCAAACATCGATTGTGAGTGCTCGTTAGAACCGCCTCGTTAAATACACCTCGTCTATGCTTTTGAGTACGAACTAGAACCATCACAGACGTGATCAGGACCCCGCGATAGCATGTTTGAGTGTGTGTGTGTGTGTGGGGGGGGGGGCAAATAAGTGGAAGTGTTTCAACATACTACAATGATTGTACTCTGATTGTTTCTTGCTAGTTAGTTTAAACAGTGATTGCATGGTTTTAGTACTATTGTCGATGTGAAAGTGTAAGTCGATAAAGGGGCAAAAGTCAAAATTTATTAAAGCTACAGTTGTTGTCCCTTGTTTGCATACGTGTATTGTCACATTAGTGCAGTAAGTTGAATTGAAATGTCTACAACGGTTTTGAAATTATGAGGAAAAAAGATTAACTATGCTGAAAATTTTAATTTTACAAAAGATCATAACTAACAATTTTGTGACTAGAGTTACATAACTTGCAATGCGATTTGGGCTGTTTTGTTTAATCCTTAAATTCCCGTACTTTAAGGGGAATGGATACACTTTCAGGGGAGGCAACTCCTGCAAAAGTATTTTGTCTCCCATGTCAATAAGGATCAACTGTTAAATTGCCCCTGAGGAGCAAATTCTTTCCTTTAACAGTAGACCCCTTTTTCAGTGGGAACGCAAATAGGAAGTCTCGAAAAGTGTCTCCATTTGAAAAATGGCGAAAAAATCTGCAACCTTAGGCATGCAGTTCTACGTTCTGCGGCGTCTGAAATGGGTCTTAACTGTTTGCGAATGTTCAAGCACATGCCCCAACTCAATATTTCACAATAAGCTTTCTCTTACACAGTACTCTGACGTCATGACGTCAAGAATAGCACGGTTACTTTTTTATATAAACAGCCGTTACCTGGATTCTCCCATTACGAAAACACGCCTATACAAATACATTGTCAATTTTACCGCCGAAAATACGAAACTTTTAGGATGAAAAATTGCGATATTTTTCTTATTTCTGCTCAAAGTATAGATTGTGGGTACACGTGAGAACCGCCTCATCGAGGCGGTTCTAACGCGTACCCAGAATCTATATTTTAGAGCAGAAATAAGAAAAATAAGGTTTACCCCTGTTAACCCCAGTTTTACTATATAAAAGTGGGGTTTAAAGGGGTCAAATTTATATAGGCGTGTTTTCGTGATGCCTACAGTGATAGTCAGGTGAACATCAACAATGAAGAGATTCTGTGCTTAGTAACTTTGGGTCGATTGACAAACAGTCGACCAAAAAAGTCTTTTTACTTCAAGAAAAAAATATTTTCCGAACTGCCATATTCTGTGATGGGCTTCCTCGATCAGTCGCCGCATTCTGTGGCCTGCTCTGGTTTCTGCTTTCCCGTTTTTTTTTTTGTTTTTTTTTTGGTTTGGGTTTTACGGCCCTTTCAAGATTATTTCACTCATATCGAGCCGATCGTTAATCATAGGTGGGCGAAAACCGGAGTACCCGGAGAAAAACCACCTGACCTTCCGTTGCAGAACTTGGCGTCTCACACGTGACCAGAGCGAGGCTCGAACCCACGGAGGTGAGAGACCTAATGACTTCTGCTTTCCCGTTACAAACGCCTGCCATGGACCCGTTAAAACACCATTACAGCTATGTTCAGTGCAAAGTAGGTATCTGCGGTGCGAAGTGGTCAAAAGAACGATGAAAAGAACACAACACCAACAAAAAAGAAAATAAATTAAGTTATTGTAGCCATTTAGCCTATTTTGCAGGTCTCACATGGGCACTTCCATTCCGCGTGTTGAACTATCATCACTACATATATGACACATTCCTGTGCTAAACACTCTAGAAACAACATTTTCAGATGCTTTATTATTATTATTATTTCCGAACCAAACAGAGGCGTTAGAACAACCTCATTGCGGTGGTTCTAATGAATACAGTTTTATGCTTTTGAGGAAAAATAAGTAAAATAATGTACTGTATATAAACCCAATTTTCTCTATATAAAGAGGGGTTAAGGGGTTGTTCGATTCACGGATAAGGGATTTTATATACAAGCAGCATGTATCTGATCAGTCTTTATTGTTTACCAGTCTCCTGTTTTGTTTGTTTGTTTGAATTTAACGTCCCGTCAACTCTATTTTGATCATTTTGGAGACATTGCTTCAAATTTTGTAGGACTTTTATCCGACGTTGTGATGAAATGAAACCCAATCCCTGTCGCCCAATGAAACCAATAGAGTTTATATGCATGGACGGTCAGGCGTGCACCACTTTGCCTGGGCAGGCATCGCTCTTTTCACTTCCGGTGCGTATTGATCATCAAGCGATGATTATGACAAGCCGATTGATCTTTAACTGAAACCACAATTTGAAAAATTTAAACTAGGGTTTGAAAACTTTAAACTACGGTTTCAAAGAAAAACAGAGACCTTTCCCGTTATCAGAGCAGGGGCTGTCAGGTTTATTTATTTATTTATTTTATATATTTATTCATTTATTACTTTTAGCAAACAGTAAACGCCCTGCGACGTCTGATCTGGGCCTGGGGGGGGGGGGGGCTTGTCTTGTGCAATGTGCTGCCCTGCTGCTTTCATGCGACGAGTTAGTCGCTAAATCGTTCCAGTCGGTGTTTGTAAGAAAGAAAGGAAATGATTACTGGGTCATTTGTGATTGCCTTTTTGCTTCATGGTAATTATTTATTGATGAATGGTTACTATGACATAGAGGTCAATATAATTATACCTGGCTGCAAACACCTGTACAAACATTTCTAACGGACAACTACTGTTTGCTAGAACATTACGAAAACATGCCTATACCAATACACTGTAACTTTTATCGCCGAAAAAATGAAAATTGTAGGATAAAAATTGTGATATTTTTCTTATTTCTGCTCAAAATATAAATTGTGGGTACTCGTTAGAACCGCCTCAATGAGGCGGTTCTAACGAGTACCCACAATTTATATTTTAGAGCAGAAATAAGAAAAATAAGCTTTACCCCTGTAAACCCCAGTTTTATTATATAAAAGTGGGGTTCAAGGGGTTCAAAATTATAAAGGCATGTTTTCGTGATGGTTGGAATGTGTCGTTCAGCCAAGGAATCTGGTTCAAGCATGTATTTCGATGTTATCCTTTGAATTCTATATTCACCATAAATATAATGCGCTGGACCAAGGACTGATATGATATCCTCCATTTTTGCAACCGAGGCAACCATTACAAAAACACGCCTATTTAAATATACTGCAAATTTATCGCCAAAAAAATGAATTTTTTTCAAGATGAAAAAAATGTGAAAAAAAAATGTGATATTTTTCTTATTTCTGCTCAAAATATAGATTGTGGGCACACGTTAGAACCGCCTCATTGAGGCGGTTCTCACGAGTGCCCACAACCTATGTTTTGAGCATGAAAAAATAAGAAAAATAATATTTACCCCTGTAAACCCCAGTTTTACTATATAAAAGCGGGGTTCATGGCGGTAAAATTTATATAGGCGTGTTTTCGTGATGTTTTGAGCTGTCTGTTTGTGTTCCTTTATACTGGATCCTTCCGAAAATGATCTCCTCGAAATATAAATCAAAAGAAATAAGTCTGAATTGAAATCAATGAGCCTAAGACTATGAAGAAGAGAATATAAACAAGAAAAGACATGACAGTAAACTTTCATATGCGTGACTCGATTAAGCTATACGTCTGTTCTCCTACAATGCCGACTTCTGAAAAACAGATATTTTTTGGTGAATTATTAAAATAATGTCGTCAAAAATTAACCAGATTACATTTACCTTCACATTGATCCTGGTATATGTTACATACCATTAGTCAGCCTATGCATTTTTATTATTATTATTATTATTATTATTATTATTATTATTATTATTATTATTATTATTGAAAAATACAGTTCTATTTGTAGATCAAGTAAGCGAGAGGTTTTCAAGCCCAAAGGATCAAGACGGTTTACTACTGAACTAAAATCCTTATTGGCATCAGTGCATGTGCCCGAAAGATCATAGTCCACTTTTGAAACTAAGGCGCCAAAGGGTAACAAACTGCGCAATGTCTTTGAAGTTCTTTTAGCGAAAGTGTTCTGTAAGAACCTTCAGTCTACATTTGAAAGTAGTTTAGGTCGTAGTACCAAAGCTTTAATCCAAAATCATTAGTCCCTAGACAAAATGGCAAATATCAATGTTCAAATCAACAGACATGGACTCCAGAAGTGTGTAATCAGGCGTCCGCGGATAGTAAGCATTTCTTGGTAAGCAAGCTTCGCCCACCATGCCCATCGACCCGAACGAAGAAAAGGTGTAAATGCCGAGAAGGGTATGTCCGAGATTTTGGAAAACATATCAGAAATAATTCTGGAAATGACCACATTGTACGGATCTACAAGATCATGGTGCCTCCCAAAGAACTTCTTTAGTGTTGATACCAGTTTAGTTTTTTGATACCCCTGGCATAACAACCTGGTACTGAGCACCTTTCCACGTTCCATAAAATCCTGATACTTGAAACAGACTCTAGCATAACGGATTAACTGTGAAACGTAAACTCCATATGCTGGTGCAGACGGGATATTACTGCTCAGGAAGGGAAAGTTAACAATGGGAAAATTGAAGTCGTCTCGTTTATCGTACAGCCTAGTAGTAAGCTTCCCGTTGTCAATATAGAGATAACAATCCAAGTATGAGGAGGAGGTTGCAGTCTCTGTTGTTTCCTTAATTTCAAGTTCACGTGGATAGATGAATTCCAAGTACTCTGTGAATTTAGCATTTTTCAGAGACAATAAATCATCTATATATCTGTAGGTGAAATTGAATTGTTGTGCTTGGCGTTTCTTGCCTGCTTTGATGACACCTTGTACAAACTCCGCCTCGTACGAGTACAAGAACAAGTCGGCAAGCAACGGTGCACAATTAGTACCCATTGGTATGCCAATTGTTTGCTGAAATAATAGGCCACTGAACTCCACGAAAGTATTGTCAATTAGGCATTCCAGCATCCTTATTACATCTGCATCAGTGTACTTTTGTGGTGCATCAGAGTTATCTCGAACGAAGTAGGTGTCTTTGTAGCCAAGGACAACATACTGGTAGCTACAGTTATCATTCTTGTGCAAAAAACATTGATTTATGATTTCCTTGAGTTCAGATTTCAATTTATCATGAGGAATAGTTGTGTAGAGTGTTGAGAAATCGTCGGATTTTATGCTGTTTACTGAGAGAAAAGACTGTGACTGAAGATTTTCTAGAAGCTCGTTGGAGTTTTTCAAGATCCACATCTGATTCACACCACTCCTGGCATATGCAGTGTCACAATATTTCTGAAGGCCATCTTTAACTGCAGTAAGGATTCGTGTTAGGGTCTGTGAAAGAGGCTTGGTTGAGCACTTAGCTGAACCCGCGATATATCTCTACTTGTACGGATTCTTGTGAAGCTTAGGAATCTAGTACAACTTTGGAAATTCCATATCTTCCTCTGGGAAGGAAATTCCAAACGAAAGCATCACCGATTGGTGGTTTTGCAGAATTTCATCTTTGGACAAAGAAGAAAGATTATATGTTGGGTTGCCTGTCACAGTGCTCAAACCAAGCTCTTCTTTTAAGGAGTTTATATAGTGTGTTTGCAAACAAACACAATATTGTTAGATGCCTTGTCAACTGGAACAACGACAAACTTTTGATGGATTTCAACTAAGGATGTTTCGTGTATCCGCGTGTGTATTCATTAATGAACAATGTCCAGCCAGAAATATTGTGCCTAACATTAACTTGCAATATGTAGAATAAATATCTGCAGCTAGAACTATACAAATTCATTAAATGACCATATACACTAAGTTCCACTATTAAGACTAGCTAAAAATGAGACAAATTATGCTTTTAAAAGCGTATCTAAAAGGACCCAGGCATTCGTTCTTTGTTTTTCATTTCCTCAGTGTTCTCATGTAACAGACCACCTTTGGGGCTGTTCAGAAGTGGTCATAAAGACCACTTTTGAAAGTTCCAAAGGTGGTCTTAATATAGGAATTTTACTGTAATTCACTTCTTCACATCGATTTTAGCAACCATTTCATTGCAACAGAACTGTTCAAGTAAGAAATTTTAAGCATTACAAGAGCCAGTTGTGTAAACTTTTGTGTAAGAATTGCTGTGTGTAATGTAGGGAACTATAGATATAGGGACTACTGAACAGATTAGGAAAATGCAAAGTTCAAGTGGCTGGTGACGCTTAATTTTTATCCGAATGTATACATCACGAAAACAAGCCTATAAAATTCCGACCCCCTTGAACCCCACTTTTACAGGGGTAAACCTTAATTTTCTTATTAATATCACACATTTTCATTTTAAAATGTTCGATTTTCAGCGTTAAAATTTACAAATGTATTTGTTTTGGCGTGTTTTCATAATTTATAGCAGTACATTTCAAAATTTAAGGGTGCCAGATTGTGTTATCTTCAAAATGTATTTGGAAACTGGCAAAATGTTTTGCAAACACAACTCGGCGTCTGATCTGAACATGCACTGTTTTCCAGTATCTTGTTTTAAGGACATCTCATAATGGACTAAAATGATTTTCTATGCTTTTAAAAAGCTAACAGGGTCTTAATTAGAATATTTCTAGTCATGGATCTGTTTGACTGTTCAATATTAATGAATACAATTTCATGAATACATCTGTCACAAAAAATGTGATAAACAACTGTTTCCTTCACTGACAATTTAAACAAGCTTGTAAATGTATAAATACATAAAAAAGCAGCACTTTTATGCGTTGATCATTGTCAATCGATGCAAAAAAAAAACAATGTTGCATCTGTTAGGTAACGTATCCGTTGATCTTTTATTGTTTAATATGGCAAATATTGCTGAAAAATATGAGTAGGTCTTGCAAATGAGAAAATCCTGTCACTTTTTTTTTTTCAAAAATGTGTACAACCGATAAGATTGATAGCGTGAACAAACAATCTGTGTTTGAGACTTAACTCTTATCATGCTGTTCACGACAACCCCTATCTTTGGAAACAGTGTAGCTCCAGATCAGATGGCTTCTCAAGAAGCCATATGATCAGAATCTACACTGTTTGGCATTCAGTTTATGAATTTGTAGCAATAAATTACGTCGAGTAATTTGATTGGTTGATAGACAGAAATGAGTGTGGCTTAAACGGATAAGGGTTAAGAAACCATCAGGTAAACATGTCCATGTATTGAACACCCCTGTAAACCACATCTTTTATAGAGAAACATTTAGGCCAGTCATTTTAGCCCAAAAAGACCCTCAACCTCAAACAAATTCCTTCAGAAGGGTTTTCACTATTTTCAGAATCAGTGAGGTGTCCTGACTTACAGGAAAAAAATCCCCAAAAATATTCCCTGGCGAAATTGATTTTTCGAAATTTGAATAAAAATCGCCCAAAACATGAATTAAATTATAAAAATTTCATTAAATTATATCAAATTTATTTAAATAGCCAAAAATAAGCTAACTGTTGTCAAGTAGCGATAAAAGAAGCTTCAGCTTGATATGTGAACAGAGAGCTGTCTTTTTTGGGGTAAAAACTTGAAAATATTGTCAAAAACGCAGAAAATGGGAATAAATTTTTAAAAAGTGACTGGTTTGGATTCTTGAAAATGTTTTGGTGTAAAAAGTTATATATGTGTATAAGTTAACTACAGGAAAAAAAAGTAAAATTTTATATGTAAAAAAAAAAAAATCATTTTTGCGGTGTAGGAAAATGCACATTTTTATATAAAACACTCATAATCCATTAGTTTTTGGGCAAGTTGCAACCACAGTATAAAAATGTATTGTATGATGTCGAACCAATTTATATAGCCAGATGTGCACCAACTACTCTCAAGTAGCTATAAAAAACATTCAGTTTTGTGCCTGCTCAGAAGTTTACCTTTTAAGGGAGAAATTCAAAATTTTGACAAAAAAGCGAGGAAAATGGGAATGTTTTGGTAAAAGTTAGTGGTGAGGATTTTTGAAATTGTTTTGATGCGGATAACCGTTAACTACAGAAACAAAGAAAGATATTGAAATGTTCATAAAGTTTCATTTTTCAGGCGATGAAAACGTTGAATTTTACCGAAAAAATACCATATTTTTTCCTATGTAGGAATTACTTAACAAAATTTCATAGTACATACATGTCTGACGTGGAGCTGGTTTGTATTACCAGATATGCACAAACTACTTTGAAGCAGCTATTAAATGCTTCAACTTCATACCTTCACAGAAATGTTCCTTTCTAAGGTTGTTGGACATTTTGCCAAAGAAAAAAACAACATGGAAAATGTACATTTTTAATACATGTATCTAGTAAAGGCTTTTGAAAACACTTTGATGTAACGTTACATCAGATTACTGCGCGAAGAAACATTTTAGCTTTTGAAAAACAAATCCTTATTTCAGGGTAAAAAGGTAATACTTTTACAGAAAAAAACAACAACATGAAAACTGAACATGTGTTTCATAAGCTTAAGGCTTCTGGGAATCTATTGTAACTGGTCACTGCCCATGGTCGTCACTGTCATCCGTCTGCCCTTCTGTTCTCAATTTTCGTAAATGACATTTCTTAAGTCAGTAAATCTTGTTCAGAGTAATTCAAAAATCCATTCCAAGCAACTCTGATTGTCATGGCAACAAAAATGGGGGGATTAGCAAGATTACTTATCCGAAACCAGAACAAGAAGGTCTTTTATTAGGTTTGGCAAGCAGCTTTTGTCAACATTGTTTAACTCATAGACTTGGGGTCAACAATGTACCCATCCCTTGTGTTACAAATGTTATACATAAACTCACATCCTGTAACTAGACGATCTTGGCCTTTGATATTTAATAGGTATCCTCATCTAGTGGATCTCTGCCAATAAAGATTGCCCAGAGTATAGCCCTGAGGTACCAATTTGCCCACACTGGGGTCTGCTGTTCGAAGAAGTCCATCCCATGCAGCTTTTGTGGCCATGGCAGAAAAAAGGAGAATAAGTAAAATCTTTAAAATCATCTTGTATAAAGCTGTAAGGTTTTAGAGATTTGGTATGTAGCTTTTTCCAAGACTGTTGAAATTATAGCCCTGGGGTCAAAAATGGCCCCCTCTGATGGTCACTTGTTTAACATTGACCCATATTGGAAAACTTTAAAAATCTTCTTGTCTGAAAATGGAAGGGTCGGGCCTTTGATGTTTGGTAAATATAGCTTCAGATAGTGAATTTTTGTCAAGATTGTTCAAAAATGGATTTATATAGGGAAAACTATAAAAAAATCTATGTCCTTGATATTTGTATGTATATTCATCTAGTTGACTTTTACCAAGATTGTTCAAATCATAGCATTGTTATCAACAAGGGCCCCGCCTTCAGAATCACTTGTTTTACACATGCATTTTAAACTGGAAGGCCCAGATGAAACAGAGGGCCAAGGCCTTTGATATTTGGTATACCTTTATATAGTATTGCTCAACCAACATTGTTTATATTATAGCCCAGGAATAAAAGGGGGGTCACTTTTTTGCATAGACTCATAACGGGAAAAGCTTTAAAAACAACGTTGAAAATAGAAGGCCCAGGACCTTTGATATTTGGCAAGTATGTGTAGCTACATCAAGTAAACCTTTATCTATCAAGGTGTTCAAATTACAGCTCTAGGGTCAGATATGGCCCCATCATTGGGGTAATTTGTGAACTCACATGAACACTCATGTGTGCTCATGCCATGTAATTGGGACCATTTCCATCATCCATCCATTCACAATTTCTTTACTGCAAGGGTTTCAACTGCAGGAATAATCCTCAGGTGATCTTTAAAAGTTTTCATAGAATTGTATCACCTGGCTGATTACACAAATGTTCCTTGGGTGGCCCTCCACCAACGTTGTTCAAATTAATCAGTGGTATAGAGATTAATTGGTGTGCCTTGTTGTCCTTTAATGGTCTAAATTTAAGCACTGCTTGTCAAATACGGTAATGGTACTCAATACAGGACACATTGGCAATCTTTGAGATTAAATTTAAACAAAAACTGTAAAAGTTCATGTGAAATTTCAATATTCAGTATGCAAATATGTTAGCTTTGATGAGGGATATACATGCATGACCACCATGGTTCTCTTGCTTTAAAACTGTTTGACTATTCCTTCCTCCAGTATTAAGTTAAAGTATGTTAATTGAGTAACTTTGTTGCATATTTATAGAAATAAGCAGAAACTGCTATTTGTTGCTGCCGTTGTCCTTATTCATGTTAGATTATGGCGAGGTACACAATGATATAGTTTTGCAGAGTTTGCGGTTTGATTTTGAATGCAAAAAATATATCTAAAAACAATATTAATAAAATGTTACTGAATAAGAAGGAAAGGAAGCATAATTCCAGTTGCTGGATGGTTGCCATGTCCCACGTACTATTTAATTTTTTTTAATTTCCTTATTGTTTGTCCAGAATTCACACTACAAGAACAATTAATCCAGGGTGAACACAGGTCTACTATAGTTTGGACATGGATTTAGTTAACATTTGCTTCTGATCTATTAACATTTTGCATGTTCTTCTATAATTCCCGTTCTTTTCTCTTATTGGTCTTTGTGATTGTCAAAAAATTGATGGCTTCTGTCATGGAAAAGTGAACATACTTTTCTGATTCTTGGTGCATAGTTTTATGCATTTCTTCTTTGTCTCCAAATGGGCATGTTGGCTTGAAGCATAACTGCTATATAGCTAAGAAATTACACATATTAGACAAGAATGAATCTGTCAAATAAATCATACCAACAAATAATGTATTTGGGTCTTTGTTTGTTTGATTTGAGGCTTAACGTCCCCGTCAACAGGGTATAGGTCATTTTGGAGACATTGCTTCCCATTTTGGGGGACTTTTACCCAACATTGAGATGAAATGACATCTCATTCCCTGTCCCCCAATGAAACCAATAGGGTTTATAAACACCGCTTTGCCGGGGCAGGCTTAGAGCCTCTAAGCGGTTTACCAGTGCTCATGTGCAGTCGGTTTCAACTTTGCGTGGAAGCATCATGCAGCCCATCTATTTGTTCAAGCCCCAATGGGCGGGGGCCGCGGTATCTGGGTTTAAAACAGTATTTTGTTGGATATAAACAACATTTTTGCACAATATAAGATGGTTCAGGATCTGACAGTATGCGTATGTATATTTTTGACATTTATATATATGAATGCCTTCCTGCAGGACACACAATGATCAGTGAAAGACAAGATATAGTGCACAAGACTACTTTTTGTATATTGTTAGTAGTATAGTGCTACGGGTGGCATAAAATGGATTTTGAGGTTTTGTGTAAAAAAGTGTATTTTCCTACCCGGATAATTGACTTTTCAAATATCTAAAAATTTATTTTATTCCTGTAGTTAACTGATATCTTACTTTTTACATCCAAACATTTTCATGAATCCTCATCCCCTAACTTTTAAAACACAACATATTCGTATTTTCCATGTTTTTTTTTTTTATCAAAATTTTACATTTTCTACCTTTAAAAAGTCAAATTGCTGTCCAGGCAGGAAGCTGAAGGGTTTTTGAGAGCTACTTGATAAGTTGATATAGTCAGTGTACATCTGGCTATATAAATCCGTTCGACATCATAAAATTTATTTTTATAATGTAATTTCTACTTGGCCGGAAAATACTAGATTTTGGGTGTTTTTATGTAAACATTTGCATTTTCATACCCCGAAAAATGGAACTTTTTAAACATATAATTTTTTTTTTCCTGTAGTTAACTTATACACATATATAACTTTTTACACCAAAACATTTTCAAGAATCCACACCAGTAACTTTTAAAAAATTTATTCCCATTTTCTGCGTTTTTTGTCAACATTTCCAAGTTTTTACCCCAAAAAAGACAGCTTTCTGTTCACATATCAAGCTAAAACTTCTTTTATCACTACTTGACAACAGTTAGCTTATTTTTGGCTATTTAAACAAATTTGATATAATTTAATGAAATTTTTATAATTCAATTCCTGTTTTTGGCGATTTTTATTTAAATTTCATACATTTCCCCCAAAAAAAATCAATTTCGCCAGGGAATATTTCTGGGGATTTTTTTCCTGTAAGTCAGGACACCTCACTGATTCTGAAAATAGTGAAAACCCTTCTGAAGGAATTTGTTTGAGGTTCAATGCTATTTTGACTGGCCTAATTGAGCATTACGCAAACACGCCTATACAAATACATTGCCACCTTTATCGCCGAAAAAATGAAAATTTTATGATGAAAAATTGTGATATATTTCTTATTTCTGCTCAAAATATAGATTGTGGACACTAGTTAGAACCGCCTCTGGAAACCCCAGTGGGGTTCAAGGAGGTCAAATTATATAGGCGTGTTTTCGTGATTGGTTCACGGGGGGGGGATAGTTTTCTTATTTCTGCTTAAAGACAAAGGTTGTGGATGCGCCAGTATCCCGTTTTAAGGACATCCCGTAACGATCCGCTTCAATTAGGTGCTTCTAACGAGCACAACGACCAATGGAGTATAAATAAAGTCCGCCTTTACTTTTAACCACACACCATTCTTATAAAAATTACCTGTGATTTTCTTGCCATTTGGTTTAGGAATTTGAACAATGGGTTCATCGCAATTGAAAAACATCGCTTACAAAACTTTTGCCACGCTTTCAATTCTTTTGGCAATGACGGGCCTTGTTTGGTCTATTTGCAGCCACCGCTTGTTATTGATGCGTCTCGGTGGCTCAAAATAAAAGACCCAGGACTCATCATTTAAAAACAGCTCCGAAGTTCTACGTTTTCATAATTTATGTTCTTTTTAAAAGATTTTCGCCATTTTTACGCGGGTTGTCTTTTGTTCTTTGGTCAGTAGATGTGGGACCTATTGTGCACAAACCTGTCTAAGTTTCAGTTCCTGAGTCAAACTCTTAGCAACGGTCCCCGATGAAATACCAACACTTTCAGCAATTTCTTTCACCGTGAACCTTGCATCTTGTTTGACCATATCTGCCACAGCAGCAAAATTAGTTTTTGTTACAGCTTTCATTGGCTGGCCGGGGCGGAGCTAATATTCAAGGCCAGTTTTACCACCTTTAAATTTTATATGCCACCTGAAAATTTAAGGTTTAGATTTTTATTTTTTCCTCAGGAAATGTGTATGTTTTTTGCCTGCAATGATAGAAATGCTATTTTGATTCTTTAGTGGCCAATGGTCGTTATGAATATTGGACATGTCAAGACGTTTGCGAAGCACTTTCCTTTTAACTGGATAATATCTGTATAAGGTTTGGATCTAAATTATATAGACAAGTAGTTGGTATTCCGATGGGTGCATACTGTGCCCTTCTTGTTGCAGATTTGTTTCTGTTTTGTTTTTTTTTTGTTTTGGTATCCCTTTCTAAAACAAATAAACAAACAGATGTTATTGAGGCGTTTAACCCTGTCTCTCAATATTTGGATGATCTTTCAATATTTATTTTTGAACAAATGGTTGGTAAAATTGATCCTTAAGAATTGCAGTTAATTAAATAAGGCTAATTCTGGTTACTCTGAAGCCCCATCATTTTAACTTACTTTTGACTGTATCTCATGGTACTGTCTCTTCCAGAATTTATGAAAAAAGATATAATTTTTGTTTTGGCATTGTAAATATTCCTTTATTAGAAGGTGGATCCACAAGGCTATGCCTTATGGGGTTTGTATGTCACAGCTTAATCGTTTTGCTAGAGTTTGTTGTCATGTAGATGACTTTAATGAGCGTAACAGAATTTTAACAAACAAAGTCCAATACAGGGCTATCGGTATCATAAACTGCGCAAAACATTTTCAAAATTTTATCATCGACATAATGACATTATTTCTAAATATGACGTTCCTTTGAAGACACTTCTGCAACAGGGATTGTCGGAACCTGAATTTTATGATGATTTAGTTTATACATTTAAAAGAATACTAGGAAGTGACATTTTTTCTGGACAGTTCAGGAAAATCGTTGCGAAATACAAAAAAATGGTTATAGCATGGATGTTATACGACAGACCGTGTGTGTCTGGTTGTCGATCCTTTTACAGTGGACAAGTTTGCTTCGCTCTTCGGTTGCACGGCGATTGGCTGGACATCGAACTCTATGAGGGCCCATCCTAAATCTTTTGAATTCAAGATGGCTGGAGCCTGATATTTCCTGGTTTCGACCTTCCGTGAGCTAACTGGTGGTTTTCTTCTGCTCTGATGTCGGATTGCTGTTGAGACCTCAACCCTGATTCATGATAATATTAATCTCTAGATGGCTATTTCACTTTGTTTTTTTTTTATTTTGACTCACTGTTGAGCAAGAAAGTCTCCATGCGGATCAATTTGTTATTGTTATTATGTTTGATACTGTACTGCAACTGAGGGTTAAAATTTCATAAACTCCGGAGTTGAAGCCTCCTAGCAGTTATACAAGGCGGTCGTTCTTTTGCAGTGTCTTATTTGGTAGTTGGTTCGCGTTTCGTCTGTTTTTGTGTGCCTCAATGTCACTTACTTTCTTTAGCTGACTTGAGATGACTGCATTGTTTGATTGTGGCTTTTCCTTGGTGATCTTTTCTTACTAATTTTTGACAAAAGATGCTCCATGTATTTGACACAGTTCACTATATATCTGTGAAACTGAAACATTCAGACCAACGCGATCTTTAATGTAGGCCCTAATTTCACTGCTTGTTTTGTTTTTCATTTTGCATACAGGAAGGGTTGAGTATCTATGACTGAAGCAACTTGAAGAATTTTCTATAACTTTTGAAAGACTGAATGGATTAGACCGAAATTTCATTCTATTATAGAAAGTCACTCCCCAGTTTCCACCTGCTCCTTACAGCCACGCGGTGTGGTGGTCATTAGTGACACGTTTAAATGAACGCCCCTCGTACTCATATGCTAACTAGAGCTCTACTCGTCTGACCGAATTGTCAGCTTTGATAATAACAGTCACCAAGAGATGATAGCATGGCAAGTTTTACAGGCTGCTGATAACACCGTGCCATCTAATGTATATTAATAGAAAATAAAAGCCGCTTCTATTATATTTTTCTCACTTGGAGCAAGTAATTGGTGCTTTCAGTGGTTCTCAAAGGACCGAATTTTCATCGATCAGAGAACCTTGTCTGAAACAGGAGGGAGATATTGTTCCGCTTTAGACGAGGCCGATGCACAGCTAAAAATGATGATAATTTTACGGGGAATACACACACTAAGAGGGAAGGCCATTATTGCACACACACAAAAATATATTCTAAAAAAAAAAAAAAAAAAAAAAAAACATAATAAATTTTACAAGCTCAAAGAATGGGAAGCGTCAGAAAAATCATCTTTTGACATGTGAGCATGGTGGAGGTGACATTCAGACTGTTTACCTTCGCGACATTCAGACTTTTTACCTTCGCAGTTAGATCACATCACTGTCCGACTGAATGTTTGTTTGTTTGGGAGTTTGTACGGCCCAGTAAACACTATTTAGGTCATGTCGAGTAGGCCAGTTTACCTAACAACACCTCTGGGAAGGCTTACATGCATAAGCGGTTAACCAGTATAGTGCGCATTCTATCACAAGAAACTGACAACTACCCTTCTGGAATATGCGGAAGGGAGCGAATAACCGTAGAAAAGATTTCATGATCAATCTCAGAATGTTGCCGCCCCAGCTTGTATCGAACCCAAAAGCCGCGCATCAGACTGAGCTACCGAGGACGGCCCGACTGAAAGAAGACCAATGGCCTTTCTAGTAGAGCCCAGCGAAGATTCAGATCAGCATGCGCATCTGTGCATACTGATCTGAGTTTTCGCTGTGCACTCATATTCTAAGACACATTTTAGGGTTTAACGGTTCGTATCAAAATAGATCCATCAGTAGTAGGTCTTTCAGTAGACTGAAACAGAAATCGATCTTCGCTGTCAGAAAAATCATTTTCGCTATATTCAGAAAAATAAGATCAATTAATTTATAAGGTTTTGATGCAGACATCAGAGACTAACTAGAGTACCTAAAGGTCGATATTTACGAACACCACATCTCCAGACTTTCGGATCAGTCTTTAAACCGAGGTCTCGTCACCGTATGACCTTAGTTGTTGTGTTGTTGGGAGGTAAAACTCGAACACACACACACACTCACGAACACCACAACGATATATGTAGTCCTCCAATAGACACAGGCTGTAGAATGCCAAGGTCGAATATTTTAATAAGAGCTGGATCGAGGACTCTCCTGCTTGGAGTCGGACTGTAATGTCTCGAACAGCTTCGGGATTAAGACAAAATGCTCGAGACGGTTAGTTCGAGAAACTGAGAGTTATTCATAATGCCAGGTCAGACTGACTTATGCATGTCATTTTGATGTTCTTATAGGTAAGTGTGTATACTCATTAGAATCGCTTCATTTAATGAGTGCACACAATATACATTTTTAAGATTTCCTTCTGGACATACAGTATAAGAAGAATTTCAAAAACGAGAAAATTAATTTTACATTATGATAACTCACCCGTGCGACATAGTGCATTTTTCACACTTCCAAAATGGCTACTTTTTGATGAAAATCCATGATATTTTTCTTAGTTTTATTGCAAGCATAGGTTGTGGGTACTCGTTAGAACCGCCTCACTGAGGCGGTTCTAACGAGTACCCACAACCTATGTCTTGGAGCAGAAATAAGAAAAATAATGTATAACCCCTTAAACCCCTGTTTTCTCTATATAAAGTTTGGTTTAGTGGGGTCTTTATCTCACGGACTGTTCACGTGATGATGAACATACCAAAAGCGCTTGCATCTTTTCAGACCATGACAAAAACACCTGCGGAGTCTCAAAAAGATTCTATGTGTTGTAAGGGGAATGGGTACACCTTCAGGGGAAGCAACTCCTACAAATGCATTTTTGTCGCCCATGTCAATAGGGGTCAACTCTTAAAGGACAGACTTTGCTCCTGAGAAGCAAATTCTTTCCTTTAAGAGTAGACCCCTTTTTCAGGGACAGGGCTTATAATAAAGCCCACAGGAAGTCCCGAAAGTTGTCTCCCTTTGAAAAATGGCGGAAAAATCTACAGGTATTACCATTCCCCTTAATAAATAGAAGCAATCATGTCAAGCGCTGTGAGGTAGTACACTTTGGCCCGAATCTGCCCAACAGACTGGAAAAGTAGTGTGCAGTGTCCGAAGTGGACAAGAGATTTTTACATGGTGGTGTATGGAAGAATGCAAAAGATTGATATTTTTGGCCGGATTGGAGAGGAAATCATAGTAAACAGGGGACGGATAGCGGAGGTTTGAGTGCCTCTTAAAGTAGTGAACCTATTGTTACCAAACGTTGCTGGTGTTTGAGTCATGACTTCAGTAAATCGAGTCATGAATTTAGTAAAATTTAGTAAATGATTTGAAATTCATGAAATTATTTTTGTCACCGCTAAAATGTTATTGTGTACATTTGATAGTGGGCACCTTGTTTGTACAACTCCTCTTATAGTAGTGGACCCTTGTTTACTAAGCTTGGATAGTATTTGTTTGTAGATTATGAAAACACGCCTATACAAATGCATTGTAAATATTACCGCCGAAAAAAAATAGGATGAAAATAGTGATATTTTTCTTATTTCTGCACAAAATATAGATCGTTGGTACTCGTTAGAACCGCCTCATCGAGGCGGCTCTAACGAGTACCTAAAATATAGATCGTTGGTACTCGTTAGAACCGCCTCATCGAGGCGGCTCTAACGAGTACCTACAATCTATATGTTAGAGCAGAAATAAGACAAATAAGGTTTATCCCTGTTAACCCCAGTTTTGCTATATAAATGTGGGGTTCAAAATTACATACATTGTGATGGATTTTAGATTACATCTTGTGTTTGTAACTCCTAATAAAATGGTGGACCAACATTAATAAAATTCGGCCGGTGCTTTTGTCTGCTTTATGCCATCACGAGCCAGCATATACACTAATGGACATATCCAACTCAGGGTTGACAGCTTTGAGCATGAACATAGCGCCATTTCATTTCCGTCATGCGATATACTTTTCTTTCGCAGGAATATCTTAATAAATCACACAAACCGTTACATGTGACATATTATGCTTTTTCTCAATAAGTTCGGACTACAATGCAGTCTATACGTCAAAAATGTCTATCGTATAATTTTAGCCTCCCAAAACATTAGCTTTGCGTATTCTCTCGTGCAAAATTATATTACTGCTTTCAGTTGCTCTCAGAGGATCGGCTTATCATTGATTATAGCTTTCTGTACCATAAACTTGTGGTTTTTTACCACTTAAAAAAATTTCAGGCAAGACGTTTTCTCGTCTGCAAATCCTAGCCCATTCATTCACCATATTTGCATTATTTGCTGGCTTCCAGCTTGCACATTTTCAATATTGGAAAAACAGGTAACCAGACCCCCCCCCCCCCCACCTGACCTTTCAAGGTCAGGGGGGGGGTCTGGTTACCTGTTTTTCCAACACTGATAACCTTCAGACTAGGAACCAGCAGATAATGCAAATAAGGTGAATACTTGGAAACCCGTAAAAGGGTCAAAGGTAAACAGTGCAGAACCGGCTCAGGTATAAGGGCTTTCAATGTTTGCTAACAGGACTTTTCATCAAAAATAGAATAAAAAACGAAGAAATAGGCCGAACGATACCCTTTATTGACAAACGGACTTGTCCAGCATATAACAGTATATGTGTTTTACGCCCCACCAACAGCTAAGTTCATACGGAGACGGGACTCATACGAATGTCCGGAGAAGCCCGGGATCGAACCCACGATTTTCTGGCCCCGATGTTGTAAACCTTTTTGATGCTCAAATTAGCTGAGCATGAATTTACGAGTATAATGCTGAATAAATGTCGTAGCACTACAATTGCCAAATACCCGCACTATAAGGTGGAGTTTGCATAGGGCATATGTAAACTAGACACATTAACCTTATGAATTGGTTCATGCCTCTGATGAATAAGTGATAGAGAAAGTATGTTTCCGATAACTTCTGCAGCACATGTATTTGATTATTCTGCCGGCGCTGACATACTCATCTATGCATAATATACATATCTGACGACTTTCAGGTTCAGGAAAAATGTTCTTCAAACGTAGATAAAAGCGCAGAGGAATCCTATCAAGTTTCAGAAGATTTTTGAAGGAAGACGCTAGTGACAGACGTCTGTCAACAACTAATTCTCGTAAATGTGTCAATGACTGATGATATGAATTGTGTGTGTGTGTGTGTGTGTGTGTGTGTGTGTGTGTGTGTGTGTGTGTGTGTGTGTGTGTGTGTGTGTGTGTGTGTGTGTGTGTGTGTGTGTGTTCGGGTTTAACGTCGCTTTCAACAATTTTTCAGTCATATCACGACGGTGTCTGGTTGCGACAGGGAGCTCAATGCTCACTTTTATAGTGCTGCCTCACTGAAGTATCATGTCCCAGACACATTACATGATACTACAACCAGTCACATTATCCTGACACTGGGTCGACCAGTCCTAGCTCTACCCCGTAAATCTGAGTGCCAAGCGAGGAGCAGCTAGTACCATTTTTAACGACTTTGGTATGTCGCGGCCCGGGATCGAACCCGTGACCTCCCGTTCCCCGGAGCGGACACTCTACCAACTGAGCTATCGGGGCCGGTATGAATTTTGTGACAAGCTGTTGTTGTTGTTATTGTTGTTATTGTTAAAAAATCATTTTTGAATGATTGTCTGTTCCATTTAAAAAAGAAATTCCAGACAGCGTGGATGAATACTTTCGATGAGCTTGACGACGACCTCTACTTGTACAAGCATCCTAATTTAATCACAAAACACAGCGTTGTGGAGGAAAATGCAGTTGAACAGAACTGTATTAAGGGGAATGGGAACACCTTCAGGGAAGGCAACTCCTGCAAAATGTTTCAGTAGGGGTCAACTCTTAAAGGAAAGAATTTGCTCCTGAGGAGCAAATTCTTTCCTTTAAGGGTTGACCCCTTTTTTCAGTGGGACAATGTTTATAGAAAAGCGAACAGGAAGTCTAGAAAGTTGTCTCTCTTTGAAAAATGGCGGAAAAATCTGCCAGGTGTTCCCATTCCCCTTAAAAATTTTATTGGCCATAATCCTCAGGCAGTTTTATCAACATGCGCTGGAAGCACGTCTCACCAACAATGTTTTATAAAAAAAAAAGACAATCCTCTGGAAGCAAAGAGTACACAATATATAACTGAAAATAATTGCGATGTATATTTTTCTGGGTCAAACCAGCTAGTTCCGGTCAATTAGGCCTCATCGGTGACCTTCCAATATTAACTCTTATCTTGCTGTTCACGGCAACCCCTATCTTTGCAAACAGTGAAGGTCCAGATCAGATGGCTTCTGAAGACGTCTGATCAGGATCTACACTGTTTGGCATACAGTTTATGAATTTGTAGCAATAAATTACATCAAGTAATTTGATTGTTGACAGAAAAAAAATGGTTGTGGCTTATATGAATATTCAGCAAGATAAGGCCTATTAAATAAAAATGAGGCGATTCTAATGAGTACAAATAACATACCTTTTCAAGATAAAATCAAACATCATAAATAAACTTAAACACATGGATATCTGGAGCTTTGGGAACAACTCTATAGGGACACAAGAGTGAGTTCGAATTATCCATAACGAACGGATTATCCGTTTTCGTGTTAATGAAGTTTCAGTGAAGGTGTATATATAACGATGGTTGTTCTAATAATAATGTCACTTTCATGTTTTTCTCTTTCACTAAAAATGTCAAAATCGTTTTGACCTACTCTTCCCTTCAAAATATTTTCCAGTTACCAATGTTCTAAAAATAATGTCACTTTCATTATTTCTCTTTTACGACAAATGTCAAAATCTTTTTGACTCACTCTCCCCTTCAAAATATTCTCCAGTTACCTGAATACACCTTTTTAGCCGGTCAGTCTACTTTTAGAAGCAGTTTTCATCCTCTTTAATGGGGACACTCATCAGATACTGACAAACCACAGAGCCAAGGGCATGTCTCGAATTGTATTTCTTTCCAGATAGAAGATATTTGGCTTTTGGGAATAATAGTCTCGGAGTCGGTGGGGTTTGTGTGTGTGTGTGTGTGGGGGGGGGGGGAGGTCTCGCGAAAATGGAGAATTTGGTAGGACGGTTACCTTCTCTGCCTCCAAAAACTCGGTCACAACATTGCGAAAACACACCTATACAAATACATTGTAAATGTTACAACCAAAAAATGCAAATTTTAAGATGAAAAATTGTGATATTTTTCTTATTTCTGCTTAAAATATAGAACGGCATACGCCTTAGAACCGCCTCATCGAGGCGGTTCTAACGAGTACCCACAATCTATATTTTAGAGCAGAAATAAGAAAAATAAGGTTTACCCCTGTAAACCCCAGTTTTACTATATAAAAGTGGGATTCAAGGGGGTCAGAGTTATATAGGTTTGTTTTCGTAATGATGTTTGCTTAGCTAAACCCTTATAGCTAAATCATTATTATTGAAGAAAATTACATACCAAGCCTTGTTCTTTCGACAATAATTGGACATCTCGCATTTTTGCTACCCCGAATTCAGTTGGAACACTTCCGCTTTGGTTCAAAAAATTGTTAACCCAGGCCTCATCACCAGTGACCAAATTATCGAAAGCCTTTTTGCTATATTTTGGATACGTTTTCAGGAGTTTTATGCATTGGCTATACGGGTCTACTTTTATTCATCTGTCATCATCTTGCATTTATTTTCCAATATTGTAAATACTTCTATACAAGTTTGTCAATCGGGCTAATTGCCTCAACGCGAATCGGGCATCTTGTTGTAGGATATTGCGATTTTTATGTTACTTTTAGTTGTTGTTGTTCCAGGGCGACCTGTACGAGCAACATCTTTAAGTTGCTGCTGCCCGCTCCTAAATGTAACATCCCACCTGTAAGTCGTCATGTAAGACATTTGGTCCTCCCCAAAGATATAACACACCTCGCGGTAGAAACAGTAGAACTTCGATCGCTCAAACATCGGTGGCTCGTTTACTATGGCTGAGTCGAACCCTTTCTTGAGCCCCTTGGAAAATCCTCTATATAAGAAATAGCGGGGAATAATAAAGAAGATTTTAGTCTTTTATTTTGTTAATGTATGCTGTGTGTACTCATTAGAATCGCCTCGATAAGGCGATTCTAATGAGTACACACAACATACATTTGCATTATATAACACCGGAAAAATGTCCAAAAGAATCTTATTATTCCTCCTAACAGTAGCCCTCAGCGGCTCGAACTACCACTGTCTCGAACAGATTTTCGAGGTCCCAAAGGTGTTCGAGCCATTGAAGTTCGACTGTATATACAAGTTCTATACTGAGTTGCAACCTTTTATGTTTTATGATCCATCCTGCTTTTCAGGATGCTGACAATGTCATATCTATTTGGTGTCGCTTTGATGGAAACTTTTTCAACCTAAGAAGTCTGCATGCCTAATCCAATGTGCACACAGATGTGCTAGGCGGGTTTCCCTTTGTTGATGACATGACAATTTGTTTGATTTGATGTTTAACGTCCCCGTCAACACTGTAAAGGTCATTTTGGAGACGTTGCTTCCAATTTTGTGGGACTTTTACCCGACACTGAGATGAAATGACATCTCAAGCCCTGTCGCCCAATGAAACCAATAGGGTTTATTAGCACGGACGGTCCGCCTCGCACCGCGGTTCCTGGACAGGCTTAGATCCTCTAAGCGGTTTACCAGTACTAGTGTGCGGGCCGGATTCAGCTCTGCGTGGAAGCATCATGCAGCCCATATATTTCTTCAAGCCCCTATGGGCGGGGGCTGCGATGACATGACAAAGGGTACTTTAACAGAATTGAATATGCAAAAAGGTGTAGATCAAATATCTGTCTCCAATGACAACTATAACCTCACAATCATCATCGGTCTATTAACCGACACCTGGCAAAACTTACAAAGGAGCCCACCATCACAGTGAAAGATCAAAATAGAAACGAAGGCAATGATCAAAGACTGCAAGTTCACCTACCTACTTTAAAAAGAGTCGTGCACATTGATGGTGAAGTCAATGCCAGGATTGCCAAAGCTAGTGCAGCGTTTGTCCAACTACATAGTGATGTTTGAGATCGAAGTGGAATCAGGCTTGACTCAAAGCTGAAAAGCCTATAGAGCTGTGGTGCTGGCAACATTATTAATATATACGTACCAACGGCACAATAAAGACCGAACCACTTCTATACAAGCTGTCTTAGAAATCTTTTTAAGATTAAGTGGCAAGACAGGATATCAGACACAGGCGTCCTGAAAAGGGCTGGGATGTAGTGTGTACAGTTAAGATGGACAGGTCATGTTACCGGGATGCCTGAGGAACGTGTGCCAAATGGAGAACCAGAAATGGACAAACGCCCCCGTTGTTATCAGAAAAAGCTATATAAGGGCAGCCTAAGAGCCTCTCTCAAGGATTTAACATACCAACAAAGACGTGAGATCAAATGACACACGACCGAGCAAAGTGGCAAGACCTCATCAGAAGGGATACTAGTGAATATGGGGCAAAAATAATCAGCGAAGTCAATCAGAAGCCAGAGCTAAGAGCTGTCTTTCTCTGATCTCTGTTGCTCTATCTGCGATAGCCAGTTAAGAGCTAGAATTGGTCTCATAATCCATCTTAGGACACTCAAACATTTCTCGCGTGTGATTGACGTTGGTAATTGTTAGTAATGACAGACGGACTATTATAATTATATAGGCCTAAATATGAAGCACGCTGTTAGCTCTTTTCCAGTCCTTTTCTGTGTAGTAAATAGAAAATGCTACTGTACAAAGGTCAGAGGAGTTGTGCTAGATTTTTACCTTTGTTACTCTTTTGTGCTTACCCTATCGGCATGAGGAGGTTTTGAACACATATTGCGCTTCTGGTGCACGACTGGTGCGTAATAAAACAACACTGATATTAATTTTTTAACAAAACAGAAGTGAAGGCAATGATCAGGAATCGATATAATTAACCCGCAGTTCCCAGCAGTGACACCAAAGGGAAAGAAACACAAAATATGAAATAACTAGACCCCAATAAAAACATAAATAGCGGAAAGCCAAACGGACAGCCACTTTCCCACAAAATGGCCAACTGGCTATCCAAAACACAATAATATTAGCGAAACACAAACTCAAAGACAAACAATAACATAAACAAGCCTCTTATGAAGAAAAATTACAATTTATGGTCTTTTTTGTGAATAAAGTTATCATTTTCTGCAATCCATCTTTCAACGATTAGAGTATTATGTCTCAAACCGTGTTACCGTGAACAGTGACAGCGGTGTTATCAGGAGGTTGGTTATTTTGTTGTACTGCTTTTCCATTTCGAAACCACGCCTATTCAAATATATTGAAATTTTTACCATCACAAAATGAAATTTCTTCAGATAAAAATCTTATATTTCAGATAGAAAATCTTATATTTTGTATTTACTGCTCACAACATAGAGTGTGAATACTTGTTAGAACGAGTATTCACAATCTATAATTTTTCTGAGCAGAAATAATAAAATAAGGAATACCCCTGTAAACCGCAGTTTTACTATATAAAAGTGGTGTTAAAAGGGGTCAAAATTATATAGGCATGTTTTCGTGATGCAGCTTCTTGTCACTGGTGAACAATGTTTTTTATTTATTTATTTGTTTGTTTATTTATTTATTTAAGATGTTTCATTTAAGATCGATTAATTAATTGCAGTTATTGTCAAACTTCTCGTGACATTTAGCACTTTTGAAATTCTAAGATAGCCGCATTAATGTTGTTGTTGTTTGTTTGTTTGTTTGTTTTTTGTTGTTGTTTTTTTTTTGTGTGTGTGTGTGTGTTTTTTTTTTTTTTTTTGTTTATTTTTGTTTTGTTTTGTTTTTGTTTTTTTTACCTTTTTTCTTCTTTTTTTCTTATCATCACGAAAACATGCCGATATAATTTTGACCCCCTTGAACCCCACTTTTATATAGTAAAACTTGGGTTTAAAGGGGTAAACCCTATTTTTCTTATTTCTGCTCTAAAATATAGATTGTGGGTACTCGTTAGAACCGCCTCGATGAGGCGGTTCTAACGAGTATCCACACTCTATATTTTGAGAGAAATAAGAATTATCACAATTTTTCATCTTAAAAGTGTCATTTTTTCGGTGATAAAGTTACAATGTATTTGTATAGGCGGGTTTTCGCAATGCCTGATTCGTATATTTAACTGCACGGTATTAGATCATTCCAAGAACTTGAAATGAGATTGCTAATCACTACAGCAATATTTGTTATGTTTCAAACACAATCACACGGGACGGGAGTATAAAACCCGAACTAGAATTGGCATTAAATATTAAAGTCAGAATTCGTGATTATAGCGGTGGTTTGAATAATTCAGTTTAAAGCGGAATGCTAATCATGCAGTGTATATAAAATCTTCAGCAATCTGGTCGATCAATAGATGTTGCACAATGTGAATACAGACCCGAAAGATTTTGCCTGCAAGGATTTTTGCAGAGGTTTGATTCTGTATCACAACCTACTTTTTAACAAGAGGGCCATGATGGCCCTGGATGCTCACTTGATCCATACTGTACACATGAAATGGTAGGTAATCTATTAAGGTGGAGTGGAAGGTTTGAGCAATTTGGGTTGACAGTGATCTAATGAACATTTCTGCGAAGCTATTTAAAATCGGTATAGCTGTTTAGGTGTAGAAGTTATTTTAATGTTTGTCTGTTTTTAGCTCTGGTGGCCATCATGTTCAATGGAGCAAAAGGATTTTGAGTACAGTCGAATCTCGTTATCGCAAACTCCCAGGGAACTGGAATATTCGGTTTAAGACAGCAGTAGTTTGAGATAAAAGGAGTTGAAATCCAAGGAATCTGTTTTCAGCAAAAATTTTAAAACTATTGTATACCCCTTATAAACCACAATTTTCACTAAATAAATTGGGGTTAAGAGGGGTGTTCGGTACACAGACTTGTTAATCTGTTTAAGCTGAAAGTCTCCAGCATACTGACAAAACCATCACGTGAACAGATCCGTGAAATAAAGACCCCCCTAAACCCCAGTTTATATAGAGAAAACTTGGGTTTACGGGGGTAAACACTATTTTCCTTATTTCTGCTCCAAGACATAGGTTGTGGGTACTCGTTAGAACCGCCTCAATGAGGCGGTTCTAACGAGCACCCAAAACCTATGTTTGTAGCAGAAATAAGGAAAATATCAAACACTTTCATCAGAAAAAAACTTTTTTGAGGTTTGAAAAATGCACTGTATCACACGGATATGTTATCGTAATGGAAATTCCACTGAATCAGGAAAGAAAAAGACGAGAACACGATTCAAACCCAGATGATGACTGTTTACATGGATTTTAACCCTTGTCCTGCTGAATATTTATATATGCCACACCCACTACCGATTATCAACCAATCAGATTACTTGATGCAAATTATTGCAACAAATTCACAATCTGAATATCCTGATCAGATGGCTTCGTCAGAAGCCATCTGATCTGGATCTACATTGTTTCAAAGATAAGGCATATCCGGGATTAGCAGGACAAGGGTTAAAGGTAAAACAAAACAGATTCTCCCTAAAAACTAAATGCATAGGTAAGGAATCATTTCTTAAGACTTTCTAGAAAAACAATGTACCTTTATAATTTTATGGCAGAATTTGACCACAATTTGACAGCCCGGAAGTTGATGACTGAGGGTTGATAAGCATCACGAGAAATAATAAGTATCTCTGTTAGACCCATCCCATTGTGCGCATGACGTCGCATCAACGTCGATGCCACATCATGACATTGCATCGACGTTGGTACAACGTTACCTTGCTGGGAAGTTGCATATTCTACAGCTGGAGCCTTCGGTCCAGGTGAGCAAAAAATAGAATGTAGCCTCGTCACGTGCTATCGGTGTACTTCCTCAGTTTCGCCCTTTAATATTAAAAATTCAAGGTCACATCCAATTTAAAATAATTCATTAATAAACTGTACTGCTCTAACCAATAAAGACCTGCAAGAAATGAGCAGATTGTCTATGGTTCGAGAACTGAGTAGGCGTACATGATATTTCTAGTCTCCAAGATAATTGAGCAGGAACCATTTAAACCTGACATCCAGGAAACATTCAGAGCAGCATGTGCCACTACAAAGTTTGTTCATTTGTTTTGTGTCCTTACTTGGTACTCACTGTGCAATGCCTCGTATTTACAGAATACTCGTGTGAACAGCGGCGACTAAGATCAGACTGCGCATAAGCGCAGTCTGATCCTAGTCGTCGCTGGTCACAAGTGTTCTATTATAGGTTTAGTGTGTCCCGGTACAGTTGTCTAGACCAACACTGCATACTGTACCAGACTATAGTAAAACTGTCAAACCATTTGTTAAACCATATAAACGTTTTCAGATAAATCAAGAAATACCAGAAAAGGAAATCATACAGACAATATATAAGGGGAATTTTTAAGTTACGCTGTACAATATAGTGAAGGTATTGATGATTAAAATCTTATTGTAGGCGACGGGTGATATTACAAGTCAAAGCTAAGAAACAGACATTAGCCGTAGTTAAACCTTATTAACATTAAATTAGACTTTAAAATTTGTGTGGCGTCCGCAAAAGGTCTACCTGTCCTGCATCATAGTGTGGGTTTTATTTTCTAGTCCTTTGGGACTAGTGATTCCATTGCGGAATTTCGATAATGTTTGAGGGTCACTGATGAGGCCTAATTGGCGAAAGTAGCTTGTCTGGCCCAGAAAAAATCTTGTACACTCCATTGTTTTCAGTTCTGTTCTGTAGTTCCTGCTTCAAAAGGATTAACCCCTTTTTCAGAACATTAAATAGAGGATCTTATATGAGTGCTCATGTATTATTGAATTTATTAAACGAGTTGAGGTAAAGGGATAAAATGCGAGGCTTTGCCGAGCATTTTATCCCTTTTCCTCAACGAGTTTAATAAATTCAATAATACATGAGCACAAATGCATGATTCTATTTATCATATGACATTTAAAGCGCATTTTATTCACGATTGTTTACAAAAATGTCAATATTCCGCCGTTAGTAAACGCGACGTCGTTAAGGACGTCGTTCATGTAACGTTACGGGACGTATCTAGCTAATTTGCATATTTAATCCACTAGTGGATTATCGAAAATATTACATATAGATTATTCATTTTCCTAGTTGAAATATGGGATTTATAAACCGAGGGAGGTAAAACAATCCGATAAAGAAACGAGTGCGAAGCACGAGTTTCTTTAACGGATTGTTTTACCTCCCGAGGTTTATAAATCCCATATTTCAAATAGGAGAAATGTATAATCTGTATATTACATGCACTTCCATAGACTTTTAGGAGAGTTTGGATCTTGAATTTTGGATCTGAATGCCCGTTCAGTTGACTGTTTACAGCTCATGTAAACGGTTCAATCAGCGAAGTGTTACAGAATCTGGGTGGAAGAACAACTGGATGGGCGCCATTTTGAAAGCGCTTTCTACAGTTTTGAACAAAAATAGAAGAAACAAATTATTTCAGTGATAAAACAAGTAAAACGTTAGATTAAATAAAGCAAAACTTACATCCCAATCAATGGTCATATCCATGTTTTCTTTTGTTTCAGCGTTGCATCCGACTCAAACGTCACGCATTCTGAACGTCTGTTGATATTTCTTAGACGCCATTACAATGACGTCATGAATAACGTCGCCGTGATTGAAACTTTCCCGCGTTTGAATAGAACAATTTCACTGCAAAGCGGTATCTCGTATCTTGTACATAAAGTAGTTCCAGCTGAAGGGATTTATTTCCCCGTCTAAGAGGAAATATTTCTTCCTAGCAAAAAGGAAAATATCAAGTTTATGTCTGATAGAACTCCTGGTATTTCTCTGTTATGCATGTAATATATGGCGTTATTACACTCTCGGACGCGACGTCATATGATAAATGCATATTTTCAATCATGCTGACGTCGTTTCTCGGGTTAATCTGACAGTGGCAGCACTAAGTATTGCTATTTCTAGTGCGATATAAATAACCGTCTCCAACAAAAATGAAACAGAACGCATATCGTCATTTAAAGTTTCTAATGAAACACGTTTTTTCAGCAAAGCAACTCAGCCTCCTAAAGCATTAAAATTACAACAGCAAGAACCGATTTTAAGACCTTCAGTAAGCTTCTCCCTTGACATAATGGGCCTGTGATACTAGAACAGACCTCAGAATCAGAATCAGAATTGTTACTGGTGACACGTCAAATGACATTCATACACCAGGACCTGTGATGTGGGAAGTTAGTCCCTAGCTCTAACCAAAGAGGTAAATTTAGCTACACAATCATCAGCACATTCAGCTGTCGAAATAATCGAATCGGGAAGGGCATTCCAATCTCTAATGGTTCTGGGGAAGAACGACTCTTTATAAATGTCAGTTCTTGCGCTAAGGGTCTGAAACGCCAACATATGGTGATTTCTTTAGTGTCTAGCTGGGGGAACAAGGTCATCTGTTGGAATGCTGGCAGCACCCTTTAGACCTTTGTATAAAAGGATTAGCGTACTGTCTTTTCTCCTTTTCTTGAGAGACTCCCATTTTAATTTTCCAAGTATTCCAGTCATGCTCCCAGTTTCACAGCAGTAATTGCCTGTTACAAATCTAGCAGCTCTATTCTGAACTTTCTCAATTTCATCGTTAAGGACCACTCCACTGGGGTCCCAGATACAACTACCATATTCCAAGATTGGGCGAACAAGACCTTTATATGCTGCCTCTTTTACAGCCTGAGGGCACTGATGAAGATTTCTCCTCAGGAAACCAAGCGTTCTATTTGCCTCAGTACACATGTTGATAATATGAGTATTCCATCTCAAATTGTGTGAGATTGTCACTCCAATGTATTTAATGGAGTCCACATTCTCGAGGACCGTTCCCTCTAAGGTGTAAGAAGCCTCAACTTTATTAGATCTCTTCCTAGTTATCTGCATAATATTGCATTTAACTGGCTGAAATCTCATGCCCCATTTACGTGCCCAACATCCTAATCTATCTATGTCAGCCTGAAGTTTCAATGAGTCATCTGTATCTCTAATTTCCCGGTAACAAACACAGTCATCTGCGAACAGTCTTATTTCTGAGTCAATGTCGGTGGAAATATCATTGATGTACAGGGAGAACAAAAGTGGACCAAGAACGGTCCCTTGCAGGACTCCAGACAAAACTGGAGCCCACTCCGAAGATTCACCATTAACAACAACCCGCTGTTTTCTGTAGCAAAGAAAGGAATCTATCCATTTGAGGGTCTTTCCCCCAATTCCATAACCAAATAACTTAGATTTAAGTAGTTCATGAGGAGGGGTGTCAAAAGCCTTCTCGAAGTCCAGAATAAATGTGTCCACCTGTCCCCCTTTGTCCAAGATTTTTGCCCAGTCATTAATAACTGTGCTTAGCTGAGTTTCACAACTGTGCCTTTTCCTAAATGCATGTTGTCTGTCTGACAAAAGTTTATGTTCGTCCAAGTGGGCCATGATGTTCGAGCAGACTATATGTTCCAGCAATTTACACAGAACACAAGTCAGAGACACAGGGCGATAATTACGGACAAGAGCCATATCTCCTTTTTTGAAGAGTGGACAGATGTTTGCTAAGAGCCATTCTTTGGGGATTTCACCCGTATCAAGAGACTGTTGAAACAAGTGTGCAAAAACTGGACCCAACTCATTTGCTAGTTCCTTCAGGACTCTAGGATGAAGCTCATCAGGTCCTAAGGCCTTACTGGGGTTTAAGCCTTGAAGTAATTTGATCACTCCTGCAGCTGTCACAACAATATTATTCATGAATGGGGCCGATCTTCCAGTCAATGGAACCTCCGTGAACTCAGTTTTAATAAACGCATCATTGAATTGACCAACTAGTTCCTCTGCCCTTTCAGAGTCTGATTCAGCAACCTTAACAAACATGAGGGCGTGTCAGATTTCTGTTTCGGCTTGGCCAAAACATCATATCGATAACATAAGCATCTTTGAAAATAGCTTGTAGGTTTTCTTTTGAGGTAAATCAGTGATTTTTTTTTTTTTGTATTTTTATCGCACAGTCTGGTCAGCACCTTTGCGTTTGCTGTTTAAGTCGTACAATGGCCCTGATTCCTTTTTATATACGGCCCAGTCAACACAATTTAAGGTCATTTTTGAACCGGTCAGTTTACCTATTCACACTTTTCCTGGGCAGGCTTATAGGTAAGCGGTTAACCAGTACAGTGCACATTATATCGCCTGAAGCTGACAACTGCCCTTTTTGATTCACTGGGCTCATATGCTAAGAAATAGGCAAATGGTGTATAGCCATATCAGACGCCATCATGGACTACATTGCTTGTTTAAGGGGAATGGAAACACCTGGCAGATTTTTCCGCCATTTATGAAAGGGAGACACATTTTGGGACTTCCTGTTCGCTTTTATATCAGCCTTGGCTCACCGAAAAAGGGGTCTACTCTTAAAGGAAAGAATTTGCTCCTTAGGAGCAAATTCTATCCTTTAAGAGTTGACCCCTAGTGACATGGGGGACAAAAATACTTTTGCCGGAGTTGCCTCCCCTAAAGGTGTTCCCATTCACTTTGAAAAGCACGGGAATAAAGCGAAACAATCTCCTTTCATGACATACTCTTAGAGGCAATCGACCCATCCGTGATGTCATTTTTATTGCAATACGTTGAGGTGTATGCATAAGGCCTGTCAGCACAACAGAAAGGAAAATGTACTCAAGAAAAAAAAAAACATAATTCGGAGCTTTGTCAGTTACACACAACTTATTTGTATTAAGTAATTGTTAGCAGATGTGTTTTGGGAACTAATTGGATCGACTGTTTATCAATCGACCCAAAGTAACTAAGTGCAGAAGTGTTTCGTTGTTGTTGTCCACACGACAATCACTGATCTGTAGGAAATCCAGTTAACGGTTATTTATAGAGAATAGGCACTGTGGCGTCAGAGCGGGAATTTATGGGTTAAAAGAAAAAGTCTGCCGGCCTCGGTAGCTCAGTCGGATGCGCGTCTGACTGGTGATCAGGAGGACGCGGGTTTGATACCTGCCGGTGTCGGCAACATTCTTTCGTGGAAATTGATCATGAAATCCTTTCAACGGTCATTCTCTCCCTTCTGCGGATTCAAGAAGGACAGTCGTCAGTTTCTGGCGAAAGAATGTGCACTGTATTAGTTAACCGCTTCCGTATAAGCCTGTCCAGGAAAAGTGTGGATAGGTCAACTGACTGGCTCAAAAACGACCTAAATAGTGTTGACCGGGCCGTTAAACTCAAATACAAACAAGCAAACAAACAAACGAAACAGTCTAATTCGCGTTCAGAACAATTTTTCTTGCCTACCATTTCGAAATTAGAAGCCTCCGTGGTGTAGTGGTTACGCTACTCGCCTTGTAAACCAGGGGTCGCAAGATCGATCCCGGGCTTCTCCAGACTTTCGGATGAGTCTTTAAACTGAGGTCCCGTCTCCGTATGACCTTAGCTGTTGGTGAGACGTAAAACTTAAACACTTACTCACCATTACCAAAACACGCCTATATAATACACTGTCAACTTTACCGCCGAAAAAAAAACACGAAAATTTTAATATGAAAAAGTGTAATATTTTTCTTATTTTTGCTCAAAATATAGATTGCGTGTACTCGTTAGAACCGCCTCATCGAGGCGGTTCTAACGAGTGCCCACAATCTATATTTTGGAGCAGAAATAAGAAAAATAAGGTTTTCCCCTGTAAACCCCAGTTTTGCTGTATAAAAGTGGGATTCAAGGGGGTCAAAATTATAGAGGCGTGTTTTCGTGATGACTCAGACAATCGACCAACCAGTGTTGTCAGTGCTTTGATTTTTATAAAGGCAGCTTCTGTGAGCATGGATGTTTGGCCAGACTGATTTCATTTAGGACCAGCATGACATTCAAATCATGTTAAGTTTATTGGAAACCTGTAGCCTGTAGCTGATACATCAATAATTCATATACGAGACACAGCTACTTTTTCCGAGACATTTTATACTATTTCTGCGTTTGTGAGCCCTTTAATCGTTCGAGTTTATGGCAAAATAATACAAACAACTTTAATTTATTTATGAAATGAGTACCATCACAAACAGAGGCATATGCTAACCCTTATCCTGCTGAATAAACTGATATAGCTACACCCTTGGCTGACAATTACCCAATCAAATTACTTGATAAAATGTATTCGTTTAATTCACAAAATGCATCACAAACGGTGTAGATCCTGATCAGATGGCTTCTATCTCAGCTGGATCTTCATTGTTTAGAAAGCATCTCATCTGGATCTACACTGTTTGAAAAGGTAGGGTTTGTTGTGAACAGCAGGATAAGGTTTAAATATGTAATACCGCGTAGAAACGCCGTGAAACGTTATCAAGTTAGTCGTTCATGACAATGTAATGTTTTCTGTAGAGCTTTTCAACCAAATTTCTACGCATTATTATGAACCATCCGTATGCTTCCATGTCTCCAAAATGGTTACTTTTCTGGTTAAAAAATGTGATATTTTCCATATCGATACTCCAATCAAAGGCTTAGGATACTCGTTAGAACCGCCTCATTTAGTACCCACAACCTATCTCTTGAAGCAGAAAGAAGAAAAACTAATGTATACCCCTGTAAACCCAGTATTCTCTAGATGAAGTGGCGTTTAGAAGGTGTTCATTAACTTGGAAAACTGGCCATTTGAAAGAAATTCGATCACGAAATTTTGACCCCCTTGAACCCCACTTTTATATAGTAAAACTGGGGTTTACGGGGGTATACCTTATTTTTCTTATTTCTGCTCTAAAATATAGATTGTGGGTACTTGTTAGAACAGCCTCGATGAGGCGGTTCTAACGAGTGCCCACAATCTATATTTTGAGCAGAAATAAGAAAAATATCTCAGTTTTTAATCCTAAAATTTTCATTTTTTTCGGCGATAAAGGTGGCAATGTATTCGTATAGGCGTGTTTGCGTAATGACACTCCTGGTCATTTCGCTTAATTACTTCATAAACATATGAAATTCAATTAAGTGACAATCTTTGTTAAATTTTCAAAAAACAAAACAAACAAAAAAACATACAATATTATGCCATGTGATCAATTCTAACGTGCAACGTATGCGGTGTTAAATGTAAATCAAAGAACTGAAAGCACTGAGTGAAGATTGGGAAAAAGGTTCTAAAAGGAATACGTTTCGTCGTTTAACCCTTAAATTCCAACACTTTAGACAAACGGTGTAGACCTTGATCCAGGTCGTGTCTCACAGACAACACCCTTTACGCTGCACTCTATCGTCACGGCGACAATAACACCGCGGCCATAAACAATTGTCACCTAGATCGTTTTCTATTGTATTTTGTGCATGGTGAAGGGACAGTCATGTGGACACTAGCAGGCGGAAAGCTTCTGGAGTATTTGTAACTTAGGAGAGATTGGTAAACAATCGACGCAAAATGGAATCAGTTGGCGAAGTATGTACACGACCATGTAGATTTTCCAATTAATGATTTTGTTGTGGCTTCACGACACGTCAACCCTTGTGGATCATTTTGTGTGTGTGTCGTCTTCCAGAGAAAGAAAGAAGAGAGAAAATGAGATGAAAGAGAGAGAGCGAAGAAAGAGAAAAATAAAAGGAAGTGAATAAACAGAAGAAATAATAACTACATTCCCCCTCTACCCTTACCTCCTACAAGGACAACAGGCCTTGCCCAGATGGAGGCCAATATCAATTGGCAGCCCAAGTGACATAAGATACAGGACCACATTACCACTAAAAATAAGTTATATGCACAATTAATTAGATAAACATACCCACATCATAAACGGTTTTAACTCGTGACTGTAAAGATGTTATTTTTCTGTTGAAAAGTTGTGATAGCCTTTATTTCATCTCCAGTATGGTTTCCGGCATTCAGTTTCCTTGGTTTTATGAACACCGAGTATTTTATTTTCAAAATATATGTACTATAGATCGCATGATACAGCCGACGCTGTCGCATTCTAACGCTTGTGCAAAGGGAATTTTGCATAAAAGATACATATAACAAAATATCGTAGAAAACAAAATTCAAAAGGAAATTTGTCATTTGTTAAAATGTTTGAAAGATATGTGTGTTTGTTAGAATAGCCACAATCTTGCGACCGTCTAATGTGACGTTTGAGCCAAACAAAGGAGATAAACGCATACTCTTTTAACCTTATCCACTCTCTACGCTAAATTCAACAGATGCTTAGTATTTTCCATATTTTTCCTTATTTTTCCAAGTAAACATAATTTAACATCTCATGCAAATTGTCTCCAGTAAACAATTTGCATGAGATGTCAACAGTTGACATCTCATGCAAATTGTCTCCGGGAGACAATTTGCATGAGATGTCAAATCCTATTTTCTTGGGAAAATAATACAAATATTCCAAAATATTGTCTGCTGAAGAAAATAGCCAGCATACAGAGTGCATAACCAAGTAATCGGAATGGCATATCCCATAATGCAGAGGGTAAAATTTATGAGTTCGGTTTGCTGGCGCCTGTTTACGATATTGTAATATCAGAAACTAAGAATCAGAATATGATACCCCAGCGGTCGTATTGAGAAATCCAGGACCAGGCCTATAGTATCTTAAATTGGCCCCAGCCCGTCACGAATACCTTTATTCGGGTTTGCGACAAGTTAAGACAAGAAATTGTTTGCTCAGCTGCAAAGACTAGCAAAAGTCTGGAAATTTTAAAGAGATATACATGTACTTAAGGTGCCAAACACGCTGATCTGAATCCTTGTTGTTCGCAAATGTAAAGCAGGTTTTCTCACCAGGGGGCTTAAATGGTGTAGCATTTTATAATGGAGAAATCTGTAATCGATGATAATTCGATCCTTCGAGACCCACTGAAAACAATAATATAATTTTGCACGAGAGAAAATGCTGAGATAATATTTTGAAGCTTAAAATTATGCAATAGACCTTTTTTACAGTCTACAATGTGGATTAACATTAGCACAACACGCCCGTGCGACATTTGCATTTATCACATCTCCAATATGGCTACTTTTCTGATGAAAATTCATGACATTTTTCTTATTTATACTGCAAACATAGATTGTGGGTGCTCGTGAGAACCGCCTCATCGAGGCGGTTCTAACGAGTACCCACAACCTATGTCATGGAGCAGAAATAAGAAAAACAATGTATACCCTCCTAAACCCCAGTTTTGTCTTTATAAAGTCGGGTTTAGGGGGTGTCCATTTCACGGACTTGATCACGTGATGAAGAGAAAGCAAGAGCAACAACATTAACTGGTCCAGTTGATCAAGGCATCGTTAGCTTAACGAGCTCGTTAGTGGTCAAATTGTTCACTGTTCTAGAAAGTACAACAATGTATCTAAAACATACTCTGGTATTTTTTGCTGAAAATAAATGTGAGCAGTTCGTCCAATTGCAAAAGCTGCTCACATTTTTTTTCAGCAAAACTATAAGCATATTTGCCATATTAAATTATCAAAGCTCCAATGATACGTTAACTAACGGCGCCGTTAGTTTTGAACAACTGGCCACTGGCAACTAACAAAGACTACGACCAGCCAGGAAGAACATTGACATGTTGCAGGCTAAACGAAAAAGTGCAATTGGTCCTTTACGGCATGAAACGTTGTCATAACGTCAGGAAACGTTGTCATAACGTTTATTCAGATTTACCGCCTATTAGGATCAAATGTTCATTACATCGTTCATTACATGGATAAACAATACATAAAATTATGCGCAGCGCTTCCAATGCTTAGAGACTTGAATCATTATCCTTACTTATGTGTGACACTATAAGCATCTTATATGGGCGTGAGGGGTGGATGGAAAAATCCGTCCCGAGGGACACTGTCCGGCATCACGAGGCTTGCCGAGTGATACCGGACAGTGATCCCGAGGGACGGATTTTTCAATCCACCCCTCACACCCATATTGGATTCTTTTTCTTGCATACCTTCCATTTCTTAAAGCGGATCATTAATTTTGCAGTCACTTCGGTTACCAACGTCCGCCATATCGTGTTGACACTTCAGGAATGTTTAGTGACGTTGCTGTGTCGTCAACCTTAACGACGGCGCATACGAGGTCGTAATCAACCAGGGCATTTATCAAACACGCGATTATATTCGATTTTGGGTCGGAACACCAGGGTCAGAACATAAATTTCTATCCCAGGGTAAAATCACGGATTTCCTTGTCTGGTGTGCAATAATTTAGAATCTTCCAACAAACAGCTTGGGATCAAGACCTTTTCTACAAAAGCAGTAGGCACGTTCACTCAGTGCTTGTTATAGATTAATATATAAACTATTTAGCAATCGAGAGCCGGCCACCCTATACTAGTTTTTTTTTTTTTATGAATGTGTGTTTTGGTTTTACGACGCGTTCAAGATCATTTCACTTATTTCTAGTCGATCATTTATCAGAGGTGAGCGAAAACCGACGTAGCCGGAGAAAAACCACCTGACCTTCTGCTGTTGCTCTACCAGAGATTATAGTCAAAAAGAATCTTTACAAGCCTGACAAATTACTGTGGTGTCTAGCACGGTGAGTTCAATGTGATACCACGACAAGATAACTGTTCGGCAGGTTAACACTGGAACATCTTGAACAATTAGAACATTTTGAAGAGTGAACATTTTTTTATCTCAAGTTTAAATGCCTACACCACTTCTGTATTTCCTTAAGTGGCCACATATTTATGACATGACGCGGTCTATATAAGGTCTATCCACAATTGACTGATGACAGAATGCGGTTAACGACTTAAAAGGTCAAATCTGTCCTGGAATCCGTGGTAACCTAACAGGTTTACTCTGTTGAGTGGGTTGTTACGCTCAAAAAGAATCAAAATTAACTTCTTATGTATTCATCATTTGGACTCGGACCAATCATAACGAAAACACACATATATAATTTTGACCCCATCGAACCCCACTTTTATATAATAAAACTTGGGTTTGTAGTGGTAAACCGTATTTTTCTAATTTCTGCTCTGTTGAGCAGAAATAAGAAAAATGTCACAATTTTTCATCTAAAAATGTTCATTTTTTTCGGCGATAAAGGTTGCAATGTATTTGAATAGGCGTGTTTTCGTAATGTACAGCAGTTTACGGACCTGTGACTGGTCCAATGCTAAATACTTGATGAATAGCATAACAATACAAAAGAAGTAAATATGGTACAAAATTTCTTTCGAAAATATCAACTGCTAGTATTAACATTCCAAATGCGACAAATTGTTCAAATTGGGCATCAAAGGTCAGGGCTTTGTTAGAACGCAGTGTTTTTTTATGATTTTTGGTTATATCCTGAATCAGTCAACATGGATCTTTTTCTACAAGACTTAAAGACATTTATTTATCAGTATGGGGTCAGGGGCTAAATTTATCTAATTCCTTAAATATCTACAGAGAAATGTCTAAATACTTAGTTATAATGCTAAATACGAAATTAAGAAATGCATTCGCAAACCTAGGCTAGGATAACCCTTTTATAGAACATATTTATAATCACACCAGCTATATATTGAACTCGTAGTCGTCCTAGAAATATCGAAAGAGCAAATAGAAAACGTGTTCTTTGTAATCTGAACGATATACTGGACGAACTTCACTTCACTTTATTATGCCCAGTCTATTTATATTTATGAAGAGAGTATATACACACCAATAGTTTTATCAAAGATATAGTGTACAAAAACACATTGCATTATAAATCAAAATTAAAAGTATTTAAGAATCTGGTTATATATGTTGAACAACATGCAACACTCTCTGGTATTTGTGACTATTTGATGTTATATTATCTCATGTATATATGTCCAATGTGGCGATGAGCTGTACATGCCCAAGTCCAAAAACTTCTGTTCTGTTCTGTTCTGACAATGACAAAAAAATTCGCCGAAATTGCGGTAATGATTTCCACGCTTGGCTGCGCTTCCTAATATCATGTTCATGACCAAGTCATTTGTTCGATCAGAAAACAAGTATTTCTCTGAACCAACGTCACATTACACATGGCTGTTTTCTATCAGATGGATTTTTTCAGCGTTATTGGACTTTCTCTTGTCTTAATTTCTGTGTCTGTTTCCATATATGTGGCAAATTCTGGATTGCTTCATTACGTCGCGAGGACAAAAACATCAGATATCTTTAGACTACAGAAACTATCAATGAATTAGAGTAACCAGCCGTAATACCTATAGCCTGTATTGCTTTTAAGACGAAGGGTACTATCTGATCAACCGATCATGGAAATTAGAATAAATCTAAAATTAGGCCTTTGGAAACATTGAAAACATTACCGAGCAAACACATAGCACTGACAGGTAAGACGGACACGAAGAATCGGATAATCGATTAATCGATCGATAAATTCTACTAAAATGACACGAATATATGAGCCCCGCCAAGCGAATTTGGGTCTTCGAGCATTCCCTCATGACAAATTTTAACTGCGCATGCCCAGCCATTCAGAGGGGCCAGGGATATGGCTTTCTGTCTGAAGGTTCCTCTTGATTCACTGCTTGTATGAGCGAGCAGCGAAGGTTCTGGCGAGACTGCGCGGATGCGCAGGCTCGCCTGAACCTTCGCTGCTCGCATAGGCGATAAGTACCAAAATCGCTTGACGGGGCCCATATGATAATCGATTAATCGCTCGATACATTCCACTAAAATGATTATCGTTACTAATTTGATAATTATTGGTTATTTGATAAGTATAATGTACTACCCAATGTTGTGTCTGAAATAGCTGGATGAGTGGCAAACAGTGCAGACCCAGATGAGACGCCGCCTCATCTGGGGTCTATACAGTTTGCTAAGAGCTCTCTGTCCGAAAACATACGATATTGTATAACATATGATAAGAGTCAAAGCCAGAAATGTAAAATTATGATCAAATCTTCAGTGATTACTAATCGATTATCGATAACAACGACACGATTGATAATCGAATATCATTTCAGCTCTGGTTAGCCAGCGTTACAGTGAGTGGTAGGGACATGACGAGTGAGTCTCATAAAGTAATTTAGAAAAATGGCCCTAAACTAAGACTTAGACTGTTTTGTTTTACCTTTTTTTAACTCCTGTATTATAAGCAAACATTATTGCCACTTAACAGACCGACAGGTAAAGCAATGTTGCATATACTTCGAGAGTCTACAGTCTCTTTTTTATTTATATCAAAACACAATTTGTCTGATTTGAGTCAATATCAGTGTATTGTACTGGTCGGAATTAAGCTGCGCCGTCATTCTTATAAATAATTACATAACCACTCGTGTAGTATTATATTCTTGGAGTTGATAGGTCTGTCTGCAATCGATACCAGTTCGATTAGCATGTCATAGTCCCTGAACAGATCTCTATATAACGATGTATCGGAATCTTTTGGTGGAGTGGTACTTATTATGTCTGAGTGTAGACTAGAGTCCAGAACCTGAGCTTATACCCTTTAATTCCTGTAATTTAGCAAAAATGATAGTCCGTGATCAGACACAGAGATCTGCAGCGTCTCATCAGGGTCTACATTGTTTGCCAGTGTCCCATTTTAGAACCTTAGGTATATATAGGGGCCAACCGATTCATTAACCCTTATCCCGATGAAAACAACAACCACTTTTACAAACAATGTGTGTGTGGGGGGGGGGGGTGTGAATCCAGGTTTAACGTCGCTTTCAACAATTTTTCAGTCATATCACGACGGTGTCTGGTTGTGACAGGGAGCTCAATGTTCACTTTTATAGTGCTGCCTCACTGAAGTATCATGTCCCAGACACATTACATGATACCACACCCAGTCACATTATCCTGACACTGGGTCGACCAGTCCCAGCTCTACCCCGTAAATCTGAGTGCCAAGCGAGGAGCAACTAGTACCATTCTTAACGACTTTGGTATTTACAAACAATGTACATTACCAAAACACGCCTATATAAATACATTATAAATTTAACCTCCGAAAAAAACAACAAAAACTTTAAGATGAAAAATTGAGATATTTTTCTTATTTGGGCTCAAAATATAAATTGTGGGTACACGTTAGAACCGCCTTATCGAGGCGGTTCTTACGGGTACCAACAATCTATATTTTAGAGCTGGGGTTCTAAGCAGTAACAATCATGTAGACGTGTTTTCTTGTTGAAATCCAGATCAGATTGCTTCTCAATAAGCCATTTGATCAGGATTTACACTGTTTGATATTCAAATTGTGAATTTGTAGGAATAAGTTACATCCAGAAATCTGATTGGTTAAGAATCAGAAATGGGTCTGGCTAAATTAATTATTCAGCGGGAAAAGGGTTAATGAAAAATATTCCCGGTACTTGCGGTAACTTTATTTTGAATGCCTTTTTAATTATTCATGTTGCTTAGTTGAACTTTATTGGTTAGTAGTAGCCACGTTCGCTTAAACATGTTTTATTACAGTAATAATGATGTCATTAAGACAAGTAATGATACAATTTGAAATTAGAACGAAAGCACCAGTACTTACATAGTTATTCTCCCAGAATATAGTTCTTCTCCCAGACATCACGAAAACATGCCTTTATAAATTTGCCCCACCCCCCTTGAACCCCACTTCAAGCCCATACAGTAAAACTGGGGTTAACAGTGGTAAACCTTATTTTTCTTATTTCTGCTCTAAAATATAGATTTTGGGTACTCGTTACAACCGCGTCATCGAGGTGGCTCTAACGTGTACCTAAAATCTATATTTTGTGTAGAAATAATAAAAAATCGCAATTTTTCACCTTAAAATTTTCGATTTTTCGGCGGTAAAAATTACAATATATTTGTATAGGTTTGTTTTCGTAATGAGTAGCCACGTTGACATCAGCTTGTAAAAGTTTGGTCGACCCAAAAACTTTCAGTCATTACGAAAACATGCCTATATAAATACACGGTAAATGTTTTCGCCGAAAAAATGAAAAGATTTTATGATGAAAAAGTGTGATATTTTTCTTATTTCTGCTGAAAATATAGTTTGTGGGTACACGTTAGAACTGCCTCATCGAAGCGGTTCTAACGCGTATCCACAATCTATATTTTAGTGCAGAAATAAGACAAATAAGGTTTACCCATGTACAGTTTTGCTGTATACAAGTGGGATTCAAGGGGGTCTTGAAATTATATAGGCATGTTTTCGTTATGAGTAAAGAGGCACGTCAGGATAAAACGCTGTCTTCTTCTTCTTCTTCTTCCGCAAAATGGTCAGAATTCTTCTCAGAATGTACCATTCTTCGCGGTTGGGACCTTGTTAGACACAATCCGGATTGTTTAACTATAGTCTATAGAAATACTGGAGATATAGGAACAAAAGGTTGTGTACTATTCAAGCAGCAAACACTTACTAGCTGATCAGACTGCCCAAATGCGCAGGCTCAATACGAAAACTGGTCTATTCAAATATATTGAAACCTTTACCGCCCGGAAATATGAACATTTTTAGATAAAAAATTGCACGACCCGCAGAAAAAGCAACCGACTGAAGTCGGTTTTTTCTAAGAGTGCCCTAAAATCACCGTGTCATTCTGTCATTCTGTCAGTCTGTCAATCTGTCGTTCTGTCTGTCCGTCCGTAACCCGTTTGTGAAAATTGGTGATAGTGACTTAACCGCTTGGAATATTTAAACAATTTTTGGCATACTGATAGATATCAATGAGATCTAACCAATGAACTTACGAAATATTACATTCCATTTAGTATAGCCTCGCCGAGGCGAAAAATGTGAAAATTTTCGAACATTTTTGAACTGCTTCTCCTCGGAAACCGTTGGGCCGATTGAAGTCAAATTTCATATGGAGCCTCTATGGGATGGGGGAAACCAAAATTTGCTCATGGGGTCAAGGTCACATGACCAAAATGGCCGCCAAGCCATATATGGTTTGTCTGTCTGTCCGTCCGTAACCCGTAAGTGAAAATTGGTGATAGTGACTTAACCGCTTGGAATATTTAAACAATTTTTGGCATACTGATAGATATCAACGAGATCTAAACAATGAACTTGCGAAATATTACATTCCATTTAGTATAGCCTCGCCGAGGCGAAAAATGTGAAAATTTTCGAACTGCTTCTCCTCGGAAACCGTTGGGCCGATTGAAGTCAAATTTCATATGGAGCCTCTATGGGATAGGGAAACCAAAATTTGCTCATGGGGTCCAGGTCACATGACCAAAATGGCCGCCAAGCCATATATGGTAAAAACCCTTCAAAAATAGTCATCTCCAGAACCACTGGGCAGATTTCCACGAAACTTGATAAATAGCATCTGGGATGTAGGCCTATCATAAATTGCTAAAATGGTGACCCTGGGTTGACCTTGACCTTCTTTGGGTCCGTCTGTAACCCGTTTGTGAAAATTGGTGATAGTGACTTAACCGCTTGGAATATTTAAACAATTTTTGGCATACTGATAGATATCAATGAGATCTAACCAATGAACTTACGAAATATTACATTCCATTTAGTATAGCCTCGCCGAGGCGAAAAATGTGAAAATTTTCGAACTGCTTCTCCTCGGAAACCGTTGGGCCGATTGAAGTCAAATTTCATATGGAACCTCTATGGGATGGGTGAAACCAAAATTTGCTCATGGGGTCAAGGTCACATGACCAAAATGGCCGCCAAGCCATATATGGTTTGTCTGTCTGTCCGTCCGTAACCCGTTTGTGAAAATGGTGAAAGTGACTTAACCGCTTGGAATATTTAAACAATTTTTGACATACTGATAGATATCAATGAGATCTAACCAATGAACTTGCGAAATATTACATTCCATTTAGTATAGCTTCGCCGAGGCGAAAAATGTGAAAATTTTCGAACTGCTTCTCCTCGGAAACCGTTGGGCCGATTGAAATCAAATTTCATATGGAGCCTCTATGGGATGGGGGAAACCAAATATTGCTCATGGGGTCCAGGACACATGACCAAAATGGCCGCCAAGCCATATATGGTCTGTCTATATGTCCGTCCGTAATCCGTTTGTGAAAATTGGTGATAGTGACTTAACCGCTTGGAATATTTAAACAATTTTTGGCATACTGATAAATATCAATGAGATCTTATCAATGAACTTGCGAAATATTACATTCCATTTAGTACAGCCTCGCCGAGGCGAAAAATGTGAAAATTTTCGAACTGCTTCTCCTCGGAAATCGTTGGGCCGATTGAAGTCAAATTTCATATGGAGCCTCTACGGGATGGGGGAAACCAAAATTTCCTCATGGGGTCCAGGTCACATGACCAAAATGGCCGCCAAGCAATATTTGGTAAAAACCCTTCAAAAATAGTCTTCTCCAGAACCACTGTGCAGATTTCCACGAAACTTGATAAATAGCATCTGGAACGTAGGCCCATCATAAATTGCTAAAATGGTGACCCTGGGTTGACCTTGACCTTCTTTGTGTCTAGGTCAAACTTTGACACATATGCTTTTGTGTTGGATTTTATCCTGCAAACGATTCAGAATACAGTACTAAAGTATAAGATATATTTTTGCCTCTTACGATAAGGCGCATTAATTGGGGGAACCGTTTTATGTCCAGGTCACATGACCAAAATGGCCGCCATACCCATATATGGTAACACTCATAAAGCTAAAAGCATCCGGCGGGTCGTGCACTTCAGCTGAAGCACTGGTTATGATATTTTTTGTGACTCGAACAATAGAATTGACTCCAATCACACAAAACAGTTCTCACACGAAGTTTTTACTTGATATACAAATAAAACTCTAGTGGTTCAGCAAGAAAAGGATTTGCACATCACATTTTGATTGAGAGCATATTAAGTTTGGCACTTCCTGAAAAAAGTAAGATTGGATATTATAAGATCATTTGACGGATATTATAAGGGCGCATAAGGAACGTAGTGGACTCTGTATGGGGAGTTGTAGTTCAAATTTGCCAACTTGCACATTTTGCTGTGCCTTGACTTAGACTGTATGTTAACTTAGAAGATGTATAATTGCTATAAGCACTTTTGTCATAAAAATAAATATAAAGCTGTCCACAAGATATTGTGTTAAATTATGTGTTTCATAGTTTCAAATGAAGTTTATAACAGTTTACTGAAAAGGACAGAAAACACATTTACAATTCATCCATAATAATGGTGTGCTGTAAAAATGGCATTTTTCTAACAATTCAAATGTAGGTATTGTCAAAATAATGTAAACCTGTTTTTCTTGATAAAAATTGAATTTATAACGGCATTACCCTAGCATGTTATTGTGATGAAAATGAAATTGGATAATGATGAAAATGAAATTGGATAAACTCCAGCCAAGATACAGTAAAATGTCTATATTAAGACCCCCTTCGGAACTGTTCTTAAATACCACTTTTGAACTGTCCCAAAGGTGGTCTCTGACCAGAGGACACTGTATGCAGAAAACACCAAGAAGGAATAACTGCGACCTACTAAATAAGCATATTTAAAGCAGAATTATTCAGAATTTTAGTTGGTCTTAAATCTTAATAGTGGAATTCCACTGTAGTGTGTATGAATGTACATAAATAATAATAGTTATAATAATAATTATTGTAATATCACTGCTACCTATACAACTGCTGATAATAATGTTTATAATGAAAACGATGATTTAGCCGATTTAAAGATGAAGATGGTTTAAGAATTACAGTGAGTTTAATCACTAGAGTTTGAGACCAGTCTAGCCATGTAACTGTAGGATCAATTTTATGTCAAAGACGAAAAATAGTACGTTTGTTTGCTTGAATTGAGAGTTTACGTTCCTGTCAACACTATTTAGGTCATATCGGAGACGGAGCTTCACATTTTGTGCAACTTTTACGTGACATTGAGATGAAGTGACGTTTCAAGCCCTACCGCCCAAACAAACCAATAGGGTTTATGTGCTGGGACGGTCCGACTCACATCATTTTGCCTAGATGGTATTAGACCTTTTAAGCGGTTTACCTGGAATCTTGCGTGGTCTGTTTCAGCTCTAGGTGGAAGCACCATGCAGCCCAATCTATTTCTCCAAGCCCCGATGGTCGGGGCGCAAAACATAGTAGGTGCTGTTCCATAGAACCGCCCATAACGAGTACTCACAATCAATGTTTTCGAGAATAATAAGGAAAATACATACAGTCGAACTTCAATGGCTCGAACACCTTTGGGACCTCGAAAATCTGTTCGAGACAGAGGTAGTTCGAGCCACTGAGGGTTACGTTAAGGAGCATAACGATATATTTTGGGACATCTTTTCGGTGTTCTAGAATAAAAATGTATGTAAATAAAAATGTATGCTGTGTGTACTCATTAGAATCGCCTCATTGAGGCGATTCTAATGAGTACACACAGCATACATTTGCAAGATAAAAGACTAAAAGCTCCTAAATTTCCACCCACTGTTTCTTATGTAGAGGAATTTCCTAGGGGCTCAAGAACGGATTCGACTTATCCATGGTAAACGAGCCATCGGTGTTCGAGCCATCGAAGCTCTACTGTATACTCTATACCCTTATAAATCCGAAGTTACTCTAAATAAATCTGGGTTCCAGGCTAAATGGTATGCACGATCTATGTTTGGAACGGCTATTAGAAAAAATAGAAACAGAAAATTGATGCTGTCCCTGGCAGGCATAATCAGTAAAATTATCCACATCTTCCTAAAACGGGGTGATTGAAACACTAAATTAAGTCAACAATGTAACATATTACAAAATATGGAAATGCTTGGTAAAAGAAAAACAAACAGCATACAACAACGAATCGTATCTTAGCTGAGTTATACAAGACCCATCACACTAGAACAAGCATATAAGCATGTAAGTCTTTATAGCCATAATAGTAGTTGCTGAAAAAGTAATAACCAGAATGAAATAGTCTGCAAGCTAACTGGCAATAGCGATTTTAATGTAAATTCGCTATTGACAGTCAACTGGAAATAGCGTTTAAACTTTTTAACGTAAAACCGCTATTGTCAGTTTGGCAATAGCCCTTTCCATACTATAGTTTAAGGCAATCTAATTATGGTAATCTAAATATCTAATCTGTAAAAGCCAAAACGATCGTAAATCTTCTGATCAGCCATATACTCTGACCTTGTCCACATCATGTAAAGCTATTTCTAAATGGCTCAGAGTTGACAGAAAATAAATCTTAAATGCCAGTTCCCATGTAGATCTTTACTGGAGACGTCCTGTCTTTACAACATATGTTCCACCAAAAAAAAACATGCGTTATATCAGAGAACAATTTTGAATATTGAAAACTTTATATTTGATGAAGTAAGGAACAGTGGAATATTTAACTCCTATGAAAAGAAATTTAAATAAGCCATTTGATCAGTTTGCCAATTAAGTGTCAAAAGACGTGAGTACGAGCCAACCAAAGAGGCGGTTGAGCTGATGTCAGAAGTTACTTGCAAATTCGCAGACACGAAAATGCCATGAAACATTGATTTTCATTCACATTTCCCATGATGCATTTAGAGCATATATTGATTGCTCACACGCTGATATCGAAAACCGCTCCTGACAAGAAATATCGTAACATTCCATAAATTATTACGAAATCAATCAAAAGAAAAATGAAAAATATATTCTATACAGATCTGACGCTTATGACCCACAAAGAGGTTTGGCGCGTCGTGAAACTTGAAATCATCCTACTCAATTCAGCGGAACTGATCTAAATATTCGGACAGTGCTAAAGTACTACCATATTCCAAATTTGTTAATGCCCCGTCATTCGAAGATGGGTAGAAATGGCTTATAGTGTTACCTATGTCCGTCCGTCCGTGTTGAAGATGGTTCACAACTACAAGGCTGGGGCATCCGCGTTCCTTTGACACAGTTCGAGTTTTGTTTGTTTGATTGATTTGAGGTTTAACGCCCTCGTCAATACTGTATAGGTCATTTTGGAGACGCTGCTTCCTATTTTGTGGCCTTTTACCCGATCTTAAACCCTGTCGCCCAATGAAACCAATAGGGTTTATAAGCATGGACGGTCCCATTCGCACCGCTTTGCCGGGGCAGACTTAGATTCTCTAAGCGATTTACCAGTACTTGTGTGCGGTCGGTTCAGCTCTGCATGGAAGCATCATGCAGCCCATCCATTTCTTCAACCCCCGATTGGCAGAGGCCGACATTTCTAGTTATTACTACTATTATCAGTGTCAGCCATGCGATGTCCCATGTTTGTGTAGGTCCCCGATCAGACTGCATTTAAAAGCAGGTATGTTCCGCCAGGCCCTTTGCTGTGAAGTGAAGACCCTTAGGGAGCTTGATTCAAGAAGTCATATACATGGCCCTTTTTGTTGCCTGTGCAACAACGGCTGCGCCTTCTCTGGTCGCTAATGCGACAAGTAGCCCTTTTATCATGAGCTCCCTTAGTTTCCTGTAACATTTATGGCAGTTAGCGTGGGTGTTGTAAGATAAATGAACCCTATCCCTGTAAGCAAGCCGGTAAAATCCTTATCTAAACACAGGACATTTTGACAAGACGGACGCGTCATACCTTTTCCCTTATCCTGCTGTTCACGACACCCATGCTTTTGCAAACAGTGTAGATCCGGATCAGATGGCTTCTCCTGATCAGGATTTACACTGACATTCAGTTTGTGAATTTGTAGCAATAAATTACATCAAGAAATCTGATTGGTTCAAAGTCAGAAACGGGTGTGGCTAAATTAATTATACAGCGGGATAAGGGTTAAGGATTCTAGGCTTAGTGCATCGTGAAAAAAATTGAAGCAATAGCCAAGCCAACATAAATCAACGGGCCAACGTCGCAGCTGGCACGTCGTATCAATTTTGACCCGATCTTGGACCGGCATTCTTTACTGGCTGCAAGTTGATCATTCATTCAATGCTTACTAGTATTCGTATTTTGATTCAACCATTTATTTTCTAAAGTAAAACTGAACAAGTTGTATATGAAAAATGGGCCTGTTCAACATATGAAAATAGAAGAATCTACCAGTATACAATGGGCTAATGGGTGTTTCCCTTGTTGAAGAAAGAATAGCTGGAAGACTGGAATTATTGGCATGACATACAACTCAACTGATTACTGGGTTAGACAGAAATGGATCGATGCTTCATGGTCGGATATTTTCCACTAAATGCACATTGATTATGTGTTTCATATCGACGAAACATCACTCCGCTAGTTTGCAAAACCTACTGCATCAGAAGTTGTCTGGTTAAACATATACAACTCAAGTTTTCCTGCTACTCAAAAAGTGATGCAATTCAGTGTGGAGTGCGAGGTATGATCGGCTTGTCGAGCGAATTGTAAATTTAAATGCAGGATAGCTAGACCTTGAGGTTAGAATACTTCATGCTATAATCAACTGAGTAAGAAATATTTACAGTCCATAAATTTTAAAATTCCTAACGAATAGTTGTAAACTCGATAAATTCCTGCTCAGAACTCATAAATATCAAAATGCAACCACATGTTTATGATATCTATGGAAAGAATGAAAATTTGAATTAAAATAACAAATCAGCAACCTAAATATTCTGTACTTTAATACTTGAACAACCTGGCAAGGAAAGGTCACCCAGGAAAGGCCACAATCTAAGAACGCAAACGTCACAAGTCACCTATAGAAACTGACACGGAGGCACACACAAAAACAGACGAAACATGAACCATCGGCACAAAGCCAAATGAGACACTGCAAAAGAACGACCGCCTTGGGACGGTTAGTAGTAAAACTACTGGGGGTGCTTCAACTCCGGAGTTTATGAAATTTCGTCCCTCGCCCTCAGTTCCAGTACATTATCAACAAAATAACAAATTGATCGGCACGATCTAGCTCAACAGTGAGTTATGAAAAAATACATAGTAAAATGTTTATGTATAGAGTAATATTGTTATGAATCAGGGTTGAGGATTCAACAACAATCCGACGTCAGAGCAGAAGAAAACCACCAATTTTATCACGGAGGGTCGAACCCAGAAAATATCCGGCTCCACCCTTCCATCCATATACTGTCTGTGTTCAGATGATATTCATAAGTATAGAATTTATAGATGCCGAGAGTAAATTAAATAATATTTACTTATAAAGCACATTTTATCTGCAGCTGTATGCTAGAAAAAAAAAACAATTACTGTGAAGGTGCTATACATGTATATCGTCTGAACATCCAGGCTCATTAACTTTTAAAGATATGCTTTTGAAATAGGTGTGACGAAATTTTCACTACGGAGGAAGGAACAAATGTAAACCAGTTTAGCCCATTTTTTTCAAAAGAAAGGTTGTAATAAATACGAGCAGTAACAAGACATTCTCAGTTAAGTTACACGTGTAAAAGAAAAGAAAAGGAAAGAAAGAAAAAACATGTTTCATAACCCCTGAGGCTAAGTTGGAGGCTTAATGCATCTTTTCTATTTTAAATATTCAATATGTATTTAGGTTATACTGTTATACTGTTGAAACTTTACTTTGAATTTAAAAGTTGTGTCTCTAATCAATGTATACAATTTGAAGTTGTTTCGGGAAACAATAAAAACAACTATTTATTATTGGCTAACGTTGCAAGCTAAAAATTTTTGTTGGGCAATGAAGAATTTTCTTTTGTCTTTATAATCTGTCGAATCGGCGTGAAAACATTGTTGGTGCGTTCAGATGCTCCCTGAAGACCAACTGATCATCGATTATAGCTATGTCTGGAATAAACTTGTGGTGCTGCTATCTTCCATTAAGACGAACTGTTTTTGCTTATAGACACGAGCATAACTCCAGTTAAGAGAGAGCAAACTGGATAATTATGGGATGATTCTTCTCATTTCTCAGTTACCCCTCTTGACCTGGAGCTATGAACGTGTACAATGGGTATTCGAATATTAGTGACACCAATGTTTGAAAGTTGATTTTCTAAGAAAGAGAGAGAGTACAAATATACCAAGTAGAACAGTGACGGTAACCGACCGGTACGACATGTCCTAAACTGTTGACGGGGACGGACATCAAACCACAAAACATAACATATAAACGTTCGCAAATGCTAAAAATGATAAAAAAATATATATTAAGACAGAATACAAAAACGGGTTAAATTTAACAGACGGTCAATATAAACATGGTTCTGTTAATTATCTCTCCTGGGGAAGATATTCTGCTGTCCTCTTTTAAAAATGTATAAATAAATAAATATTTTTTTTTCAGTTTTCACGATTTATTTCTTGGTTTACCTTAACAAAAATCCGTCATCCGTCTGCTATCTCTCTCTCCGCTCTTCTACCTACTCATCCATCCACACAGATCTATCGGACCGCGTACATAGAACAGCTTTGAACTTTGCGGCTCTGTTGTGTTGATAGTTGTAATATTAATTATAATAGAGTAAGATGCGAACACAAACACAATACATCCATCTAACTACATATCAATAAGATAGACATGCTTGACAATTAACCAGTTTTAAAGAACCGCTATAATCCATCCATTATTTTATTGCAAAACAATACTAATGACAAATTGGACGGGTCACAAGTTCTGACAACATTAGTTATGACCTACCCCTCTGACAAAAAACTTACATAAACATAATACAGTGCAATGACATATATAACTAGATGTTACACAAATAGCATTCTAACTTTGGCACGTAAATTCGGAGGAAAGTTTACCTTATTGCATAAAAGCATCGTAAACCAAAAGGACGAAAAGGAAAGAAAGGATAAAATATTGCCGTCCCGTCGGAGAGAAGTTCTATGCTGTCATCAGCAGGCCCTAGCCGGCATTCAATTTTGGTTTCATAAACCTTACAGATGTCATCATGGAAAATGAGAAAACAAGATGTTAGACTCTCTTTGAACAGTAGAAAGTGGATTCTGTTCTCTGCAGTCAAACATTAGATTCAAACCGTCTTCTGTCTATAAAAAATTAATGGCCTGGTCCTTAACGATTATTCTCATTATCAGAGAGCCTCTATGTTCCCTTTAAAAACATATTGTTTAGTGGATGAAAAATAGAAGTGAAGGCAACAGGAATCGATACAATTAGCCTACAGCTCCCATCAGAGACACCAAAGGGAAACAAACACAAACATGAAATAATAACCCAGTAAGCATTCTACATAAATCTACAGCGGGCCGTTAGTGGCCCGTCAGGGTAGCTGACGGGCCGCTAACGGCCCGCTCTAGATTTATGTAGAATGGTAGCAGGGAAGACCCCTATATAAATGTCAATAGCGGAAAGCCAAAACGGAATGTTACGTTCCCACAAAATGGACAACTGACCATCCAAAACAAAAACAAAAAAAAAAACGATACACACACTCAAAGACAAACCATAACAAATTTAAAATTGACAAGGACATCGAAATAACTTTAGGCTCTGAATTCGACATAGGGATTACAGTTAAAATCTTCAGTCTCAGAAGAATTTGGGCGAACATACGACGATATCAGGATCGCATGGGTTTCTACAACTCAAACGCATTGATTAGCTCTTATTACGGCTAGGGTTAGTCCCACTTCAGCACTGTATTTTCCCATTCAAAGCTCCTTAACCCGGGCGTTGGAGAGGGGATCATTTGTGTCGTATTGACATTTTTGTTGTTTTTCTTATAATAATCTCAATACATATAAAGCATATATCTTACTTTTTTGTGACACCTATCAATGATATAGGACAGACAGTCTCTTGGTCCCCCACTTGAAAACTCGGTTACAAAGAAAGCTTTATATTTTCATACAGACTTAAGTTTAATGCATGTACGGCTGAACTAAACAAAACTGACGTAAGTAAATTTTTCATTAATTGATATAAAACGCCAAGAAAGAAGAAAAAAGAAAAATACCACCGACTCTTCTTCAGAGAAGGCTGTCAGGGATTGCATTTAGTTCAAATTAAAGCAACTTTAACACAAGGGCAGGATATAAACAAGAATTATTCTGTCTCTGGTCAGGCCTATCGTAGTTTAACTATTGGTTTTCTTTTGCTGCAGCATTTCAGTTATTTCTGGCTGTCGAGTCCTCACCGTTGTTTAATCTCTGTGGATGTTTAATATTTGTGTTCTCGGAGATTGTGCACTGACGAGTTAGGAAGCCTTCTGACATGCGGACTGAACAAATTATTTGTCTAAATCGCGACGGAAGTAAGGGCGATCATGTGAGCGTTAGGATTCGTCTAAATTGGCCTTTACCCATTTTGCACCGGAAACCCACAAACGGGTAACATGACAAACAGTGCAGGCCCAGATCAGACGTCTGATCAGGGCCTACACTGTTTGCAAAAAGTTCAGCCATTTTCCTAATAAATTTTGAAGAAAAGACAACCTGGCACCCCTGAATTTTGAAATGGACTTCTGTTATATATAGGAGGAAGATTCCATTTGGTACAAAAATGGTTAATACGGAACTGCAATGAGGATCTATATACGGTTTGCTACTTTGTAAATAATTTTATTTAAAGTACGTATTGGTAGCAATGCACCTGTCCGAATGACCACTTTTGACAATAAGTTTTGAAAGAGTAACAACCCGCACAATTGCTATGAGAACCTTCAGTCTACTTTAGAAACAACGGGGCGAATCAGTAGCTAGCCGTTTAATGTCTTGCATGTAATGTAAGAAATGCTTTTGTCACTTCTGAAGAGTATAAAAATTATACTTTATGATCATGTCAGAAAGTGTGTGGAGCTCTCACCTTTCTACTTGGCAATATTTACATAAGATTTGTTACTAAGTTATTTAGACAAGTTGTGTGTACTCCGATGGGTACTAATTGCGCACCACTTATGGCTGATCTGTTTTTATTTTGTTATGAGAGAGACTTCATGATGTCCCTTTCTGCTGAAAACCAGTCTGTTATCATTGAAGCTTTTAGCTCAACTTCTAGATATTTGGATGATCTATTAAATATTGATAATACCTATTTCGATGGTTTGATCAGTCAATTCCCCCCCCCCCCCGAGCTTCGTTTGGGTAGGGCAAATTCTTCTGATACATAGGCCCCGTTTTTATTTAATTTCAAAATTCACTTTTGCACCAAGGTCTGTCGGAGCCCGAATGGTGACTTAGTATATAAATTCAGAAAAATATATAATCGCAATGACTTCAGCACCCGATTCCGTAAAATCATTCTTCGATATAAAAAGATTGGGTATGACATAAATGTTACACGACAGACTGCATGCATGGTAGTTAACCCAATCACGGTTGACAACTTTGCTCATCTCTTTAATTGCACACCGGTGGGTCAGGCCTCAGATTTTATGACGGTTCCAGCGTAAAGGCTTATGTTAGTTGGTACCTGATGTTCTGTCTCTGGTCGTGCCCATTGGAGTCTAACTGTTGGTTTTATTTTGCTCCAGCATTTCGGTGGTTTCTTGCTGTCGAGTCCTCACCCTTGTTTCATCTCTGTGGTTGTTTGATTTCTGTGTTCACGAAGATGTTGCACTGATGAGTTAGGAGGCCTTCATGCGGACTGAACAAATTATTTGTCTTAATCGCGACGGAAGTAAGGGCGAGGATTGTGGCCACGTAAAATCGAATTAAGCCCCCCCCCCCCCCGGCGGTGGAATTCGTTTCCGCTGACTGTTCCAAGGCGGTTCTTCTGTCGCGGTTTATTTTTGTTATGGTTTATCTGTGGGTGGGTGTGTGTCGCTTATATTATTTTATTTTTGATAGCCTATTGGCCATTTTGTAGGAAAGTAACTGTCATTTTGGCTTTCCGCTGTTGATGTTTCCATTGGGGTCTGTTGTTTCGTGTTTGTGTTTCTTTCCCTTTGGTGTCTCTGATGGGAGCTGTGAGTTAATTGTATCGAATTCTGATCATTGCCCCCACTTCTAATCTGATATTTCGTGTATTCCTTGTGTATCAATTACTAAACATTGTCAAGCAATAAATAAAGTGCAATTAAGTCCATAACTTTTATTTGCAACGTGTTGTATTTGAATCCACTAAATGAAGTCATAACTTTTCACTTCTTCACATCAATTTTTAACAAACATGCCCCTGAAACAAAACTGTTCCAGAAAGAACCTGCAAGCATTTCAAGAACCACGTGTATAAAAATGCATAAGAATAGTTCCGTGTAATGGAACAGAACTCTAGTATTAGTGACAACTAAATAGATTAGGCAAATGCAAAGGTCGAGTCACAAAAGAAGTGAAAAAACAACAACAGACAAATACTTTAGGTATTCCTGTATGCTATAACAGTATTGACGGTACAAGTCCCAAAATCCCTGGTCTATGAAATATTGATGCAGAAAGGCAGACATTAAGTTTGTTACAAAGCCTTCAATATGCTTTATGATTATAACACTATTCTAATGGCTACTAACATCGCTGGCTGAAACATCAATACATGAGATCTGTTATGAATCAAAGTACTGACAGCATTGGTGAGTCAATTGACTGTATACCAGAATAGGGTCCTGAACGGAGACTCAGACTGTTTCCTTTAACCCCGTGCATTGTAAACTTTACCGCCGAAAAATGAACATTTTAAGAGGAAAAATTGTGACATTTTTCTTATTTCTGGTCAAAATATAGATTGTGGGTACTCGTTAGAACATCCTCATAGATCGATGAGGCGGTTCTAACGAGTACCCCCAATCTATATTTTGAGCAGAAATAAGAAAAAACATCACAATTTTTCATCTTAAAATTTCATTTTTCGGCGGTAAAGTTTACAATGTATTTGTATAGATGGACTTAAATCAGTCTGTACAATGCGTCAGTCTAGTCTGAGTCTTGTCTTTTATCCTGTAGATAACCCACGTGTCATAAAAGGCTCATACGAGCAAGGACTCTGAATATCCTGCGCACTCGCAAAGGCTGATCAGTCCTCGCTTGTCGTATAGGTCTTCTTGAAGGTTTATGTGGAGCACCGGCTTATATTATTTCTGCATTGCATAAAAAAGCAGGTAACCTGGGTCTTCGCGTGACAACCATTGCGTAAAGTTAATATCATTGAGCCTTTGCATAAAGCACAGAATGATCTGGAAAACGTATAATCAATTATATATACAACAGTTTCGCTTCTAGACGTCACAGGATGGATTAAGACAAGAACATGAAAGATATAGATGGAATTTCGATCGAAAATCATACATCTGATGTTCTATTTTAGACCAGGGCTTATTTTCAGACACATAGGACAAGTTACTACAAAAGAATCCCATTATCGTAAATAAATCTGACGCATGTAAGGGGTCAGCAGATGGCACAAGCAGGAAACAGACCTGCTCTCAAAAAGCCAGATTTTCTCTAAAAATAGGGGATACACTATATTTTTCCTCCTGCAAGAAGCATAAACCTTAAAGACACACACAAATTTTAAATGCCATACAAGTTATCAAATTGACAAATCTGAATAAGGAGGCAACATAGTGGACAAAATGTAGATACTCTCTGTGCTTTCGAAGAAGTTTTATTGAACATGCTCGCTAGTAAAACCACCTAAAACTTAGACTTAATCTGCTTTAAAAAGCTTATTTTGAAGGCTGCACTTAATCTTCTTTGTGTTTTCTGCCAACATTATCCTCTGGTCAGGGACCACATTTGGGACTGTTCAAAAGTGGTCTTAAAGACCACTTTTGAACAGTCCCAAAGGTGGTTTTAATAGTTGAATTTTACTGTATATGCAAAAAACGTATATTTACCTCAAATTCTTCACTGAACCGTCGTGATTCAGAGATGACCTCGCCATCTGCGAATACTCTAATCAGCCTGCGCAACTGATCAGTCTTCGCTGTTCGCACATAACAATTAGCACCGTTTTGTGAGAGAAAGATCACAAATATCTGTCATTAGTTATTCTGTTTTGGGCTGAAAAAGCTTCTCTGAACTTCGATACAACTGCTACATTTTTCTATCATTTTGGGATGTTTGTCTTGTGAATTTGCTGACAGGTTAACTTTATTTTTCTTCTCCGTAACGTAGAGATGGTGCACATTTTCATGAACAAACTAAGTTTAAAAAAAAGAGATGCACATTTCCGTGAACAAACTAAGTTATAAAAGGGATGACATTCTCCGTGCTTCCTCGAGAAAAGGTCTGGGTATCCATTTAGTCAAAAAAGGCAGTTTTAAGAATGTGCACTGTACTGGATAACCGCGAGCGTATAAGCCTACGCAAGTAAAGAGTGGTTAGGTAAACTGACAGGCCAAACATGAGGTGGACCGTTGAACTCCACGCCAAAGCAACTGCATTCCAAAATAAGCCTTTTAGGTACGGTGTTGAGTTGACATCAAAGTATTTTATGATACTATGAAGAAGGTGTCTTCTTTTTTTTGTTCAACTTTGCAGGTATCGGGAAAAGCGAGAAAAGTTTTGTGAGAATTTTAACAATTCTGTACATTGCTTCCAATTACAGATAATATATAATGGGTAGGCATTAGGTTCCCCTGACAATCTACGGATAACACATTTACATAGTTCTTACACTAATTGATATTGTTTCATCGTGCTTATATGCTTGTCCATTCAATGAAATAAGATCCTGGGAATACACTAAATTGTGCCGGGAAACGGTAAAACCAATGGCATTGACTGGGCTCATATGAGCGTGACTACTCAGAGCGATTGGAATATTCTTGGGCATTGCTTAAATTTGGTCCAATGTCCACTAGGGTTCTGGTCAGCAGCAGGCTAATCAGAACCGTCGTTCTAGAGTGATCAGACCCTTCGTTGTTTGTATAAAGCATTGTTGTTCGCTGGATCCCAGCTTTCGTATTGATTAGAAGAAAACAATCGCCCACTCGGATGGCATGTCAACTTCATAAATATTTCGATCTGCTAAAATAGTAGGCGGATTTCTCCGAAAATTGACTTAAAGTACAAATTAGCCGCACTGCTTAAAGTAACTTGTAACGTGTCAACTAATATTAAGCATTTGTGCAGTAGCAGCATACTCCGAGGCTCCGGCGTTTGTTCTTTAGTTTGTTTGTTTGCTTGTTTTGCGTTTGTGTTAGGTGACTTTTAAGATTTTTTCACTTATTTTGAGTCGATCGTTAATCAGAGGTGGTGAAAACCGGAGTACGCAGAGAAAAAAAAACACATGCTTTTCCGTTGCAGAACTTGGCGTCTCATATTTCACGCAAACAAGGCACGAATCCACAACGATGATAGTCCTTATGAATAAGAGACAACGCCCTACATTACGAAAACATGCCTATACAAATACAGTGCAATCTTTATCGCCGAAAAAAAAAATGAATAAATTTAAGATGAACAATTGTGATATTTTTCTTATTTCTGCTCTTAATATAGATTGTGTGTACTCGTTAGAACCGCCTCATCGAGGCGGTTCTAACGAGTACCCACAATCTATGTTTTAGAGCAGAAATATGAAAAATAAGGTTTACCCCTCCAAACCCTAGTTTTAGTATATAAAAGTGGGGTGCGAGGGGGTCAAAAGTATATAGGCGTGTTTTCGAGATGAACCCATTAGGACACGGAGACCCGTTGGCTTCGCTGTGCACGCTGTAGATAACCAAGGCTCATTATGAGGATTAAACTGAGACTGGTTGGGTGAGGCGAAGGTGACGTGAATCTTGTCTCACTGGGGCGCATTAGGTAAACATTTCCGTGTGAAATAATGGCGTCCAATATTGTGTCAGAAGTGACACATTTTAGGTAAAAAATAATGATATCTTTCTTATTTCTGCTTTCAACATAGATCGTGGGTGCTCGTTAGAACCGCCTCAATGAGGCGGTTCTAACAAGTACCCACAATCTATGTTTTTGAGTTAAAATAAGGCAGATAATGTATACCCCCTTAAACCCCATGTTTCTCTATATAAAGTGGGGTGTAAGGGGGTGTTCATTTCACGGACTCGTTAACGTGATCGTCCATCTGATATTGTCTTACAGTTGGACAATGCCTACTGTCCTTGCAGCAGGTAAGGGTAGAGGAGGAATGTTCCTATTTCTTCTGTTTCTACACATCTGTTCATGTTACTCTTTCTCTTTCATCTCCTCTACAATCTATTTTCTCCCTTTCTTTGAGAGACGACACGAAATGACCCACAAGGGTTGATGTGCCGTTACACCCCTGATCAATCAACTAATCAATCCGTATTAACAGTCTGATCTGGGATTTGCTGGGCTCACACGCATATGTCATGTTTTGGTCCGAATATGTCGATTATTTCAGTGCCTGTTGAAGCACGATGTTCATGCAGACAAATTCAGCAAACATGCCTCATCACGAAAACACGCCTAAATGATTCTGACACATTTCAAACCCACTTTTACATATTAAAACTGGTGTTTACAGGGGTAAACCTTATGTATCTTTTTTCTGGTCTAAGACATATATTGTGGGTACTCGTTAGAACCTCCTCAATGAGGCGGTTCTAACGCGTACCCTCAATCTATATTTTGAGCAGAAATGAGAAAAATATAAATATTTTTCATCTTAAAATTTTCGACTGTTTGGCTATAAAGTGTTCCATGTATTTGTATAGGCGTGTCTTCGTAATGTTCTAATAGACTTTAATGCCCTGAGCCCAGTTGTTCAAAGCATTGTTAGCTCTACGAGCTCAATAGTGGTCATCTAGCAAGTACAATAGCTAACACTTTGGTATTTTTGCTGAAAAAAAAAATAAAGCAGCTTTTGCATTTGCAAACGTTGCTCTCATTTTTTTTCAGCAAAAATATAAGCGTATTTTCCACATTTAATGATCAAAGTTTTTACGATTCGTTAACTAACGACACCTTTAGTTTTTAACAACTGATCCCAGTATTGTTAGCTTAACGAGCTCGTTAGTTGTCATGTTGTTAACTTTTCTAGCAAGAACAATACCAAATACTCTGGTATTTTGCTGCAAAAACGTGAGTAGGTTTTGCAAAATGCAAAAGCTACTCACATTTTTAGCCAAAATATTAACATATTTGCCATATTATATGATCAAATTTTAACGATTTAAAGGCATTTATTCTGTAACAGTAAAACACACGGTGTGTTCATAATTGTTTTATTGCCCCCGGTGATATACTGACTATAGCAGATCAAAGGCGGCCCTTAATAGGGTGATTAGTAGCTCTTGTTGAATCCCCTGACTGAGGCACTTAAGAGGAAAATCAATAATGTACACCAGTCAATAGTAAGTAATTTATTGATTTTCCCCAAGGAGGCCCCTTACCTGTTGAAGACAGAGGACTTCTCCTCAGTCAGCTCTGAGGGCTACATAATATTATGTAATGAAATGATAGTCCTCAATAATCAAGAATAAATGCCTTTAACTAAAAACGTCGTTTTATTTTGAACAACTGGCCCCAGAAAAGAAAATACACTAAAACTTCAATGGGCGCGATAGCCCGTGTTCCAGTTTATCATGGCTTATTCGCAGTTGCTCTTGAGTCTCTAGAAGTTTTTTTTTTGTTTTGTTTTCATAGCCAGATATAGTAACCATTTATAAGTCTTTTATTTTATTTTATTTTTTTTTTTTTTTTCAGATTTCAAATTAAAACATTTGAAGCCAGGGTTAACTATGTTAACACTCTTCAACAAGAACTTGGTGGTACTAAGGTTTATGAACTTCAGCCTTTAGCTGTAGAGAGGGCTTTAGTTTATGACCGCATTTGTCATTCAGCCACCAAGTATGCTGTCTGGGTTACAGAAGGCCAAGACCAGCTTTCTACGTTATATTGGTTACCTAAACTTCATAAAAGACCATATAAAGCACGGTTTATTGCAAATTCAAGCTCTTGTACCACCACTGAGCTCTCCAAATTATTAACTTCATGTTTTACTGCCATCAAAAACATGTGATAAAATATTGCGACAAAGTCTTCGAAAGATCAGGTAGAAATCTGTTTTGGTCTTTAAAAAAATTATAATGACGTTTTAAATAAAATGAAATTCAAGCGTTTTCGTGCTTCAAGTATGTCTGCTTATGATTTTTCCATAATTTACACTACACTTCCTCATAATCTTATAAAAAAAAAACTTAATGATTTAATTGAATGGACATTTCATAGAGAAGACTCCCTCTATCTTGCATGTAATGTAAGAAATGCTTTTTTCACTCCTGAAGAGCATACAAATTATACTTTATGGTCATGTCAGAAAGTGTGCGAAGCTCTCAACTTTCTACTTGACAATATTTACATACTATTTGGTACTAAGTTATTTAGACAAGTTGTGGGTATTCCGATGGGTACTAATTGCGCACCACTTGTGGCTGATCTGTTTTTGTTTTGTTGTGAGAGAGACTTCATGATGTCCCTTTCTGCTGAAAACCAGTCTGAAATCATTGAAGCTTTTAGCTCCACTTCTAGATATTTGGATGATTTATTAATTATTCATAATACCTATTTCGATGGTTTGATCAGTAAAATTTACACCCCCCCCCCCCAGAACTTCAGTTAAATAAAGCAAATTCTTCTGATACCGAGGCCCCGTTTTTGGATTTACATCTATCTATTGTAGATGGGTTTGTTTCTTGCAAAAATTATGATAAACGCGATTATTTTGATTTTGAGATTGTAAATTGTCCTTTTTTGGATGGTGATGTTCCTCGTGCGCCATCATTTGGTGTTTATATTTCGCAGTTAATTCGTTTTGCCAGAGTGTGTAGTCATGTAACTGACTTTAATTCTCGTAATAAATTGTTAACGACTAAACTTCTTAATCAGGGTTATCGGTACCATAAACTACGCAAAGCCTTTTAAAAATTTTATAGACGTCATTCTGATTTGATTTCAAAATTCAATATTGGACTTAAATATCTTCTGCAACAAGGTCTATCGGAACCCGAATTTTAAGGTGACTTAGTATATGAATTCAGAAAAAATATAAAACCGCAATGACTTCAGCACCCTATTTCGTAAAACCATTCTTCGATATAAAAAGACTTGGGGTACAAATAAATGTTATACGACAGACTGCATGTATGGTAGTTAACGCAGTCACGGTTGACAACTTTGCTTCCATCTTTAATTGCACGCCGGTGGGTCAGGCCTCAGATTCTATGACGGTTCCAGCAAACAGGCTTACTGATAATTAGAGCGATCTAATTCAATGAAACCTTGGTTGGTGCATGATACTCTGTCTCTGGTTGGGCCCATCGGAGTCTAACTGTTGGTTTTCTTTTGCTCCGGCATTTCAGTAGTTTCCTAGTGTCGAGTCCTCACCGTTGTTTCATCTCTGTGGTTGTTTGATTTTTTGTGTTCATGGAGATGTTGCACTGATGAGTTAAGAGGCCTTCATGCGGACTGAACAAATTATTTGTCTAAATCGCGACGGAAGTAAGGGCGAGGATTGTGGCCACGTAAAATCGATTTAAGCCCCCCTCGGCGGAATTCGTTTCCGCTTACCGTTCCAAGGCGGTTCTTCAGTCGCGATTTATTTTTGTTATGGTTTGGCTTTGGGTGTTTGCGTCGCTTATATTATTTTATTTTGGATAGCCTATTGGCCATTTTGTGGGAGAGTAACTGTCCTTTTGTCTTTCCGCTGTTGATGTTTCCAAAGGGGTCTGTTGTTTCATGTTTGTGTTTCTTTCCCTTCGGTGTCTCTGATGGGAGCTGTGGGTTAATTGTATCGATTCCTGATCATTGCCTCCACTTCTATTTTACAATAATATCATCTCCATGAGGTGATTCTAATTAGAACACACAGCATGTCTTTATTTAACCAATTCCCACTTGTGGACTTTGGGAATTTTGATGTTGTTTCAAAGTGTTGCCTAGGACAGCAACTTCATATAACCAATGGTCTGTTTTACATCAAACTCGGCTGGAATGTTCACTGCGCAGTAGCCTTTCAAATGGAACCTTTTTAGGCTAAAACACTGTTGCCGTGGTAACGAGGGAGTATCTCAAAGTTGTCAAAAAGTGTGATTTCACATTGTTTTTGACCGAATCTTAATCTTCACACTGCTGTCAAGGCACCAACTAAGGGGTTCGACACTGGCCATTTTCACTGTCTGCAGCACGTTTTGCAAGCGTCAATTTCGAAGCATTTTTGACCCCAGACACTCTCGGATCTCATTTCAGCGGCCGGCTGGGCCATACACCCAATTTTTTCGGCGGTGAGGGGGGCTACAGCCCCACTTCAAACCCCCATAGGTATATTTATAGTGGGGAGCCGCGCGAACAAAAAAACAGGCCATTTTTAGACATCTAATCTTAACGCAAACATGGCTGTCTAGGGGTAAAGAATGCCGATTTTAGGTGATTACGAGGCTCAAAAAAGGGGGGAGGGTTATACACGTAAAAGACGTATCTGAGTGGGAAAGGGTTAACTGGAATCTTGCAAACAATCTTAATTTTACTCTAAAATGCATTAATTGTGTATAGTATAAAATATCATATTTTACTATCAAATGATGAAAAAAAACAACATGATTTTGATCAGTTTCGATCTTATATTCATTAACCCATTCCCATTCGAAATTGTCAGCCTCGATAGCGAAGTGGCTAACGCGTTCAACCCATGATCGAGAGGTTGTGCGTTCGAATCCGGCACCCGGTATCGAGGTGTGTCCTTGGGCAAGACACCTAATGACACTGCCTCACTCCATCGAGGTGTAAATGGGTAGCAGTTGGTGTAATAGTCACTGCCTCTCTCTCATCCGGAATGAGTGTTCGAGAGCGATTAAATAAGCTTGAAGCTTCCATCGCAATCGAACTAAAATAAATTAGTATAAACTAACCCATTCCAACTTTTTAGGACAACTAATCCTAACGCAAACATAGCTGTCCAGGGCTGGAGATTGCAAATTTTAGGTAGTTTTGAGGCTCAAAATGTGTCTGTGTGGGGGCGGGGGGTCAGACACGTAAAAAGACGTATCTGAGTGAAAAAGGGTTAATAGAAGATCGACAAGATAATCCTCAGTTACCCTCATTAAGCTTCCTGATATTTCGAAAACACGCCTATTCAAAAATACTGGCAATTTGCCACCGAAAAAAATCTGAATTTTGTTCTCATTGCTGCTCAAAACATAGATTGAAAAGGCGGTGCAATCAATTTTTGGAGCAGAAATAATAAAAATAACATATACCCCTATAAACCCCAGTTTTACAATTTAAAAGCGGTGTTTAAAGGGGCCAAAACTGATGTGGGTTTTTTCGTGATGGCTAGTACTCTAAATGCTCTCGGTGGCCCTAACAACCTATGACTAGAATACGTTTTGACAGTCTCACGGATATTGAAGCTAATTAAGGACTATCAAAAATGTCTACCTGGCATCGGAGCAAAAATTGAACTACAGCATGGTGCATAATGTTCGTTTTCAAAAGTACAAAAAAAAAATAAATAAATGAATTATTCACAATATTCCTGTCGACACGCAGATCCAATAGTGAATATTTCATGCAAAAGAGAAATTGTTCTTAGTGCACTCGTCTGTTTAACCCTGTTTGTACCAAATAAAATCTTCCTCCTTATATAGGCTATAGCAGGAGTCCATTTCAAAATTTAGGGGTTACTTTAAAACTTATTTGGAAAATGGCTGAACTTTTAGCAAACAGTGGAGGCCCTGATCAGAAGCCGCGTTCTGTGGCTGATCTGGGCCTGCACTGTTTCCTCGGGTACCCGTTTGGGGGTTTCCGGTACAAAATGGGCTAAGAAAGCGCCTAACACAACTTGGCGGACGAAATTTTCAAATATTGTTCCTATCTTCAGAGAAACTATGGTTTGGTGTTGTTGTTTTTTTTTTTTCGTTTATGCCAATCGGGTTTACCAGCTTTATTTTTAAAAAGTAGATAAAATTCCGTCTGTTTCAAATCGCTTAAAAATAAGGTGCATCGCAATACAGCGCATCAGAGAAAGGAAACACGTATAAATTAAGTTATAGGACATGACTTTCAGTTGGCCTCTCAGTCGGATGCACGTGTGGCTGGTGATCAGAAGGTCGCGGGTTCGATACTTGCCAGGTCGACAATATTTTGTCTGGGAGAGTAGTGTTCGTGAAATCTTTTCTGTGGTCATTCTCCCGTCGGCTGATTCGAGAAGTGCAGTCGTCAGTTTCTGGCGAAAGAATGCGTACTGTACGTGTTAATCGCTTATGAAACATGTGGTTAAGAAAACTGACCGGCTCGGTCTGACCCTGCTGTCGACTGGGATGAAACTTATTTTCATAAAGGGCAATTGTAAGGGCTGCAGTGCCATATTTTGTTAGCTAATTTGTTTGGTTGGTTTGGAGTTCACATCATTAAGGTAATGTCAAACCAGTCAGTAATTGGCTCTTTTCCTGGACAGGCTTATACATAAGCGGTTAACCGGTCTGACAAAGGCATTTTTAATCAGCGGAAGGGAGGCAATGACCGTAAACAAGTCTTTCATGATCAGTCGCCAGAAAGAATGTTGCCGGCTCGATGGGAATCGAGCCTGTGGCCTACTGAACACTAGTCAAACACGAACAGACTGATCCGAAGAGGCCTTGTTAGATGGAGCAGCAGAAATATCACATGTAAAGTATATAATACATTATCAATTTATGATAATTATAATGCATTGTGGTTTGCAAAAAAACTGGACTTTTCGTAGTACTACTTTTTAAGACAAAAAGTATTTTTTGCCTCCCATGTCAATAGGGGTCAACTGTTAAATGAAAGAATTTGCTCCTGAGGAGCAAATACTTTCCTTTCAGAGTAGACTCATTTTTCAGTGGGACAGGGCTTACAGAAAAGCGAACAGGAAGTCCCGAAAGTTGTCTCCCTCTGGAAAATGGCGGGAAAATCTGCCAGATGTATCCATTCCAGTTAAATCATCCGAAATATATCTGGAGCTATTGGGGAAAATAAAGATCTCAAGAACGAGCGTGAATCAAGCATGATGATGTTAAATGGGTCATCGAAGTTCGAGACATTCGACTGATTACGATAACATACCCGTGTGACATAGTGCATTCTTTCGTATCACCAAAATGGCGACTTTTCCGATGAAAATTTACGATATTTTCCTTATTTATACTCCAAACATAGGTTATGGTTGCTCGTTAGAACCGCCTCGTTGAGGCGGTTCTAACGAGTACCCACAACCTATGTATTCGACCAGAAATAAGAACATTAATGTATACCCCCGTTAACCCCAGTTTTCTCCATATAAAGTGGGGTTTAGGTGGGTGTTCATTTCACGGACTTGTTCACGTGATGTGAATTTGGTGCAAGCAATCGTTCACCAAGAGCCTGTAAATGTAACGTTTGCCGGGTCATCATGCGGTCACCTATCCAGGTACATGTACTAACCGCGAACTTAATGCTTCTGACTAAATCAACTATATAGAAATGGTATGTTTTGGTAATCCTGGCTTTTCTGCCGCTCACTGGGGGGCTGGCACTGTCTTCCATTCGCAGTCACTAACAGTATCGTTTGCCGTGTCGTCCACGAAAACAAAAGACGCGGCAGCGGTACTAACCCGGCTCTCCGTTGCTTTACTGCATGATAAAAGCCAACCACTCTATCCGCGTCACTTAAACACCCGGCTCCTAAAAGAAGGTTAGGTCTAATTGGCTTCTGAGTTTAATCGCATTCATTGCTCCAGAGGTTTAAATACTATATTGTTATTGATCAATTATTTCGTATTGGCCTAGTTACAGGTCCGAGTCCTGCTGTATTGGCCCGAGGCCGAAAGCCGAGGCCAATACAGCAGACCGAGGACCTGTAGCTGGGCCAATACGGAATCACTTGATTAATGACAATTTGACCTCAGTGTTAATACCGATGACCTCCGAACAATACAGGACAGTCAATTAAAAAAAAAAAACGCTATTAAATAGTAATCAGATTAAACTCTTTCTTTAAAGTTGGTACGAATCAATTCCTAAATTAAGATTGTGAACTAATATTCTATTTGCTCTTCATTAATATCGTCAAATGATGTATTAGGTTTTTGTTTGTATAAACTAGATAGAGCTTTGATTGGATTTTCGGTCTTGTAGTACCATCTCATATGAAGTGTAGTTGACAGAAATATTTCGTTTTTCATTATTTAGTGAAGGATGACTGTCAGTATCTGTAAATTCAGAAAAGAACTTCAGATTATAAGAATGTCGGGTCGATTGATGGTCGGATCAATCGACCCAAAGATAATTATTTCGAAGCATTATTGCCTTACTGTTGTTCACGTGATTTTCACTGAACAATCAAGTTAAACTGCACACTTGTCCACGGGGAATCATGGCGTCCAACATGGTGTCAGAAGTGACAAATATTAGTAAAATGATAACATCTTTCTTATTTCTGCTTTCAACATAGATTTTGGGTGTTCTTTAGAAACTATGTTTTGAGCAAAAATAAGGCAAATAATGTATACCCCCAGTAAACCCCACTTTTCTCTATTTAAAGGTGGGGTTTAGAGGGGTCTTCGTTTCACGGACTTGTTATCGTGATGTAAGGGGGGCCCAGATGTTCAAAGCATCGTTAATTAATACAGTGGTTTTTGTGCTGAAAAAATATGAGCAGCTTTTGCAGATGCAAAAGCTGCTCACATTTTTTTCAGCAAAAAATATCGGCATATTTGCCATTTCAAATGATCAAAGCTTTAACGATTCTTTAACTAACGACGCCATTAGTTTTGAATAACTGACCCCAGAGCGCAACTAGATTTAAAGACCCACAAGAACAGGAAAAGTGTAATTCAGCTTTGAATTGGTTACAGCGCATGTCACAGGGTATAGAAAATGGGGCACTGCAAACAGTGCAGATTCATATCAGGCACTACAGAACCTATAGGAATCTCAAGGTGGGAACCATTTTCTCCAGCCCCTACTCAGAGAGAATCAATCCACCAAAGCTGTCTGGTTTTGAGGAGTTTCATTGGATGTTACACGTTTTCAAAAGCTTGATCATATGGCTACTCAGCATTTTTCTTCATATTTAGCAGATAGGAAGCGTTACCTGTCTTTCATTATAGAGGTATCACTGTAATTCGAATCCACACAGACACAGTGCCGTCTCCTAGAATTACTCGTAGTCCGAACAGCTCCTATATACTATACCACGGTACAGTCTTTATATGTATAAGGGTTTGACTTGTATTGTGCAAAACCAAGATAATAACTCGAAATTTCGACTTATTAACTCGAAATTGGACTTATCAACTCGAAATTGCGCTTAGTATGTCGAAATTTCGACTTAGTATCTCGAAATTTCGACTTAGTAACTCGAAATTTCGACTTACTATCTCGAAATTTCGACTGAGTAACTCGAAATTTCGACTTAGTAACTCGAAATTTCGACTTAGAAATTCGAAATTTCGACTTAGTAACTCGAAATTTCGACTTACTATCTCGCAATTTCGACTTAGTAACTCGAAATTTCGACTTAGTAACTCGAAATTTCGACTTAGTATCTCGAAATTTCGACTTAGAAATTCGAAATTTCGACTTAATAACTCGAAATTTCGACTTATTAACTCGAAATTTCGACTAAGTATCTCGAAATTTCCGACTTACGAGATATTGAGTCCTGTACACACAGTTAATGTTAAACACCCCGTTTCATAATACCCCCGCTTTGAAAACAAGATTTCATCAAGCAGATTATGCAAATTATGTGATAACATTGTGAGACTATGGTCATTATCGGCTTACTTGTATCGTGTAAACGCCAATGACCTTTCTCGGTGTATTTTTTCGCATGTTCTTTCATTCTTCTTTCTCTCCATATTGGCCAATGTTAATTTTATCAAATATTTCTCAAGAACTATAAAACTAGAGGCCCAAAACATGTATCATGTAAGAGACAGAGGGTTTTCCGTCTCATCAGGACGTCGCGCATTCAATCCCGTTTCACGACCCCCGCCCATCGGGGCTTGAAGAAATTGATGGGCTGCATGGTGCCTCAACGCAGAGCTGAAATCCGACCGCAAACGAGTACTGGTAAGCCGCTTAGAGGATCTAAACCTGGCCAGGTAAAGCGGTGCGAGTCGGACTGTCCATGCTTATAAACCTTATTGGTTTCATTAGGCCACAGGGCTTGAGAAGTAATTTCATCTTAACGTTGGGTAAAAGTCCCACAAAAGTGGAAGCAACGTCTTTAAAATGGCCAATACAGTGTTGACGAGGACGTTAAACCTCAAATCAGACAAACAAATTCAACCCCGTTTCAGTAAAATAAAAGCGGGCTAAAAGTCATATTTGACAGTCTTTTTCGGTATCAAAATTTCTCATAGTGTGCTGTAAAAATCATGTATATAGCAAAGCACTGACAGCACTGGTGGGTCGATTGTCTTCGAGTGTGGATTGGTACACGTTTCGTTTATCCTTTAAATTCCTATACTATAAGCAAAACGTGTAGATCCTGATCAGACGCCGCGCTTGGGTCGATTAATTATCAATTTACTAAAAGTTACTAACTACAGAAGCTTCCCGCCTTCTATTGACCTCGTGACTATCACTGACCATGTTCAAAATGCAGGTACCAGTTATTTATAGCAGCGATATAGTCTTTCCTTGTGACGTCAGTGCGCCATGTAGACTGGGCCGGTGAACATGGACATTGCAAACGGTGTAGACCCTGATCAGACGCCGCAGAAGAGAGCTTCATTAAATAACCGGTACGGTCATGGTGTAGATGGTCAACGATAGTCACGTGGACAATAGCAGGCGAGAAGCTTCTGTAGGTAGTAACTTTGGGTCGAATGTAAAAAAATCGACCCAAAAGATGGTAAACTAGGCAACACGTACACCATGACTAACTTAACAGCAACAACCGGACAGAAAATGCGGTATCAGAATACGTTGCGTGTTCAAGATGTATCATTTTGATAGAGCAGCAGATTCCTAGACCCTTCGTTTCATCCCATCGGTCAGACGTCGAAATTGATGGCTGGTCAGCTCTAGCCACGCGTGTGTGTGGTGGTGGGGTAGGGGGGGGGGTGCGTGGGGGTGTTCAATGTTCTGTATTCGACGCCCAAGAATCTCCCAAATACGTTCCAGGGGATTCAAATCCGGGCTTCTAGCTAGCCAAGCCAATGTCTCAATTCCGTAACTGTGTGTATAGGACTTAATATCTCGTAAGTCGAAATTTCGAGATACTAAGTCGAAATTTCGAGTTAATAAGTCGAAATTTCGAGTTATTAAGTCGAAATTTCGAGATACTAAGTCGAAATTTCGAGTTACTAAGTCGAAATTTCGAGATACTAAGTCGAAATTTCGAGATACTAAGCGCAATTTCGAGTTGATAAGTCCAATTTCGAGTTAATAAGTCGAAATTTCGAGTTATTAAGTCGAAATTTCGAGAAAGTAAGTCGAAATTTCGAGTTACTAGGTCGAAATTTCGAGTTAATAAGTCGAAATTTCGAGTTAATAAGTCGAAATTTCAAGTTAATAAGTCGAAATTTCGAGTTATTATGTCGAAATTTCGAGATACTAAGTCGAAATTTCGAGATACCTATCAAAAGAAAAAAAGTAAACCTGGCCCTAATGCTCTTTCGTAGTCGACCAGACATTAGACCGGTAATCAATTTAAAAGTTGTTTCATTTCCAGTATATCTCACTTTTTGCGTTTCAGCTCCTGTTCACGAGACTATTTATAGCTTTACAAACGCACGGTGATTCGGTTCACCGAAAGAATTTAACGTAAAAACAATGAATAATTCGAAAAAGAAGAACGTTGTGGTATTCAAATAATAATAATAATTATAATAATAACAACAAAAATAACAATAATCCTTCATTTGTATGGATTTGATATAGACATTTATCAGTTACCCTCTTTATAAATTGCATTGTAACACCTTGACCTGATAAAGATAAGCTATCTCAGGACAAATGAGTTTTATCAGTTAAACATGACATTGCACTTCTATCAGCTGGACGGCTTGAAAAATAGGCAAACTTTGAGAGTGTACAAGGTGATTAACTGATAAACAGAATATCGGATTTGTGTCTTTGGTATCAAGTTTATCAGGCTCGGCTTTGCGAACGCATGTAAAATCGCTCGGCAAGCCTCGCGATTCTACAAGCGTTCTCGAAGCCTTGCCTGATAAACATGATATCAAAAGACACGAATATTCTCTATTTCCAACACTTGGGATGCGCGATCAGGGCCCGAGGGTTAAAATGACTATCGAACAGTTCACTACTCATGACAATCACTTGTCATGTGCCTTTACCATAACATTACTCTCCAAACCCCATCAGCAATCCTGTGAAGAAACAAATCAAATTACATAGCAATTGTTTCCAGTAGACATAGAGCTGCCATGAAAACAATTTTAAAACTCCCTTTCATCCCTCAGTTTTTGAAGTAGACTCATCTTTGGAATTGGACAGTGACACGCCCATTCTTGTAAATAAAAGGGCTTTAAGTCAAAATCATTAAGAGGATGGCAAAAAGTGACAATTCTGATGAGAGGGCCCGTTATGTCTAATCTGAATCTACTTCGTTTGCATATGAATCTGTATCGGCCTTCAGGGTCGAATGAGTTAAACCCTTTCTGTATTGGATCGACTTCTAGAAGTAGCTAAGACTATGATAAGGGCATTAAAGCTGCATGCCCGAGACGATATCGAGCGCGTCAGGGAAGCCCCGACCTTATGGCGCGTGGGACCCGCATTTGTTAGGAACTGTATTCGCGTTCACCTAATCTTACCAGAGTCTTCACAAAGTCTATATGACTTACTGAAATATTATTGTTTCTCTAGTGTATGAGAGAACGATCGTGAACAAACTGGTCGCAGAAAGAATTAGACTTTTTTTCTGATGACGAGTCTGAAATGGTTCTCGAGACTTCTGAGGAAAATAATATTGATTAAATTATAAAATACCGATACACTGTTACAGTACTTTTTTTCTCTGAACGAACTGCCAATGAACAAATGTATTAGATAATAAATAATTCAAGAAAGGATTCGCCGGTTTCATCGCGTTGCCAAGTACAGTAAAATTCCTATATTAAGACCACCTTGGGGACTGTTCAAAAGTGGTCTTTAAGACCACTTTTGAACAGTCCCCAAGGTGGTCTCTGACCAGAGGACATTGCATTCAGAAAAACACCAAGAAAGAATTACTGTGACCTACTAAATAAGCTTTTTAAAGCATAATTAGTCTTAATCTTAAATGGTCTTAATAGTGGAATTTCACTGTATATCAAATGATCTAATGGTAAGACTTTTAACTCGATTGTGCCTTGGAAGGCTTTCACCATTTTAAAATGTTTATCCAATCTGCGTGAGTTTTTGTATTCAAAAGAACCGGAAGCACTCTAATCAGAACCAGAACACCGCAAGAGGATGCTATGCTCGTTTTTTTTTTTTTTTTTTTGTTATGCCACAAGGGCAGATAAATCAATCAAATTGCATGATAGAGTTGTTGAACTTGCCAAATTGCATGATAGAGTTGTGGAACTTGCGTCTGTTTTTGTTATGCCACAAAGGCAGATAAATCAATCAAATTGCATGATAGAGTTATGGAACTTGTGTCTGTTTTTTGTTATGCCACAAAGGCAGATAAATCAATCAAATTGCATGATAGAGTTATGGAACTTGCGTCTGTTTTTTGTTATGCCACAAAGGCAGATAAATCAATCAAATTGCATGATAGAGTTATGGAACTTGCGTCTGTTTTTGCTATGCCACAAAGGCAGATAAATCAATCAAATTGCATGATAGAGTTGTGGAACTTGCGTCTGCTTTTTTGTTATGCCACAAAGGACGATAAATCAATCAAATTGCATGATAGAGTTGTGGAACTTGCGTCTGCTTTTTGTTATGCCACAAAGGCAGATAAATCAATCAAATTGCATGGTAGAGTTGTGGAACTTGCGTCTGTTTTTTTGTTATGCCACTAAGGCAGATAAATCAATCAAATTACATGATAGAGTTGTGGAACTTGGTCAGAATATACCTCTTGTGGTGAGACAGATGTGTGTCAAGTTTCATGAGACTTGGCCAAATACTTTTGGAAATCTAGCCAAGGTTGAAGTTTTTGTTAAATTTTCGAAACATAGGTCAAAATTTAAAGATCAAGGTCACAGGTCAAAACGTTTGATAGCAATGGAAATGCCTTGCCCCAAGAAACACTTAACACGGGAAAGTTTGAAAGTTGTATTGTTTGTGGTATAAAAATGAGAGACCAAAAGGTTTTCTTGAAACGGGCGTTTTTTCGTACGTCACAAAAAGAGATAAATCAGTCACATTGCATGACAGAGTCATCACGAAAACACACCTATATAATTTTGACCCCCTTGATCCCACTTTTATATAGTAAAACTGGGGTTTCCGGGGGTATACCTTATTTTTCTTATTTCTGCTCTAAATTATAGATTGTGGGTACTCGTTAGAACCGCCTCGATGAGGCGGTTCTAACGAGTGCCCACAATCTATATTTTGAGCAGAAATAAGAAAAATATCGCAATTTTTCATCATAAAGGCGATAAAGGTGGCTATGTATTTGTATAGGCGTGTTTTCGTAATGTATGGAAATTGGTCAGAATGTAGCTCTTGTGATCATACAGATCTGTGTCAGGTTTCATGAGGCTATGACAAATAATTTTGGAAATATCGTCAAGATCAAAGGTTTTGGTTACATTTTCGAATAATAGGACGAAGTTCAGAGGTCAAGGTCACAGGTCAAAAAGCTTGGTATCAATGTAAAGGCCTTGTCCCAAGGAAATTCATGTGAAGTTTGAAGGTTGTATTGTTAGTGGTATTTAAATGAGTGACAAAAGCGTTTTTTTAAGAAAGAAAAGTGAGGATAATTAAGTAAAATTGCATGATAATGTTATGGAACTTGGATAGAATGTAGCTCTTGTGATTGTGAGTATGTGTGCGAAGTTTCATGAAGGTGGACCAAATACTTTTGGAAATATGATTAAGGTTCAAGTTTTTGGTTAAAATTTCGAAAAATAGGTCAAAGGTCAAGGTCGCAGATCAACTGAAAAGCCCTGTCCTAAGAAACATCCGTGAGAAGTTTGAAAACTGTTATAAATAGTATTGGAATGAGATGAAAATATGTGTTTCAGAAAAAAATAGAAAAGGGAAAATACTTCAGCCAAACTCGACAATACAGTTTTGGCCCTTGGTCAGACTGTCTTGCTCTTGTGGCGGTGAGTATGTGTATGGAGTTTCATGTGGCTAGGTCAAATACTTTTGAAGTTATAGCCAAGCTTATAATTGGTCAAAATATTATTGTTCTTGTAATTACAACATTACGAAAACACACCTATATAAATACATTGAAACGTTTACCTCCGAAAATCGAACTTTTTTAGATGAAATATTGTTATATTTTTCTATGTCTGCTAAAAAGTATAGATTGTGGGTACTCGTTAGAACCGTCTCATCGAGGCGGTTCTAACGAGTACCCACAATCTATATTTTAGAGCAGAAATAGGAAAAATAAGGTTTACCCCTGTAAACCCCAGTCACTTGGGTTTACTGTATAAAGGTGGGGCTCAACGGTGTCAAAATTATATAGGCATGTTTTCGTGATGACACAGCAACAAATAAGATAAATATTTTGTGATAATTGAAAATATTCTCCACAAAAACCTATGTTGTGGGTAGTCAATAGAACCGCCTCACCAAGGCGGTTCTTATGGGTACCCACAACATAGGCTTATACGGAGAAATAAGGAAAACTATCCTTCAATTATCACAAAATACTTACCTTATCTCTAGTTATGAAAACCAAAACAGTATCAAAAATTGCAATGTAAATATTCAACAATTGCCTTCCGCTGATTCAAGAAGGGCAGTTTCAGTTTCTGGCAAAGAATATGCGCTGTGCTGGTTAACCATTTATGTATAAGCAAGTCCAGGAAAAGTGCCGTTGGGTAAACTTACCCATTATGATCTTATGTGTTGAGTGAGCCGTATGCAAAAATGGAAACTCACAATCCTAGAGTCCAGATTGTCTGTATAGGAAAATATTTCCTAGTGTAAAGGTTAAACGGCTTAAGCGACCGCCGCATCATGTATTATTTATACGCAAATAGCATTCGGCAATCCTTAATGATTTTATGAGGCTTTTATAAGTAAATTATTACCCAGCAGATCATAAAAGCGACTGAATTTTCTCCTTTTGCAGAAGTCTCAAGATGAGGGCAGGTATAATTATGCCGAATGAACGGTCTATACATAGTTAATGTATTGCGGCAACATAGTGTACAGTCATTTCTTATCTTTTACCGGGCTTTTGGGAACTACTTTACTTCCGGAATGTTCGCAAACGCACGTGCCAATTACCGTCTTTTGCAAAATATTTCAGTATGACGCCGAGGTAACCATATTATACAATATTCTAAAATAGTCGAATTTGGCAGACTCAAATTCTGGGATGTTGAAACACAAAACAAATTTCAATTACCCAGTTTATGAATCATTGCAGTGAGGCAACGTCAACTAGTCTGCTTGAAAGATGTTGGATAAAGCTTATTAACCCTTTTTGTACCAAATGGAATCTTCCTCCTTTTATAACGCAGGAGTCCATTTCAAAATTTAGGGGTGTCAGATCATGTTTTCTTCAAAAACTATTCGGACAATAGCTGAACTTTTTGGAAACAGTGTAGGCCCTGATCAGACGCCGCGTTCTACGGCGTCTGATCTGCGCCTGCACTGTTTGCGAACTACCCCTTTAGGGGTTTCCGGTACTAAATGGGTTAATACTTCTTCTAATTACAACTGTGAAGCCCTGTCAGAATCATCCATCAAGGATATTTTCAGAGCATTAAAATCGTCTTTCCTATTGCGTTATTATTAACAAACTGAATAATGCTCAATTTGCATGATTCAACAATTATTAAGCCTTAGATGCCCAACATGTTCTGAAATCAAATCACTGGTTGGTCGATTGACTCTGAGTATAGGCTGCAACGGAGGCTCAGATAATGCCATTTAGCTCTTAAATTCCTACACTGTAAGTAAACAAGACATATTCAAAATGCCACTTAAAGGTTGTTTTCTATTTTAATCTCCGATGACAATGGGCTGCATGATGCTTCCACGCAGAGCTGAATCCGTCCCGCACACTAGTACTGGTAAACCGCTTAGAGGATCTAAGCCTGTCCAGGAACCGCGGTGCGAGGCGGACCGTCCATGCTAATAAACCTTATTGGTTTCATTGGGCGACAGGGCTTCAGATGTCATTTCATCTCAATGTCGGGTAAAAGTCCCACAAAATTGGAAGCAACGTCTCCAAAATGACCTTTACAGTGTTGACGGGGACGTTAAATCTCAATTCAAACAAACAAACAATCAAATTCAAAAGAACAGAATCATTTAAGGTTCCTCAATACATTTGCAAAATACGTATACTTTCTTGCAATATAGGTCGTATCCAACTTTGAGCGACCGCCGTATCCGATTTACCTGTAATAATATTGGCGGCGAAATGTAAAGAAATATATAACGACACTTTAGTTTTTATTTCATAAAATTAATTTGTAAATAATTACAAAATTTTTGCTGGAAAATTTCGAAACTTCATTTATTCACGAATATGCTGATATTATTTTCATATATTTTGGACAAAAATTTGCTATACCTTTTGTTGATTGTTTTAGGTGCCTATCGAAATGATTAAAACATATAGTAAAATGTCTTTTTCTCTCCTAGGGTTTATTAACAAAACTTAAAAAATGAGATTTAAATACAATGTTTGGAAAAAGTTGCTGGGAAAAAAACGTAGTGTTGATAATAATGAACGATCTAGTTTTTGTTTCATTTAAATAGAATGAAAATTACTATGTCCTTTTGGCATTTTGTTAGCAGTGGTATTCTTTTTTTTCTTCTAACATTCTGATTCGGAAATTATCGGAAGACAGCGGAAAATATCGAGTTATAATTCGGGACCAGGCCTAAACACTTTTTGTACCGGAAACCCCTCAAGGGGTGATTGGCAAACATTGCAGGCCCAGATCAGAACGCGGCGTCTGATCAGGGCCTACAATGTTTGCAAAATGTTCAGGCAGTTCTCAAATAAACCCGTAAATATTTAAATGAACACCTGCTGTATAAAAGAAGGGAGATTCCATTTGGTACAAAAAGGGTTAATAGCGACAATTATTTTTTCTTTAATTTAATTTAATTATGATTGCAGTTTGTTTGGTAATTATGATGTCTCCTTTGTGTCTTGTTGTAGAACCGGGGTTAAAGGCGTTCACAGTACAGTAAAATCCTATGTTAAGACCACCTTTTGAACTGTTCAAAAGCGGTCTTTAAGAACATTTTGAACAGTCTCAAAGGTGGACCCTGACCAGAGGATAATTAGTGCAGAAAACACGAAGAAAGATAAAGTGCAACCTTCGAAAGTGCAGCCTTCAAAATAAGCTTTTTAAAGCAGATTTAGCCATAGTTTTTCTTATTTCTGCTCCGAGTCATACATGTTGGGTACTCGTTACTTGCCGAGGATGCTCTAATGACTTCCTACAATCTATGTTGTTGTTTTTAAAATATCAGACTTTTTTTTATCTCAGTGCAGATATTTATGTATTATATAAATAGGCGTGTCTTCGTAACGTAGGGCATAAGCAGGTTTTCTTTCGCATTATATAATTGGTGGACCAGTGAAGGCCCATATCAGATGCGGCATATGCTCTGCGGTCTGGACTGTTCACGTATATCGTCAAAAGGGTCGTCAGTATAATATGTGTTATTGTTATACAGAACCATTGATCTAGATCTGGTCTGAACTGATTCCTTATTCGAAAAATAATGATATATGAACCTGCGCATGACAAACTTGCAAATGGAGCATTGCAACCAGCAAACCTGAGATGTGCACAGTCTGATCAAAGTCTTTGCTGTCTTTGCAACACGGGAAGAACGACCAGACTGAATGTAAATGCAGGTTGATCTGTGTTTTCGCTGGTTGTACTAACCTTATTGTAAGTGTTGACATGCACAGGCTCATATGTTTTGTGAGATAACTCCTTTAAACCTTAAGATGCCAAGAAAAACTGCAGATGCCAAGAAAAACTGCATCTGAAAATATTGTCATTTTATGTCGTCTGCTTCATACTTGCTAACATTCGAAAACATTCGGCACGGATGCAAACAGTGTAGATCCTCATCAGACTGCTCCTCAGGTAGCAGTCTGCACGTTTTGCAACAAACCAGCTGACAACAAAGACAACGAGAATTGTTGTAACTGGCATCTTAAGGTTTAAGTAAATTTATGATTTTTATAATTCAGCCAAACTGTTTATTGCTATATCCAGGACAAGCAATAATTGCCCCTAAGGGATAGGTAAATAACCCTTTCACCCCCGACTTTCTGAAGTACATTCTTTCGGTTTCAAATATATTTCTCAAGAATATAATTCGCTTACTGGCAAACCGTGTTGATCCTGATGAGACGGTGTATTTTGAGCCTTATCGGGATCTACACTGTTTGCATAGGTATATGAACTAGTCTACAAGGTTGGAAGGTCTAAGCCATAAAATTCTGGGATCAGCAGCGTAATGGCTCGCTCAACACTATTTTGGTCATATTGAACCTGTTACTTTATCTATCCATACTATGAGTAATGGTACCCATAACACGTTTAGTAAAAAGCGCTTCTAGTGAATAGCCACAACATCTTTATAAAAATTGGTCTTCACTGTGTGTTCACTGTTTGTGAAGGCATATCCTTCCCAATTTTATGTCAATATTCAAATACACAAGTAAAATAAACGTTTTGAGTAATAGTGTCTGGTCAAGCACCTGGTCACCTAGATGATCGCGTCTCCCAAACGCATGTACACAATTATGGTTATGGAATAATAGATAAACTGAATAGGGACCTTAGGGTCTTAGTTAACCGGATTAATTCGACACGAGTGTTGAATTATAATAAAGACTGTTTTATTTTATTTTTTTTTTTCGTTCTTCTTTGCGCATTCTCTCCTTCCTATCAGTTTAGAAAAAGCTTGCTCAGCTACATTTAAATAACGAAAATGGGGGTTAGAGTCACTTTGAGAAAAAACAAAACAAACACGATAATGAGGAAACAATACCGAAAAAGATCAGCCTGTGCATCCGCATAGTCTGGTCAGAGATTTTGTTGCTTGCGTTTAATGGATCAGAATTGCGTTTGATACAATAAGTGAAAAAAAAACCTGCACAACTACGCAGCCTCAGTGTCCATTTCTTGTGCTACTTGTGTTCATAATTATGCATGCACTCAATACGGTGGGCGGACGATTTGGCCAGCGGACGATTTGGCCCGGACGATTTGGCCTAGGACAATTCGGCCTAGGACAATTTGGCCAGCCAAAAATACCAGGTAGGACAATTTGGCAAAATTTATTTCTCCTAGCAGTTTTAACAATTCTTATAGACATAGGTTGGGGGTACTCGTTAGGACCTATGTTTGAAGTATACATAAGAAAGAAAAATATCATGGATTTGCTTATTCTATCAATCAATTCATTAGCATTTTCTTTTCATTTGGCTACATTTTTTCATCAAATATTTCATTTTTTTTTTCAGTGATTTCATGTCATTTCTTGGCTTTGATGATGAAAATCAAATGATGACAAAAGAGGAAATTGCACAGTTTGAGCAGTTTCTTCATTTGACAACATATTTTTATCACACATCATTACATATTTTCTGCTCATTTATAGTATCTGAGCCCAGTCAACACTATTTAGGTCATATTGAGCAGATCAGTTCCCCTAAGTGTAAGTGGTTAACCAGTGCAGTGCACGTTCTTGAACCAAAGAAAACCAAATAATTAAGAAAGCAAGGAACCAAGACCAGTCAGCAAATCAGTTAGCCAATTAACCATGAATACATGAAAATGTTATTAATCTTGTTTTCCAGCCAATTTAAACAGATCCATTAAATTTATTTATTTACTATTATTTTCTTTTTATTTTATTGTATTTTTTGTGTTTGGGGGATCATAGTTAACCATTTTTATTAATTTGCTCATAAAGAATATCTCAGGCCAAAAGTTATAGTTTAAAATAAAAAAATCTAATTGTGTAAAATCTTCTTTAAAATGTTCCTTCCACAAATTCAAACATTACTGTATATATTAAAAACAAACCTAAAGCATTAAATTTTCAGTTTAAATTAGTTATTATATTAATGTGGCCAAATTGTCCTACCCAGTATTTTTGGCTGGCCAAATTGTCCCAGGCCGAATCGTCCTAGGCCAAATCGTCCAGGCCAAACCGTTCGCTGGCCAAATCGTCCTACATTCACTCAATAGGAGCTTTTTTCGTGACGTACTTCCGGTTCTAAAAATAGAACGGGAAAAGCCCTGGCCGTCATCTGTCGTATTGCTTCAAAGGCAGTGGGATAGATAAAGTGTTAATTGCAACTTAAAACAGTGGAATTCTTTTAACCTTTTGGCGAATTCTAATGTAAGATAAAGGGAGAAACACCGATATGCTGCCAGATGTGAAATTTCGCATTACAAAAATGATATATTGTACATACGACCCAACAGGGTCCTCTCTCTCTCTCTCTATCTATCTATCTTCTTATACTGAGTCGGTCATATCTGGCCATTACCTCAGTTGATTGGGTGGCTAAATTTAGAATTTAGCTGAAAAAAAAAAAAAAAAAAAGAAAAAAAAAAAAGAGAGGCACTGGATGCGTCCTTAAAACTATTTACAATCTGCATAACAGAGGTATCCTAAAACGCATACCTCTGAGACCCAATCTTACACTGTGCGGGCTTTGAACTCTTCTGCGGACTTGGCATTCACCGCAGAGGAGGGAAGACTATTCCATTGGGGAATAGTTCTAGGAAAGAACGAGTTCTTCAGGGCATCACTATAGGACTGGTATCTACGATATTGTGAGTCGTTTAATTTTGATGCCCTTGTTTGGGTCGACAGTGTTACAGGGGTCAAGTACCTATCTTTATCAATAGACACTGAATCAGAGTGTATCTTGTAGAAGAAGGTTAAAGAGGACTGCTCACGACGGGCCTCCAGGGACGGCCACTCTAGCTCATTAAGCATGTCACCGACGCTACTTCTATTTCGCCATCGCCTACAGGTCCATCGAGCAGCTGTCCTCTGCACCTTCTCCACCTGCTGAGTCTGAGTTTTAACATAGGGGTGCAAAATGGGTGATGCATATTCGAGTTGAGGGCGAACCAATGTTTTATATGCAACATCCTTTGTCTGCCTAGGTGCAAATCCCAAAGTCCTAGTTGCTTTAGATGTAATCTCTGAGATATGTTGATCCCAATCAAGATCGTCAGTCAGTCTCTCTCTCTCTCTCTCTCTCTCTCTCTCTCTCTCTCTCTCTCTCTCTCTCTCTCTCTCTGTGTGTGTGTTAGATGTAGCGTGTCAACAACGTCGTGTCTACATCAAACCAACTTCAAAGCGATGAATTGAATTTGACATTGCAACATCAATGAAACGTCAGAACGTTGCGTTGGCGATAATACGGCGTTGCTTAATAAAATGTCATTTGCCCAGTGCTCGGACCCATCAAGACTCAGTGGGATTGGAACATTAAATTCAAAACAAACGTAGAACACCCTTTCAATGCATAAGAATGAAACACTCCTTCGCAAGTGCAATATTTTACAGTAAAATCTGGTAGATGTGTAGATTGGTTCAACCTGCCCAGCCCTTAGGTCTACATTAACCCATTTGGTACCGGAAACCCCAAAAGGGGTAAGTGACAAACAGTGCAGGCCCAGATAAGACTCCGCAGAACGCGGCGTTTGATCAGGGCCTACACTGTTTGCAAAAAGTCCGGCCATTTTCCAAATAAATTTTGGAGAAAACACAACCTGACACCCCTAAATTTTAAAAATGACTCCCGCTATATATAAGGAGGAAGATTCCATTTGGTACAAAAAGGGTTAAGGGCTTCTTGGATACAGGGATCAGTCAAACCTCTCTCTCATCTCAACGGTCATGTGACATTGAAGTGAGTTGGAGTGGTTGTCGACGGCATGACGTCGAGCCAACGTTGACTCGACGCCCGTCTGTAAGTCCACTCATTGGTTGTTGTTTTTTTTTTTCGACTGTCAGTATGTTTATTTGTCTGTCTAATAGTTCGTCCGTTCGTCTGTTAGTCAGTCATTCAGTGAGTCGGTCTATGTGTCGTCTGTATGTCTACTGTCAGTTTGTCAGTCAAACATCTCTCTCTCTCTCTCTCTCTCTCTCTCTCTCTCTCTCTCTCTCTCTCTCTCTCTCTCTCTCATATTCCAACGGTCATGTGACAATGAAGTGAGTTGGAGTGGGTGTTGACGGCATGACGTCGAACCAACATTGACTCAACGCCCCTCCGTCAGTCCACTCATTAGTTTATTTCGACTGTCAGTATGGACATTAAAATTGCACAAGTAGACAGATCGTTGGACAGATTTCTCAATATAGATAGATAGAATGATAAGATAAATAGATAGATAGATAGGTAGATTAGATAGATAGATAGATAGATAGATAGATAGATAGATAGATAGATAGATAGATAGATAGATAGATAGATAGATAGATAGATAGATAGATAGATAGATAGATAGATATAGATAGATAGATAGATAGATAGACTTGGATGGCGAATAAAACGAAAGTTACATAAAAACTTATTTTGTAAGTAAGCTTTCGTGACTAACGGTATCTCAAGCCATTGACATGGGTCATTCACGAAAAGATTTTCGTCAATTAAAAACGGATTTAGGATAAATGAATTTCGGTAATAAAAGCGAAACATCATTCTTTCCTTCTCGAGGCATTATTTCAATGAAAACGGATATATTTTCTCTCAAAATGTCCGAATATTGTTAGCATTTTAAGTTCCGCCAATGCATTTGAATAGCGATGGCCGTTTCAATTGACGGCCAGTACTTTGCGCATGCGCAAGAATGACGTCATAAACGGAATTCCTAAAACCTCCTATACAGGCGAGGCGCAGTAGTATCAGGTTTATTATTATTATTATTATTTGCTGCATGTGAGCCACGTTTGAGCACACAAAAATGTTTCTATTTATTTGCTACATATCATACACAGTATGCAAACTATACATGCCCATATCATCCTGCGCAGCCCCACAGTCTGATCGAAGCTTTTAGATGCATACTTTGCGACTTCTATCCATGCACTTTGTCTCAATGTCAAATCACATACTCGTAAATAGTCAGTTTCTTTTTTGTCACAGCGCCATTTGTTACAGCCTAAATAAAATACTGCAAAGTTCCGCCCACCTATTTTCTTGTAAGCATTGTACATATAAATTATAATTTCCGATCGATCAATATTCTACCATCACGAAAACACGCCTATATAATTTTGACCGCCTTGAACCCCACCTTTATATAGTTAAACTTGGGTTTACAGGGGTAACCCTTATTTCTGCTCCACAATATAGATTATGGGTACTCGTTAGAACCGCCTCAATTAGGCGGTTCTAACGAGCGCACACAATCTATATTTTGATTAAAATAAGAAAAATATTTTATTTCTGCTCCCCAATATAGATTGTGGGTACTCGTTAGAACCGCCTCAATTAGGCAGTTCTAACGAGTGCACATAATCTATATTTGAGCAGAAATAAGATTAAATATCACAATTATTCATCTAAAAATGTTCGATTTTTCGAAGTGAAGTCTTCAATGTTTTTGTATAGGCGTGTTTTCATAATGACTAATTTTGACGGAATTCTTTACAACTGCTTACTCAAGCCCCAAGTTTTTATTGATAAAGCAGCGTCCAGGTGATGCGCAAATAAACAGGTAGCCTTCGTATCTATCCTCTCTTTCGTGAATGATAATCGGTAAACTCCGCTGGTCAATAAAGTAAGGTAATTCGTGAGGATTAGCAATCAGGAGAGAAAATTGGATTATGCCCCTTGATCTCAGTGGGCCTTCAAAGTTCCATATGTGTCAGATTTGCATGTTCATTTTTTTCATAACATGATGCTGATTTCCTTTCAAAATGCCTCTCCCAGAAGAAGAAGGTTTGGAGGTACCAACGGTATCTGATTTGAAAACCAGAATTTTTTGGACAAGTTTTTGCTTCATGGGCGCCGCCATCTTTTTCTTTTGGTAAATCTGAAATGCTCAGATTTCATCATAATATGCATTCCACATTTTTTTGCCCGTCATCAATGAATATACCTTGAAAATTCAGCTATGTAGGATTTTTCCTGCATATAGCATAATGACATCGCCCATCTGTTAATCCTGTCATCACTGATCAATTATTACAGGTGTCAAATTGATGAAATTTGTCTCTCTGTCAAGCCATAACGTATTCATACGCCTTGGGAACTAATTTGGCAAAAAAAAAAAAAAAAAAAAAAAATAGTATTTTTAATTTAAAAAGTAATATTCAAAATTGAAACTGTCTTGTAACTTATTTCCAACATAATTTGTTCGTTAATTTATTATATAGTATGCATTCATTTCCGGACTAGTTTTTACGTGTAACATTGTCCGGTTTGTGTTGTTCGGCCCAGCTACAAGTAAACAAGTTGAATTGAAACTTTTTTCATCAAAACATATTAAAGGCATTGGGTTTCTATGAGTTTTGACCAGCCTACACATTGGCGAGTAAGGTGGCACAACAGATCATTAATTGGATTATTGTCTTGTCCAGTAGTTCAACTGCCCAAACTTAATTGTTTGTTTATGGAGGCGCATCTGAACCAATGTAACAAATCACTGGGTAAAAATCCTTTCTATACAAGTGTAGTTATGGATGGAAAGAGGTCAGAAGCCTTCTGGACAAAGTTTATGGTGCTGAACAGACTACTTTCAATCCTTCAGTTTAGAAAATAGAAGTAGAGGCAATGATCAGGAATCGATACAATTAACCCACAGCTCCCATCAGAGACACCACAGGGAAAGAAATACAAACATGAAGCAACAATTGATTGATTGATAGAAGCCTTAGTTGTATAGTGGTTATGCTACTCGCCTTTCAAACCAGGGATCGCAGGATCGATCCCGGGCTTCTCCAGACTTTCGGATGAGTCTTTTAACCGAGGCCCCGTTTCCGTATGACCTTAGCTGTTGGTTAAACGTGAAACTCAAACACTCGCTTACTCACGCAGTCCTTCAGTTTGAATATGGGGATAAACTGTTTTATCTTAATTTCAAATTTTTGTTTTTGATTTAATATCAGTACCAAAGCATCCATCCTGAAAGCACAATCAATACCACAGTGAAACTTTGGTTCAGTGATTGCATAAATTGTTATAAATTGTTTGAATGAAATTAAATGAACTACTAAAAGCACCGATGAAGGGCAATCATTTTACAAGCTAAATGCAAGAGATTTCAACACCCGACCCAATCAATGAGCTTGTTGCCAAATTGGTAGAACTGGTCATTTTTTGGCTACCATGCACTGAATTTAAAAATAGTACCGGGTGAAATAATTGCATGTTTTTTAATTTTTGGGAATCATTAATTTTCAGTACTTATTAAGTATTTTACTTGAAATTCCTCTGTTGCAGTGCCTAAAGGCGACCTTGAGCCATATTTCTATAATAGTATTTTACACATTGTGGTTCTGTGGATAAGATATCATTTTTTTTTTGCAAAACCAAGGAAAAATGCAATAAATTACTAAAATTGTGACGTTCGAATAAAAAAAAATTTGCTTTCATTTTCTTACATTTACATGGACTACCATCTGATGAGAAATCTGTAAGGGTTTATTTAATATTTGCAAAAATGATTTTTTTCAGTACCTCAAATATAGTGAAATAACTGTATTGAGGAACTTTAAGCAACGCAACTACAACACTTCTCAAAATCAGAATAATAACTGTTACTTGTGACACGCCAAATGGCATTCACCAAACTTAGCTACACCATCCTCTGCACAGTCATCGAGATAATTATTTAATCTGGAAGGGCATTCCAAACTCCAAAGGTCCGAATGAAGATGCTCCTATTTAAATGTCAGTTCTTGCTGTAAGGGTTTGAAATGCCAATGACTATGGAAGCCGATAGGGGACATTTTGACTTGTGACTTTTGAACTTGTGACTTTTGACTTACGACATCGGAGTTGCATGCCTAATTTTTGCGACTTATGACTTTTGACTTTCGACAAATCTGACGCAGTGGAAGACGGCGGTCAACGACGGTGTCGATCCAGCGATTTTGCTGCTCCTGTATTATATTGTTTGATGAATGCCATTAAGAACACTTGTTTATGTTTTTACTCTGTTTTTGTTATCTTTGTATGACTTATGACTTGCGACTTATAACTTTGACTTGTGATTTATGACTTGTGACTTATCACTTTCGACTAATGACTTGTTGACTTTTGGTGCAAACCCGAAAAATATCGTGTAGCGGACAACGGCACCGACAATTCCGGTGTATATTGTTTAGAAATGCCACTTAGAAGACCCTGTTTCATGTATTATCAACTCTGTTTTAGTGACAATTTACTACCGCCTGTGTTGTTATGCCCTATTACTTTAGATTCGCGCCAAGAAATTGTCTTAAGTTGCAAGTCAAAACTCAAAAGTCATAAGTGACAAGTCATAAGTCGAAAGTCACAATTCGAAAGTGAAAAGTCATAAGTGACAAGTCAAAACTCATAAGTCAAAATTCATAAGTGACAAGTCATAAGTCTTAAAAATTCACAAAATCAGAGTAAATAACCTACCATATGATCTTTCGGTGGCATTTTTCAAACAATATAAAACAGAAGGAGAAAAATCGCTTGCCTCACCGGAATCTTAGCCGTCGTTGTCCGAAATCGGCGGTTGCTTGAGGTATGTCAAAAGTCACAAGTAAAAAGTCATAAGTCGCAAGTCGGTAGTCACAAGTCGTTAGTCACAAGTCAAAATGTCCCCTATCGGCTTCCATAAATGACAGATGATTTCTGCAGCATCTAATTGGGGCAATAAGATCATCTGATGGGATGCATCTTACTACACATGTGGCTAATATGTGTATTCCATCTCAAATCATGTGTGATTGTCATGCCAAGGAATATAACGGAATCCACATTTTCGAGGACTGTTCCCTCTACAGTGTTAGAAGCCTCAATTTTATTGGTTGTCTTATTTATCGTTGAACGGTCGCGCCCACCCCGAATTTCTTGTTCAAAATCAAAAACTATTTATAACTTTCTGCGGTTTCAGTGAGCCCACTGTATATCTAATTTCACGGTAGCAAACACAATAATCTGCGGACAGCCTTTCTGAGTCAGTGTCAGTGGAAATACCATTATGTACAAGGAGATTGATTGATTGATTGATTGAGTGATTGATTGATTGATTGATTGATTGATTGATTGATTGATTGATTGATTGATTGATTGATTGATTTGTGTTAACCCTTGTAGGTCATCTTGTGTCGTCACCCAAAGAAAGGGAGAGATCATCACGAAAACACGCCTATATAAATTTGACCCCCTTGAACCCCACTTTCATGTAGTAAAATTGGGGTTTACAGGGGTATATATTATTTTTCTTATTCCTGCTTCAAAATAAACATGTAGATTATGGGTACTCGTTAGAACCGCCAGGCGGTTCTAACGTGTACCAATAATCTATATTTTGAGCAGAAATAAGAAAAATATCACAAATTTTCATCTGAAAGTTTTTTTTGTTTTTTTTCTTCAGATAAATTTACAAAGTATTTGTATAGGCATGTTTTCGTAATGTGGTAAAGGAGATGGAAGAGGGGGACACAGAAGAAAGGGGAACATAAATGAAGGTGTAGAAACATAAGAAAGAACAATAACCCACCTCTACCCTTAATATCTGCTGTAAGGACAGCAGACCTTGTCCAACTGTAAGCAAGAGACACGTTACTTTTGCCTCACCCAACTAACCCCATCCCCCCAACCCCCCAACCCCCCACCACCCCCCTCCCCGCTGTTCAAGGGGAGCAACAATGGACCAAGAATGGCCCCTTGCGGGATTAGTAATTTTGGTATACTGTGAAATTATTGGTTTAGGAGGGTGTGATTTGCAGAAATCGTTGATCATGACAAACACGCGTTTCCTATTTTAGCTCTGGCGGACAGAGAGGAGCAAAACAATTCTATCAATTTCAATACAGAATTTTGAAAGAAACATACTGTAAATTTATTTTTAAATCGAGCCATTGACTTGAGAAAAGATTGGTTTCGAGGATTATTTCCGTTAGCTCTGGTGGCCATCTTATTCAGTGGACCGAAGCTATTCCAGCAATTTCGATACAGAGATATGAGATGAATATTCCAGTAAGAATAATTTGCTCCACAGAAGCAGAATACGAGTATTATCCCTTTAATAGCATGACCCTTTTTATAATAGAAACAAAAATATTTTAAATACATGCCTCCCATAAAGGTATTTCCTCAAACAATATGTCCCAATAATAAAAATCCGAAAAACAAGAAATCAGCATTTTCAGACAACTTTGTCTTTAACCATTATCCTGCTGAATAAATTTATTAACCCACACCCATGTCTGACTGTCAGCCAATTAAATTACTTATTATAATGTTTTGTTCAATTCACAAACAAAACTAGAAATTATGTTTGTAAAACACAATGCCCCCAAATTGTCAAAAGGCCATAACATTGTTGGGGGCATAACGTAGTTATGGGCATAACAATGGGCATAGCAATATACAAATATCCAAGTGACAAAGGGCCATAACTCCTGAAACATTTTTCGGAATTTAGTCAAAAGTTAATCAGGTCATCTACTCGTCACCACCAATCTATTCACTAACTTTCAAGACTCTAGCTCCAACGGTTTTTTTTTTTTTTTTTAGATATTTTGCTTACAAGATTTAATCAAAAAATTTCAAAGGGCAATAATTCTTGAAAGGGGCATTATCTGGATGAGAAAAAATACGCGTCAGCTATTTTTCCATGAGGAATTCATATATGAAATTTCAAAGCCCTGGCCTACACGGTTTTAAACTTAAGCTATGCATCACAAAGGATACAATGTACAAATACCCAAAGTGACAAAGGGCCATAACTCACGAAGTATTTTTCGGAATGTAGTCAAAAGTTAAGCAGGCCATCTACTCATCACCACCATTCTATTCACAAACTTTCAATGCTCTAACTCCAATAGTTTCTGAGATATTTTACTGAAAAGAGTTTGTCTTTTTTTTCCAAAGGGCAATAACTCTTGAAAGGAGCATAATCCGGATGAGAAAATATACGTGTCAGCTATTTTTCCTTGAGGAATTCATATTTGAACTTTCAAAACCCTAGCATACACGGTTCTAAAGTTATGCTATGCATCACAAAGCATACAATGTGCAAATACCGAAAGTGACAAAGGGCCATAACTCACGTAGTATTTTTCTGAATTTAGTCTAAAGTAAATAAGGTCATTTACTTATCACTACCAATCTATTCATCAACTTTCAAGGCTCTAGCTCCAATGATTTTTTAGATATTTTGCTTACAAGATTTTATCAAAAAATTCAAAGGGCAATTACTTTTGAATGGGGCATAATCTGGATGAGGAAAAATACGTGTCAGCTATTTCTTTCATGAGGAATTCATATATGAAATTTCAAAACGCTAGCATACACTGTTCTAAATTTATGCTATGCACCACAAAGCCTACAATGTACAAATACCCAAATTGACAAATGACCCTAACTCACGAACTATTTTTCGGAATTTAGTCAAAAGACAATCTGGTCATCTACTCATCACCACCAATCTATTCACTAACTTTCAAAGCTCTATATTTTTCAAAGGGCAATAACACTTGAAAGGGGCATAATTCTGGTGAGAAACAAAATACGAGTCCGCTATTTTTCCATGAGGAAATCATATATGTAATTTCAAAACCCTAACATGCACGGTTCTTAAGTTATGATATGCACCATAAGCGTAACGGACAAACGGACGAACGATTCAGAAGCAACATGCCCCTCTAACTTCTTTGAAGTTGGGGGCATAATTAACGCTGTTTGCAAATGTAAGGGTAGTCGCTTTCAGGAGGATAACGATTAAGCTTTCAGACAAAACTGGAGTTTAATTCCATATTTAGCCTCGCTGAATTCGACGAACGAAAGATTGCCCCAAAATGTTCTTGCCACACCAATAACGAACGAAAATGACTATTCTTCCTGCTTCTTTTTTGAATGCAGCACTGGGTACTTGAAATTATCAAGTTTGTTTAAAGCATTTCACTCTTGACCAATGCACACCAATTTAAATGAGGTATGTTGTTATTTCTCAAAATGATATATGTCACATTTGTGATCTGAGTATTCTAATAAAGTGCTAGTCGAGTTGATACCTTCATCATGAGTAAATCTATGATTTTAAAAAAATTCGTAAATGAAAGGCACTTATATACAAGCGTTTGATGTTATTTTTAAACCTTTTTGTTTTGGACTTTAACGGCCCAGTCAGTGTCATTTAGGTCTTGTGACCATATCATAAACACACTTTTCTGGACAGAAAAAATCGTAAATGAAAGGCACTTATATACAAGCGTTTGATATTATTTTCGAACCTTTTTGTTTTGGACTTCAACGACCCAGTTAGTGTCATTTAGGTCTTGTGAGCATGTCATTAACACACTTTTCTGGACAGGCCCGGTAATCGGGGCTTGAAGAAATATATTGGCTGCACGATGCTTCCACGCAGAGCTGAATCTGACCCACACACGAGTACTGGTAAACCACTTAGAGCATCTAAGCCTGCCCAGGCAAAGCGATGTGTGCCGGACCGTCATTGCTTATAAACCTTATTGGTTTCATTGGGCGACAGGGCTTGAGATGTCATTTCATCTCAATGTCGGGTAAAAGTCCCACAAAATTGGAAGCAACGTCTCCAAAATGACTTTTACAGTGTTGACGGGGACGTTAAACCTCAAATCAAACAAACAAAAAAATCTGGACAGATTTACATGTTGGCAATGAAATAGGTTAACCAGTGCAATCTCGTATACATCCCTCCGTAAATAACCGACAACTGCCCTGGTTGAATAATTGATAGTAGAAAACATATGTTCGATCTCCAGAAAAGAATGTTGTGTGGCCTAGTAATCGAACCCGCGATCTCCTAATCATTGGTCAGACACGATTCCGTCTGCGGCACCGGACATTGTCCTCGGCACTAAGATGTGTAAAATTAACCAGATGACCCTCTTGTTATGTTTTAGATGAAACGTTCCATTTGTCTGCTGTAATAACGTTAACGCTTAAAACCTTAAAAATGCCGATCTCACAATTGTCTGCTGGTTGAATTAAAGCCATTGATGCAAACACCCTGGGAGCAGTTTGATCAGGGTTCAGACTGTTTGCCTGTATGTAAAAATAGTTTTTATAAGTTTGCAAGAAGAGCAGCAGACGACATAAGCAGACGAAAATTTTCAGATGCAGTTTTTCTTGGCATCTTAAGGTTTAATCATTTGTTTATTGGCCCGTGAAACAAACAATACTCGATAATGAATGAACAGTTTCTCTTATGACAAACCATGTGACAATGTTATAGTATGTGTGCTTTCAATTGTGGTATCATGAAAATCCATTAAGTAGGCTAACGGTCAATGACTAAACTGCTCTGATCGATTAAAGCATCCTGTAGCGGTCGCTTACTTCCGGACTTTATCCCGATATTGTCTTAATTCATTCATGATCGCAATGCAGTTCTCTGCAGTGATATAACTTTTCAAATGCTTCAAATGGCTACTTTCTGAGGAAAATCCGTGATATTTTTCTTATTTATACTGCAAATATAGGTTGTGGGTGCTCGTTAGCTAACCTATATCTTAGAGGCGAAATAAGAAAAATGATGTATATCCCGTAAATCCGAGTTTTACTACATAAAAGTGGGGTTCAAGGGGGTCAAAATTATACAGGCGTGTTTTCGTGATTTTAAACGAAAGTCACAGTTCCGAATCATTTTTCCAGCAATGTTATATAAAATCTTGTGCACGGTGGTCTACTCGCTGTTTTACATGTACATATTGGTGGTCTCTAGTAGAATTTGATTTGTTGTCCTTTATTGGTAAAACAAGAAATATCTTTAAAAAAGATATGCAGCGTAGATTTAATTGGAAGGTTGAGTGAGTGAGTGAGTGAGTGAGTGAGTGAGTGTTTGAGTTTTACGTCCCACCAACAGCTAAGGTCATACGGAGACGGGACCTCGGTTTAAAGACTCATCCGAAAGTCTGGAGAAGCCCGGGATCGATCCTGCAACCCTTGGTTTACAAGGCGAGTAGCGTAACCACTACACCACGGAGGCTTCTAATTGGAAGGTTGATAGACTCGATATGAGTGAAATAATCTTGAAAGGGCCGTGAAACAAAAAAAAATGAAAGAAAGAAAGAAAGAAGGAAAGAAAAAAATGGAGCTATTCACTGGAGCATGTAAAGAATTCTCTAGAAACATTATTGTAAATATGGCGTATGGCCATTCAGGGAAAAGGCTGATTAAGAACAGAGGTGAGCAAGTTTAATTGTATATACTTTCAGTCAAGTCTCTCATGTAGACTAGAGGAGGTCGGACTAGGATACCCAGTCAGCAAATAATTTTGGGACAACGTCGGCCCGACATGGGCCCGCTGTTACGTGCTAGCTGAGTAGAACGTCTAGTCTCAGGCCAATTCTAGGCTAATTTTTTACCAAGATTCTCAGGAAAACTCTGCAATGACTTCGCGTTGTGTTTTGCTAGAGAAATGAAGTCTTCCTGCAAACATTGGCAAAGAAAAAGCATTTGCCTGTTGAGTAACTAACTGACGAACAGACAGACAGACGGACGGACAGCAGGTAAGCCTTCAGGTTCGTATCACTGGATATGGCCATACGGTGACCATAGAGAATGTTTATTTACAATAAGTTTGCGAATGTTAAAGTTGACTTGATAGATTTTGTAAGGTAACCGGGCGCTAAAAGCACATAGGGGCTACCCCAATGTTAAAAGCAATTTCAGCATGTAAGTCTACATAGGTGCCTTGGAGAGGCAGAGTCATGTTGGGAGTTACAACCGTTAGCTTTGCAAAGGTATATAAGCTTTCTACACGCGCATTGTGTCATCTATATACAGATGTTTTCAAATTAAATATAACAGAATGGTGTGATCCCGGACCATTGAGCCCGTGGTGTTATCAATTAAAACCATTTATAAAACGTCGGTAATATCAAGGGAGACCACTAAGGTCAATGTCACTAGGCACAGACATGTGGAAACCGAAAGTAGAAACCTTGATTGTCTGTTCACCATAATTAATCCTGTAATTGTCTCCGTTTGTTCATTCAAACAGAGATAGATTAAAAATTTCAGAAAATTAATAAGGCACTGACCTGCCTTTATAACACATAAAATCCCTGGTTAAAATGAAGAGATGGTGCTCCTGAATGGGCACTTCGGTAAACTGTCGTATTTGTTGAATGGACCTATTTAATATGCAAATTACTGACCAATGAAATGGTCCTCTCTGCGAACGCGTGGTTTTATTGACCAATGGGATAACGAGAAATGTAGGACAAAACCAAACACATAACGGCTACGCCGAAAAAAATCCCAATTTTTATGATTTGACAAAATGCCAAATTAGGTATAGTTAGGTATAGTTACATATATAGTCTAAAATGCACATAAGGTGTTAAGTCCATCCTGTATTTAGCAAGCACCACTGGAATAATCAAACTGTACTTGCTCAAGGCAGGTGCCTGCTTGATCCGGGTGGGTTCCAAAGCATGAGCCTCTTTTTTCAGGAAATAATGCATGCTTGCTTTTTAAAACAGGTTGATTGCATAAAAGAAGTAACTGCAAAAACCTTAATAATAAGAAGTCCAAGAGACTGATTAGTTTTAACCCTTATCTTGCTGTTCACGACAACCCCTGTCTTTGCAAACAGTGTAGATCCAGATCAGATGGCTTCTGAAGAAGCCATCTTATCAGCATCTACACTGTTTGACATTCAGTTTAGAATTTGTAGCAATAAATTACATCAAATAATTTGATTGGTTGATAGACAGAAATGGGTGTGGCTTAAATGAATATTCAGCAAGATAAGGGTTAATTGAATTATCTAGACTTGCAATTAGCGAGTGTTGAAATATCTTACATTTAGACCCAGATCAGACTCCGCAGAACGCGCGTCTGATCTGAGTCTACACTCTTTGCTTTCTGTAACACAGAATTTTTCTAAAGCTTGCAGTAAATGAAATGAAACAGAAACGTCTAACATTCGAAATGGACATGTATCCAAATATACAATTGAACTTCAATGGCTAGAACACGGATAACTCGTTCACCATGGTAAATTCAGACTTGCTCTGGAGTTCCTAAGAATTCTTCGCAAAGATACGGATATCCATATGGATCTAGTTTGGATTTTTTGTGATATTTATTGATTTCAACAATCAATCAATATGTCGTGTGTACTCATTAGAATCGCCTCAATGAGGCTATTCTAATGAGTACACACAACATATTGATTGATTGCATTGTACTTTAACGACACGTCAACCGTTAAGGATCATTTCATGAAATCTCCCACAGAAAAGGAGAAACGAGATAGAAGAAGTAGTAGAAGAGAAGCTGAAACTGCGGGACACTGGAGACAGGTGAAATGGATAGAAGAGTAGAAGCTCAAAAAAGAACAACATCCCCACCCCCTATACACTTACTTGCTGCAAGGACAGCAGACCTTGCCCAACTGAAAGCCAATATCAGTTGGACGCCCCACTGAAGCAAGATGATAAAACGCGTCAACCCTAAGTGACGCAAGATACACGTCACCTTCGCGTCACCCAACCACCACCGCAGACAATGATAACTTCATTTCGTAGAAGGCAGAGATATTATTCCAATTATATCTGCTGTTCTCAGAAGCCTCCGTGGTGTAGTGGTTATGCTACTCGCCTTGTAAACCAGGGGTCGCAGGATCGATCCCGGGCTTCTCCAGACTTTCGGATGAGTCTTTAAATCGAGGTCCTGTCTCCGTAGGACCTTAGCTATTGGTGAGACGTAAAACTCAAACACTCACTCACTCACTCACTCTGCTGTTCGGGTGCTATACTTAACATTATTTGGTTCCGTTGCTATGACATACCCGTGCGACAGTGAATTTATTTCAAATTTACGTTACAGTTTTCTTATTTATACTCCTAGATTGTGGCTGTTCGTTAATACCGCCGTTAAAGGTTCTAACGAGTACCCATAACCTATGTCTTGAAGCAGAATTAAGAAAAATAGTGTATACCCCCGTAAACCCCAGTTTTCCTTTTATAAAATGGGGTTTAGAGGGTGCTCATTTCACGGTGGAATTACCCCTATCTCGGTCAAAACGTGTATAAGCCATTCAAATTCGGCCATATTTAGTGGGAGATTCTGTTTGCCATATATGGGTTAAAATGACAAGAACAAATAGTGAGATACATATACATATAGCCCTGCAATAGACCTGTATTTGCAGACGACATATAGCATCTAAGGAAGATAAAATAACTTACCATATTCGCGGTCACAGAAGATTCCAGATAATCACATGCATTGGCTGCACGGTCGCCATCTTGATTCACTTCCGCTTTTGAGCTACAGATGTCGTCTGCTTGAAGATGTTATTTCGCGAGTCAGTGATGTCACAAGTCAGGAAAATAAAGTCCGGTGTGGTCACTTCTGGCTTAATTAGCCGGATTCAATTAAACATGCCTGACTTATATGGAATCCTCTCTGCGCTTCAAGGATGGCAGTTCCGCATAGAAAATGAGACCAATATCGATTAAGCGAGCGATATTGGAGTATGTGTCAGTATTCAATACATTACATAAATTGTTTTGCTGTAAGTTAGCTTTTTCTGCTGCTGAGATGGAGCAATCTAGTCGTCTGCTTAGTTTCTTCCAAATATAGGCAAATCCGGGATGATTTATTAATACCAAGACAGTGTTTACCTGCTGTCTTGAATTTTACGCAGCAATTTCAAGGGCTGTTGCTTTAATCCATTCAGTACCGGAAACCCCTAAAGGGGTACCCTGGCAAACAGTGCAGGCCCAGATCAGACGCCGCAGAACGCGGCGTCTGATCAGGGCCTCCACTGTTTGCCAAAAGACCAATCATTTTCCAAATAAATTTTGAAGAAAACACAACCTGACACCCCTAAATTTTGGAATGGACTCCTGCTATACATAAAAAGGAAGATTCCATTTGGTACAAAAAGGGTTAAATTGGTTGTTTACCAAGCAATGTTATTATGAAATAAGAGCTAGGAGCGTCGTGCTGCATTTCGTAATTATGACCAACTGTTTTGCAACAGCCTTTGACAAGACGCAAAATAAGTTGTAAGTCGTGAACTCACATCACGAAAACGCGCCTATAAAATTTTGCACCCCCCCCCCCCATCCCCCGCCCCCTCTTAAATCCCTCTTTTATGTAGTAAAACTGTGATACGAGGGGTATTTTTTTTTTTCTTATTTCTGTTCAAAAACATCGAGGCGGTTCTAACGAGTTCCCACAAACCATGTTTTGAGCAGAAATTTGCGAAATGGCAGAATTCTCATCTGAAAAAAAAAAAAATTCGGTGGTAAAATTAACAATGTATTTAAATAGGCGTGTTTTCGTCATGAATCTGCATAGTTATAGTGTATCTATACACTCTGTCCGTTTTTAAAGTCAATTTTACATAAGTAAAATGGGGTTTACATGGTAAAAGGGCCTTCATTATTTCCCTTTTTTGATTGAGGCACAAGCTGGAATTACGTTAATAAGTCCTTTTAACTCATTTCAGACTGGAAACCCCTAAACGGGTACCGTAGCAAACAGTGCGCGGCGTCTGATCAGGGCCTACACTATTTGCAAAAAAAAAAAATCAGCCATTTTCCGAATCAATTTTGAAGAAAATAGAACCTGACACCCCTAAATTTTGAAATGGACTCCTGTTGTATATGAGGAGGAAGATTCCATTTGGTAAAAAAGGGACTAATCATATAACGTCGCTGTTATTTCGTGGATAACGTCATGTAATAAAAATCATGTGACCACACGTGTAATAACACATGGTTGCTAATGCGTTACGTTAATACGTTGTCCGTGACAACCCTATGTTTTCTTTTGCACTTCTTCTGCGATGTAGTCTGGTTTAAAATCGTTATATAATTAAGAGAACCTTTCACTCGCGGCCATTTCATATGAAAGTTATGAAACTCGCCAAAGGTTCGTTTCGTAAATTTCATATGAAATGACCACTCGTGTAAGATCCTCTATGCAAACTCTATTTTTGGAGGGGGTGGGTTTACAAGGATATATACAGCTTATGCAATTTGACATGAAACTGGCGACCTCTATTACCGACTGAATGCCTGTTTTTATCAAGAGGTCGATTTTGTTATTCAATACATAGAGGTTGGTATAAATGGATCGCAATTCTCGAGATGCCGAAAATTGACGATAACGGACCTATTCGGCTATAACATTGATTAATTTATTGTTTGAATAAAAGTCAGTCTCATGTCAAATTTCACCAACTATAGGAGACTCGTTAAAACTACACTGTAAAAAATTAGTGTTTATTATACCTAGAGACAGAGTAAAGTTCACACTAAAACTCGTGTGAATTCAAACCATACACCATTTTGGGTGTAAAATGTAACTTTGAGTAACAATACACTGATAACTTGTATAGTTTACTCAAAAATTGGTGTAGCGCTGCAAATTTGGTGTTTGGTGTATCGATTCTGTAAAACAAGTGTTACGTTTCGTATCAATTGGTGTTTGAAATAATTACACTATTTATGGTGTAAGGTTTTCTACTAAATAGGGTAATTTTAGTCACACAACAGGGTAAATTTTTTTGAAAGCGGTGTAACTGTAAACATTACACTTTTTTCAGTGTAACTAAGTATCGGTGTAATATTTCTTCAAATGATGGATAATATTTTGTTATGTTCAGTGTAAAAAAATAATTACACTCTGAAAGCGTTATCTCTCCAGCTTATTGGTGCTTTGTTGCACCAATACTGGTGTTTTGTTTCATCGTAACATAAGTTAACGTTTCTTGTCGAATGGTGTAACTAGCAGTATAAGATTCGTTATATGTACGACATTATGTTATTTTGTACCTCGTTCGTGTCATATAGCTCAAAACGGCATAAATGTCATACACATTTTATAATTATTAATATTGATTATAGGGTTGCTTCATGCGTAATGAAAATTCTGCTAAATAAGATTAAAATGAGGTAAACCCCATTTCAGTATAAACACAATTTCTGTTTAATAAAGAATTTCTGCAAAAGCTAATAGAAAACCCAGATTTTTATACCAGCTTTTTACGAAAGCTCTCAACATTACCATTGAAAAATGGTAACTGATACCCTATAAGAAGTGTATCAAAGGTACACTAAGAAAGGGATATTAGAGTATGATAAGTTCTATACCAATAAAAACAGAAATAAATAAATAATTTCACTTTGCAAATGTAAGCTGTGGTGTAGCCAGTCTTAATTATTGGTGTAATGTTACATCGACTAAATGAAGGAAACATTACACCCGGAAACGTTTCCTTCAAAATATGACGGCACATTTACGTACACCTGTAATGTAGATCATTTACACTATGGTGTAAACTTTCTGTCGATTTTCAGGTGCGTAATTACACCATTTATCTGGATCAATAGCCGGGTATTCGGTGGAAAGTTACCAAGCATTCAATGGAGATAACTTTCTGTCGATTTTCAGGTGCGTTATTACACCATTTATCTGGATCAATAGCCGGCTATTCGGTGGAAAGTTACCAAGCATTCAATGGAGATAACTTACACCAAAACTGGTGGCAGCTCAGCTGCCACCAGTTTTGGTGTAATGTTTCCATTAATTTTTTACAGTGTAAACCGCCCCAATACGGTGCTTCTAATGAGGTCCCACAGACTATGTTTGTAGCAGGAATGAGCTATTTACATCAGAAAAAAACGGTCCCATCAACACTATTTAGATCATTTTGGAGACGTTGCTTCCAAATTTGTGGGACTTAATAAATAAATAATATTTAATGCCCTACCGCCCAAACAAACCGCTGGGCGGTCCGACTCGAACCACTTTGCCAGGCAGTCCCACAAAATCGGTAGCAACGCCTCCAAAATTACCTAAGCAGTGTTGACGGGAACGTTAAACCTGAACACAGACAAACAACAAATAATGTGAAATACGAGCATGTACGAGATGTTCTTTAGATGCCATAATATCTTTGTCGAAATAATCTAGGCAACGCATGAGAAAAGCGTACTAAGATCATAGGCGAGCAGCAAAGACTCTGGCGGGACTCTGGTAGAGAAGAACTTGCGGTACAAAAGCTTCATACGAAAAGCGTACGCGTGTAGACCTGTTATTTGGCTGCGCATGCGCATTTGAAGAACATAAATCAGAAAATGATAAAGCGCCCGTTTCTCGTGCGTCAGCTCAATGAAGAATTCCGATGTATCCAAACAGCAAGCATTGATTTCCTCAAATGGATTTAATGCCACGAGGAAATAAAGATGTATTTGTAATTATCTGACTTTAAAGAAACAATTAATTGGTGCACAGCTGATTAAGGACGAAAATAAACCAACCCACAATAAATGCCGTATCAAATAATGCTACATATCATTTTTATCATAATTACTGTTACTGCTGCTGTTGCTGCTGCGGCGGCTGCTGCAGAGGTGGCGGTGACGTCGTGTAAGTGTTGTTAATGCCAGGTTGGTATCTGAGTATTCTATTAATGACCCGTTATACGAAAGTAAAGCGCTAATTCTTAATAGCAAACTGATCTTCCTTAAAGGCATTTATTCTTGTAACAGTAGGACACACCGTGAGTTCATAATTGTTTTATTGCCCCTTGTGATATACTGGCAATAGCAGATCAAAGGCGGTCCTTAATAGGGTGATTAGTAGCTCTTGTTGAATCCCTTGACTGAGGCACTTAAGGGGATAACCAATAATTTACACTTTACTCAACAGTTAGTAAACTACTGATTTTCCCAAGGTGGCCCCTTACCTGTTGAAGACAGGTCAGCACTGAGGGCTACATAATATTATGTAATGAAATGATAGCCCTCAGTAATCAAGAATAAATGCCTTTAAAACTCAAAATTGCCCCCGCCCATCCGGGCTTGAAGAAATAGATTGGTCTGCATGGTGCTTCCACGCAGAGCCGAAAGATGTTTGGCGGATTGAATGCGGCGTCTGATCTGTGTCTACACTGTTTGCCAGTGTCCCAGCACACATGACGACACAAAATGGTCCACAAGGGTTGACGAACCATTAAACCACAAACAATCAATCAATCATTTCAATCCGATGACCGAATTATCGCTCACTAGACTTTTAGGATAAGGAGGCTGATCTCAGACTTTGCTATTTGGACAGATAAATGTAATCGTGTAGGTCTTGCTCGTCTCCGGCCCTGCAGGCACATAACATTGACTGAACGTTGAACTTCATTGTCATCGGGAGCTTGATAGCGCAGTGGTTAGTGCACTTGCCTCTGATGATAGAGACTCTTGGTTCGATCCCCGGCAGCGGTGATACAATTTCGGGTCCGAACACGCTCCATTGACATAATTTACTGTGATGAACAGGAGAGTCAGCCCCTGTGCAGGTTCAATCAGCCAAACATCTTGGTAACAACATCACTGACGATCTTGGCTGGGATCAGCATATTTCAGAGACAATGTCCAAATACACTCTGGCAAGTCTGTCCCCTCCAAACAAGGGCATCACAAGTAAACAACATGCAATACCATAGGTACCTGGACTAAAGTGATGTCCTTAAAATTCTTTCTTTCCTGTGGAATGGTCTTCCCTCTTCTGCGGTAGACGCCAAGACCACAGAAGAGTTCAAAGCCCGTACAGTATAGATTTGGACTCAGAGGTATCCGTTTTTGCATACCTCTGTTAATCAGATTGTATATAGTTTTAAGGACACATCCAGTGACTCTTGCAAAGGTTGAATGAACCGGGCTTAAGAATTTAAGAGAGGTTATCATTTAAAGATCTTTCTTTGCTTAAGTCTGCGTTGGAGCAAAATCATTTTGGTAGAAGGTCGCCTAAACAACCTTCCTGTGAATTAGAATGAAATTCAACCAAAAGTTTTGGAAGAGTTGTCATTTAAGGATATTTCCATTTCAAAATCCGGCAGCCATCTTGTTCATCCGAGCGGAACTGTTTATCTGTTTATGTAGAGGGTCACCTAGGCAGCAATATTCATATGAAGTTTGAATGAAATTGTGCCTAAGGTATATCGGAAATCGTCATTTAAAGGGTTTTTTTTTTTTTTAGCTCTGGTGGCCATTTTGTTCATGGAGCGGAACTGTTTTAGCTAATTTGGTAGAGGTCTTATAAGCGACATTCCTGTGAAGTTTGAATGAAATTGGACCAAAGGTGTAGGAGGAGTTGTCATTTACACGTTTTTTTTTTTTTTTTTTTTTTTTCTTTTTCTTTTTCTAACAGCAAAGCGAAACCGTTTTAGCAACTTTGGAAGAGGGTCACCTAAGCAACATTCCCTGAATCAAATTTGACCAAAAGCAAGAGAGAAAGTACCCTTTTAAAGTAAGTCTATTTTTAGCTCTGGCGACCATCTTCTTTATTTGGTCGGAACAATTTAAGCTAATTTGGTAGGTCACCTAAGAAACCTTCCTGTGAACTTTGAATGGAATTGAACTAAAGGTATAGGAGTAATTGTCACATAAAGTTCGTTTTTTTATTATTTTAGCTCTGGCGACCATCTTGTTTATTGGGGCAAAACCGTTTAAGACGGTTTGGTAGAGCGTCATCTCAGCAAAGTCCCTGCGAAGTTTGAATGAAATTGGACCAAAGGAGTAGGAGAAGAAGTCATTTATATGTTGTTGTTGTTTTTGTTTTTATATTTTATTTCTGGCAGCCATTTTGTCCAATAGCGCGGAACCATTTTAGCTATTTTGGTAGAGTGTCACCTAAGCAACCTTCCTATGAACTTTGAATGAAATTGGACTTAATATATCGGAGGAGTTGTTCACTTAAATGTTTGCTTTTTTTATTTTTAACTCTGCTGGCCATCTTGTTCATTAGAGCAGAACCATGTTAGCTCATTTGGTGATATAGTGTCGCCTAAGCAATATTCCTGTGATGTTTGACTGAAATTGGACCAAAGCAGTAGGTGGAGGAGTCATTTATATAATGTTCTTTTCCTATTTTAGCGCTGGCAAGCTATTTTAATACCACCTCGGCCCCAAGACAGGTCGGATCCAAACCAGGTGCCGCGATGTCTAGGGGTTTCATTTTAGTGTGGGGCCGAGTTGGTATTCGGGCCGAAGTGTCTAGGGGCAGAGGTGGTTTTGGGGTCGAGGTGGCCTGTTACCTTTAAGGAGAGGGACACCTAGGTAACCATCCTATGAAGTTTGATTGAAAATGGCCCAGTGGTATAGGAGAAGATTTTTTTCTTTTTTAGCTCTTGTGGCCATCTTGTTTATTGGAGCGTAACATTTTGGTAGGTAGCCACCTAGGCAACATTCCTGTGAAGATTGAATTAAAATGGTCCAAGGGTTAGGGAAGAGCCATTTAGCTAGATTTCCAGACACTTCGGTCCAACACTACCACCTCGACCCCTAGACGAATCAGCCCCAAACCAGGGGCCGGGGTATTTATGGGCCGACCCGTCTAGGGTTTCATTTTCATTTTGGGGCCGAAGTATCTAGGGATCGAAGTGCCTAGGGGCCGAGGTGGTTTTGGGGGTCGAGGTGGCCTGTTACCTTTTGGTAGAGGGTCACTAAGGCAACAATCCTATGAAGTTTGATTGAAATTGGCCAAGGGGTATAGGAGAAGATTTTTTTTTTCTATTTTTAGCTCTTGTGGTCTTTTGTTTATTGGAGCGTAACGCTTTTAGCTATTTTGATAGGTAGCCTCCTAGGCTACAGTCCTGTAAAGATTAAATTAAATTGAACCAGGGGTTAGGGAGGAGCCATTTCGGTAGATTTCCAGACACTTCGGTCCCACTACCACCTCGACCCATAGACAGATCGGCCCTAAACCAGGGTTTCATTTTCATTTTGGGGCTGAATGGGAATTGGGGCCTCAGTATCTAGAGGCCGAAGTGTCTAAGGGCCGAGGTGGTTTTGGGGTCGAGGTGGTCTGTTACCTTTTGGTAGAGGGTCACCTAGGTAACATTTCTATGAAGTTTGATTGAAATTGAAGAGAAATTTTTTTAGTTTTCACTCTTGTGGCCCTCTTGTTTATTGAAGCGGAATGATTTTAGCTATTTTGGTAGATGCCACCTAGGCAACATTCCGATGAAGACTGAATAAAATCGTCCCAAGGGCTAGGGAGGAGTTTGCATTTAAAGCAAATTGTTGACAGGTTTCTATTTATAGCTCTGGTGACACTTTTCCTCATTTAACTATTTTGGTAGTTTTGTTTTGTTTGATTTGAGGTCCCCGTCAACACTGCATAGGTCATTTTGGAGGCGTTGCATACAATTTTGTGGGACTTTTACCCAACATTGAGATGAAATGACTTCTCAAGCCCTGTCGCCCATTGAAACCATAAGGGTTTATAAACATTGACGGTCCAACCTGCACCGCTGTGCCTGGACAGGCTTAGATCCTCTAAGCGGTTTACCAGTACTCGCGTGCGGTCGGTTTCAGCTCTGCTTGAAAGTATAATGCAGCCCATCTATTTCTTCAAGCCCCGCTGGGCGGGGACCTTATTTTGGTAGTGGGTCACCTAAGCAACGTTCCCGTGAAGTTTGAATGGAATTAGCCGAGGGATATAGGAAGGGTTGTCGTTTAAAGATTTTTATCTTTTTAGCTCTGGCGGCTCTCTTGTTCATCAGAGCAGAACTGTTTTAGTTATTTTGATAGAGGGTCACCTACGCAACATTCTTATTAAGTTTGAATGATATTAGCATAGGGGTATAGGAGAAGTAGTCGTTTAAATTTTTTCTATTTTTAGCTCTGGTGGCAATCTTGTTTGTCGGGGTGGACGATTTTAGCTATTTTGGTAGAGAGCTACCTTGGCAGCATTCCTGTGAAATTTAAATGAAACTGGTATACGGGTTTAGGAGAAGTAGTCTTAAAGCAAATTGTTGATGTCGCACGACGTACATGGATTGATCAAACACTTCGTGCTCAGGTGAGCTTATCATAGATTTAGCTCGTTTGTCGCGCTGAATAATTATATTGGACTGGTTCTCCAGCGTTTTGTACCCAATAATTATGAGACGTCATAGCCGTTGCCATGGAAACGACGTAAAAGTCCGATGACGCCGTTACCAAAATTATGATAATGCGTCTCGATTATTGAAATATATTTAGTTTATAAGTAGGTCTATTGGGTCAAGAGCAATTTGTAAACTTCTTGAAAAACAAATCGGATCGATATAATGCAGCATACAAATGGAAAACCATAAACTGGTAGATATTCCGGAAGATTTAAAAGAGTTTTTAGGATTAAAAAATACTGCTAAATCACAGACAGACACAGATGATGAACACTATGAGGAGGATTTAGATAAATTACTGGTTGATATTAGTAAAATAACTGGCTCTGAATATGATCCTCCAGCTACATGGAAAGAAAAAGCTCAAGATGCCGAATGCGGTGTGCCTACGCCCATGTACTGGAACACAGAACAAATGGCACAGTGGATTGAAGAGCTCGGGTTCCCAAACTACAGAGTATGTCGGTATTTTACTCGATTCTCTATAGAATAGGAACAGAATTGTTACTGGTGACACGTCAAATGACATTCATACACCAGGATCGTGATAGCTCAGTGGTTAGTGCACTTGCCTCTGATGTTAGAGGTCCCCGGTTCGATCCCCGGCGGCGATGATTATTTCGGTGTCCGAAAACGCCTCATTGGCATCATTTGCCGGGATGAAAGTCAAAACGTGCACCGTCCTTCGGGTCGGGACGTTAACTGGAGGCTCCCTATGCACGGAGAGCCATCCCCTGTGCATGTTAAATTACATGACTTTTATCCTGCAAACCTTATGTGTACGTAATGGTCACCTGCGAGGTATTGTCAAAAGTGACCGATTGCATTATAAGTAGAAAGAAAGGAAGAAAACAGCGAGTTGTTGCTAATGGTGAAACCTTGGAGTGGGCTCCAGTTTTGACTGGCGACAAAGGGACTGTCCTTGATCCTTTGTTGTCCCCCCTGTACATTAATGATAAATAAGACGGGTTGTAGACGATTGTATTTGCTTCATGCAGATGGTTCACTGAAACTTCAGAAGGATATAGATAGATTAAGTTGTCGGGCAAGAAAATGGGGTATGAGATTTAGGCCCGTTAAAAGATAACCAGGAAGAGAACCAATAAAATTGACGCTTCTCACACCTTAGAGGGTGGCTAGGAGGAGATGTCATTACCTGCACATAATCCTCGCGAGGGGGTATTGCAGTATATTTTTTCTTTCTTTCTTTCTATTGATACTGCGATCGGTCACTTTTGGCGCCCTATGCTAAAATCCGGGACGACGGGACAGGACAAGAAACAAGAGGCCCATGGGCCACTATGCTCACCAGAGTTCAGGCGGGCACTGCCCACTGGCAGCCATGTATGGTTTCAATTTATTGATTATAAAGTCTCCTAAACGAACCCCCATTCCACGTGGACTCGGTATCTGAAATATTAGGCCTTTTATGAGCTTGGTATCAGTGAATGCGTTTTATCATAAGGAACAAGAATATATATGGTTTAGGGGTGGGGATGTGTACAGTTCCAGAGATATAAGGCCTTTTAAGCTGTGGAGGGATTGGAGCATGGCCCTGGCAGACACCAGGAAATCCAAGATTGTTGTCATTGAATGTCTTATCATTAGGACCAAGAAAATATATTGTTTAGGAGTGGGGGTCTGAACTGTTTCTCAGATATGAGGCCTTCTTATGAAGTGAAGAGGAGAGGAATGGCCCCTGTGGACCGCCAAGTTGGTGTGACTGAATATGTCTAATCACAAGGAACAAGAATATATATGATTATAAGGTGGGGATCTTAATGGTGTCTGAGATATATGATCTTTTATGAAGTGGAGGGATGGGCCATGGCATCGACACATTGCCCTAGTACAAATACACCCAAGGTTGATTTGACTGAATGAGTCTTATCAAAAGGAATACAAATATACATGCCTTAGGGGTGGGTATCTGATCAGTTTCTGAGATATATGGCATTTTATGAAGTGGAGAGTTGGGACATGGTCCCAGCGCACCCTGGGAGATCCCTAGGTTGGTATCACTAAATGTGTCTTATCAAAAGGAACAAGGGTATATATGGTTTAGGGATGGGGATCTAAATGGTTTCTGAGACATTGGGCCTAATACAAAGTAGAGGGGGTGAGCCATGGCCCGGGCACATCCCAGGGGACACCCAAGTTGGTGTCACCGAATGCGTCTTATCATAAGGGACAAGAATACATATGGTTTTGGGTGGGGATCTGAATGGTTTCTGACATATATCGCCTTTATGAAGTGGAGGGGTGGGGCATGGCCGGGCACATCCCAGAGGACCCCCAGGTTGGTGTCACTGAATGCGTCTTATCATAAGAAACAAGAATATATATAGTTTTGGGGTGGGGATCTGAATGGTTTCTGAGATATATCGCTTTTAATAAAGTGTGTGTGGGGGGGGGTGGGGGGGGGCATGGCCCCGGCGCACCCTGAGGAACCCCTAGGTTGGCATCACTGAATGCCTCTTATCATAAGGAACAAGCATATATATGGTTATGAGGTAGGGATCTAAACAGTTTCCGAGATATTGGGCCGTTTATGAAGTGGACGGGGTAGACTTTGGGGTGGGGATCTAAAAGGTTCCAGAGATATATCGCCTTTTATGAAGTGGAGGGGTGGGGCATGGCCCCGGCGCACCCCAGGTGACCCCTAGGTTGAAATCACTGAATGCGTCTTATCATAAGGTACAAGAATATATATGGTTTAGGGGTGGGGATCTGAACGCTTTCTGGCCTAATGGATAAGAGCGCTGACTCTTAGTCATTAGGTCTCTCACCGCCGTGGGTTCGAGCCTCGCTCGGGTCACGTGTGAGACGCCAAGTTCTGCAACGGAAGGTCAGGTGGTTTTTCTCCGGGTACTCCGGTTTTCGCCCACCTATGATTAACGATCGGCTCGATATGAGTGAAATAATCTTGAAAGGGCCGTAAAACCCAAACCAAAAAAAAACAAAACAAAACAAAAAAAAAAAAAAAAAAAACATCTGAACGCTTTCTGAGATACTGGGCCTTTTATGGGGTGGAGGGGTGGGGCAAGGCCCAGGCACATCCCAGGAGACCCCAGGTTGGTGTCACTGAATGCGTCTTATCATAAGAAACAAGAATATATATGGTTTTGGGGTGGGGATCTGGATGGTTTCCGAGATATATCGCCTTTTATGAAGTGGAGGAGTGGGGCATGGACCCGGCACATCCCAGGGGATCCCCAGGTTGGTGTCACTGAATGCGTCTTATCATAAGAAAGAAGAATATATATGGTTTAGAATGGCTTCTGAGATATATGGCCTTTTATGCACTGGAGGGGGTAGGGCATGGCCCCGAAACACCTTGGGGTCCTCCAGGTTGGCATAAAAGCATGTGGCTAAAAGAAGTTCACTCCAGAAATATTTCAATAAAAGTTTTGTCAAAATATCTGCAAAGGTTTGGCAGTAAATGCCATTTTTCTATTTTCCCCATTATAAGTCTATGGAAACTCTAAGTTGCCATAGCAACCAAAATAATGAGCCGATTTTCATTAAAAGCACAAACTTTCAATTCCCCAGCCAAAGGATGCTACAGACAAAATTAGGGCTGAATCGACCCAGTGGCTTCAGAGGAGATGTCGTTTGAAAGTGTTGACGCCAGACGACGACGACGGACAACTGCCTATCCTATCCTTCGGCTCTGGTGAGCAAAAAACTGTCCCGGTTGTCCCGTATTTTCAAGCGTCCCGTCCGGACAGCCGTGACGAGAGGCTTACTAAAAGCTTAGCGTCCCGTCCCGGCTGTCCCGTACGGGACAGTAATGTAAGCGTCCAGTCCCAACTGTCCCGTGTTTTCCCCTTGAAAATACGGGACGATATATTTGGCCATTACTCGCAGGTGTACATTATATACACTCCAGGTTTTGAAAGCCTAAACAGTAATCATGGGGGTGGGGGATGAGGGGGGGGGGGTCCAGTTAACATCCCGATCAGAAGGACGGTGCACTTTATGACATTCATCCCTGCAAATGATTCCAATGGAGCGTGTTCGGACACCGAAATTTTATCGCCGCTGCCGGGGATCGAATCCGGGACCTCTAGCATTAGGGGCAAGTGCACTAACCACTGAGCTATCACGCTCCACCAGAAAAAAGAAAGAAAAGTTTTATTTTTCTACTTTTAGCGATGTCGGCCATTTTGTTTTAACGGTGCGGAACGATTTAGCATTTTTATAGAGGGTCACCCAAGGTACTTTCCTATGAAATTATTTCAAAAGTCATTCACTGGTTTAGGAGATGTCATTTAAGAAAATTATTGATGACACACGACTCACAGACGCACGCCGGACGCCGGACACAGGGCGATCTCACTGGCTCACCTTGAGCACTTTGTGCTCAGGTGAGCTAAAATATTATAATTTATTATCTGAAACATTTCATTTTTTCGTGGTAAATTTTCCAATATATTTAAACAGGCGCGATTTCGTATTGTGGTCAGTTATGAACATTGGGTTCATTGATTGTATAAGCCGTAGCCCGTTTCCTTATACAAAATGGGGGTTTCAGATGTTCATTGTACCCACACATTGTAAGTACCCACACATTGTAAGCACCCACAATTTATACCGGAATAAAAGCTGCAAGCACTGCATGATGCCCCGCCGCTACCATTACATCAAGCAAGTGCCATATCACAGTCAAAAAGGAATTCAAAGCCAGGATGCATAACCCTTTCCCTTAATAAAAATGACAGGAATACATAGCTGATATGACTTTTTTCAATGTTCAAAGAGCCATGGCTCCAAAAGAAAGTAAACCAGAATTACAATTCTCATTTTCAGCTTTAGGGGCCTGTGCTCTTTAAAATAAAGTCAACGTCTTCAAAATCTAATCATCCCTCAATAAAGTTGACAAGAATACATGACTGAGATGACTATTTTCAATGTTCAAAGAGCCATGGCTCCAAAAGAAAGTAAACCAGAATTACAATTCTCATTTTCAGTTTTTGGGGGACCTGTCCCTTTAAAATAAAGTCAAGGTATTCGAAATCTAATCAATCTTTGGTCAATTACAATGATATATTGTACCAAGTAAGACCACATTTCATTAATCTGTTATTGAGACTGGGTGCAGACAATCATCTTTGGCCAAAAATTGACAGTTTCTGGGGACCTCTGCCCTTGAAAATAAAGTCTAGAGCATCATTTCCCCCCATCCTAGTGATGTAACCAGGCGGGATTGATCAGACTCAATCATTAGGTTAAGGAGATACTGTGCTTTAAACAGACTGTTGATAGAAATAGCTATGTTCAATGTTATTAAAGTGGCGATAACTCCAAAAGTATGAAAATCAGAGTTATGGTTCATATGTTCTGCATGTCGTCTCAGGATGCTCTACATATCTGTAAAGTTTCGTGAAAATATCTCAAATGGTATCAGAGTTATGGAGCGGACACGAAACTGATAGCAACAGCTATGTTCAAAGGGCAATAACTCCAAAAGTAAGAAAAGTAAGAAATTCAGTTACGGTTCATATGTTCTGCACGTCGTCCCATGGTGCTCTACATATCTGTGAAATTTCATGGAAATATCTCATATAGTACCGAAGCTATGGAGCGGACACGAAACTAAGATAGAAATTTTGTTTGATTTAGGTTTAACGTCCCCGTCAACACTGTAAAGGTCATTTTGGAGACGTTGCTTCCAATTTTGTGGGACTTTTACCCGACATTGAGATGAAATGACATCTCAAGCCCTGTCGCCAAATGAAACCAATAGGATTTATTAGCATGGACGGTCCGACTCGTGCGCACCGCTTTGCCTGGGCAGGCTTAGATACTCTAAACGGTTTACCAGTACTCGTGTGCGGGTCGGATTCAGCTCTGCGTGGAAGCATCATGCAGCCCATATATTTCTTCAAGCCCCGATGGGCGGGGGCGATAAGATAGAAATGGCAATGTTCAATGGGCAACAACTCCAAAAGTAGGAAAATCAGAGTTACGGTTCATACGTGCTGCACGTCGTCTCATATTGCTCTCCATAACTGTGAAGTTTCGTGAAAATATCTCAAATGGTATAGAACAGACACGAAACGGACGGACGGACACTCAAAACTTCGGAGGGTATAACATAATACCCCGCCATTTTTCGAATGGCAGGGCATTGAATGAATTAGGCATAGGCTCATGCTTACAAGTTCATGTAATGAATATTCTTGTAAAATACCCAGATTGAAGCCTAGAAGGATATATATATTCAGATTCAATGAAAACGCACCGCAATATTTCCAGCATTTGATCACTTTTAATGAATTATCACTAAATTACCCACAGACTCACTACAGAGTTACAGCATTTCATTGGATGCAGAGATACGGAGACTCGAATAAGTCCACACACCCGAAAAGTCAAAATCACATATCCTAATACCGAGTATGTCCACCATTAGCATCAAGTGTTGCTTGGCATCGACGCCTCATGCTTCGAATTAAACGCTGTATCTGGTCTTGTGTAATGTTGTCCCATACTTCCTGTAGCGCCATGACAAGCTGCTGACGGTTGATTGGCGGATGACGTCGGCTGTACACACGTTTTCCGAGCTGGTCCAAAGGGCGCTCAATTGGGTTTAAATCCGGCGAAAACGCAGGTCAAGGAAGAACTTGCACACCATTTTGATTGAAAAAGTCCATGGTTAGTCTCGCAGAATGAGCACGTGCATTGTCCTGTTGGAAAAGCGAAACGTCACCATTATTGGGTAAAAACGGTACCACCTCAGCCTCTAAGATTTCATCGATGTACCGACGTGCCGTCAAATTGCCATCAACGACGATGAGTTGGATTTTGTGGCGCCATGAGATCCCTCCGCACATCATTATGCTAGAACCACCCCAACGTGCTACCTGTTTCATACAACAGTCTTGAAATCGCTCCCCACGTCGACGCCATACTTTACGCCGCCTATCAAACATTTCAACACAAAAACTGGACTCGTCCGTAAACATCACACCACGCCAACGCTGTTGTGTCCATTGGATACGCTGTTGACACCAATTAAAGCGACTGATTCGACGTTCCGCCGTCAAAATGTTCCCACTATACGTCTTATGACCAGAAATACCGCATTCCTGGAGACGCCGCCGTACAGTTAAGGCACTAACGCGTAGGTTATGGGTTCCACTGTCTCCTGGGCAGTTTCTACAGACGTCCTGAATCGGTCGCGTAAATGACTCAAAACAATATACCGGTCCTGCTGACGTGTAGTACACGTTCACGTCCAGGACGTTGTATATCGTCCACAGACCCCGTAGCGTTGTGCCTTTCAACCAATCGAGCAATCGTAGTGTGCGAACAACTCATATGCTTTGCAAAATGGCAATACGAAAGCCCACCTTCAACCATACCGAGGGCGTGATGACGCTCGACGTTACTTAGACGTCCCATTGGCTTGTTCTTATGAAATGTTTTTTCTAGCTTTTTAACGTAAAGAATCCGGACCTTATACTGACAGTAAAGGAAGTGCCAAATATATCGTGATAAGGAAAATTTTGCAATTCTTGCATTTTGCACGTGCACATGCACATATGAAAATCACGCAGTATTCGTGTCAAACAAACTCATGCTTCGGTGACAACTTTACAATACCGTATTTATCAGTTAAAAAGTCAGTCATTTTTTCCTTAGACTAAAGAAATCAAAATTCTAAAAGTGGTGCGTTTTCGTTGATTCTGAGTATACAATGGTTTCATTACTTTTGCTGAACACTGAATTGAGATCTTTTTAGGACTTACTCATCGGAGGGGTTCTAATGGGCACCCAAATTCAACGATGAAGTAGAAATAAGAGAAACGTCAAATCTGCATAATCTTTACAGCCATCAAACAGGGTGCTGGTACCCATTAGAACTGGTGGTTCTAACGAGCACCAGCATTAAATCTTTGAAAAAAAAAAGGATAATATCAATTTTTATTAAAAATATCTCATTTCTGAACCATGAAAGATAGCCTCATCTCAAATGGGTTTGTTGTCCTAACCCCGCTGTCCTGTTGCTATCCATTACCATAACACATCCATGTCCGAAAATGGCATCTCTCCCATTTCAAGAACTAGCATTTTTTCAGACGAAAACGTTTGATATTTTTCTGACTGTTACTCGAGATATATATTCTGGGTGGTTTTTAGAACCGCCTCAATGAGATGGTTCTAACAAGTACCCAAAATCTAGGTTTTTGAGCAAAAATCAGCAAAATAATGATTCCCCCCCCACACACACACACACAGACATACACTTTTCTCTGTGTAAATTTGGGCTTTAGTGGATATTCATGATACAGACTTGTTAGCCTGATACTAATCCTGCATGTTATCCTGTTGCTATTCTAATCCAGCTATCCTATTCCAGGAGTGTATTGAAAAGAACTTGATAACGGGCCGACATCTGATACTCCTTGATGCATCAACTCTACCAAAACTTGGCATCTATGACTTTGAAGATATAAAGGTATTGTATCCGCAACCAAATTTTGAGCCAGAAAAGACATGTTTAACCCTCAAAATGCTGAGAAAATGCCATGTGGTTATGTTGAATTTCTTGCAAACGTTTTGTGATTCGAACTTTTGATTCACCTAACATATTATAGGTTACTACTATAATTGACAACAACTACACAAGCATTTTTTACACGAAGTATTTTGTTCGTGTTCTATAAATAGAACCGTGTATTTTTTACTAGCAGTCCAGCAAGAAAAGGATTTGCATGTCATATTTTAGCACATTTTGCATAGACCCTTCGTGAAACAAGAGCTGTCACTATAGGTGGCCAATGCCCCCCCCCCCAACCCCCCTTCCCCGTGGGAGCCAATTTCTGAGTTTTTGCAAAATTTCAAGGGAGATAATTCAGCCAAAAAACGGCAACAGAGTTATGGCCCTTGGTCAGAATGTAGCCCTTGTGATGGTGAATAAGTGTGTGAAGTTTCATGGGGCTAGGTCAAAAACTTTTGAAGTTATGATCAAGGTTAAAGTTTTTGTGACGGACAGGCAGACAAACAAACAAACAGACACGGACAGACAGACAAACAGACAGACAGACAGACAGGGCAAATACTATATTCCCCCCCCCCCCCCCCGATTCAAAGATTCTCGGGGGGGGGGGGGGGCACTATATGCTCTCCGAATCAAAGACTCGAGGGGTGGGGCATAAAAATAAGATTTAGACGATTACTTCAAGACAAAAGTAACCACAGAGATGCTGAGGACTTAGAACTATCCTCATCCGAGGCACCCCATTGCCTCAAACGATACAATTTGCCAGGATGAGCACAATAATGAAGAAAAAGCGATAGGCGCACGGGTGTACAATGGCTTCAATAGACTCTGAACAAAGACTTTGGGATTTCTTTTCTTTTACTTATCTAATATATTTGTTATATACATTCCCTATATACACTTCCGGTTAACAACTATCTATTTCTATTTTTAACTCGTAAACAATAAGATCACGTGACCTACGACGACCGTTTTTCAATACTTCAGGGATAATACCATCTTGAAAATGGTGCACATAGCACCGAAATGCGTCGATCTAATAAACAAAAAGTCAAAAGGTACGTTTCTGTTGTCAAAACCATATTTTGAAAATTAAGATTGGTTCTGATTATTTTGCATTCAATATAAAACGAACATTTGACGGATATCATAAGGGTGCGTAAGGAACGTTTTGGACTCGGTACCCTTGCTTGCCTTGCGAAGATGAGGTTTTCTAATTATGGGTAGTTGTATTTCAAACTTGCGAACTTAACATTTTATTGTTCCCTGGCTTTGGAATGCAGTACGAGGACTGTTCAAATATGACTGCAAGTAGAACGTTTTCTCGTGCACTAATGCGAAAATCACCTGGAAATAAATATCACAGCGTAGAAAAACATTTTACCTATACATTGATACCAAACCTGTTAAAACCCGTTCACTTTAGCCATGTATATCGTTCGATAAACACTGTCTACTCTTGTATACTAATACAAAACATGGTTGGAAGAAGGTCAGAGTACGCCGTTGAAATACGGTCCTATATTAAGAATCGTTGTATTCTTGGTATACGGTGCAAAGACATTTTTGATGAAATATGTTCGGTTTATGGGCATAATGAAATGTCTTTTCCGACAGTTTTTCGTTGGTGTAAGAAATTCAGCTGTGGGCTAGGCTCAACAGAAGATGCACCACATATCGTCGGCCGAAAAGAGCATCATCTGCCAAGATGGTTGCTAGAGTGAAAGAAATAGTTGCTACCGATGCACGATACACCACTAGGCAAATAGCTAGTATGGTTGGCATCTCATTAGGAGCAGCTCATACAATTCTGAAACGGGATTTGAAAATGAAAAAGATCTGTGCTAGATGGATTCCCCATCTGTTGACAGATGAGCAGAAAACGACACGCGTTCAGTGCGACAAGAAGTTGCTTAAAAAGTTTCAAAATTACAATGCACGGTCTTTCGCTAATGTCGTCACAGGTGACGAGACATGGGTTCACTTTTTTGAGCCAAAACGAAAGATTCAGGACAAAATAAGGGCAACAAAGTATTGCAAAAGACCATGCATTGCAAAGCGGACCATGAGCGCCAAGAAGGTAATGTATGCCATATTCTTTTCAAATCAAGGCCCTGCTATTCAGGTTGCTGTGCCTAAAGGCAAATCTGTAAATGCGAAGTTTAACAAGAATAAAGTTCTTCGAAAATTGAAGAAATATTTCAAAGAACGAAGACCCGCAACTGGTTTGGCCAATGTCAGATTGCTACAGGACAATGCGTCATCACACAAGGCGTTCATTGTGCAAGACTATCTGAAGCAGGAAAAGGTTGTTGAACTCCCGTATTCCCATGACCTTGCCCCAGTGCCTTTGTTTTGTTCCCGCGGCTGAAAAAAATACCTTTCTGGTGGAAATTGTGTACAGCGCGAACACCTCGGTTCTGCAATATTCCAGTGCCTTCATAGTATACCTCGAAAAGACTACCAAAATGCATTCAATGATTGGATCAGAAGACTAAAAGTTTGTATATCTCTTAAAGGGGAATACTTTGAGGGGACAAAATAATTTTTTCATCGAAAACTATCACGGAATCATTTTTATGTGCTTAGTTGCATTCATATTTGAACAGTCCTCGTATACAGTCAATGTGCTCATTTAGATGTATAATTGCTTTTGCCGTTTAGTCACGAAAATAAATATATAGCTGTCCACAAGCCTGATAACATTTTAATATATTTCTTTTAATAGTTTAAGTCATCTATTTGAAATGAGTTTATTTACACATATTTACAACACACCCAAAATGATGTTGTGTTTCTTGACTGTAAAAATGCATGGCAATTTTCTGATGATTCAATTGTAGGTTGCGGGTTTAAATATTGTCAAAATAATTTTAACCCGACTTTCCTTGACAAAAATCGGATTTGCAAGATTAATGCTGAAAGAAAAACGGTTGCATAGTTATACTTCAGAAACGAAAACGAAATAAAAATAGGGATCGGGGGAGATAATTCGAAAAGGAAGTCAAGCAGAGTTGTCATACTTGCACGCAACACTCCACTGACCTGTCCTGTAATCCTACCAATATTAATATTTCAAACGGTTGCGGAGTTATGCTCTGGAAACGAAAATGAAGTAAAAATAGGGATATGGGGAGATAATTCGAAAAGAAAGACAAGCAGAGTTGTCATTCTTGCAAGCAAGTCTCCACATTGACCTGTTCTGTAATCCTACCAAGTATATTAGGCCCTAATATTTCAAACGGTTGCGGATTTATGCTCTGGAAACGAAAATGAAGTAAAAATATGGATCAGGGGAGATAATTCGAAAAGGAAGACAGGCAGAGTTATCATGCATGCACACTCTGCACTGACCTGTTCTATAAGTCTACCAAGTAATATTAAAATAGTTTAAACGTTTGCGGAGTTATGCTCCAGAAACGAATTGTTGGCGCCTGCCCACCGACCTACATCGCTAATGAAACTAAGTCAAATTTTGTAAAAGGTTTGAAACTTTGCAGTGTAAACATAAATTAATAGTTTAAGTCATCTATTTGAAATGAGTTTATTTACACATATTTACAACACACCCAAAATGATGTTGTGTTTCTTGACTGTAAAAATGCATGGCAATTTTCTGATGATTCAATTGTAGGTTGCGGGTTTAAATATTGTCAAAATAATTTTAACCCGACTTTCCTTGACAAAAATCGGATTTGCAAGATAAATGCTGAAAGAAAAACGGTTGCATAGTTATACTTCAGAAACGAAAACGAAATAAAAATAGGGATCGGGGGAGATAATTCGAAAAGGAAGTCAAGCAGAGTTGTCATACTTGCACGCAACACTCCACTGACCTGTCCTGTAATCCTACCAATATTAATATTTCAAACGGTTGCGGAGTTATGCTCTGGAAACGAAAATGAAGTAAAAATAGGGATATGGGGAGATAATTCGAAAAGAAAGACAAGCAGAGTTGTCATTCTTGCAAGCAATTCTCCACATTGACCTGTTCTGTAATCCTACCAAGTATATTAGGCCCTAATATTTCAAACGGTTGCGGATTTATGGTCTGGAATCGAAAATGAAGTAAAAATATGGATCAGGGGAGATAATTCGAAAAGGAAGACAGGCAGAGTTATCATTCATGCACACTCTGCACTGACCTGTTCTATAAGTCTACCAAGTAATACTAAAATATTTTAAACGTTTGCGGAGTTATGCTCCAGAAACGAATTGTTGGCGCCTGCCCACCGACCTACATCGCTAATGAAACTAAGTCAAATTTTGTAAAAGGTTTGAAACTTTGCAGTGTAAACATAAATGGAATTAGAGGAAAAATTCTTGAACTTTTAGCTTTACTCGATACATCTCAACCTCATATTGTTGCTATTCAGAAAACAAAGATTGACAGTTCAATTACCGGTGCGTAAATTTACCGGAACGGACCTAATTACCGGAACGTACCGGAACGGACCCATTTTTCCCATTTTATGCATTTTTATTAATACTTCTTTTTTATTTTTTCACTTGCATGTTGAGTTGATCATTAAATGAATACCATTTTTGAAAGTCCTTTGATTTCCATGTTCAATATTATGAAACTTAAACATTGTTACATTGCAATATGACCATAGTTATACAGAATTGCTTTAGATTATTTCAGACAAAATTAGACAAACTTTTATTCTTGTAAACCCCACTTTTCTCTACAAAAATATGGTTTTCCAGAGTGTTAATTACATGCACTTGATAACGTGATTGTTTTTGTTTATTTCTCGTTGGTACGTTTGTCACCCTTAGAACCCATTTGTGGGATATGCCTTTTTTCTCATTTCTGTCATACTATCTGGTTCTAGAAATAACTATTTGGATGAATGTCTATAATGTTTTTTCAACTTAATGCTGCTCCAGACACCACTAGGGAAAGTGATTGTGGTGGTTCAGACGCACTGGGTGAGATTATTGTGAACTGATCCATATTCCACATTTTACAAATTAATATGTGAAAAGGAGCATGCACAATATGGTTATAAAATGAAAATAGTGTGTATTTTATACAAATATCCTAAACATATGGTGGAAACCAGGGTGAAAATGGTCCGTTCCGGTAATTAGGTCCGTTCCGGTCCGTTCCGGTAAATTTACGCACCCTTCAATCTTTTCCCTGAAACTTGTCAGTACTGTGTCTGCAGAAAAGAAAGGAACTCTCATGGCGGTGGGGTGATGTTGCTCATTCATAGAGACATCCCTCACATGCCTTTCATGGAACTGGAAAATGACACTGAATTGGTCTGGGTTAAGGTTTTTGCAAATAAAACTTCCCACTTCGTAGCAAGTTGGTAACGACCACCAAACGGTACGGTCGAAAACTTCCAATTGTTTAAAGACCAACTGGATTGCATTAAAACGCAGCACAAGGGTAAAAAACTTCCAGCTGTACATGTTCTAGGTGACCTCAACTTCAGAGACATTGCTTGGCCCGACAGGCTCAGCAAACAAGGTACAATGCTAAGTCAGTCCGAAGGACAAATATTAATTGACATTATGAACAATCATGGCCTGGAACAAACTGTTAACTTCCCAACTCGTGATAAGAACACATTGGATCTGATCCTTACGACTTAGCCAGGACAATTCGAAGACATTCATTCCCCAGATAAACTAAGTGACCACGATATTGTCTCCGGATATTTAAAAGTTCATATCCCACCAATAAAGAAACCTCGGAGGAAGGTGTACTCATATCAGTTAGGTGACTATGAAACTATGAGGAACGATGCACTCAGATTTGCAAAGGAGAATTACTTTAATGGTCATTCAGATGCTCGGTCTGTACAGGAGAAATTTGATTTGATAACTTCTTTCATGCATACTTCGGCCAAAAATCATATCCCCTCAAAAGCTAGTAGGTCTGTATCTTCTATTCCCTGGATCACTCCAGAGATAAGAAGAACAAAAGGACCATGATGGTCCTATATCGCTCACCTGAGCTAAGAGATTAACATGTAGGTCCCAGGGCAGTACAATTTTTGGACCCAGGTCTATAATTTGAACAATCTAAGCAGTGGTCCACTGGTTTTCCCTATATAAGCCTATGGAAAACCAGTGGGCCCCGGCGCGGGGGCGTTTTTGGTCCCAGGGCTATAATTTGAACAATCTTGGTAGAGGTTCCCTAGATGAAGCTTCATACCAAATATCAAAGACCTCGGCCTTCTGGTTTCAGACAAGAAGATTTTTATATGATTTCCCTAGTATAAGCCTATATAAAACCAGTGGGCCTGGGGGCAGGGCCGTTTTTGGCCCTAGGGCTATAATTTGAACAATCTTGGTAGAGGTCCACTAGATGAAGCATCATACAATGTACCAAATATCAAAGACCTGGGTTTTCTAGTTTCAGACAAGATTCTTAAAGGTTTTCCCAAAATAAGCCTATGTTAAACCAGTGAGCCCCAGCGCGGGGGCATTTTTGGCCCAAGGGCTATAATTTGAACAATCTTGGTTTAGGTCCATCAGATGAAGCTTCATATCAAATATCAAAGACCTGGGCCTTCTAGTTACAGGGAAGAAGATTTTTAAAGGTTTTCCCTATATAAGCCTATGGTAAACCATTTGGCCCCTGGGCGCGGTCGTTTTTGGCCTAAGGGCTATAATTTGAACAATCTTGGTAGAGGTCCACTAGATGATGCTTCATACCAAGTATCAAAGACCTGGCTGGGCCTTCTAGTTTCAGTCGAGAGCTTTTTAAAGGTATTCCCTATATAGGTCTATGTAAAACCAGTGGGCCCTGGTGCGGGGGCATTTTTGGCCTCAGGGCTTTAATTTGAACAATCTTGGTAGAGGTTCACTAGATGAAGCTTCATACCAAATATCAAAGACCTGGGTGTTCTGGTTTCTTATATGTTTTCCCTATATAAAACCAGTGGGCCCCGGGGCCGGGCCGTTTTTGGCCCAAGGGCTATAATTTGAAAAATCTTGGTAGACGTCCACTAGATGAAGCTTCATACCAAATATCAAAGACCTGGGCCAAGAAGATTTTTAAAGGTTTTCCCTATATAAGCCTATGTAAAAACAAGGGGGCCGTGGCGCGGGGGCGTTTTTGGCCCCAGGGCTATAATTTGAACAATCTTGGTAGAGGTCCACTAGATGAAGCTTCATATCAAATATCAATGACCTAGGCCTTCTGGTTTCAGAAAAGAAGATTTTTATATTTTCCCTATAAAAGACTATATACTACCAGTGGGCGCTGGGGCGGGGCCGTTTTTGGCCCCAGGGCTAAAATTTAAACGATCTTATTAGAGATCCACTAGATGAAGCTTCATACCAAATATCAATGACCTAGGCCTTCTGGTTTCAGAGAAGAAGATTTTTATATGTTTTCCCTATATAAACCTGTATAAAACCAGTGGGCCCCGGGGCGGGCCGTTTTGGGCCCCAGGACTGTAATTTGAACAATCTTGGTAGAGGTCCACTAGATGAAGCTTCATACCAAATATCAAAGACCTCTGCCTTCTGGTTTCAGAAAAGAAGATTTTTAAAGGTTTTCCCTGTATAAGCCTATATAAAACCAGTGGGGCCCCGTCTCGTTTTTGGCCCCAGGGCTATAATTTGAACAATCTTGGTAGAGGTCCACTAGATGAAGCTGCATACCAAATATCAATGACCTAGGCTTTCTGGTTTCAGAGAAGAAGATTTTTATATGTTTTCCCTATATAAGCCTATATAAAACCAGTGGGCCCCGGGGCGGGGCCGTTTTGGGCCCCAGGGCTATAATTTGAACAATCTTCGTAGAGGTCCACTAGATGAAGCTTCATACCAAATATCAATGACCTAAGCCTTCTGATTTCAGAGAAGAAGATTTTTATGTTTTCCCTATATAAGCCTATATAAAACCAGCGGGGTTCTGGGCTGTTTTTGGCCCCAGGGCTATAATTTGAATAATCTTGGTAGAGGTCCACTAAATGAAACTTCATACCAAATATCAATGACTAAGGCCTTCTGGTTTCAGAGAAGAAGATTTTTATGCTTTCCCTATATGACTATATAAAACCAGTTGGGCCCCGGGCCGTTTTTGGTCCCAGGGCTATAATTTGAACAATCTTGGTAGAGGTCCACTAGATGAAGCTGCATACCAAATATCAATGACCTAGGCCTTCTGGTTTCAGAAAAGAAGAATTTAAAGGTTTTCCCTATATAAGCCTATATAAAACCAGTGGGCCCCGGGGCGGGTCCGTTTTGGGCCCCAGGGCTATAATTTGAACAATCTTGGTAGAGGTCCACAAGATGAAGCTTCATACCAAATATCAAAGACCTTCTGGTTTCAGAAAAGAAGATTTTTAAAGGTTTTCCCTATATAAGACTATGTAAAACCAGTGGGCCCCGGGGCAGGGTCGTTTTTGGCCCCAGGGCTATAATTTGAAAAATCTTGGTAGAGGTCCGCTAGATGAAGCTTCATACCAAATATCAATGACCTAGGCCTTCTGGTTTCAGAGAAGAAGATTTTTATGTTTTCCCTATATAAGCCTATATAAAACCAGCGGGGTTCCGGGCCGTTTTTGGCCCAAGGGCTATAATTTGAACAATCTTGGTAGAGGTCCACTAGATGAAGCTTCATACCAAATATCAATGACCTTGGCCTTCTGGTTTCAGAGTAGAAGATTTTTATATGTTTTCCCTATATAAGCCTATATAAAACCAGTGGACCCCGGGGCGGGGCCGTTTTGGGCCCCAGGGCTATAATTTGAACAATCTTGGTAGAGGTCCACAAGATGAAGCTTCATACCAAATATCAAAGACCTCGGCCTTCTGGTTTCAGAAAAGAAGATTTTTGAAGGTTTTCCCTGTATAAGACTATGTAAAGCCAGTGGGCCCCGCGGCGGGGTCGTTTTTGTCCCCAGGGCTATAATTTGAACAATCTTGGTAGAGGTCCACTAGATGAAGCTTCATACCAAATATCAATGACCTAGGCCTTCTGGTTTCAGAGAAGAAAATTTTTATATGTTTTCCCTATATAAGCCTATATAAAACCAGTGGGCCCCGGGGCGGGGCCGGTTTTTGCCCCAGGGCTATAATTTGAACAATCTTGGTAGAGGTCCATTAGATGAAGCTTCATACCAATTATCAAAGAACTGGGCCTTCTGGTTTCAGACAGGTTTTCCCTATATAAGCCTATGTGAAACCAGTGGGCCCCGGGGCGGGGTCGTTTTTGGCCCCATGTCTATAATCTGAACAATCTTGGTAGAGGTCCACCAGATGAAGCTTCATCCCAAATATCAAAGACCTAGGCCTTCTGGTTTCAGAGAAGAAGATTTTTAAAGTTTTTTCTTATTATCCCCTTTTTGTTGCCATGGCTACCAGAGCTCTGCATGGAATGGAATTCTTTGAACAACTTTGAGAGAGGACCACCTAAGGATCATTTCTGCCAAGTTTGGTTAGAATTTGTTCAGTGGTTTAGGAGGAGATGTTGTTAACAGAAATTGTGAACGGACGGACATACGGACGACGACGACGGACGGTGACCGATCACAATAGCTGCCCCGGAGCCTTCGGCTCAGGTGAGCTAAAAAATCGCAGAAGGAATAAGATTTATGCAAAGGCAAAAAAGACGGGAAGTGGTAAACTCCGGACAAAATTTGAAAACTTGAGACGTGAAATCAAGACTGATATAAAAATCAGCATGATCTGTATGTGAATAACTTGGTAGGTGATGTAAAGGCAAATCTGAGAGACTTCTACAGATATATCAATAGCCAGAAGAAGGCAAGGTATCCCGCCCCTTAACAAGAGGCTCAATGAGCCTAAACCGCTCACCTGAGGAACTTAAGTTTTAACAATTCACAGACTTGACTACTAAATCTGCTAATAGAATCCAGCCCATTGACCCTTACAGGATATAAGTCATCATTATTGCATTGCATTCCAAGTCTGAGACTTCTAGCTTCTATAGTTCCTGAGAAATCTTTGACGAAAATTTAACATTGGTCAAAATGGAGAGAAAGAAGAATGAAAGAACAGATGAACAAATAAGCTGAGAAAGCCCAATGTCTCTTACACAAAATAAGTCATCATTATTCTATTGAATACCAAATTTGATGCTTCTAGCTTTTATAGTTCCTGAGAAATCTTTGATTAAAAATTTAACATTGGTCTATTATCTCTATATGGAGAGAAAGAAGAATGAAGGAACAAATGAACCAGACTAGCTCCAAAACCTAATGCAGCCTTTCCCTTGCCCAACGGTGCTACACATAAAATTTAAACAATATTGGTCGACTGCCTTCTGAGATATGCTTCATTGAAAGTGTGGACGACGGATGGACGGACGACAGACGACGGACTCCGGAGCCTTGGTATACTATCAGCTCACTGGAGCCTTTGGCTCAGGTGAGCTAAAAATTCAAGTCGCTATTTCTGTCACAACATTTTCCCTACGTTAAGTCTATGGGCAATTTTTTTTTGTCTCTCAAGGTCACGTAACTCCGAGGTCAATATTCCGATTCGGCCAAAAATCGAACTTAACCGGGATTTTATGCCTGTCCTCGTTACCTGCAAGTTTGAAGCTGATATGAATAAAAATAAAGTTGCTATCGTGGTCACAACGTATTTTTTTATGCTCAAGGGCAGGTAACTCCAAGGCAAATATTCCGATTCGGCCCAAAACGAACTTAACCGAGATTTTATGTCTGTCCTCGTTACCTGCAAGTTTGAAGCTGATCTGAAAAAAATTCAAGTCGCTATCGTAGTCGCAACATTTTGCCCTAATTAAGTCTATGGGCAAATTTTTTGTCGCTCAAGGTCACGTAACTTGGAGGTCAATATTCCGATTCGGCCCAAAATTGAACTTAACCGAGATTTTATGCCTGTCCTCGTTACCTGCAAGTTTGAAGCTGATATGAATAAAAATAAAGTTGCTATCGTGGTCACAACGTAATTTTTATACTCAAGGGCAGGTAACTCCAAGGCAAATAATCCGATTCGGCCCAAAATCGAACTTAACCGAGATTTTATGTCTGTCCTCGTTACCTGCAAGTTTGAAGCTGATCTGAAAAAAATTCAAGTCGCTATCGTAGTCACAACATTTTCCCTATGTAAAGTCTTTGGGCAAATTTTTTGTCGCTCAAGGTCATGTAACTCCGAGGTCAATATTCCGATTCGAACTTAACTGAGATTTTATGCCTGTCCACGTTACCTGCAAGTTTGAAGCTGATCTGAATAAAAATAAAGTTGCTATCGTGGTCACAACGTATTTTTTTATGCTCAAGGGCAGGTAACTCCAAGGCAAATAATCCGATTCGGCCCAAAATCTAACTTAACCGAGATTTTATGTCTGTCCTCGTTACCTGCAAGTTTGAAGCTGATCTGAAAAAAAAAATCAAGTCGCTATCGTAGTCACAACATTTTCCCTATGTTAGGTCTATGGGCAAATTTTTTGTCGCTCAAGGTCACGTAACTCCGAGGTCAATATTCCGATTCGGCCCAAAATCGAACTTAACCGGGATTTTATGCCTGTCCTCGTTACCTGCAAGTTTGAAGCTGATCTGAATAAAAATAAAGTTGCTATCGTGGTCACGACGTATTTTTTCATGCTCAAGGGCAGGTAACTCCTAAGTGTATGATCCGATTCTGCCAATTATCGAACATGACCGAGATTTCATGGCTGTGCTGGTTATCTGTAAGAATGAAGCCAATCCGAACAAAATTGAAGCAGCTACAGTGATGACAACATTTTCCCCATGTTAAGTCGATAGGCAATTTTTCGGGCGCTCAAGGGGACGTAACTCTTGAGTGAATTATCTGATTCGGCCCAATATCGAACTTGACCGAGATTTTATGCCTGTACTGGTTATCTGCAAGAATGAAGTCGATCAGAAAAAAATTGACGGAGCTAGAGTGACGACAAGCTTTTTCCTATGTGAAGTCTATGGGAGCTAGATGTTGCCATGGCAACCAAAGTTCCACTCAGATCTGCCTGAAAACCTAATGAAGCCTTTCCACTTGCCCAATAATGCGACACATGAAATTTGATCAAAGTTGGCCAAGTAGTCTTTAAGATATACATTTTTGAAATTCCCATTAACCCTAATGCAAAAACACACAAGGGCAGGTAACTCCTAAGTGAATGATCCGATTCTGCCAGTTATCGAACTTGACCGAGATTTCATGGCTGTGCTGGTTATCTGCAAGAATAAAGCCAATCTGAAAATAATTGAAGCAGCTACGGTGATGACAACATTCTCCCCATGTTAAGTCAATAGGCAATTTTTTCAACGCTCAAGGGCATGTAACTCCTGAGTGAATAATCCGATTCAGCCCAAAATCGAACTTGATCGAGATTTCATGCCTGTCCTCGTTATCTGCAAGAATGAAGTCGATCAGAAAAAAATTGACGGAGGTAGAGTGATGACAAGCGTTTTCCTATGTTAAGCCTATGGGAGCTCTTTGTTGCTGTGGCAACCAGAGTTCTCATCCGATCTGCACGAAAACCTAATACAGCCTTTCCCCCTGCCTGATGATGGTTCATATGAAATTTGATCAAGGCCGGCCCACTGGTTCCAGAGATATACTTCGTTGAATGTGTGGACGACGGACGACGGCTCGTGGTATACTAATACCTCACATGAGCCTTCGGCTCAGGTGAGCTAATAAAAGAGGAGGGAACGGGATTGCTGAATCAGACTCTGAAAGGGCAGAGTAACTAGTTGGTCAATTCAATGATGTGTTTAATAAAACTGAGTTCACAGAGGTTCCATTGACTGGTAAATCGGTCCCATTCATGAATAATATTGTTGTGACAGTTGCAGGAGTGATCAAGTTACTTCAAGGCTTAAATCCCAGTAAGGCCTTAGGACCTGATGAGCTTCATCCTAGAGTCCTAAAGGAATTAGCAAATGAGTTGGGTCCAGTTTTTCCACACTTGTTTCAACAGTTTATTGATACGGGTGAAATCCCCGAAGAATGGCTATTAGCAAACAGCTGTCCACTCTTCAAAAAAGGAGATAGGGCTCTTGCCCGTAATTATCGCCCTGTGTCTCTGACTTGTGTTCTGTGTAAATTGCTGGAACATATAGTTTGCTCAAACACCATGGCCCACTTGGACGAACAGACAGACAACATGCATTTAGGAAAAGGTATAGTTGCGAAACTCAGCTAAGCACAGCCATTAAAGACTGTGCAAAAATCTTGGACAAAGGGGGACAGGTGGACACATTTATTCTGGACTTCGAGGTTTTTGACACCCCTTCTCATGAACTACTTAAATCTAAGTTATTTGGTTATGGAATTGGGGAAAAGACCCTCAAATGGGTAGGTTCCTTTCTTTGCTACAGAAAACAGCGGGTTGTTGTTAATGGTGAATCTTCAGAGTGGGCTCCAGTTTTTTGTCTGGAGTCCCGCAAGGGACCGTTCTTGGTCCACTTTTGTTCTCCCTGAACATCAATGATATTTCCACTGACATTGACTCAGAAATAAGACGACTGTGTTTGTTACCGGGAAATTAGAGATACAGATGACTCATTGAAACTTCAGGCTGACATAGATAGATTAGGATGTTGGGCCCGAAAATGGGGCATGAGATTTCAGCCAGTTTAATGCAATATTATGCAGATAACTAGGAAGAGATCTAATAAAAGTGAGGCTTCTTACACCTTAGAGGGAACGGTCCTCGAGAATGTGGACTCCATTAAATACCTTGGAGTGACAGTCTCACACAACTTGAGATGGAATACTCATATTAGCAACATGTGTACTAAGGCAAACAGAACGCTTGGTTTCCTGGGGCAAACTTCATCAGTGCCCTCAGGATGTAAAAGAGGCAGCATATAAAGGTCTTATTCGCCCAGTCTTGGAATATGGTAGTTGTATCTGGAACCCCAGTGGAGTGGTCCTTAACGATGAAATTGAGAAAGTTCAGAATAGAGCTGCTAGATTTGTAACACACAATTACTGCTTTGAAACTGGGAGCATGACTGGAATACTTGAAAAATTGAAATGGGAGTCTCTCAAGAAAAGGAGAAAAGACAGTAGATTAATCCTTTTATACAAAGGTCTAAGGGGTGCTGCCAGCATTCCGACAGATGACCTTGTTCCCCCAGCTAGATACTGTAGAAATCACCATTCATTGGCGTTTCAGACCCTTATTGCAAGAACTGACATTTATAAAGAGTCGTTCTTTCACAGAACCATTAGAGATTGGAATGCCCTTCCCGATTCGATTATTTCGACAGCTGAAGGTGCTGATGATTGTGTAGCTAAATTTACCTCTTTGGTTAGAGCTAGGGACTAACTTCCCACATTACAGGTCCTGGTGTATGAATGTCATTTGACGTGTCACCAGTAACAATTCTGATTCTGATCATTCTAATAACCAGAGTTTTCCGTTGGAAAACCTGATTAAAAAATCATATGCCAGCACAAAAATGCCGCATATTGAATTTCCTTTTGTTTGCTAGCTTTACAATTGGTACACACATATACTGAAAACCTTATCATTTTGATTTCAATATTTTGTATTTAACAGAAATAAACTCAGAGCAGAAGGATAAAATTGTTACGTTTGCAGTTAACTGAAAAGACTACAGTCCAACCTGTATTATGCAAGCACCTAAGGGATAATCAAAATGTGGTTGCTTAATACAGGTGCTTGCTTAATACAGATGGAATTTAATGCATTGGCCACTTGGGGGGAACCAAATGCATGCTTGCTTAAGACAGGTTGCTTGCTTAATAGAGGTGGCCGCTAAGGAAGGTTTTAGTGAACTTTGAGGTCTGCCTTCAGAAAACGGTACTGTTGTTCGTAACTTTCATAAACTTTCCATGTCACAGTCTCAATCCCATCTAAGATTCTACATTATGTAACGTTTGTAAATTTCAGAAAATCGCAGCTGGAGCACGACAACTGATTAACCTAAAAGAGCCCATCAGAAATATGAAAGTTGCCATGAGTGATCCTATGATAGCTTATCTTGACGCCAAGAGGAGAAGAGGTTCCTATATGGATCACATCACCTTCCGAGCATTCCTTCAGAAGTACAGACGCTGGTACAGATATTATCCCATGCCTTGAAAGGTGTTTTGGGACAGCATGTCTATGCAATATTGAACTATATTTCATCGTTTGAACAAAAAGCTGGAGTGACATAGTCTTTAAAGGGGAATGGGAACACCTGGCATATTTGTCCGCCATGTTACAAAGGGAGACAACTTTTGGAACTTCCTGTTTGCTTTTCTATAAGCCCTGTCTCACTGAAAAAGGGGTCTACTTTTTAAAGGAAAGAAGTTGCTCCTCAGGAGCAAATTCTTTCCTTTAAGAGTTGACCCCTATTTGGCATGGGAGACAAAAATACTTTTGCAGGAGTTGCCTCCCCTGAAGGTGTCCCCATTCCCTTAAACTGGCATTTGTCTGAGGATAATTTGTGATATTTCTTTTATTTCTGTTGTAAGCAGAGAGATTGTGGATACTCAATAGAACTCCCTCATTGAGGCTGTTCTTACGAGTATCCACAATCAATGATTTGAGCTAAAATAAGAAAATAACAGATGTATATCCTTTTAAACACCACTTTTTTGGATATCATATCTGTGCAATATTGGACTACCATTCATAATTAATTTGGAATACTACACTCATGTGACATAGTGAATTCTTTAACCTTTACGACTCTCTGGGCTAATTCTGCAGATGACAAAGTGTTGATAATTTTCTTGTTTTTTCCCAGAAAACAAGACTTGACATCTCATGCAAATTGTCTCCATGAGAGATAATTTGCATGAAATGTCACATCTTGTTTGTCAGGAAAAATAAGAAAATTATTTCAATATGCCATCTGCTGAAAAAATACCCAGCAAGCCACAGAGTTATGGCTGCAAAAGATGAAATTTGTGATATTTCTCTTATTTCTACCGCAAGCATAGATTATGGATGCTCATTAGAACTGCTTCCATGAGGCTGGTTCTAACAAGTGCCCAGAATTGATTATTTTGTGCCAAAGTAAGAACACAACATACACTGCTGTAAAGCCTTTTTTTCTCCTTATCAAGTTTGACAAGGTGTTTGTTACAGAGGTTTGCTAATTCGATGTTGACGTTAATAAAATTAAATAAAACGTTGTCATGGTTTTTTTCTTATTTCTGCTCTAGTTGGAAATTTTTGGTTCTTGTTAGCACTGGTTCATTACAGTTTATCATCACAATGTTGACAATATATCAGTATAACCTGTAATAGTGGCCACCTCTATTAAGCATTCAACCTGTTTTAAGCAAGCCTTCATTCATTTCCAAAAAAGTGAATGTCTTTAAACTCACTTCTATTAACCCTTATCCTGCTGATTTGTTTGTTTAATTTGAGGTTTAACGTCCCCATCAACACTATTAAGGTCATTTTGGAGACGTTACTTCCAATTTTATGGGACTTTTAGTCTTTTACCTAACACTGAGATGAAATGACATCTCAATCCCTGCTGCCCAATGAAACCAATAGGGGTTACATGCATGGACGGGTAGACTCACACCACTTTGCCTGGGCAGGCTTAGACCTTCTAAGCAGTTTAGCAGAACTCGTGTGCAGTCAATTTCAGCTCTGCGTGGAAGCATCATGCAGCCCAATCTATTTCTCCAAGCCCCGATGGGCGGGTGCAACCTTATCCTGCTGAATTAATTAACATGCCACACCCATGATGATTTCCGATTATCAACCAATCCAATTGCATGAAATAATGTATTCATTCAAATTCACAAACTGAATGACAGTGTAGATCCTGATCAGATGGCTTCTTCAGCCATCTGATCTGGATCTACAATGTTTCCAAAGATAGGGATTGTTGTGGCCTGCAGGATAAATGATAAACAAGTACCTGTCTTAAACAAGCACATTTTGATCATCCCTTAAGTGCTTGCTTAAAATAGGTTGGCATCTATATGAAGTTTTTAAAAGATAGATGGCAGCTGTTGCAATATTGTATATATCCACACAAAAACTGTACCCTGTTTGACTTTAAGGAGACTTGGATCATGTGTGGGTGGATGGGGACAAATTGGTACAAAAGTTTGGACATACAATGGGGTTGCCCTCTCAGATGGTACTCTTGACTGTTTCTTATTAGTTATTTTATTTTGCATGGTTTTAGAACTAAGGCTGATGTTAAAATTCTGTAAGTCAATAAAGGGGCATAAGTCAAAATTTATTAAAGCTAGAGTTGTTGCCTCTTGTTACATATGTGTGTATTTTCACTGCCAATAACTACAGGTTTCATTGAAATATCTAGAAAGGTTTTGAAATTATAATGAAAAAAAAAAAGATGAAAAATGCTGAAATTTTGAATTTTTCAAAGGGCCATAACTCTGACAATATTGTAGTAAGAGTTACATAACTAGCCATGAAATTGTGTATTGTTGCTGGTACCTTATATTTAAAGTTTGAAGTTGATGCATTTGACTAAGTTATTAAGAACTAGAAAAAGTGTCCATAGGACACAGATGCCCCCGCCAAATGCCATTCATAAAAAATATTACAAATGTACTTCAAATCAAGACCGGCCCCGATAGCTCAGTTGGTAGAGTGTCCGCTCCGGGGAACGGGAGGTCTCGGGTTCGATCCCGGGCCGTGACATACCAAAGTCGTTAAAAATGGTACTAGCTGCTCCTCGCTTGGCACTCAGATTTACGGGGTAGAGCTAGGACTGGTCGATCCAGTGTCAGGATAATGTGACTGGATGTGGTATCATGTAATGTGTCTGGGACATGATACTTCAGTGAGGCAGCACTATAAACGTGAGCATTGAGCTCCCTGTCGCAACCAGACACCGTCATGATATGACTGAAAAATTGTTGAAAGCGACGTTAAACCCGAATTCACACACACACACTCACTTCAAATCAATCATAAAATATATGCATCAAGGGCAGATAATCCAAAAAAACAAAAATGCAAGAGTTGTCTTCCTTGTCTCAGTGTCTTCATCATCTCAATGTGATGAATGCACCTGTGAAGTTTCATGAATATATTCCATAAGGTTTAGTAGTTATGGCCCGGACACGGTTTAATATATGGTACTAAGTGAAGGGCAGATAATTCAAAAACCAAAACATTTAGAGTTGTCTTCCTTGTTCATGACACATCGTCTCAGTGTGATGAATGCACCTGTGAAGTTTCATGAATATATTCCATATGGTTTAGGAGTTATGGCCCGGACACGACATACCATTTGACTATATATGGATGTAAGTCAAGGGCAGATAATTAAAAAACTAGACAAGCAGGAGTTGTCTTCCTTATTCATGACACATCGTCCAAGTATGCTGGATGCACCTGTGAAGTTTCATGATTACATTCCATACGGTTTAGGAGTTATGGCCCGGACACGGTTTAGCACATGGTACTAAGTCAAGGGCAGATAATTCAAAAACTAAAAATGCAAGAGTTGTCTTCCTTGTTCATGACACATCGTCTCAGTGTGATGAATGCACCTGTGAAGATTCATCAATATATTCCATACGGTTTAGGAGTTATGGCCCGGACACAGTTTACTATATGGTACTAAGTCAAGGGCAGATAATTCAAAAACCAAAAATGCAAATGTTGTCTTCCTTATTCAGGACACATCGTCTCAGTGTGATGAATGCACCTGTGAAGTTTCATGAATATATTCCGTACGGTTTAGGAGTTATGGCCCAGACACGACATACCATTTGACTATATATGGATGTAGGTCAAGGGCAGATAATTCAAAAACTAAACAACCAGAAGTTGTCTTCCTTGTTCATGACACATCGTCCAAGTATGATGGATGCACCTGTGAAGTTTCATGAATATATTCCATACGGTTTAGTAGTTATGGCCCGGACACGGTTTACTATATGGTACTAAGTCAAGGGCAGATAATTCAAAAACCAAAAATTCAAGAGTTGTCTTCCTTGTTTATGACACATCGTCTCAGTGTGATGAATGCACCTGTGAAATTTCATGAATATATTCCATACGGTTTAGGAGTTATGGCCCGGACACGACATACCATTTGACTATATATGGATGTAAGTTAAGGGCAGATAATTCAAAAACTAAACAAGCAGGAGTTGTCTTCCTTGTTCATGACACATCGTCCAAGTATGATGGATGCACCTGTGAAGTTTAATGATTATATTCCATACGATTTGGGAGTTATGGCCCGGACACGGTTTACTACATGGTACTAAGTCAAGGGCAGATAATTCAAAAACTAAAAATGCAAGAGTTGTCTTCCTTGTTCATGACACATCGTCTCAGTGTGATGAATGCACCTGTGAAGTTTCATGTATATATTCCATACTGTTTAGGAGTTATGGCCCGGACACAGTTTACTATATGGTACTAAGTCAAGGGCAGATAATTCAAAAACCAAAAATGCAAGAGTTGTCTTCCTTGTTCATGACACATCGTCTCAGTGTGATGAATGCACCTGTGAAGTTTCATCAATATATTCCATACGGTTTAGGAGTTATGACCCGGACACAGTTTACTATATGGTACTAAGTCAAAGGCAGATAATTCAACCAGAAATTCAACTTCGGTGAAGTTGATGTCGCACCTGCTCCCCACCTGCCCCACACAAAAAAATAAAAGTTTATTTAAGGCAGAAGAAATGAATATAGGGCTTTGAGAAGAATCCATAGCCTATATATGTGAGGTAAAAAACTGACTAAGTTCACAATGTGGAAAAAGTGATAAAAATTGATCCCAAGATAAAGTCAAAACCACATGCACATCCTCATACCATAGGTAAAAACACACACAAAGTTTTAAAATTATCAATATAAAACTGTAAGAGAAGTTGCGATGACAAGAGGTACCTATTGTATATCAACTAAAGCTTAAAATTGGCTAAGTTCACAATGTGCAAAAGTGAAAAAAAAATATTCTGAGAAGTATGTCGAAATCACATGCACAACCTCATACCATGGCGAAAGCACACGCAAAGTTTCAAAATGATCGGTATAAAACTGCAAGAGGAGTTGCGATGACAAGAGGTACCTATCATATATCAATTGAAGGTTAAAAATGACTAAGTTCACAATGTGGAAAAAGTGAAAAAAAATGATCCGACGATAAAGTCCAAACCACATGCGCATCCTCATACCATAGCGAAAGCACACGCAAAGTTTCAAAATGATCGGTATAAAACTGCAAGAGGAGTTGCGATGACAAGAGGTACCTATCATATATCAATCGAAGGTTAAAAATGACTAAGTTCACAATGTGGAAAAAGTGACAAAAATTTATCCGAAGATAAAGTCCAAACCACATGCGCACCCTCATAGCATGGTAAAATCACACACAAAGTTTTAAAATAATCGGTATGAAACTGTAGGAGGAGTTGCGATGACAAGAGGTACCTATCGTATATCAAATGAAGCTTAAAAATGGCTAAGTTCATAATGTGCAAAAAGCGGAAAAAAATATTCTGAAAATTATGTCGAAACCACATGCACATCCTCATACCATGGTGAAAGCACATGCAAAGTTTCAAAATGATCGGTATAAAACTGCAAGAGGAGTTGCGATGACAAGAGGTACGTATCGCATACCTAAAAATGACTAAGTTCACAATATGGAAAAAGTGACAAAAATTGATTCGAAGATTAAGTCCAAACCACATGCGCATCCTCATACCATGGCGAAAGCACATGCAAAGTTTCCAAATGATCGGTCTAAAAGTGTAGGAGGAGTTGCGATGACAAGACATCCAGTGTAAATTGTTGACGGACGGACGGACGAACGAACGGACGGACGGACGGAAACTTGCACGCCTATGTCTTCCTGCTAAAGCAGGTGTGACAAAAACCAAAAACGCCAGAGTTGTTTTACTTATTCATGACACATCGTCTCAGTGTGATGAATGCACCTGTGAAGTTTCATGAATATATTCCATACGGTTAAGGAGTTATGGCCCAGACACGACATACCATTTGACTATATATGGATGTAAGTCAAGGGCAGATAATTCAAAAACTAAACAAGCAGGAGTTGTCTTCCTTGTTCATGACACATCGTCCAAGTATGATGGATGCACCTGTGAAGTTTCATGAATATATTCCATACAGTTTAGGAGTTATGGCCCGGACACGGTATACTATATGGTACTAAGTCAAGGGCAGATAATTCAAAAACCAAAAATGCAAGAGTTGTCTTCCTTGTTCATGACACATTGTCTCAGTGTGATGAATGCACCTGTGAAGTTTCATCAATATATTCCATACGGTTTAGGAGTTATGGCCCGGACACGGTTTACTATATGGTACTAAGTCAAGGGCAGATAATTCAAAAACCAACTAGAAAAAGTGTCCATAGGACACGGATGCCCCCGCCAAATGCCATTCATAAAAAATATTACAAATGTACTTCAAATCAATCATAAATTATATTAAAATCCTAAATGTAGGCGGTAGAGCGATGACAAAAGTTTTTCTAAAAATAGCCACAGTGACCTTGACCTTGAGGTCATGACCTTGAAAGTCAAAGCAACGCGAGATATTATCATAAGAAACATTTGTGTGAAGTTCTATTAACATCCATAAATAAATATAGGCACTACAGCGATGACAAAGTTTTTCTAAAAATAGCCACAGTGACCTTGACCTTGAAAGTTGAAATAGCTCGAGATATTGTCATAAGGAACATTTGTGTGAAGTTATACTGAAATCGGTGAAGAAATTTAAGCACTAGAGTGATGACAAAGTTTTTCTAAAAATAGCCACAGTGACCTTGTCCTTGAAAGTCAAACTCGATCAAGGTATTGTCATAAGGAACATTTGTGTGAAGTTATATATAAATCAGTTAAGAAATGTAGTCGCTAGAGCGATGACAAAGTTTTTCTAAAAATAGCCACAGTGACCTTGACCTTGAAAGTTGAAATAGCTCGAGATATTGTCATAAGGAACATTTGTGTGAAGTTATACTGAAATCGGTGAAGAAATGTAAGCACTAGAGTGATGACAAAGTTTTTCTAAAAATAGCCACAGTGACCTTGTCCTTGAAAGTCAAACTCGCTCAAGGTATTGTCATAAGGAACATTTGTGTGAAGTTAAATTGAAATCGGTGAAGAAATGTAAGCGCTAGAGTGATAACAAAGTTTTCTAAAAATAGCCACAGTGACCTTTACCTTGAAAGTGGAACTCGCTAAAGATATTGTCATAAGGAACATTTGTGTGAAGTTATATTGAAATCGGTGAAGAAATATAGGCGTTAGAGTGATGACAAAATTTTTCTAAAAATAGATACAGTGACCTTGACCTTGAAAGTTGAAATCGCACGAGATATTGTCATAAGGAACATTTGTGTGAAGTTATATTGAAATCAGTCAAGAAATGTAGGCGCTAGAGCGATGACAAAGTTTTTCTAAAAATAGCCAGTGACCTTGACCTTGAGGTCATGACCTTGAAAGTCGAACTCGCTCGAGATATTGTCATAAGAAACATTTGTGTGAAGTTATATTGAAATCGGTGAAGAAATGTAGGCGCTAGAGTGATGACAAAGTTTTTCTTAGAATAGCCACAGTGACCTTGACCTTGAGGTCATGACCTTGTAAGTTGAACTCGCTCGAGATTTTTTTATAAGGAACATTTGTTTGAAGTTATATTGAAATTGGTGAAGAAATGTAGGCGCTGGAGCGATGACAAAATTTTTCTAAAAATAGCCACAGTGACCTTGACCTTGAGGCCATGACCGTGAAAGTCTAACACCTCGAGATTTTTTTATAAGGAACATTTTAGTGAAGTTATAATGAAATTGGTGAAGAAATGTAGGTGCTGGAGATATGACAAAGTTTTTTCTAAAAATAGCCACAGTGACCTTGACCTTGAGGTCATGACCTTGAAAGTCTAACTCGCTCGAGATTTCTTTATAAGGAACATTTGTGTGAAGTTATAATGAAATTGGTGAAGAAATGTAGGCACTAGAGCGATGACAAAGTTTTTTCTAAAAATAGCCACAGTGACCTTGACCTTGAGGTCATGACCTTGAAAGTCTAACTCCCTCGAGATTTTTTATAAGGAACATTTGTGTGAAGTTATAATGAAATTGGTGAAGAAATGTAGGCGATAGAGCGATGACAAAGTTTTTCTAAAAATAGCCACAGTGACCTTGACCTTGAGGTCATGACCTTGAAAGTCGAACTCGCTCAAGATTTTTTTATAAGGAACATTTGTGTGAAGTTATGCTATATCCCCCCTCACAACTATGTTGTGCGAGGGGATATATATTACAAATGTACTTCAAATCAATCATAAAATATATGCATCAAGGGCAGATAATCCAAAAACCAAAACTGCAAGAGTTGTCTTCCTTGTTCATGACACATCATCTCAGTGTGATGAATGCACCTGTGAAGTTTCATGAATATATTCCATACGGTTTAGGAGTTATGGCCCTGACACGGTTTACTATTTGGTACTAAGTCAAGGGCAGATAATTCAAAAACCAAAAATGCAAGAGTTGTCTTACTTGTTCATGACACATCGTCTCAGTGTGATCAATGCACCTGTGAAGTTTCATGAAATTCCATACGGTTTACTATATGGTACTAAGTCAAGGGCAGATAATTTAAAAACCAAAAATGCAAGAGTTGTCTTCCTTGTTCATGACACATCATCTAAGTGTGATGAATGCACCTGTGAAGTTTCATGAATATATTCCATACGGTTTAGGAGTTATGGCCCCGACACGACATACTATTTGACTATATATGGATGTAAGTCAAGGGCAGATAGTTCAAAAACTAAAGCAGGAGTTGTCTTCCTTGTTCATGACACATTGTCTCAGTGTGATGAATGCACCTGTGAACTTTCATGAATATATTCCATACGGTTTAGGAGTTGTGGCCCGGACACAGTTTACTATATGTTACTAAGTCAAGGGCAGATAATTCAAAAACCAAAAAAGCAAGAGTTGTCTTACTTGTTCATGACACATCGTCTCAGTGTGATGAATGCAACTGTGAAGTTTCATGAATATACTCCATACGGTTTAGGAGTTATGGCCCGGACACGATGTCACCGGACGAACGAACGAACGGACGGACAGGGGTAAAACTTAATGCCCTTCCGGTATTCTCGGAATACGCGGGGGCATAAAAATGCAAGAGTTGTCTTCCTTGTTCATGACACATCGTCTTAGTGTGATGAATGCACCTGTGAAGTTTCATGAATATATTCCATACGGTTTAGGAGTTATGGCCCGGACACGGTTTACTATATGGAACTAAGTCAAGGGCAGCTAATTCAAAAACTAAAAATGCAAGAGTTGTCTTCCTTGTTCATGACACATCGTCTCAGTGTGATGAATGCACCTGTGAAGTTTCATGAATATATTCCATACGGTTTAGGAGTGATGGCCCGGACACGATGTCGGGATGGAAGAACGAACGCAAGAACGGACGGACAGGGGTAACACTTAATGCCCTTTCCACCATTCTTCGAATGGCGGGGACATAAAAAAAAACATAAAAATGTGGATGGACAGACAGATGGAAACTTCAGAAGGACATAGACAGATTAAGATGTTGGGCACGAAAATGAGGCATGAGATTTCAGCATGTTAAATGCAATATTATGTAGATAACTAGGAAGAGAACAAATAAAATTGAGGCTTCATACAACTTAAGAGGGAACGGTTCTCGAAAATGTGAATTCCATTAAATACCTTGGTGTGACAATCATCTTCATCAGTGTCCTCAGGATGTGAAGGAGACAGCATAGTCCCTTATTAGCCCAATCTTGGAATATGGTAGTTGCATCTGGGACCCAAGTGGAGTGGTCCTTAATGAAGGAATTGAAAAAGTTCAGAAAAGAGCTGCTAGATTTGTAACAAGCAATTACTACTTTGAAACTGAGAGCATGGCTGGAATTCTCAGAAATTAAGATGAGAGTCTCTGAAGAAAAGGAGAAGAGACTGTAGGCTCATACTCTTATACAAAGGTCTAAAGGGTGCTGCCAGCAGTCCAACAGTTTAGCGTGTTCCCCCAGCTAGGCACTGTAGAAGGCACCATTCAAGAATCGTTCTTCCCCCGAACATTAGAGATTGGAATGCTCTTCCGATTTGATTATTTCCACAGCTGAAGGTGCTGATGATTGTGTAGCTAAGTTTACCTCTTTGGTTAAAGCTAGGGACTAACTTCCCATATTCTAGGTCCTGGTGTATGAATGTCATTTGACGTATCACCAGTAACAATTCTGATTCTGAGACAGTGTGATCACTATAGGGCATCTGCAAAAATTTTGCTGGGCCCTGATAATATTTTTCTTTATAATTCAATCTACTTGAGAACCAAAATCAGAGTTGCTACTGGTGGTATGTCCAATGGCATTAGTCAAGTTAGTCCCTCACCTTCACCATCTACATTATACTCTGAAGTAACAATCAAATCTGGAAGCAAATTCCAGTCTCTGATGGTTTTGAGGATGAAACAATCAATTCTTGCAGCTGTATTCTGCAACAGCTAATTTGGAGAAGAGGTCATTTGATGGAATGTGGGCAGAACCCTTTAGACCTTGTAAGGAGTAATGAATCTACTACCTCTCCTCCTTTTTTTGAGAGACATCCATCTTATTTTTTTCAGTATTCCAGTCATACTTCCAGTGTCAAAGCAGTAATTTCAAGTTACAAAAGTAGCACCCCTATAAATGTAGCTGAAGTTTCCCACAAGACTTTCATACATTATAAACAAACAATTGTTTGTTGAAATTTCATTAACTCCAGAGATGACGCCCCTCAGTAGTTTTAAAACAGACTGTCCCAAGGCAGTCGTTCTTTTGCAGTGTCTTACCGGTATTTGTAATTTGGCTTTGTGCCGTTGGTTCATGTTTCGTCTGTTGTGTATGCCTCTGTGTCACTTTCTATATGTGACTTGAGACGGCTGCATTCTTAGATTGTGGCCTTTCCGGAATTACCTTTTCTTACTAGTTTGTTAGATTTACAAGTATTCAAACAAAATATTACCTGAATTTAAACTCATTTTGAATGACCTCTATACATTTACCCTCCCCATGCTAAATACACATCTTTCAGTATGCTACAATCCTCCTTGATTTTCAGCCACTTGTGTTGCAGGGTTTCCATTTTAACCATGTATTCAGCAGCAGAATGGAAAACAGTATAGACCCAGATCAGCTGGCTTCTGAGAAGCCAGCTGATCTGGATCTATACTATTTTCAAAACAGGATATATCCAGTTCAGCATGGTATTAGTTAAACATGACAAACAAAAGGCATGGTGAAGGCAAAATACATACTACCTCTCAGCCAAGACACTGGGTATATTCAGGGCATGTCAAACAGAACCTTACTTCTTTATTTTATTTCATTTTGATAGCACATATTATAACATACAAAATTTATAGTTTCCATAAAAAATATTCACAGCTACCTAAACAATTAGAAGCCTCAGTGGTGTAGTGGTTACGCTACTCGACTTGTAAAACAGGGGTCGCAGGATCGATCCGGGGCTTCTCCAAACTTTCGGACGAGTCTTTAAACCAAGGTCCCGTCTCTGTATGACCTTAGCTGTTGGTGGGACGTAAAACTCAAACACTCCCTCACTCAGCTACCTAAACAACCATTAATAAAGCATTTTAATTGTTTTGTCTGTTTAGTAATTACTACTATACAGTTGACACTGGTTATGTCAAACACTGATATATCAAAATACTGCTTAAGTCAAACTTAATTTTAGATAATGCTGTTTTAGTTTTGCTATATGTTCAATAGATTTCAACAACTTTTATCTCAAACTATTGTTATCTGTAACAAAAATTCCCAGTCCCTTGGGGTTTGAGATAACCAGTACCGTAATGATCCTGAGTAATGGGACAGACAAACCTAAGCAAACCGTGCAGACCAAGATCAGACTACTCCTGAAGGAGCAGTCTGATCAGGGTCTACACTTTTTGTCATTCTGTATGCACCTTTTGAATGCCTTGTTTGGTCATGGAACAAATTTGTTAAAATTCTAGGAGAATTACAGCAAGTCCTCAAGGTGTCTGAAAGGGGGTCTTTCATTTGTGCCCATGCATGTTTTTTCTTTAAACTTTCTATATTAATAACTCAGCATATACAAACAATAAACATGTATTTAATAAATTATATAAATCAAAGTAGGACTCAGGAGGCCACTCTAACTGACTCCCTCCATGAGCTGGTGTCTGTCTCTAAATAAGTGCGTCTTAAATCTTATGTCTCATTTACTTTCAAGATCTGTGAACTGGATTGAATGCAGAACTTCATAGGCATTCCTTTGATACTAAAAAACCTTTTAAATTAATTGAAGTTTACATTTTCTGATAAAATAATTATCAAAAATCTCATTTTCTTATTAAAATTTAAAAAAATTATCAAAATTTAAACCCTAAGATAAATATGTTTTAGTCTTTGTCAAGATTTCATTTTGCTAGAAAAACTTGCCATATGTATCTTCTTTAGCTATGCCTTGTAGCCTTAAACTCATTCCACGAAACGATAAAATTTACTGCGGACATCAGCAAGAACTCAGTCAATTTTCTGGATGTAAAAGTAACAAAGGACTCAACAGGGAATATGATTACAGATCTGTACACTAAACCGACAGACTCCCACCTATATCTTCACTGCAGCTCTTTTCACCCTAAACATCAAAAACAAAGTCTACCTTACAGCCAAGCGCTACGACTTCGCCGCATATGCAGTACTGACGATCTATACAAAACAGCCACACAGAAGTTGTTTCAAAACTTCATACGCAGAGGACACCCAATCCAGCTCTTCCGAAGTGCCATTGAAAAAGCGTTATCTAAGAATCGCGATGACCTTCTACAACCCAAAAACATAGATAAACAAAACAATAATATTATACCATTCACCATCACCCACAATCCCTTCAACCCACCGATTGGAAAAATCTTGTCGAAATACAGACGGATACTTGAAATCTCTGAAAAACTTAATCCAATCCTTGAAAGTAAAATATTTATCGCCCACAAACGAGCTACAAACTTGAAACAGTTATTAGTCCGTGCCGACATAAATCCCCCAGTTATAAATAAAGGCAGCTCACCTTGCGGAAAACCATGCTCTACATGCCCTTTTATGGAAAAAACAGACCATGTAACATCATGGAAGACCAAACAACGGTACAAAATTAAGGGCAGTTTTAACTGCAAAACCAAGAATGTAATCTACGTGATCAGTTGCAAGAAATGCGGACTTCAATATGTAGGACAATCAGGTAACACATTTAATGAACGTTTACGAGGACACTTGACAGACATTAGGCAACAGAACCATGTAAAACCAGTCTCACGTCATTTCCTCTCCAACAATCACACGTTAAACGACGTTAACGCAATCATCGTCGCCCAGACAACAAATAACGTCAACATTAGACTAAGAACAGAAGAGTGTTGGATAGCCAATCTACAATCAAAATATCCAACTGGTCTCAACCTGATTCAGTAATGGAGAAACCGTTTCACTGCAAGAACTGTGGTAAATCTTTCACTACAATTAGCAACTTACGAAGACATAACACCTCTTTTCACAAGCCGGAAAATATCAGATACCAATGCTGGCATTGCCATAGAACATATTCCAGACAGGAAAATGCTAGAAAACATGCACTTCAGGAACACAGAGATATCGAAAAGAAAACGGTGAAACTTATGATGCCAAACAAAAGATGGAAACCGGAAATTTTCACACCAGGACCATGGAACCCCCCACCAGAAGCCAGACCCAAGAACAAAACCATTTACAAATTGGAATTACCAGTAGGACCATCGGAAAAAAGCCATATAAACACGCCAAAACAAAAAAGAAGGATTAGCAAACTCAGCCAGTTCTTTCCGCTAACTATTGAAGAAGCCGTAACAACCATAACATCAAATGAAACATCAACAGTCGGGAGACTCAACATTCTTCAACTTCAACAAGATCTAGCCATCACCCCGTCATCATCAACGGAAACAATCGTATATGATGAGAACATAGAAGAAGACGAACCACAAGATGTACAAGCCACGACAATTTACGGGATCTTTGACACAGCTAAAGATTTAATTTAAATTTCTACGAACATTTCAATTCATATCTTTCATAAGGACTCTCTAATATTGACCTTCTGTTGACACCATAACTTCTACTTTCACTTTGCTTTTGAGTAACTATTTTTAGAACAATAGGAATCACGTGACTAATTTGATCCAGTTTTTTATACTTCAGTAAACATCTCACTCTGTACAATGTCTTGAAAAAGGTCATTGTATGACCGAAACTAGTCGACAATAAAACTAACCTGTCAAATAAGCCCGTGGTTGATTGTTAATTCAGTCTTTTCGTATTTTATCCTTTGATTTCATCGTCGACTGAAGCGTATCCCTTTGGGATCCAATCGCCAACGGAGTAAACAACCTGTCTATCTAACGGAGTTTGGACGGGCACAAAGTGAACAACTTTCCGCTCAGTATCCAACAGGATCCTCCGACATAGCCAACTCTGCTTTTGTAAAGTGGGACCCACACTACTACGTCCATAATGAGTTCACAAGAAGAAAATGATAAGTTCGAAGATACATTTACCGCGACGCCATCAGCCTCAGCAGTCTCCATTTCTACGCTTCCGGTACCAGGTACTATGGACAACCGAAAGAAACGAAAATTAGACGATATCACGCCACGAACGATTAGTGAGAACAACATCGCAAAATTCAAGGTTCTAAAAAAGCTTAATATACAACTGACAAGAACAGAACATCATATAAACTATTTAAAGAGGTGCCAAAACCAACGATCCATCCCAAAATCTCTCAGGGTAAATTTAACACCGCAAGTCCCGGTGGTAAGCTCCGCTCTACAACTAAAATGGGAAGAAGCCGTCTTAAACTTTGGTATAACATTAACCACAATACTTTTGGAATACTGGGAGAACAGGAAGAAACAAATTAACGAAGAAATTGAAACAATTTTGGGAATCATCAGAGAAAACACGACCATAGAAGAAATAGAATACATGACATCCATTATCGATCGAATTACTTTAAACGTTGAAAATAAACTCTCTACACAAAAGAATCCAGCTTCAAACCAAATTAAATAGACACATTTACACGTGACCTTCCCACTCCGCTTTTTTATACTTCAGGAGAAATGTATTTACACACAGTATGCACTTTGGAAGACTATGCCTAAACGTCGACTCATAAAAAAGGAAGTACTTAACCGCAAATATCTACTACAGACATCCTCTAAAGCTATTGTGAATCTGTCCGGCTATGAGCTAAACAATGACGAAAAAGTTGTGCTAAGCAGGGGCCTTTCCTTTTGCCCACAACCTACCCACGTAGATAAAACAGACATACATCGAGATACCCTATTATTCAACAGACGACTCAGACTTAAACATTTTTTCAGAAACACAGAGAACACTCAACATTCAGACCAATTTCGGACTCCCACGGGATGGACCCCACCAGTGGGGAAATCACCACACTTGGACACATATATCAACGTAACCACCAATGAGATTCTTGAACACAAACCATTATCTCCCAAATACCCCAATATCACGGATACAGAATTAACAGCATTAAACAACCTACGCAGAAACAAGAATATAATAATTAAACAGGCTGATAAAGGAGGAGCTATCGTCTTAATGAATAGTCAGGACTACATTTGCGAGGGCTTACGCCAACTAAATGACCCAAATTTTTATAAAGAAATTCCTAGAGATCCGACAAACAAAAATACCACGGACATACATAAATTTCTTACAATATTAAAGGAGAAAAAACTACTGTCACCTGAACACATTAACTTCCTTTTACCCAAAAATTGCATAACACCATTATTTTATCTCCTACCAAAAATCCATAAAGCAAACAATCCAGGACGACCAATTGTATCAGCATGTGATAGCCCAACTGAAAAAATCTCCATGTTCCTAGATTCATACTTGAAACCCTTAACTTTAAAAGTAGGATCCTACATCAAAGATACTTCGGATTTCTTACAAAAACTCAGAGAATTAGGACAGCTTCACGAGGATTCACTTTTAGTCACGATAGATGTGGTCTCCTTATACACCAACATACCTCATAGAGACGGCATACGTGCAAGTAAACATGCCCTTGAAACAAGACTATCAAAAGAACCCAAGACATGGGTATTACTCAGACTGCTCCATTTCATCCTCACAAGAACTGCCTTCAAATTCAATGACAAATTTTATGAGCAAATATCAGGCACTACAATGGTCACAAAATGTGCTCCAAGCTACGCCATCTTATTTATGGACAAACTTGAGAGAGATTTTTTGTCAACCAGTAAATTGTTACCCCTGGTATGGTGGAGATATATTGATGATATTTTCATGATATGGCAACATTCTCATGAGGAGTTGAACTCCTTCCTTGTAGCCTTAAACTCATTCCACGAAACGATAAAATTTACTGCGGACATCAGCAAGAACTCAGTCAATTTTCTGGATGTAAAAGTAACAAAGGACTCAACAGGGAATATGATTACAGATCTGTACACTAAACCGACAGACTCCCACCTATATCTTCACTACAGCTCTTTTCACCCTAAACATCAAAAACAAAGTCTACCTTACAGCCAAGCGCTACGACTTCGCCGCATATGCAGTACTGACGATCTATACAAAACAGCCACACAGAAGTTGTTTCAAAACTTCATACGCAGAGGATACCCAATCCAGCCCGTCCGAAGTGCCATTGAAAAAGCGTTATCTAAGAATCGCGATGACCTTCTACAACCCAAAAACATAGATAAACAAAACAATAATATTATACCATTCACCATCACCCACAATCCCTTCAACCCACCGATTGGAAAAATCTTGTCGAAATACAGACGGATACTTGAAATCTCTGAAGAACTTAATCCAATCCTTGAAAGTAAAATATTTATCGCCCACAAACGAGCTACAAACTTGAAACAGTTATTAGTCCGTGCCGACATAAATCCCCCAGTTATAAATAAAAGCAGCTCACCTTGCGGAAAACCATGCTCTACATGCCCTTTTATGGAAAAAACAGACCATGTAACATCATGGAAGACCAAACAACGGTACAAAATTAAGGGCAGTTTTAACTGCAAAACCAAGAATGTAATCTACGTGATCAGTTGCAAGAAATGCGGACTTCAATATGTAGGACAATCAGGTAACACATTTAATGAACGTTTACGAGGACACTTGACAGACATTAGGCAACAGAACCATGTAAAACCAGTCTCACGTCATTTCCTCTCCAACAATCACACGTTAAACGACGTTAACGCAATCATCGTCGCCCAGACAACAAATAACGTCAACATTAGACTAAGAACAGAAGAGTGTTGGATAGCCAATCTACAATCAAAATATCCAACTGGTCTCAACCTGATTCAGTAATGGAGAAACCGTTTCACTGCAAGAACTGTGGTAAATCTTTCACTACAATTAGCAACTTACGAAGACATAACACCTCTTTTCACAAGCCGGAAAATATCAGATACCAATGCTGGCATTGCCATAGAACATATTCCAGACAGGAAAATGCTAGAAAACATGCACTTCTGGAACACAGAGATATCGAAAAGAAAACGGTGAAACTTATGATGCCAAACAAGAGCTGGAAACCGGAAATTTTCACACCAGGACCATGGAACCCCCCACCAGAAGCCAGACCCAAGAACAAAACCATTTACAAATTGGAATTACCAGTAGGACCATCGGAAAAAAGCCATATAAACACGCTAAAACAAAAAAGAAGGATTAGCAAACTCAGCCAGTTCTTTCCGCTAACTATTGAAGAAGCCGTAACAACCATAACATCAAATGAAACATCAACAGTCGGGAGACTCAACATTCTTCAACTTCAACAAGATCTAGCCATCACCCCGTCATCATCAACGGAAACAATCGTATATGATGAGAACATAGAAGAAGACGAACCACAAGATGTACAAGCCACGACAATTTACGGGATCTTTGACACAGCTAAAGATTTAATTTAAATTTCTACGAACATTTCAATTCATATCTTTCATAAGGACTCTCTAATATTGACCTTCTGTTGACACCATAACTTCTACTTTCACTTTGCTTTTGAGAAACTATTTTTAGAACAATAGGTATCACGTGACTAATTTGATCCAGTTTTTTATACTTCAGTAAACATCTCACTCTGTACAATGTCTTGAAAAAGGTCATTGTATGACCGAAACTAGTCGACAATAAAACTAACCTGTCAAATAAGCCCGTGGTTGATTGTTAATTCAGTCTTTTCGTATTTTATCCTTTGATTTCATCGTCGACTGAAGCGTATCCCTTTGGGATCCAATCGCCAACGGAGTAAACAACCTGTCTATCTAACGGAGTTTGGACGGGCACAAAGTGAACAACTTTCCGCTCAGTATCCAACAGGATCCTCCGACATAGCCAACTCTGCTTTTGTAAAGTGGGACCCACACTACTACGTCCATAATGAGTTCACAAGAAGAAAATGATAAGTTCGAAGATACATTTACCGCGACGCCATCAGCCTCAGCAGTCTCCATTTCTACGCTTCCGGTACCAGGTACTATGGACAACCGAAAGAAACGAAAATTAGACGATATCACGCCACGAACGATTAGTGAGAACAACATCGCAAAATTCAAGGTTCTAAAAAAGCTTAATATACAACTGACAAGAACAGAACATCATATAAACTATTTAAAGAGGTGCCAAAACCAACGATCCATCCCAAAATCTCTCAGGGTAAATTTAACACCGCAAGTCCCGGTGGTAAGCTCCGCTCTACAACTAAAATGGGAAGAAGCCGTCTTAAACTTTGGTATAACATTAACCACAATACTTTTGGAATACTGGGAGAACAGGAAGAAACACATTAACGAAGAAATTGAAACAATTTTGGGAATCATCAGAGAAAACACGACCATAGAAGAAATAGAATACATGACATCCATTATCGATCGAATTACTTTAAACGTTGAAAAAACCCTCTCTACACAAAAGAATCCAGCTTCAAACCAAATTAAATAGACACATTTACACGTGACCTTCCCACTCCGCTTTTTTATACTTCAGGAGAAATGTATTTACACACAGTATGCACTTTGGAAGACTATGCCTAAACGTCGACTCATAAAAAAGGAAGTACTTAACCGCAAATATCTACTACAGACATCCTCTAAAGCTATTGTGAATCTGTCCGGCTATGAGCTAAACAATGACGAAAAAGTTGTGCTAAGCAGGGGCCTTTCCTTTTGCCCACAACCTACCCACGTAGATAAAACAGACATACATCGAGATACCCTATTATTCAACAGACGACTCAGACTTAAACATTTTTTCAGAAACACAGAGAACACTCAACATTCAGACCAATTTCGGACTCCCACGGGATGGACCCCACCAGTGGGGAAATCACCACACTTGGACACATATATCAACGTAACCACCAATGAGATTCTTGAACACAAACCATTATCTCCCAAATACTCCAATATCACGGATACAGAATTAACAGCATTAAACAACCTACGCAGAAACAAGAATATAATAATTAAACAGGCTGATAAAGGAGGAGCTATCGTCTTAATGAATAGTCAGGACTACATTTGCGAGGGCTTACGCCAACTAAATGACCCAAATTTTTATAAAGAAATTCCTAGAGATCCGACAAACAAAAATACCACGGACATACATAAATTTCTTACAATATTAAAGGAGAAAAAACTACTGTCACCTGAACACATTAACTTCCTTTTACCCAAAAATTGCAGAACACCATTATTTTATCTCCTACCAAAAATCCATAAAGCAAACAATCCAGGACGACCAATTGTATCAGCATGTGATAGCCCAACTGAAAAAATCTCCATGTTCCTAGATTCATACTTGAAACCCTTAACTTTAAAAGTAGGATCCTACATCAAAGATACTTCGGATTTCTTACAAAAACTCAGAGAATTAGGACAGCTTCACGAGGATTCACTTTTAGTCACGATAGATGTGGTCTCCTTATACACCAACATACCTCATAGAGACGGCATACGTGCAAGTAAACATGCCCTTGAAACAAGACTATCAAAAGAACCCAAGACATGGGTATTACTCAGACTGCTCCATTTCATCCTCACAAGAACTGCCTTCAAATTCAATGACAAATTTTATGAGCAAATATCAGGCACTACAATGGTCACAAAATGTGCTCCAAGCTACGCCATATTATTTATGGACAAACTTGAGAGAATTGTTACCCCTGGTATGGTGGAGATATATTGATGATATTTTCATGATATGGCAACATTCTCATGAGGAGTTGAACTCCTTCCTTGTAGCCTTAAACTCATTCCACGAAACGATAAAATTTACTGCGGACATCAGCAAGAACTCAGTCAATTTTCTGGATGTAAAAGTAACAAAGGACTCAACAGGGAATATGATTACAGATCTGTACACTAAACCGACAGACTCCCACCTATATCTTCACTACAGCTCTTTTCACCCTAAACATCAAAAACAAAGTCTACCTTACAGCCAAGCGCTACGACTTCGCCGCATATGCAGTACTGACGATCTATACAAAACAGCCACACAGAAGTTGTTTCAAAACTTCATACGCAGAGGATACCCAATCCAGCCCGTCCGAAGTGCCATTGAAAAAGCGTTATCTAAGAATCGCGATGACCTTCTACAACCCAAAAACATAGATAAACAAAACAATAATATTATACCATTCACCATCACCCACAATCCCTTCAACCCACCGATTGGAAAAATCTTGTCGAAATACAGACGGATACTTGAAATCTCTGAAGAACTTAATCCAATCCTTGAAAGTAAAATATTTATCGCCCACAAACGAGCTACAAACTTGAAACAGTTATTAGTCCGTGCCGACATAAATCCCCCAGTTATAAATAAAGGCAGCTCACCTTGCGGAAAACCATGCTCTACATGCCCTTTTATGGAAAAAACAGACCATGTAACATCATGGAAGACCAAACAACGGTACAAAATTAAGGGCAGTTTTAACTGCAAAACCAAGAATGTAATCTACGTGATCAGTTGCAAGAAATGCGGACTTCAATATGTAGGACAATCAGGTAACACATTTAATGAACGTTTACGGGGACACTTGACAGACATTAGGCAACAGAACCATGTAAAACCAGTCTCACGTCATTTCCTCTCCAACAATCACACGTTAAACGACGTTAACGCAATCATCGTCGCCCAGACAACAAATAACGTCAACATTAGACTAAGAACAGAAGAGTGTTGGATAGCCAATCTACAATCAAAATATCCAACTGGTCTCAACCTGATTCAGTAATGGAGAAACCGTTTCACTGCAAGAACTGTGGTAAATCTTTCACTACAATTAGCAACTTACGAAGACATAACACCTCTTTTCACAAGCCGGAAAATATCAGATACCAATGCTGGCATTGCCATAGAACATATTCCAGACAGGAAAATGCTAGAAAACATGCACTTCTGGAACACAGAGATATCGAAAAGAAAACGGTGAAACTTATGATGCCAAACAAAAGATGGAAACCGGAAATTTTCACACCAGGACCATGGAACCCCCCACCAGAAGCCAGACCCAAGAACAAAACCATTTACAAATTGGAATTACCAGTAGGACCATCGGAAAAAAGCCATATAAACACGCTAAAACAAAAAAGAAGGATTAGCAAACTCAGCCAGTTCTTTCCGCTAACTATTGAAGAAGCCGTAACAACCATAACATCAAATGAAACATCAACAGTCGGGAGACTCAACATTCTTCAACTTCAACAAGATCTAGCCATCACCCCGTCATCATCAACGGAAACAATCGTATATGATGAGAACATAGAAGAAGACGAACCACAAGATGTACAAGCCACGACAATTTACGGGATCTTTGACACAGCTAAAGATTTAATTTAAATTTCTACGAACATTTCAATTCATATCTTTCATAAGGACTCTCTAATATTGACCTTCTGTTGACACCATAACTTCTACTTTCCCTTTGCTTTTGAGAAACTATTTTTAGAACAATAGGTATCACGTGACTAATTTGATCCAGTTTTTTATACTTCAGTAAACATCTCACTCTGTACAATGTCTTGAAAAAGGTCATTGTATGACCGAAACTAGTCGACAATAAAACTAACCTGTCAAATAAGCCCGTGGTTGATTGTTAATTCAGTCTTTTCGTATTTTATCCTTTGATTTCATCATCGACTGAAGCGTATCCCTTTGGGATCCAATCGCCAACGGAGTAAACAACCTGTCTATCTAACGGAGTTTGGACGGGCACAAAGTGAACAACTTTCCGCTCAGTATCCAACAGGATCCTCCGACATAGCCAACTCTGCTTTTGTAAAGTGGGACCCACACTACTACGTCCAAAATGAGTTCACAAGAAGAAAATGATAAGTTCGAAGATACATTTACCGCGACGCCATCAGCCTCAGCAGTCTCCATTTCTACGCTTCCGGTACCAGGTACTATGGACAACCGAAAGAAACGAAAATTAGACGATATCACGCCACGAACGATTAGTGAGAACAACATCGCAAAATTCAAGGTTCTAAAAAAGCTTAATATACAACTGACAAGAACAGAACATCATATAAACTATTTAAAGAGGTGCCAAAACCAACGATCCATCCCAAAATCTCTCAGGGTAAATTTAACACCGCAAGTCCCGGTGGTAAGCTCCGCTCTACAACTAAAATGGGAAGAAGCCGTCTTAAACTTTGGTATAACATTAACCACAATACTTTTGGAATACTGGGAGAACAGGAAGAAACAAATTAACGAAGAAATTGAAACAATTTTGGGAATCATCAGAGAAAACACGACCATAGAAGAAATAGAATACATGACATCCATTATCGATCGAATTACTTTAAACGTTGAAAAAAACCTCTCTACACAAAAGAATCCAGCTTCAAACCAAATTAAATAGACACATTTACACGTGACCTTCCCACTCCGCTTTTTTATACTTCAGGAGAAATGTATTTACACACAGTATGCACTTTGGAAGACTATGCCTAAACGTCGACTCATAAAAAAGGAAGTACTTAACCGCAAATATCTACTACAGACATCCTCTAAAGCTATTGTGAATCTGTCCGGCTATGAGCTAAACAATGACGAAAAAGTTGTGCTAAGCAGGGGCCTTTCCTTTTGCCCACAACCTACCCACGTAGATAAAACAGACATACATCGAGATACCCTATTATTCAACAGACGACTCAGACTTAAACATTTTTTCAGAAACACAGAGAACACTCAACATTCAGACCAATTTCGGACTCCCACGGGATGGACCCCACCAGTGGGGAAATCACCACACTTGGACACATATATCAACGTAACCACCAATGAGATTCTTGAACACAAACCATTATCTCCCAAATACTCCAATATCACGGATACAGAATTAACAGCATTAAACAACCTACGCAGAAACAAGAATATAATAATTAAACAGGCTGATAAAGGAGGAGCTATCGTCTTAATGAATAGACAGGACTACATTTGCGAGGGCTTACGCCAACTAAATGACCCAAATTTTTATAAAGAAATTCCTAGAGATCCGACAAACAAAAATACCACGGACATACATAAATTTCTTAAAATATTAAAGGAGAAAAAACTACTGTCACCTGAACACATTAACTTCCTTTTACCCAAAAATTGCAGAACACCATTATTTTATCTCCTACCAAAAATCCATAAAGCAAACAATCCAGGACGACCAATTGTATCAGCATGTGATAGCCCAACTGAAAAAATCTCCATGTTCCTAGATTCATACTTGAAACCCTTAACTTTAAAAGTAGGATCCTACATCAAAGATACTTCGGATTTCTTACAAAAACTCAGAGAATTAGGACAGCTTCACGAGGATTCACTTTTAGTCACGATAGATGTGGTCTCCTTATACACCAACATACCTCATAGAGACGGCATACGTGCAAGTAAACATGCCCTTGAAACAAGACTATCAAAAGAACCCAAGACATGGGTATTACTCAGACTGCTCCATTTCATCCTCACAAGAACTGCCTTCAAATTCAATGACAAATTTTATGAGCAAATATCAGGCACTACAATGGTCACAAAATGTGCTCCAAGCTACGCCATCTTATTTATGGACAAACTTGAGAGAGATTTTTTGTCAACCAGTAAATTGTTACCCCTGGTATGGTGGAGATATATTGATGATATTTTCATGATATGGCAACATTCTCATGAGGAGTTGAACTCCTTCCTTGTAGCCTTAAACTCATTCCACGAAACGATAAAATTTACTGCGGACATCAGCAAGAACTCAGTCAATTTTCTGGCTGTAAAAGTAACAAAGGACTCAACAGGGAATATGATTACAGATCTGTACACTAAACCGACAGACTCCCACCTATATCTTCACTACAGCTCTTTTCACCCTAAACATCAAAAACAAAGTCTACCTTACAGCCAAGCGCTACGACTTCGCCGCATATGCAGTACTGACGATCTATACAAAACAGCCACACAGAAGTTGTTTCAAAACTTCATACGCAGAGGATACCCAATCCAGCTCGTCCGAAGTGCCATTGAAAAAGCGTTATCTAAGAATCGCGATGACCTTCTACAACCCAAAAACATAGATAAACAAAACAATAATATTATACCATTCACCATCACCCACAATCCCTTCAACCCACCGATTGGAAAAATCTTGTCGAAATACAGACGGATACTTGAAATCTCTGAAGAACTTAATCCAATCCTTGAAAGTAAAATATTTATCGCCCACAAATGAGCTACAAACTTGAAACAGTTATTAGTCCGTGCCGACATAAATCCCCCAGTTATAAATAAAGGCAGCTCACCTTGCGGAAAACCATGCTCTACATGCCCTTTTATGGAAAAAACAGACCATGTAACATCATGGAAGACCAAACAACGGTACAAAATTAAGGGCAGTTTTAACTGCAAAACCAAGAATGTAATCTACGTGATCAGTTGCAAGAAATGCGGACTTCAATATGTAGGACAATCAGGTAACACATTTAATGAACGTTTACGAGGACACTTGACAGACATTAGGCAACAGAACCATGTAAAACCAGTCTCACGTCATTTCCTCTCCAACAATCACACGTTAAACGACGTTAACGCAATCATCGTCGCCCAGACAACAAATAACGTCAACATTAGACTAAGAACAGAAGAGTGTTGGATAGCCAATCTACAATCAAAATATCCAACTGGTCTCAACCTGATTCAGTAATGGAGAAACCGTTTCACTGCAAGAACTGTGGTAAATCTTTCACTACAATTAGCAACTTACGAAGACATAACACCTCTTTTCACAAGCCGGAAAATATCAGATACCAATGCTGGCATTGCCATAGAACATATTCCAGACAGGAAAATGCTAGAAAACATGCACTTCTGGAACACAGAGATATCGAAAAGAAAACGGTGAAACTTATGATGCCAAACAAAAGATGGAAACCGGAAATTTTCACACCAGGACCATGGAACCCCCCACCAGAAGCCAGACCCAAGAACAAAACCATTTACAAATTGGAATTACCAGTAGGACCATCGGAAAAAAGCCATATAAACACGCTAAAACAAAAAAGGATTAGCAAACTCAGCCAGTTCTTTCCGCTAACTATTGAAGAAGCCGTAACAACCATAACATCAAATGAAACATCAACAGTCGGGAGACTCAACATTCTTCAACTTCAACAAGATCTAGCCATCACCCCGTCATCATCAACGGAAACAATCGTATATGATGAGAACATAGAAGAAGACGAACCACAAGATGTACAAGCCACGACAATTTACGGGATCTTTGACACAGCTAAAGATTTAATTTAAATTTCTACGAACATTTCAATTCATATCTTTCATAAGGACTCTCTAATATTGACCTTCTGTTGACACCATAACTTCTACTTTCACTTTGCTTTTGAGAAACTATTTTTAGAACAATAGGTATCACGTGACTAATTTGATCCAGTTTTTTATACTTCAGTAAACATCTCACTCTGTACAATGTCTTGAAAAAGGTCATTGTATGACCGAAACTAGTCGACAATAAAACTAACCTGTCAAATAAGCCCGTGGTTGATTGTTAATTCAGTCTTTTCGTATTTTATCCTTTGAAACTATAAACATGTATTTAATAAATTATATAAATCAAAGTAGGACTCAGGAGGCCACTCTAACTGACTCCCTCCATGAGCTGGTGTCTGTCTCTAAATAAGTGCGTCTTAAATCTTATGTCTTATTTACTTTCAAGATCTGTGAACTGGATTGAATGCAGAACTTCATAGGCATTCCTTTGATACTAAAAAACCTTTTAAATTAATTGAAGTTTACATTTTCTGATAAAATAATTATCAAAAATCTCATTTTCTAATTAAAATTTAAAAAAATTATCAAAATTTAAACCCTAAGATAAATATGTTTTAGTCTTTCTCAAGATTTCATTTTGCTAGAAAAACTTGCCATATGTATCTTCTTTAGCTATGCCAAATTTCATGAAAATCCGAAACTGGTAACACTGTGGTTTTACACCTTTAATGGATGCAAGTCGTTTCTGCAAAATTTACTATTTTATTGAAATCATCCAAGAACCTTACAAAAAGGCAATTCGTAACACTTACGTAATAAAAAAGAGATTATACAAATCAAAATGAATACATACTGAGCTGATCTAGCTTAGAAACTATTAAAATATTATGAATTTCTGATATTTTCCTTTCATTTATACACTATGATCTATCCAAAATAGTAGATAGTAAAACACTAAATCAAAAGGTATTCTAATCAACAAATTAGGCTTAACAACATATATTGCTTTTTTATTAGCAGCAAAATTATTGTGAACATGTGCAACTTAATTTAATGACTTTGCATAAGTCATGCTACTCAAATAGGTGTAAGGCAAGGAGATCCATTATTTTCATTTCCATACCAAGCTGGTATGCAAGGACCCAATGGTCAGTGGTTTGTTGTTACTAGTAAAAATAGTTCTGTTGATAAATCCATGGCCAGATTAAGCCTTAGATATACTCAGTCTTGATGAACGCTGGATTATAATCCTAACAAAAAAAAAATACAGTAATTATTGGTTAGTATTTCCAAAAATCGAAATGTCACTGATATTGAATTTCTGTTGCAAAAGATATTATTGATGGATGAGGTGCAGAATATTTGGTCACGTGTAAACAAAGCTGTTCCATGGCCTAGAGAAATTTTGCTATTAGACCGGGATCGAAACAGTTTCCTTCCTGATAGTACACATGCATAAATATGTCTCTTTTCTGCATTGGTATTGTAATTGTTGACGTTTCTTTAGTGTCTTATATTTTCTATTTACTTTGTCAATATAGTGGTTAATTTATCGGAAGCGAGCTTTTAGTATTTTTCTCTGGTTGTAAAACTTTCAACCACTTCTTGAATGTTTCTGCTGAATGCAAGTTCACTGTTTTTTAAGCACTGTTCTTGCTTGCTTTTTGTTCATCAATAATTACCAATTTATTTCTGTGCAATGTATCTCTCAGCTTAGAAAGAGCAGTGCAGTGTTTGGACAGAAAAAAGCATCACAATGTATTTACTGAAAATAATTTGCAATCCTATGAGTAATGCGATAGCTACTCACAGATTGAATAATTATTATCAACAGTTTAAATGCTTCTTGATATCTTACATAATGTGCTTTGTAATTGCTGCAACAACTGCTGAGATAGGTAAATGAAGTGAAAGACCTATATAAATATATAGACAACACAATCATGATCACTTAAGTTTTGGAACACTGACAAATGTACGACCATGTGAATTATAAAAGCAAATTCAAATGGCTTTGGAATACAGCTTCATGAAGCCGTTTGATTTCGTTCATAGGGGCTATACAAAAAAGATAGATTGGCTAGTGCCTATGCAGATACAAAAACTTAATGTCCAGGAAAAGTAATCTCAAGTGTTATTGATTTTTCCTAGAGTAAACCTTTCTTTTTAAATGGACAGATAAGGTTAAATAAACAAACAACAGTTTGACTTGAGAGTCATTTATCTCGAGTCGGATAACAAATCTCACAAAATCTGAAGGAACATCTATAGTGACTGGTATGTTGTTGATTTGAATGTTAAATCTGAACATCACCTTAGCACCATTACCAAATTAAACAAGAAAGACAGAAAGAAAACTGTGCACATGATTACATGGGTGCGTTTGATGACTTTTGTCATCAAAACCTTTGCGGTATAGTTATGTAGACAAAATAGTTTGTTCCATAGGGGGCAAATTTACCGAAATGGATGTTTTGAAAAAATACTTATAATTATGCTATGAACTACTTACACAAACCATACTATACTATAGTCATCCAAATTGAAAGCAATAGTAAAGTATTATTTAACAGCATGACCAAAACATGATAATCATATAATTTCACATTTTGCTGGATCAGGACTATCAGTATTCAGTCTGTTAAAACATAATGTTACCGGTCCTTAATTTCCATAATAATTCATCAACATGTTCCTAAGATATGTGGGTAGTTTTTATGCTAAAATGGTGTCTTGACAAAAATTGGAACATGGTAAAAATGCATATAAAATTTTAATGAATACAAAAATAGGAGCTGCAATATGGGGACACCATCACAGAAAACTGAATGCCCAGCCACTATTACTAGACATATGAGGTCATTCATAGTATCAACTTACTCACCAATTATGGCTTTAATTCATAAAACATAGCAACAATAGTTATATGAAATTCTGAATACTGTAGACAAGTTTATATGAGAGTACTCTCTGTTGTGATAGAGACTTCATAAAATATGTAATAAATTTACTACGGAAATAAAATTTAAAAGTGAATGCATCGTAATTATAATGGTTATACCCAAGGCAATTATTGTGCATAATTTCATCAAAATCCAAACGTGGGCAGAAACCAATGCAAATTTCCTATACCTTGAAAGACCCCCTTTTAGGATTTTTATGGTACATACAGTTAAATTTCAATGATCAAGCACTGACGACTCATTCACCATGGCTTATTTGAACTTTTCTTGGATCCCTATGGAATTCTTCTCTGAGCTCCAAATACCGTAATGATCCTATGTACTGGGACAGACAGGCCTAAGCAAACAGTGTAGACCCAGATCAGACTGCACCTTCAGAGCAGGGTTTACAATGTTTGCCAGTGCAGACCCAGATCAGTCTGATCAGGGTCTACACTGTTTGCCATTCCGTCTGCACCTTTTGGACTCTTTGCTGGATTGTGAAACAAATTTGTTTAAATTTGAGCAAGTTTTCAGTGTCAAAATTGATAGTTGGGAGATTTTCTTACTGTATCTTGAAAATGTATGCTGTGTGAACTCATTAGAATCACCTCTGTAAGGCATTCCAATGAAGAACACAACAAAACTTTATTTTACAGAACAGCAAAACATCAGGAGCCAGTTGTTCAAAACTAACGACATCGTTAGTTAACGTATCGTTAAAACTTGGATCATTAAATATGGCAAATATGCTAATATTTTTGCTGAAAAAATGTGAGCAGCTTTTGCGGATGCAAAAGCTGCTCACATTTTTTCAGTAAAAATACCAAAATTTTACATATTAAACTTGCTAGAACAGTTAACAATATGACCACTAACGAGCTCGTTAAGCTAAGGATGCTTTGAACAACTGGCCCCAGGTTAATAAGATCATGTAATGAATATCCCACTTAACTCCACTTTATGTAGAGAAAAATGGGATTTACTGACATATTCCTTATTTTCCTTATTTTTGCTCAAAAGAACAGATTGTGGGTACTCTTTAGAACCATGTCATTGAGGAGGTTCTTAAGAGCACCCTAGTCAATGGAGACAATTCTAAGAAATTGAAAATCTGTTTTCTGGGGGGGAAAAAAGCAAAACATTTTAAAACGTCGTCTGTTGAAATTATTACCCAGCATTCTAAGTGTTAACTGTACATGCTACAGCAAGTTTCTTGAAAGTGCTGTAAAACCAACTGGCATACACACCTGTCTTACTGGCCATCTCTAATAAGCAAGCTACCTGTCTTAACCATTTACCACTCAGGGATTTTGTGAATTTCGCTGATTTTCACAGTGTTGAACCTGACAGCAACTTCAACTAGCCATTGGTCTGTTTTACACCAAACTCGGTATGAATGTTCATTGGGCCGTAGCCTTTCAAATGCAACCTTTCATGACTTGAGAGGGGCATCTCAAAGTTGGCAAACAGTGTGTTTTCACATGAATTTTTGACCACATTTTAATCTTCACACAGCTGTCAAGGCAACAATTAAGGTGGTTGGCACTGGCCATTTTCACTGTTTGCAGCATGTTTTATCAGCATCAATTTTCAGGCATTTTTGACCCCAGACACCCTCAGATATAAATTTTAGCGGCCGGTTGGGCCATACACCTAAATTTTTTTGGGATGTGTGTGTATGTGTGTGTGTGTGTGTGTGTGTGTGGGGGGGGGGGGGGGGTTGGCACGCGAAAAAACAAGTCACTTTTTTGCCCAACAAATCCTAAAGCAATCATAACTATCCAGGGGTAGAAATGCAGATTTTAGGTGCTTCTGGGGCTTAAAATGGGGGGAGGGGGGTGCAGACACATAAAAACACGTATCTGAGTGGGAAAAGGTTAAACAAGCATGTATTTGGTTCCCCAAAAAGCAAAAAACATTAAAATCCACCTGTATTAAGCAAGTACCTGTCTTAAGCAAGCACACTTTGATTAACCCTTAGGTGAGTAAGTAAGTAAGTAAGTAACGACTTTATTTTAAGAGGGTAACTCAATTGGCGAACCAATTTTCATTGAGGCCCTCTAACAAATAACTACTACGTAAGATACATCATAAACAACAATATAAAGTGCATTATGTTATTCACGCATCCACACATACATACATATTCATACACACTCTTAAAGATGCATTTTCAAGAGATAAAATTCAGCTAATGGCGGCGGAGGTCCAAATGTGAAAAGACCTTAATGTTTCAACCAAACAGTACATTTATTTACAAAAGAACTCAAGGTAGTAGCATTCTTTATTTCAAGTGGGATACTGTTCCAGATCAAAGCACCTGAGTAGGACATGCTGTTTTTAAACAAATCGATTTTAGGTTTGGGTATCAAAAAGTTCCTATTGCTTATGGAACGTAAATTTGATATGGTGTCATCCGTATTACATGACCTCATTTGAAACAAATCTGTCAGATATTCTGGTGCAATATTGATAGCAACTTTATACATCACTTTGGCTTTTTGTAAAAATACACTTTCGGTAAAAGACAGGATTTTTAATCTATCTCGAGCCTCTTCAAGAGTTAGATATTCATTTCTTAATATTAACTTGCATGCCCGTCTTTGAAGTTTAGTAATTTTATTGATGTTGAAACAAGTAGAATTTCCCCAGATAACAGAACAGTAATCGAAGTGGGGTCGGATATATGCATTATAAAAAAGTAATCTGTGCTCTATTGTTAAATATGATGAAATCTGTGATAAAAGCCATAAGTGAGAGGATACTTTCTTCACAACCTGTTGGTATTGTGAATTCCAAATTAAATTTTCGTCTATATTGATCCCTAAAATTTTATCATTATTTACTACTTTAAGATCCAAGTCGTTATATTTTAACATGAGAGATTTATCCTGTAAATTAAGTCTTTTTCGCCGACTTGTAATGAGCATAACTTTAGTTTTATTATTGTTTAAAAGCATTCCATTCTCTTTACACCATTGCTTAAGCAAATTTAAAGAGTTTTGGAGATTATTTTCCAGTGTCTGTTTGTCAGACTGCACGTCATAAATGGTCGTATCGTCCGCATATAAATCAGTGGCTGTGACTACATTTTGAAGTATCAGAGGCAAGTCATTGATGAAAAATAGGAAAAGGAGTGGACCTAGAATAGACCACTGTGGGACACCACAAATGATGTCTTTACTGTCCGATTTAGTATTTTTAATTGACACTTGTTGTATTCGTTTTGTTAAGTATGATTTAAACCAAAGTAAACTATTTGAGTTACATTTATAAAGTGCAAGTTTTTGCAACAAAATGTCATGGTGTTTGCGTACAGGTTTGACTGTACACTCATACAGGAATGGATTCTGACAGCTTCAAGGGAGGCAACCCATTCAAAATCAACATTTTGTCTTCCATGTCAAGAGGGGTCTTCTCTTAAAGGAAAGAATTTGCTTTAATAGTAGACACCTTTTTCAAAGTTGAGAAGAGAGAAAAAGACATGTAAAATGGCAAATATCTAGCAGCTGCAAGCATTTCCTTGAAGAACAACTTCACTAAAGCTTTGTTTGTTTGTTTGGAGTGTAACATCCCAGTCATCACTATTCAGATCATATCGGACGGGTCAGTGTACCCATAAGGAACAGAATGACCATAGAAAAGATTTCATGATCGATCTCCATGAATGTTAAAAGTGGTTTTAATGTATTCCATCATATTTTTTTCTCGAAAAGAAAATGGCATCGACATTTAATCCCGAATGTCTCCAAGATGACAATTTAAATGAACATTTAACCCCGGTTTTCAAAGATAATCTGTTAGACAAGTATCACATATTTATCATCTGCATATGTTCCAGTGGTTTAAATGATGATAAAAAAGATCGCACACACTTTTTGTCGTCTTATGTTGCATAGGTTAAGAGTGAGTGAGTGAGTGAGTGTTTGATATTTACGTCTCACAAACAGCTATGGTCATGGGATGAGATGGGACCTTGGTTTAAAGACTCATCCGAAAGTATAATGAAGCCCAGAGTCGATCCTGCAACCCCTGGTACATAGGTTAAGTGTTGAATATCTACAGTTCATGTTTAAATAAAATTTATGGGAAATGCATGCATATTCAGGGTGGCAATTCTGAGAAAAGAATTGATCTAACTTTCATAAATCTTGTCCATGGCTGTTCTCTCCCTTCCACTGATTTCAATTTCTGCTAAAAGAATGTGCACTCTACTGGTAGAGCCCTCTATGGCAAAAGTGTGGCCAGCTAAAACTGACTGGCTTAATATGACGTGGACTCGGCTGTACACCAAAAAAAAAAAAAAAACAAAGCAAAACTGCTTAAAGCACAGACCCCTTTTTCAGTGGTTCTATTCTAAGATTAAAGAAAATTTTGTTTGTTTGATTTGAGGTTTAACGTCCCCGTCAACCCTGTAAAGGTCATTTTGGAGACGTTGCTTCCAATTTTGTGGGACTTTTACCCGACACTGAGATGAAATGACATCTCAAGCTCTGCCGCCCAATGAAACCAATAGGGTTTATAAGCATGGACGGGCCGACTGGCACCGCTTTGCCTGGGCAGGCATATATACTCTAAGCGGTTTACCAGTACTCGTGTGCGGGTCGGTTCCAGCTCTGCGTGGACGTATCATGCAACGATTAAAGAAAAGCAAATGGGAAGTAAATAAAACTTAACTCTTGTAAAATATTCGGTAAAATGTTGAGGTCCTTTTCTTTAACTCTTGTCCTGCTGAATAAATTAATTATGCCACACCCATTCTAACCATCAGCCAATAAATTAACCCGATTTATTGTATCCTTTCAATTCATAAACTGAATGACCAACAGTGTAGATCCTGATCAGATGGCTTCTTCAGAAGCCATCTGATCTGGATCTACACTGTTTTGAAGAAGCCATATGATCTGGATCTACATTGTTTGCAAAGATAGGGGTTGTTGTGTTCAGCAGGATAGTTTAGGGTTAAATTTTCAGCAGCTATTTTGGAGCCCAAGGTGAACTCAGCCCCATTGTTTTGTCTACCGCCTCCCTCTGCTCATCAACAGTCATTCTTTGATAATGGGACAGTTCCATTGTAAATGTTCCAGTGCCAGAGGTCATGACCCTGATATCTGTGGCATATCCCATTAGTTCAGACAGGGGTGTAAGGGCTTGGATCACTCTAACATTATGATGACTCAGCATTCCCTTGATCTGGCTTCTACGTCTGGCTAGGTCACCAAGAATTAGCTGCATATGATCATCATCTGTACTGATCTGAAATAGAGGATCTTACACGAGTGTTCATGTATTATTGAATTTATTAAATGAGTTGAGGAAAAGTGATGAAATGCTGAGCATTTTATCACTTTTCCTCGACAAGTTTAATAAATTCAATAATACATGGGCAAGAATGCAAGATTCTATTTATCATATGACATTTCATTCACAATTGTTTTGCAAAAATGTCAGTATTCCGCCATTAGTAAACGTGACGTCGTTAAGGACATCGTACATGTAATGTTACTGAGCCTATCTAACTAATTTGCATATTTAATCCACTAGTGGAATATAGAATTTAATATATGACATTACATTCTCAGGTGCGAGGTCATATGATAAATAACAATATTAAATGGTCCAGTCAAAACTATTTAGGTCACATTGAGCCAGTCAGTATACCAAACCACACCTTCTTCCTGTACAGGCTTTGAAAAAAAAAATTTCTTTTGGTTTTATGGCCTTTTCAAGGTTATTTCACTTATTTCGAGCTGATCCTTAAACAGAGGTGAAAACAGGAGTACCCAGAGAAAAATAACTTGACCTTCTGTTGCAGAACTTGGCGTTTTACAATAGGCAACATAAGTAGTTAAACAGTACAGTGCACATTCTTTTGCTAGAAAATGACAACTGCCCTTCTTGAATCAGCGGAAGGGAAAGAATGACTCTAGAAAAGATCAATCTCAACAAAAGATCCTGACAGTTTCAAACCTGTGATGTCCTGATCACCAGCCAGATGTGCATCTGACTGAGCTTTGCTATAAACTGAATCACTCAGAAAAAGGGGAGTGCTCTTAAAGGAAAGAATTTGCTCCTCAGGAGCAAATTCTTTCCTTTAAGAGTAGACCCCTACCGATAACTGAGACAAAATATTTTTGAATGTGCATCCAGTTCCCTTAAAGTTTAGATATTTAATTCTACAAAGCCAGCCATTCATAATAAGTTGCAGAGGCAAAGGCATTCTGCAAAGTCAGCAAAGGGACAAAACTACAACATAATTGATCAAAATACGGTTGCCTTTATGCACATGTTCAATATAGATACATAAATTCCTTGGCATGTGTTAGAGGAAGAACAATAGTCGGCCTTGGTAGCTCAGTAGGTTGCGCATCTCACTGGTGATCAGGTCACAGATTCGACCCTTGCCGGATTGGCAATTCTTCTTTGGAGGTCACAGGTTGTACCCCTGCCAGGTTGGCAATTCTTCAGTCGAGATTGACCAAAAAATCTTTTCTATGGTCATTCTCTCCTTTTTGCTGATTCATTAAGGTAAGTTGTCAGTTTCTGGGGAAAGAATGTACACTGTACTATTTAACTGCTTATGTATAAGCCTGTCCAAGTGTGATGGGGTAAACTGACTGGCTCCATATGACCTAAAATAATGTTGACTAAGATGTTTGAGAGCCACAGTGTTATACATTTATAAGTGTAACTTGCATTTACATGTTTGTTTTGTTTGATTTGAGGTTTAAAGTTCCCTTCAACACTGTACAGGTCATTTTGGAGGCATTGCTTCCAATTTTGTGGGACTATTACCCGAAATTGAGATGAAATGACAACTCAAGCCTGATGAAACCAATAGGGTTTATAAGCATGGTCGGTCCGACTCGGACCACTTTGGGCAGGCTTAGATCATCTAAGTGGTTTACCAGTACAGTACTCGTGTGCGGTCAGTTTCAGTTCTGCGTGAAAGCATCATGCAGCCCATCTATTTCTTCAAGCCCCGATGGCCGGGTGCCGGTAAAGTTCATGTAAAGGGGGTAAAAGTATACATGCCTTCTTGCTTTTTATGTGTGTTCTAATCTACACATTAGGCTATCTATTTTGTGATATTAACACCCCTATAAACCCCACTTTATATAGAAAACAGTGGGGTTTACAGTGGTAAACATTATATTTCTTAATTTTGCTCAAAAACGAAAATTGTTGTACTGATCAGAACTGCCCCGCAATGAGGGATTTCTAACGATTTCCCACGATCCATGTTTTTGATAGTTTTCTTATTACATTAAAAAAATTCATCTATCTATAAAAAAGCTAAAAAATGTAAATTGTTGGTACTGATTAAAACCACCTCAATGAGGGATTTTTAATGAGCCGCCAGCTGCAGGATCCATGTTTTTGATAGTTTTCTTATTTCAATAAAAAATCTGCAGGTATGAAAGATGCCATTTTACGACATGGATGACGCATCGTAATGAAATAATTTGTTCATATTTACATTTTCAGTGCAATACAGAAAACCCTTAATAAGTAACTATTAATATTAGAAGTCAATGTTCATACCACAATGAAAACATTGACTCACATGACATTACATGATCATTAAATGACATCACAATAAACCATGGTTTTCTCCAGTATTATTGGCTTATGGAGATGTTAAAACCATGCTCTGCTGCTGTTAATAAGAAAACTGCATGCAATTTTTTTCTTATTTCAATTTTAACCCTCAAACCCGCTTTTTTGTCATATAATGGATAGAAAATAATGTAAATGAGCCAACACAAGACAAAATCTACAAGAAGTCTTGAGTGCCAGCGAAGACTCGTTCAGAGCCTTCACTGATCGCATGGGCCTTCTATAGCCCTCGGGCAACCCAAAGGGGGATAAGCTTAAACTCTTGCCATACTGTGAGAATATACAGGTGGATCTGAGTCTTTGCTGGTGGAACAGGTCTTCTTGCACACCAGATAATGAAATCCATAGTTTTTAGCTTGGGATAGAAATGCTGTTCTAACCCTGGTGTTCTTACCAAAAATCGAATATTCTTGCGTGTTTGATAAAAGCACTGGTTGAATACGAACCCATATGCACCGTCGTTAAGGTTGACACCACAGCAAGTGACCTGACGTCACTGAGTCATCACAATATGGCGGACGTCAGCAACCATAGTGACTGCAGTATTAAAAAATCCACGCTCAGAAATGGAAGGTATGCAAGAAAAAGAATCTTACATGGGTGAATATGACCCCATATGCACTGTCGTTAAGGTTGACATCACAGCAAGTGACGTGACGTCACTGAGTCATCACAATATGGCGGACGTCGGCAACCGAAGTGACTGCAGTATTAAAAATCCCCACTCAGAAATGGAAGGTATGCAAGAAAAAGAATCTTACATGGGAGTGAGGGGTGGATAGAAAAATCTGTCCCTCGGGATCACTGTCCCGCATCACTCGGCAAGCCTCGTGATGATGGACAGTGACCCTTGGGACGGATTTTTCCATCCACCCCTCACACCCATATAGGATTCTTATTTATCATATGACGTCACGTCTGAGAGTGTAATAACGCCATGTAATATTTTCGATAATCCACTAGTGGATTAAATATACAAATTAGCTATATACGTACCGTAACGTTAAATGTACGACGTCCTTAACGAAGTCGCGTTTACTATCGGCGGAATATTGATATTTTTATAAACAATTTTGAATAAAATACGTTTTAAATGTCATATGATAAATAGAATCTTGCATTCGTCCTCATTTATTATTGAATTTATTAAACTTGTTGAAGAAAAGGGATAAAATGCTCGGCAAAGCCTCGCATTTTATCCCTTTTCCTCAACTTGTTTAATAAATTCAATAATACATGAACACTCATGTAAGATCCTCTATATCATTGTAGGTTTTGTTGTGCGCTGGCTCAAATATAAATAATTAAGGTAATGTATTTAATGTTCATTAGAAGCAAGAACAGCATTGGGTCACACACAAAGTTTTAAGTGAACCCCTTCAAACCTTCTGGGTTCACTTACTTGGCTTACTTTGCTTGTGACCCGATGTTGTTCATATCTCAATGCAATTTAAATGATTTACATTCATTTCATAACCCACCTCCATAAACATAACTGGTTCCATGAGAAAGCACTCTGCACCTTCATACATCTTGTGTATACACTGAGCAGCACAAGCAGATATCACAGGTAGAGCAGTTCCAGGGGACATCTCAAAGGTATGTAGTTGAACTTCAACATTCATGACTGGGGAGTGTAATATGGGACCTACAAATATAACACACAGATAATTAAAGCCAAAACTAAAACTGTTTTTTTTTTTGTTTTGTTTTTTTGGTTTTAGTTTTATGGTCCTTTCAAGGATATTAACTTATTTTGAGCCAATCGTTAGTCAGTTAATGAGAGGTGGGCAGAAACCAGAGAACGCAGAGAAAAACCATCTGATCTTCCGTTGGAGAACTTGGCATCTAACATGTAACCACGAGCGTGGCTCTATCCACAGTGGTGAGAGACCTATTGATTAAGAGTCAGCCCTCTTGACTTATCCACTAGGCCACAGAGGCCTGTTAAAAGGAACATGTCAAATTCTGCTGAGCTTCAGTCTTCATTGTAAGAGAGGTAATACAATAAAACTTCAATGGTGTGAACACCTTGAGGGTTATGAAAATTGGTTTGTTACATAGCTAATTCAAGCCACCAAGCATTAATAGCACCATGCCACTAGGCATGATCAGAACAATTGTAGGATATCTTTTTAGTGTTCTATAATGTTAATGTATGTCGTGTGCACTCATTAGCATCGCCTCGATAGTGCCTCGTTGAGGCAATTTTAATGAGTACAATTTATTTATTTATTTATTTATTTATTGGTTTGGGTTTTACGGCCCTTTCAAGATTATTTCACTCATATCGAGCCGATCGTTAATCAGAGGTGGGCGAAAACCGGAGTACCCGGAGAAAAACCACCTGACCTTCCGTTGCAGAACTTGGCGTCTCACACGTGGCCCGAGCGAGGCTCCAACCTACGGCGGTGAGAGACCTAATGACAAAGAGACAGCGCTCTTATCCACTAGGCCACGGAGGCCCGTTTAATGAGTACAAACAGCATACATTTGCAAGGTTAAAGAAGAAAATCTACCCTGCATTACCACTCCCTATTTCTTAACCAGAGTATTTCTCGAGGGACTCAAGAAGAGGTTCAGCTCAAGTCATGGTAAACCAGCCATTGGTGTTCTAGTCATCCAAGTTCTATTCTAAATGAACAACAAAAGCAAGTGATAACAAGAGCACCGCATGCAGGTGCCAACGCTCGGCTGCAAAAATTCTACGTCGAATATGGGGCATAACTGTGCCAAAGATATTTTGATGGTTACCTCACCTATTGGTATGAGTTCCCATTTTCACAATGAACAACTAGTCCGAGTTTCAAGTAAATATGTTCAGCAATGACAGAGATATTACAAAATGTCCAAGTTTTTGCAAAAATTCTAAGTCGAAAAAGGGGCATAACTGTGCAAAAAATGTTTTGAGGGTTACCGCACCTATTAGTATGAGTTCCCCTTTTCATAATGAACAACTAGTCCGGGGCATAACTGTGCCAAAAATATTTTGAGGGTTACCGCACCTATTGGTATGAGTTCTCCTTTTCATAATGAACAACTAGTCTGAGTTTCAAGTAAATATGTTCAGTAATGACAGAGATATTACAAAATGTCCAAGTTTTTGGACGAAGACAACGCAGACGATAACGCCAGAGCTATGACAATACCTCGTCGTTTTCTTTGAAAACAGCCGAGCTAATAAGCACACATTATGAACCATCTCATCAGGATCTTCACTGTTTGCATAGATAGCTGTAGTGGTCTACAGGGCTGAAAGTGTTAACCTAGACCAAACGCTATTCTGAAATTCAAATGTAATAATCCAATTTTAATTACTTGATTTTCATGTCCAGTGCTGTATCAAAACAGTTGAGACAGGCTCACAATAGGCACAGACTCTGACCTAAATGGTCTGATATGGTTCACACTGATTGCAGAACCAGCAGTATCACACTGATTGTAGAACCAGCAGTACTGTCTCACTTATCTAAGTTCTATAGAAGATTAGTCTGATCTAGGTCAATAATTTCGCTGCAGTCAGTCCTTCTGGCCCAATACTTAGGCCAAAACAAGAATTCTGCTATCAGAAGGTTACCCTAATGATCCTAAGTACTGGGATAGGCAGGCCTTAGCAAACAGTGAAGACCCAGATCAGAGACAGTCTGATCAGGGTCTACACTGCTTGCAATCCGTTGGCATTTTTGGACTCCTTGCTGGATCGTGTAACAAATATGCTAAAATTTCGTGAGAATAGTCTTATACATGTAGTCTTCAAAGTGTCCAAATTTTTAGGATTTTTAAGATTATGTCACACCTCTATGGGCTTGAATATTTGGGTTGATGCTTTGGTTGACACAAATACTCAAAGACTGATGGACAGTCAAATAGACAAATAAATGGATGATCAGACAGAAAATAGGACTCTTGTATCATGGCATGCTTGAAGCAGGCTCAACAGAAAGACAAATGACAGAAAAATTCCAAAATTAAAACCTCCTTTGGGACTGTTCAAAAGTCTTAAAGACCACTTTTGAACAGTCCCAAAGCTGGTATCCCACTAGAGCACACTGGTTGTAGAAAACACAAAGAAAATGTACCAGAAACCATCTAAATATTATCTGTTAATTTTAGGCTGTCTTAACTCATTTCAGGCCAGAAACCCCTACAAGGGTACCCTGGCAAACAATGCAGACCCAGATCAGATACTGATCCAGGCCTGTACTGTTTTTTAAGAGGATTTTTCATCAAAAAAAAATAGACCTTACACTCCTAAAACAACAAAAGGACTTGTCCAACATATAGCAATTGAAGAGTCCACCATATGGGCCCCGTCAAGCGATTTTGTTACTTATCGCCTTTGCGAGCTGCGAAGGTTCAGGCGAGCCTGCCCATCCGCGCAGTCTCGCCAAAACCTTCGCTGCTCGCTCATACAAGCAGTGAATCAAGAGAAACCTTCAGCCAGAAAGACATATCTCTGGCCCCTCTGAATGGCTGGGCATGCGCAGTTAAAATTTGTCATGACGGAATGCTCAAAGACACAAATTCGCTTGGCGGGGCTCATATAATGGATTTATAGTAGAAATTTCACTGTACCTACCATATTTGAGAGCTGAGGAAATCCCACTATTGACAGCCTGCAGTTGTCTTCTTGTGATAGCAATATGGTGGCCCTGTTCATCTTGCACTAGTCTCACCTGTCTGAAGGTGGGGCAGTCTGGGCTGGGGTGCAGGGACATGGTCATCGTGACCCTGTTATTCCTGTCCCCTATAACCCTGTTAAGGCTTTCTGTATGCTGGACTTCTTTATCTATCATCTCATGGTAAGCAATCTGTAAACAACAACAGACAAATAAAAAAATACCCTTACCTCTTTAAAACACTATTTTTTGGGTGAAAGCAGAAACCATATTAGTCAAATACCCATGTTATATCCAAACAAAAGTAAAAATGGCCATTTTTGGTCATTTTTTATATAATCTTTACATTTTGGGATCCATCTCTAAACTGTGCTATTTCTTACTTAAACCATGTTATAATGAACAGGGTTACAAAATTCACACTGATAAAAATCTGCCTCAAAACTCTCGATTAGGGGATGTATCAAGTATTGTGTGAATATTTGAGCTTAGCGTCCCACCAAGATCACATGTGCAGAGATGTGATTTTGGTTTGAAGACTTAACTGAAAGTGCGAAGCAGCCTGGAATAGAACCCATAACCCCTGGTTTATGAGGTGAGTAGCTAAAACACTACACCAATGAAGTTTCTGTAACAAGGATAATTTTTCTTATTTCTTCATAAAGACCTATGCTGTGGGTACTTGTTAGAGATCACCTCGCTGAAGTAATTCTAACATTTCTGCAGAGTATTGAAAAATTATCCCTTAATTATCCCTGCTACTTCTCCTTATCTTGATCTACAGTCGAACTTCAATGGCTCGAACCCTTTGGGACCATGAAAATTTATTCGAGACAGCGGTAGTTCGAGCCACTGAGGGTTACTGTCAGGAGGCATAACGACTATTAACAAGATACTTTTAGACATCTTTTCTGTGTTTTATAATGAAAATGTATGCGGTGTGTACTCATTAGAATCGCCTCATTGAGGCGATTCTAATGAGCACACACAGCATATATTTGCAAGATAAAAGACGAAAATCTCCTAAATTAACCCCCATTATTTCTTTTGTAGAGAAATTTCCTAGGGACTCAACTAGAGCTGTCAGAGGATCTGACTATAGCCCCGCTATAGCGCTATCAGAGGAGTAAGACACATTGACTCTAAAAGCTTTTAACCTATCAGGGGAGCTTTCTTAGTTCCAGAGAAAACTTTAATATTTTTTTTTTCTTTGCTGGGGAGATAACCCCAAGAGTAATGTTGTTGGCCATTATTTACTTACATCCACCTAATGTTCATGTTTATACAAAGTTTCAGCTTTCTAGCTTTCTTAGTACCTGAGAAAACTGTATCGAAAATATTTTTCATGGTTTGATGGTTAGAAAAGTGAAATGATTTTTTTACTTGCAGAAAATATCCTATCAGGGGAGATAACTCCAAGAGTTATGGGCCTTTGGCCATTATTTTGGTAAGGGCCATACATCCACCCACTTTTCATGTTCATACAAAGTTTCAGTATTCTAGCTTTCTTAGTTCCTGAGAAAACTGTCACCAAACCTTTTCATTTATTAAAAAAAACTATACTATCAGGGGAGATAACTCCAAAAGTAATGGGCCCTCGGCCATTATTTTGGTTAGCTCCCTATATCCACCCATTGTCCACATTTATGCAAAGTTTGAGGTTTCTAGCTTCTTTAGTTCCTGAGAAAACTGTGACCAAACATTTTCATTTAAAAAAAACCTATATTTTCATTTATTTAAAAAACCTATCAGGAGAGATAACTCCAACAGTTATGGGCCCTTGGCCATTATTTTGGTAAGCTCCCTATATCCACCCATTGTCCACATTTATGCAAAGTTTGAGCTTTCTAGCTTCTTTCGTTCCTGAGAAAACTGTGACCAAACATTTTCATTTAAAAAAACCTATCAGGGGAGATAACTCCAAGAGTTATGGGCCCTTGGTCATAATTTCGGTAAGGTCCGTGGAGGCACCCATTGTCCACGTGTATACAAAGTTTTAGTTTTCTAGCTCTCTTAGTTTCGGGGAAAACTGTGACGAAAAAATAACGGAATAACAGAATTACGGAATTACAGAATTACAGAATTACGGAATTACAGAATTACGGAATGACAGGGCAAATCCAATATAGCCCCACTTTTCAAGCGGGGCTATAAAAATGGGTTCGACTCAGCCATGGTATACGAGCCATCGGTATTCGAGCCATCGAAGTTCTACTGTACATGTATGTGTCTATTGTTAAAGTCATTCTGCCATTTACAAACAGTCAGTTTTATGAAAAATTTGAAACACTATACAGTATGTATCCTCTGATAGTGGATAACTGGGCTGTGCCAAGTGAAAAAGGGTCTTCGAAGACTCTGATCAGCCTGTATACCTACTCAATTATTATATGGGCCCCGTCAAGCGATTTTGGAACTTATCGCCTATGCGAGCGGCGAAGGTTCAGGCGAGCCGTCTCGCCAGAACCTTCGCTGCTCGCTCATACAAGCAGTGAATCAAGAGGAACCTTCAGACAGAAAGCCATATCCCTGGCCCCTCTGAATGGCTGGGCATGAGCAGTTAAAATTTGTCATGACGGAATGCTCGAATTCGCTTGGCGGGGCTCATATAGAGTATGTTATGTGAGTGGTCATTTCATACAAAATTTCATAAGAAATTGGTGAGTTTCATAAATTTCATATGAAATGGCCATGAGTGTAAGATTGTTTATCATATGAGCCCCGCCAAGCGAATTTGTGTCTTCGAGCATTCCGTCATGACAAAGTTTAACTGTGCATGCCCAGCCATTCAGAGTGGCCAGGAATATGGCTTTCTGTCTGAAGGTTTCTCTTGATTCACTGCTTGTATGAGCGAGCAGCGAAGGTTCTGGCGAGACTGGGCGGATGCGCATGCTCGCCTGAACCTATGCTGCTCGCATAGGCGATAAGTACCAAACTCGCTTGATGGGGCCCATATAATGATTTTAAATCAGATTTTATTGCCTAAGAAGTTCAAAAGAAAACATAGGGTTGATCTGAGTCTTTGCTGGGCACATATGCTTGGGGACTCCTTTAAGCTTGGTATGGCACAACTTATCGTCCGAATTTTACAGCCTTTCAGGAATGTTTCCTAAGATAAGCTGTTTGTTCATGTAAAGAGAGCAAAAGCACAATAACTGGAAAGTGTATGCTTTTTTTTGGGGGGGGGGGTTTACGGCCCTTTCAAGATTATTTCACTCATATCGAGCCGATCGTTAATCAGAGGTGGGCGAAAACCGGAGTACCCGGAGAAAAACCACCTGACCTTCCGTTGCAGAACTTGGCGTCTCACACGTGGCCCGAGCGAGCCTCGAACCTACGGCGGTGAGAGACCTAATGACTAAGAGTCAGAACTCTTATCCACTAGGCCACGGAGGCCCGTGAAAGTGTATGCTGGAAAATATTCCTGATTAGGGACATACACTGTTTTGTTTAACCCTTAAATTCCTGCACTGACGTGATGCTGCATTCTTGCACACTAGACAAGGAAATCCGTGATTTTACCCTGGGATAGAAATTTATGTTCTGACCCTGGTATTCCGACCCAGGCAACTAACATAAATGCGCTTCAATTCTATTCAACTGCCGGAACTACTTCCGCACTACTTCTATTTTGTAAACAGTATACATGTGCGAGCTGTCAAAACTAACCAGAGGTGTTGTGCAAGAAAAAGAATCCAATATGGGGTTCTGTTGTACATGGGCGTTTCCAACCCTCAGGATGACTGTGCTGAGCGGAACCTTGGTGTAGCCTCGGTTCCGCTCAGCACGGTCATCCCTCGGGTTGGAAACGCTCATCTACAACAGAACCCCACATCAGATTCTTATATTCTGTGGTGTCTGATCTTGGACTACCAGTATACTGTTTGCATATGTCCATTTTTAGGACCCTAGGCATATATGGGTTTACCAATTCAATAATAAAACACAGCTTAGATAACCCCACTTCCATTTGCACATGTGCCCAATTTAGGTGATACTGATAACCTTCTTTGGACAGCACTCTGACATCATAACAACAACAATAGCAAGGCTAAAGATCACTATTATTTGGATTTTGTACAAAGGGCTTTATGGCTACCTTAACCCTTATCTTGCTGAATATTCATTTAAGCCACACCCATTTCTGTCTATCAACCAATCAAATTACTTGATGTAATTTATTGCTACAAATTCATAAACTGAATGCCAAACAGTGTAGGTCCTGATCAGATGGCTTCTTCAGAAGCCATCTGATCTGGATCTACACTGTTTGCAAAGATAGGCGTTGCCGTGAACAGCAAGATAAGGGTTAATGATCCTATGTATTGGGACAGATAGGCCTAAGCAAACAGTGCAGACCCAGATCAGACTAGACGGAGCAATCTGATCAGGGTCTACACTGTTTGCCATTCAATCTGCACCTTTTGGACTTCTTGTTTGGTCATGAAACGAATTTGTTATAATTTTAGGAGAATTACAGCAAGTCCTCCAGGTGTCCAAATTTTTAGGATTTTTACGGTAAACCCCAACCTCGTTGGGGTCCAAAGCAGAAACCATGTTAGTTGTACAGCCATGTTACACCCAATAAAAAAATGTATAGATTATATATGATAAAAATAACCATCTCGGAGGCATCATGCAGCCCAATCTTTTTCTCATGGCCCCGATAGGTTGGGGTGTCATATATTTTTGTGAAGAAATAAGAGAAATTATCTCAAAATTATCCTCAACGATTGTGTCCAGTTTCATCAAAACTGTTACCTGCAGGGGACCCAAGTAGGCCTCAACACCATACTCATCATGTAAGCGTCTCTTAATGATGTCAATGTGTAATTCACCCATGCCAGAGATAATTGTCTGACCAGTTTCTTTGGCAACTTCAACCTGAAACCATACATAATTCAAAACTGAGAATCTGCATAATTATGAAATGGTACAGCAAAGCACATTATGATTACACACCTGTGTGCTAAAATTGAGTCTTATCTCTAAAACTACCATTTTTCAGATGAAAAGGTTCAATATTTTTCTTATTTCTAGTCAAAATGTAGATACAGTAGAACTTCGATGGCTCGAACACCGATGGCTCGTTTACCATGGATGTGTCGAACCTGTTCTTGAGTCCCTAGGGTTTTCCTCTTCCTAAGAAATAATGCGGGATAATTAAGGAAATTTTCGATTTCATCTTGCCAATGTATGCTGTGTGTACTCATTAGAATCGCCTCGATGAGGCGATTCTAATGAGTACACACAACATACATTTTTTATTATAGAACATTGAGAAGATGTCTCAAAACTAACCCCATAATGCCTCCTGCCAGTAACCCGCAATGGCTCGAACTACCCCTGTCTTGAACAGATTTTCGTGGTCCCAAAGGTGTTCGAGCCATTGAAGTTCGACTGTAGTTTGTGCCGGTTCTAATGAGCACTCATAATGTATGTTTTTGAGCAAATATAAGAAAATAATGAATATTCCCATAAAGCCCACTTTTTTCTATGTTCATTTCACCGACTTGTTGACTTGATGATAAGCAACAAGCAGAGATTATTTTACTGGACCAATTCTCATTTATGTGGACTGAACAGTTTAAAAGTTATGTCTGGAATGCTTTGTAATAATTTCATATATTAAATGCACAACTGGCAAGAAACCATTTCTCCAAAATGATAATTTAGGAATCTGCTGAATCTGCTGAGTCCAACTGTTGGTTTTCTTTTGCTCCAGCATTTCAGTGGTTTCTTGCTTTCGAGTCCTCACCGTTGTCTCACCTCTGTGGATCTTTGATTATTTGTGTTCACGGAGATGTTGCACTGATGAGTTAGGAGGCCTTCATGCGGACTGAACATATTATTTGTCAAAATCGCGATGGAAGTAAGGGCGAGGATTGTGGCCATGTAAAATCGATTTAAGCCCCCCAGTGGAAATCTTTCCACTGACCGTTCCAAGGCAGTTCTTCTGTGGCGATTTATTTATGTTGTTGTTTGTTACTTACTGTGTGTATCACTTGTGTCTTTTTATTTTGGATGGTCATATGGCCATTTTGTGGGAAAGTAACTGTCCTTATGGCCTTCCTTTGTTTAGGTTTCCATTATGGTCTGGTCGCTTAATGTTTGTGTTTCTTTCCCTTTGGTGTCTTTGATGGGTGGAGTAAGTTAATTGTATCGATTCCTGATCTTTGTTTTACTTCTAGCTGGAGGTGTGTGGCTGACGACTCAGATTGGTCGCGCCATGGTCTTGCTCATTGTGACTCATATTGTTAATTTATGTTAATTGACGGGTGGGATGGGGGAGAGAATGTTAGTATAACATGTATAAGATGATTGTTTACATGCAAAGGTATGAAATTGTTTATAATAAACGGTCAAAATGAAACTTATTTGTTTTCATTTACATACCTTTATTTCGAAGTTGGCCATTGTGAATAAATCATCACTTAAGGAGAGTTCTGTATTGAATTTCTCTTCTAGGAAAGGTCCTAGAATTCTATCTAATTTTTCTATTGTGAAGTCCCGTGTGTTCGGGTCCTTGGCACTTCGACTTTCCCCTGTAATTCCTTCGTGTTTATTACGAATATGCTCACACATAGAATCTTTTCTAGTGAATAATAGCCCACAATGCTGGCATAAGATACGGAGTCCTTTGTGTGCCGTTTCCAGGTGTCTCCGCAGGCTTTTTAGGTGTTTGTATGTCTTGTTACATTCCAAACATGGATGTATTTCCGTAGTTAGCTATTAGTGCGACATTTGTGCGACGTTATGACGTCCTCTTTATGCCAGTTTTGGGGCGTCTTTGCCCCGTAATTGCAAACGTATTTGAGCTAACTAATAGGTTGCGTGTTCGGGATAGAGAGAGGAGTAAGGGGACATAAATGTGAAAGGTGCATGGCTGAAATTTCCTGTCTCTATCCCTGAACATAAGTCCCGACCGGTCGGAGAGTGTGTAGCTGATAGATCCAGTACAATTCATTGATTATTCGGGGTTTGTACTCCTATGGTCATCAGGGTCTGATGGTAAGATTTCAATAATTTGAAATATCATTTGTTCGAGGGCATGTTTTACTTCTACTTTGAACAATCAAATCATCAATAACATTGTAGGCTACTGCATTTCACCCACTTTATTCCAGTACCCATGAAACACATGGAAATAATTATAAAACATGATTGACAAAATTTACCAGCCATGTTAAATTTCAAAATGCCCTTGGTCTGAATATGTTGAATACATTTATGGTAAATATTTCACAATCATTCTAACTGCAATGGCTAAAAAACTTTTGGGACCATGAAAATTTTTTCAAAGTACACCACAACCTCATTTTAACACGGTTCTTTACAACACGGTTTTGGATATAACACAGTTTCAAGATGGATCCCAAAAATGTATAGATTATAAATGGTCATTTTTCTATATAATTTATACATTTTTATTTGGATATAACACGGTTGTTTAACTAACACGGTTTCTGCTTTGGACCCCAACAATAGTGTTATAAAGAGGTTTTGGTGTACATAGAAACAGATACGGTAAGTACATGTATTTTATGATCACTGGAGGATAGCTTTTGTTAATTCTCCATAAAAACCTATGTTGTGGGTATTCATTAGATCTGCCTCGCTGAGGTGGTTCTAATGAGTACCCACAAGATAGGTTTTTATGGATTAATAAGAAAACTATCCTTCAGTTCACAAAATACTTTTATCATATGACGTCGCGTCTGAGAGTGTAATAACGCCATGTAATATTTTCAATAATCCACTAGTGAATTAAATATGCAAATTAGCTAGATACGTCCCGTAACGTTACATGTACGATGTCCTTAACGACCTTGCTTTTACTAAGGGCGGAATACTGACATTTTTGTAAACAAACGTGAATAAAATACGTTTTAAATGTCATATGATAAAAAGAAGCTTGCATTCGTACTCATGTTTTATTGAATTCATTAAGCTTGTTGAGGAAAAGGGATAAAATGCTCGGCAAAGCCTCGCATTTTATCCCTTTTCCTCAACTCGTTTAATAAATTCAATAATACATGAGCACTCATGTAAGATCCTCTATATCTTATCTAGAGCTATGAAGATAGGGATAGTTTGAGTCACTAATAGTTAATCATTGCACTGGTTCTAAAGGTTAAAAGGGGTGACTTCATGATAACTTTTCAAACATCTATAAAACAATGGTTATGTTGAGAGTCACTGATGAGGCCTTATTCACCAAAACTAGATAGTGTGGCCCAGAACAAAACTTGCAGACTCCATGGTTTTTAGTCATGTGTTGAAGTCTTTGCTTTCAAGGGATTACCCTTTTACAGAACATTTAACATCACCACAGCTGGTGTAAGGGAATGTGTGGCAGCCATAGAAAGTCTCCCTGCCCTTCATCATAGTGTGGATTATATTTTCTAGTCCTTTGGTATCACTGATTACACTTCAGAATTTGAAAAAAATGAGGGTCAATGATGAGGCCTAGTTGGTCAAAACTAGCTAATCTGGCAAATAAAAAAAAATTGTTCGCTCCATGGTTTTCAGTTCTGTGTTGATGTCCTTGCTTCAAAGGGATTACCTTTTTATATAGAGGATCTTACATGAGTGCTCATGTATTGTTGAATTTATTAAATGAGTTGAGGAAAAGGGATAAAATGCGAGGTTCTGCCGAGCATTTTACCCCTTTGCCTCAATGAGATTAATAAATTCAATAAACATGAGCACAATTGCAAGATTCTATTTATCATATGACATTTAAAAGGCATTTTATTCACGACTGTTAACATTCCGCCATTAGTAAACCGGACGTCGTTAAGAACTTCGTACATGTAACGTTAAGGGACGTATCTAGCTAATTTGCATATTTAATTCACTAGTGGATTATCGAAAATATTACATGGCGTTATTACACTCTCAGACACGACGTCATATGATAAAGAACATTTGTAAATGAGCCATCCATGAGTGAGTCATAGAAGTTTCCCATTACCTTGAAACTTGGGTCCTCCCTCTGCAGGCAGAGAAGAGCCTTGTCTAATGCTGTCTGTGTCATTATAGACTCTGCTTCAATAGAACAGAAGAACACTGGCTCTGGGACATCAACTCCAGCTAGTATCGGACCCTCACTCTCGGTAAACTCTTGATCCATGTCTAGGTCGTCATCAGTGTCGGACTCTGAGGTAGGCATTGGCTCTTCATGGTCTAAGCCAGCTAGCTGTCGGTAGTGTTTTGTTGCTTTCTTAGCAGCCTGATGGGAACTAGTCAGGGTGTCTCCTGTGCGGGTCTGGAAACAAACAACTATAGAAATAAATCATTTAACATATAAAGCATCTTTGGAGTTACACCACAACCTCTTTATAACTATTAATGGGGTCCAATACAGAAACCGTGTTAGTTAAACAACCGTGTTATATCCAAACAAAAATGTATAGATTATATAGAAAAATGACCATTTATGGTCATTTTTCTATATAATCTATACATTTTTGGGATAGAAAAATGACCATTTATGGTCATTTTCTATATAATCTATACATTTTTGGGATCCATCTTGAACAGTGTTATATCCAAAACCGTGTTATAATAACCGTGTTATAACGAGGTTGTTGTGTAATTTCAAATATGAAGTGCTCGTAAGGTTTGGCAACTGTTATTATGATGTAACTAAAATGTTGAATGATTAGAAATGTGCATAAAGTCTGAGAAAAATTGTGCTGTTATCATACCGGTACTTATTTGATATTACATGTTTACCTGGGGCCAATTGGTCAAAACTAATGACATCATTAGTTACCATATTGCTAAAACTTTGAATCTACATGTATTATATGGCAAATATACTAATATTTTTTATTTTTACTGAAAAAATGTGAGTAGCAAACGCTATTAACATGTTTTTCAGCAAAAATACCATAATTTCAGAAAATTTACTCGCTGGAACAGTTAAAATTTCACCACTAACAAGCTCATTACGCTAATGATGCTTTGAACAACTGGCCCCATCCTGCCTTCAAATGTTACCATCAGGCAACATTATATCTGAGGTAATGTTGTCAAACGAAAATATGTTGAGCACCCATACATGCTTATAAACCCCTGTATTTCATCTCAGTATCGGTAAAAGTCCCACAAAATTGGAAGCAATGTCTCCAAAGTGACCTTTACAGTGTTGACGGGGATGTTAAACCTCAAATCGAACAAACAAACAAACAATTGTTGCAATTTATGAGAAACACACATAAAAAGGTCAAAACTAGGAAAGACACAGGCTTTAACAGCTGAACAGATGTGTGTACTGACAAAACACTGCTAGCACTGGGTGAATGAATTTCAGCTGAAACTCAAATGTTTGTTATTTCATTTGTTCTTTACTTCTGAAGGCAAAATTTATGCACTTACCGTATTCGCTCTAACTGCCGCACCGTGCCCTTAGTTTTTTCCAAATCATGTCAAAAATCATGGAGAGAAATCTACTTAATTAGCGCACAGTTGATACGAAAAAATAGCTTCCGAGATGATGCATACTGATATTTAATGGGACGGAAAAGGATACTTAAGCGTTGCCTTCACTGTTGCAGAAATAATGGTAAGTTTTTTTATAGATTTACTGTGAGAGCTTCCACGGGAGGTTACTGTAAAGTGTTTGCTTATGCATTTCCCTTTCAAAAATAGCTTTGGTGTGCGCTTCTAGGAGCATGTGCGGTAATTAGGGCGAATATGGTACTTAAAATCTTACAATAAATATACAACAACATATGTAGAAACCTATAAAAGTTTTCCAACAGTCTGTATAATAAAGAATTAGTCAACCATTGTCCTGCTGAATAAATAAATTTTGTCACACCCATTCCTGACTACATTTACCAACCAATCAAATTACTTGATTCATGTATAATGTATCCATACTGACTCAACCAATCAAATTATAATTGATATAATGTACTCATTCAAAATTGCAAACTTAGATCCTGATCATATGAATTCTCATTTAGAAGCCATCTGATCGGGATCTAAGCTGTTTGCAAAGGTAGGGGCTATCATCGTTCAGTAGGACAGGTAATTACCTCTTTCAATCCAGCAACACAAACAATATTTCCTGGACCAAGTTCTCTGATATCCCTGAACTCATCAGCATTAACTTGTAGGAGACGACTTATCTTTTCTTGTGCACCAAGGTTTACATTGTACAAATGTTGCCCTGTGATGATTATGCCTCCATAAATCCTCAAGAATGTCAAAGCACCTCTTTGTTTATCATGAATAATTTTAAAAGCTAAGGCACATAGTTCATTTTGATAATATTCAAGAAATGGATGTGAAACATCTAGGGGACTAGGAAGATAGTATGCAATGGCATCTAAAAGGGGCTGAACACCTTTATTTTTCAATGAACTGCCACAAAGAACAAGCACTGCCTTGTGAGATAGAGTCACATTCCTCAAGGCATTTCTTACAACATCTGCTGGTAGATCGTCTAAATCTCTATCACTTAAAACAAAATCAGCTATAGTTTCATCTTCATCTGCCAACTGTCCAATCAGAGTATTCCTAGCTTTTCTCCAGTCTCCGTTCTCAATATCACATTCCGGCGACAGTAACGACACTCGCTTAAAAGTATTTCCTTGAGGATCTTTTAGTGTATCCCAGATCAACTGTTCAAGAGTAACTAAGTCCACCACACCAGCAAATTGTGAGTCCATTTCATAAGGCAGATTTATAACTATAGGTTCTACATGAAGTTTGTCTCTGAGTGACCTGAGACACCTGTCTAGATCAGCTCCTGCCTTGTCCATTTTGTTGAGATAAACAATTCGAGGAACATGATACCTGTTGGCTTGCCTCCATACTGTCAGTGTTTGAGCTTCAACCCCTAAATAATGCAGAAAGATGTAAAAGTAAGAAAATTAATGCTTGACCTGCTGAAGATTTAAATATGCCACATCCACCACTGCTTATCAACCAATCAGAATTCTTGATGCAAATCATTCCAACAAATTCATAAACTGAATGACAAACAATGAAGATCTTGATCAGATGGCTTCTGAAGAAGCCATCTGATCTGGATCTAAATTGTTTGAAAGATAAGACATATCCGGGCTCAGCAGGACAAGAGTTAAAACCCAGTGGAACAATCATTAACCCTTGTCCTGCTGAGCCCGGATATGCCTTATTTTCCAAACAATGAAGATCCAGATCAGATGGCTTCAGACATCTGATCAGGATCTACATTGATTGCCGATCAGATCGTGAATTTGTTGCAATAATTTGCATCAAGTAATCTGATTGGTTGATAATCGGTAGTGGGTGAGGCATATATGAATATACAGCAGGACAAGGGTAAAAAAGTAACATGCAAAAAACCTCCCCAGCATAAAAAACAATCAAAGTATCAAGGGTACTGAAATGACAGATCCTATGAGAAATTAACCCTTTTTGTACCAAATGGAATCTTCCACCTTATATACAGCAGGAGTCCATTTCAAAATTTAGGGGTGTCAGGTTCTGTTTTCATCAAAATCTATTTGGGAAATGGCTGAACTTTTTGCAAACAATGTAGGCCCTGATCAGACGTCACATTCTACGGCGTCTGATCTTGGTCTGCACTATTCGCCGCAGAATGTGGCATCTGATCTCTGTCTGCACTGTTTGCCAACTGCCCGTTTTGGGGTTTCTGGTACAAAATGGGTTAAGGAAAATCTTAACTTATATAAGGCCATTATATGAACGTTTCATGCTTTTTAAATTAAAAAATGCAGTACTACAGATTCAGTTACAAAAGGTTTACAAATGTTTGTATAGTACTATGAAAAGCCATTTCATATTTGGAAGTTTCTAAAAAAATCTTTTACATGAAAATGTGTACATTTTCAAACTCAAACATTAGCAAACTGGCCAAAATCAGTAGTTTTCAAAGGAAGTATGGGTACCGGTATGCATCTTATGCAAGGAGCTAATATCGAAGAGATCTCACCTTTTTAGCATCTAATTATGATCAAAGCTATTTTTGCTTATCCAGCATACAGACATTCCTCAGGGTCTATATTAAATTTGGACAAAAACAGCTGAATGGGCAGTGTTATTTCTGGTTGCACTACAGCCCTAGTTTTTAGTCAATAATTAGATTGTGCAGTGCAGGCGTATTAGTATGTTCACCTCTCAGCTGTAGCAGATATGATTTTCTTGCACACCAGACAAGGGAATCTGTGATTTTACCCTGGGATAGAAATGTATGTTCTGACCATGGTGTTCCGACCCAAAATCGAATGCAATCGCGTGTTTGATAAATGGACTGGTTGAATACAACCTCATATACGCTGTTGTTAAGGTTAACGTCACAGCACGTTACTTACATGACGTCACTAAACATTCCTGTAGTGTCATCACAATATGGCTGACGTCGGGAACCAAAGTGACTGCAGCATTAAAGTTCGAGCTAAGAAATGGAAGGTATGCAAGAAAAAGAATCCTATATGGGTGTGAGGGGTGGATAGAAAAATCCATCCCTCAGGATCACTGTCCGGCATCACTCGGCAAGCCTCGTTATGCCGGACAGTGACCCTCAGGACGAATTTTTCCATCCACCCCTCACACCCATATAAGATTCTTATATTCTTTCTTCTTTTTTTTTCAGAGAAAATGATAAGACATTTCATGTGAATCATATGCTGGAAGATGATTCAAATGAAATTTTAAGCCAGTTTTTCTCTGAAAAATAAGAAAAGATTTCTGAATGTCATCTGATTTAACCCTTGTTCTGCTGAATATTCATATATGCCACACCCACTACCAATTATCAACCAATCAGATTACTTGATGCAAATTATTGCAACACATTAATAAACTGGATGGCAAACAATGAAGATCCTGATCAGATGGCTTCTTCAGAAGCCATCTGATCTGGATCTACATTGTTTCAAAGATAAGGCATATCTGGGCTCAGCAGGACAAGGGTTAAAATTGTGCAAGGATAGCTTTATTTATTTAAAACATGCTTGTTCAGCCGACTGACTTTATGCATATTCATTTTTCATGCTAAAAAGACATATCCCATTTCTATCTATCTATCTTCATATACTGAGTCGGTCAAACTTGGCCATTACCTCAGTTGGGTGGTGCGCTAAATTTAGAATTTAGCAAAAAAAAAAAAAAAAAAAAAAAAAAACACACCCACTGGATGAGTTCTTAAAACTATTTACAATCTGCTTTCAGAGGTGTACTAAAACGCACACCTCTGGATCCCAATCTACACTATGCGGGCTTTGAACTCCTCTGCAGTTTTGGCATTTACCACAGAGGAGGGAAGACTATTCCACTGAGGAATAGTTCTAGGGAAGAAAGAATTCTTCAGGGCATCACTATAGGCCTGGTACCTACGATATTGACTGTTGTTTAGTTTTGATGCCCTTGTTTGAGTTGAAGTAGTCACAGGGGTCAAGTATTTATCTTTATTAAGAGACACTGTGTCAGAGTGAATCTTATAAAAGAAGGTTAAAGAGGACTGCTCGCGACGGGCCTCCAAGGATGGCCACTCCAGCTCATCGAGCATATCACCAACACTGCTTCTGTTCCGCCATCGCCTGCAGGTCCATCGGGCAGCCGTTCTCTGAACCTTCTAAACCTAATCTAGTACACGTATCCAAAGATGTATGAGAAAACATTCTGAAAATATCCAAAAAGTATGATTTGAGTGAAACTGCGCCAAAAACTGACCAGTATGCAGATATATATTTCTGTATTAGTGAAAGTCTGAAATAACTATGACAAAGGTTTGGCACCTAGAAATGACAGAAAGAATCTGCCATTAACCCTTATCTTGCTGTTCACAACAACCCTTATCTTTACAAACAGTGTAGATCCAGATCAGATGGCTTCTAAAGAAGCCATCTTATCATGATCTACACTGTTTGGCATTCAGTTTATGAATTTGTAGCAATAAATTACATCAAGTAATTTGATTGGTTGATGGACAGAAATGGGTGTGGCTTTGATGAATATTCAGCAAGATAAGGATTAAAGCACAGAACTTGTGGTTTGCCAATTACCAGTATTCAATATACCTGATGATTACATGTACTCTTTTAACCCTTTTCGTACCAAATGGAATCTTCCTCCAAAAATATGATAGGAGTCCATTTCGAAATTTAGGGATGATAGGTTGTGTTATCTTCAAAATTTATTCGTAAAACAGCTGACCTTTTCGCAAATAGTGTAGGCCCTGATCAGACGCCGCATTCTGTGGCATCTGATCTGGGTCTGCACAGTTTGCCAACTATCCATTTTGGGATTTCTGGTACAAAATGGGTTATGGCAAATGACTAAATAATTGATCATAATTTTTCATGCTATGGTTAGGATCTAAAGAAAATCTGTGTTCATTGCACCACCTGTAATCCTAGCCAATTTAAAATGTAAGGTTTATACAGAAAAATGACCCTTTATGGTCATTTTTCCATTTTCCATGTAATCTTTAAATTATGCCAATAAGCTGCCAGTTAAACTATATGCATATCCTAAACCATGTAATAAAGAACAACACTTAAAAAACTTAGGCTGCCAAGAAAAAGTACATTTGAAAATGTTGTATACTTATGTTGTCTGCTGAATCTTCGTCGACGTTTTAAAAATATTTTTGCACATAGGCAAAAAGTGTGGAGGAGCATGAGCAGTCTGATCTGGATCCACACTGTTTACAAATATGACTTTGAAAGTCACTGGCAGACTACAAAGCAGACGACAATTGTCATGGTTGGCATTTTATAAGTAAACTGATCATCAGTCACTTAAATAAGCTGATGATACATACATAAGATACCTCCCTCATCAGGAGGGAGACTCCCTAATTTTGACGCTAATGTTTGCCAAAACTCTTCCAAAATTTTGGAGTCTCCGAGAATTTTCCTATACAGGGCAGTCCCTTTATAATGCTATGTTTGGGAGGCATAGAATAGGACACCATGTTATAAGTGAATTGTGTTATAAAGGGATATTTTTAAAAAATGACAATTTGGGAGGCAAAACCTGGTCGTGTTATAACCAAAACAGTGTTATAATGAGTAGAGTATTAAAGGGACTGTCCTGTATATTGCTTACATTTTTTAAAAATCTCCCCAATCACAATGGCAAATCTCCCTCATTGAGTTCAAAAATTATCACATGCATGATGACAGACCACAACATTTAAGTTAAGTCCAACGGCTACTAAGTTTTGTTAATATACATGTACCTGCAGAGCCATCCAGCACAGCTACAGCACCATCAAGTACTCGCAGAGACCTCTCCACCTCCACTGTGAAATCTACATGACCTGAAGTACCAAGTAAGCCTACTTACAGTGAAACCTCAATGGCTCAAACACTGACTGCTCATTTCCCATGCCTCATAGCTCCAGATAAGGTGGTTTTTTTATCCCAAAATTACTGATTTTTTTCTTATTTCTGCATTGTGGGTACTCATTAGAAGGTTATTTTTCTTATTTCTGCACGAAAACATATGTTGTGGGTACTCATTAGAAGTGCCTCACTGAGGAGGCGCTTCTAATGAGTACCCACAACAAATGTTTTCATGCAGAAATAAGTAAAATAATATGTGGATACCCTTTCTTATCTGGGGCTATGTTAAATTAAATGCCCGATTCGAAGTTGTTCTTTAAACCTTCTGATAGCCCCAGATCACAAATATCAACTTATAATTTCGCAAGCATTTTCTACCTTTTATCAGGAATATCACAGATTACAAATATTAACTGATAATTTCGGGAGCATTTTTTCTATTTCATCAAGAAAATGTATGTTGTGTTGTTTTGCGTACTCATTTAAAACGCCTCAATGAGGTGACTCTAACGAGCACAACACATACATTATTAACCCATTCAGTATCAGAAACCCCTAAAAGGGGTACCTTGGCAAACAGTGCAGGGCCAGATCAGACGCTGCAGAACACGGCGTCTCATCAGGGCCTACACTGTTTGCAAAAAGTTCAGCCATTTTCCACATAAATTTTGATGAAAACACAACCTGTCACCCCTAAATTTTGAAATGGACTCCTGCTTCATATAAGGAGGTAGATTCCATTTGGTACAAAAAGGGTTAAATAGAACCACAGGAGCTTGAAGTTCTGTCCATAAATAGTTCATAATGTCCAAAACCAAAAGTGACAGTAAGCCATTTCGTAAGAAATGGCCAGGAGTGCAAGCGTTTTTGCTGCACCTTTGAAATGCTTCAACCACAGATTCTCGGCAAATACCGACTGTGTGCAGTGAAAATATATATCAAATTATAATGCGGGGCATGGATAACTTTTTCTGACTCATCAGCATGACTCAATAAACAACGATTAAAATGTTGTCCAAATTGACGACAGCCATTGCGTGTCCAGTTTCCGGTACCCTCGGGTAGAAAAATCTCTTTGTCACGCTTTGGTAAAATCAATTTTAACAAATACATAAAATTGATTAGATAATTAAAACAGGTCATTTTTATGTGTTTGTCAGATTATTTAAATGCAATCCTTACCTAAGTCTTAGGCGAGATTATGTTTTGAAAAATTAGATTTAAAATAGAAAACGGTTTTCCAAAGCCTTTGTTTACCAGTGCACCGGCTACATCATAATGACGTTGGCACATCTTGATGACGTTTGCAAATCACAATGCACAACCGTTACTTATGCTATGCCGGAATCTAACGTTCAGTGATTCTCACCACGGTTTCCCCGATTGCTTCATCTCCATAATCATTAGTGTATGTATGTGTGTGTGTGTGTGTTCGTGGAGATGCCCTTCTTACGAGTTAGAAAGCTTTCATGCGGATTAAATAAATTATTTGTCTGACAGGATTGTGGTCACGTATTATATCGATTCACCCCCCCCCCCCCCCACACACACACACTCCCGGCAACCTATTCTATCGCGGATTCGTTTATTTTTGTTAGAAATCGTCTTGCTTCAATGTATTTGTATTTTGGTTGGCCATTTGGCCATTTTCTGGGAAAGTACATGTAATTGTCCTTTAACCATTCCGCAAGTGATGTCAGTTTCATGTTTGTGTTTTTGTCTCTTCTGTCTGGGGTAATTGTATCGACCACTTCTTTTATGCTATCTGTAGATTTATATAGAAGTAAAGGTGCCCGTCTTCCCAGGCGGGTTAAATACCAGTGTAAACACAGATTAAGAAGGTTTTGTTTCATTTGTTTAATTTAAGGTTTAACGTCCCCGTCAACACTGTAAATGTCATTTTGGAGACGTTGCTTCCAATTTTGTGGGACTTTTACCCGACAATGAGATGAAAAGACATCTCAAGCCCAGTCGCCCAATGAAACCAAAAGGCTTTATTAGCATGGACCGTCCGCCTCCCACCGCGGTTCCTGGACAGGCTTATCATAAAATGTTCAACGGCTCGAAAGAAAAACAGATGATCTACCTCAGTACACATCCGACCAGTCTGATCAAGGCCCGATCCAGACAGAACAAGATTCAAAGTCGCATCTCTCGCATTAGCCCCTTTCTTGCCTGCTGCGACAAGATCCATTTTGTCACTGTTGGCCAATTACTTCAAAGCCGCTTTGATAGCAGAAGCACCCAAACGTCGATCTTCGATTAGAGGTTCAAAACAGGTAAAATTATGAAATATTTCATACCTTTTTACAGGTGTGGACAGCGCCATAATTTGAAAGGTAGCCACACCCTCTCAGGCAAACAAACAAACAAAAAAAAAAAAAAACGGCAAAAAAAAAAAAAAAAACGGAGAATCTCTCTCTCTCTCTCTCTCTCTCTCTCTTAAGCCCCCGCATAAGAATTCGATGATTCTCTCTCTCTCTATCTCTCTCTCTCTCACTCTCTCTCTGTCTTTCCAACAAATATGTTGAAGCACCTTGTTCAGTCTTTTGGGGGGGGGGTTACGGCCCGTTCAAGATTATTTCACTTATATCGGGCCGATCGTTTAACCGGAGTACCCAGAGAAAAACACCTGACATTCCGAACTTGGAGTCTCACATGTGACTCGACTTGTTCAATAATTAGCACAGACTATTCACAAGCACGATCTGCACCATCTCAAGCATGCAAACTACAATTTGGGACTTCGAGTGAGAAATTACATGAATATAGGCGTCGATGGTTTGTTTGTTTCGATTGAGGGTTAACGACCGGTCAACAATATTTAGGTCATTTTGTTAACGCCGCTTCCAATTTTTTACGACCGTTACCCGACATTGAGATGAAATGACTTCTCAAGCCCTGCCGCCCAATGAAACCAATAGGGTTTATATGCAAGCATAATACTCGATCAATGTTGATTACAACATTAAAAAAAAAAAATTGAAGTCAAATATACGCCTTTGTGAGCTGATTTGCAGAACTCATTACTATACCAAGTTCACACTTGAAACTAAGGTCAACAGTTTGAGCCTTGAATTTCTTGTCCACTCCATTCCTCCTGTGCCACCCTCAGTAGCTCAGTCGGATGCGCGTCTGACTGGTGATCAGGAGGACGCGGGTTCGATACCTGCCGGACTTGGCAACATTCTTTCGTGGAGATTGATCATGAAATTTTCTATATAGGGTGATTCTCCCTCTTCCGCTGATTCAAGAAGGGCATTTGTCAGTTTCTGGCGAAAGAATGTGCACTGAAATGGTACAAGTAACGGTCACTGGCAGGGGTGGGGGTCGGGGCTGTAAATTGATTTTACGTGGCCATGAGCTTCGCCGTGAAGTTTACCGTTTTGGACAATAAGAAATGAGCGACCAATAACAACTCAGATCAGCCTACGCATTTGCGTAGACAGATCAAAGTCTTCGCTGTTCGCATGAGAGTTACAAGCGAATACTTAAGCACATTGGCTAGATTCATAAGCGGATCTGATTCTTCTTTGGTAGGAAACAGTTTCCTTTTTTTTTTTTGGGCTATGCGCTGGCTCATTTGCGACATGATATTAAACTGATACACGGAAAAAATAGGAGCAGTATAGACTTTGAAGATTACCAAGACTGATCAGATAACACCCTCGTCGTTACACAACTCAATTGACCATTATTTTAGCTAGCCTCGCAGAGGTGTTTCAAATGTGAAGCCGCAAAAACGCAATGAAACAATCTGACCCCATCGCTCAGCAAGAATGTGCCACGTCATGAGAAAACCTGTTCAATTGTATTCATGCAACATAGGGACGGTCAGCGTACGCATCCGTGCAGTCTGATCAGCTCTTTAATTTGCTGCCAGTTTGGAGCTGAGATGACCGGTTTGTGTCTTGACCTGGTCGCAATCTATAGTCTTTCAAAACGCAGTGAGACATGAATGCACTTGTAATTTTGGACCAGTCCGCGTTTTAGGTAAATCGCCTTCAGTTGGGATTTTATATTGGGCGATATAGTTTTACTGAGGATCATATTAACCACTTGGCCACGAATTCTACACATTGGCATTATCAAAAAACTTTTTTATAATTTTAAAATCCTGTGAAAAAAAAGAAATCCGAAACCTGCTTCCCCTAAAACATGGAACAGTCTTAGCACGCTTGAACGTTGAACTCTCAAAGGTCGTTGATAAACTATACCATCGCTTTAATACATATATAGAATAGCGAGAGCAGATTTGACATGAGCCATTTTCAGTCAGATTAGCCTCACCGAGGCGTTTCAGTAGTGAACCCGCTTTTAACAGACTATTGACCCCTTATATGGGGCGCTAACAGTTTGTTTTCCATTTTGTCTCATGGTTTCATCTCAATGTCGGGTAAAAGTCCCACAAAACTGGAAGCAATGTCTCCAAAATGACCTTTACAGTGTTGACGGGGACGTTAAACCTCAAATCAAACAAACAAACAAATTTTGTCTCATGGGACTATTTTCATGCAGTGCCTCGTTGATTCTACAGCAACACGTAATGTTATTGAGTATTTTCCAGCACGAGCGGTTATTGCATACAAAAAGGTCGTTACAGAAATATGCTGTCGCTCATATGTGAACAAATTCTTCCATTCTCTTGGGGTTTTATGCGTTTGTTTTGTTGTCCGGCTATCCAAAGCGCACACAGCGAAGACCCAGATCAGACTGCGCAAATGCGCAGGCTGAGCCTAGTCAAAGCCGGGCACGCATGTAAATTTTTTTGTTTGTTTTTAACGTCCCCGTCAACACAGTATAGATCATTTTGGAGGCGTTGCTTCCAATTTTGTGGGACTTTTACCCAACACTGAGATGAAATGACATGTCAAGCCCTGTCGCCCAATTAAACCAATAGGGTTTATAAGCATGGACGGATCACCTCACACGGCTTTGCCTGGACAGGCTTAGATCCTCTAAGCTCGTGTGCAGGTCGGTTTCAGCTCTGCGTGGAAGCATCATGCAGCCCATCTATTTCTTCAAGCCCCGATTGGCGGGGGCCGCCGCGCATGCATGTAAATCTAACGAATTGTCGCATCACGGAAAACTATCAACAGCCCCCGTAGAGGCAATAATAACGGACCGCAAAAAAAAAAAAAAAAAAGAAGAAGATAAATTGCCAGGACGCGTCTACGCTCAGGCTGACCACATTATAATCGGACTTTAAACAGACTAGGAACGCATAGTTTAGACCCAACCAGAACTCATTACCATACCATGTTCACGAACTATGTCACGAGTTTGAGCCTTGAATTTCTTGTTCACTCCATTTCTCCTGTGCCGCCCTCAGTAGCTCAGTCGGATGCGCATCTGACTTGTGATCAGAAGGACGCGGGTTCGATATCTGCCGGGATCGGCAACATTCTTTCGTGGAGATTGATCATGAAATCTTCTCTAGGGTCATTCTCTCCATCCGCTGATTCAAGAAGGGCATTTGTCAGTTTCTGGCGGATGTGCGCTGTACTGGTTACGGTCAGTGAAAAAAAAATATTGGCGGAGGTGGGGGTGGGGGATGCTATAATTTGATTTTACGTGGCTACCATCTTCGCTCTTGGTTCTATCTTGAAGTTTACCGTTTAGGACAATAAGAAATGTGCGATCACTGACAACTGAGATCAGCCTGCACATCTGCGTAGACTGAACTAAGTCTGCACTGTTCGCATGAGAGTTACAACCCGGCAAAGACTTAAGCACATTGGCTAGATTCATAGGCGGATCTGATTCTTCCTTGGTAGGAAAAGGTTTTTTGATCTGCGCTGGCTCGCTCAGTGTACCGCTACAATGTCATGCTGAGAAGGTGCTAGCTGTCTCGTTCGTCTCGGTGACAAGTCGAAGGAACACGGTGACAGAGAAATTTGTCATGGTGACGACTAAGATCTTTAGGAATGTTTGTTTTGTTTGTTTGATTCGAGATTTAACGTCCCCGTCAACACTCTATGTTGCTTCAATTTTGTGGGACTTTTACTCAACATTGAGATGAAAAAAAATGACATTTCAAGCCCTGTCGCCCAATCAAACCAATAGGGTTTATAAGTATGGACGGTCCGACTCGCAGGCTCTATCCTCTACGCAGTTTATCAGTCCTCGTGTGCAGTCGCTTTCAGCTCTGCGTGGAAGCATCATGCAGCCCATCTATTTCTTCAAGCCCCGATAAGTGTACATAAATACACAAGCCTAAATAAGTTCTGTCGTTTTTCTCTTTAAAAACAAATGTCACTAAAGTATGTCGCTACTTATCTATAATGCACTGTACGATTATACTTCGTGATACATTTGACGTCATAATTAGATCAAGGTCACATATCTATTCGGAAATCGGATGAACTGCGTAGCTGGATGTGAATACTGTTTTTTTTTTTTGTCTAAGCATATCATATTCTTCGAACATTGAGAGCGCTACCTGATGAGTAGGCCTACATTCCTGTTTTCATGCGACCCGATGCCATGTAAACAACAGGTAATAACTGAGATTTACTTAATAATTTTTAGGTTGGGTTGGGGATGGTGTGCGATTTAAGAAGCTACCCTTTCTAGAGTTTCATTGTCTCTCTGCTTCAACCACATTTGTGAAGGTTTGGAGCATTGTAGTGCATTTTCTCTCACGTTACCCTCTGCCAGTCAGTATGGCCGGATAAACTGCAAGGTGCTTTAAGACATTGTGCAGTAAGACATGTCACCTCGACGAGTGAAAACCTCGAAAGGGGCAACTTGTAATTTTATAGCAGCGTATTAAAAGCTGTTGCCAAATACACAACGTGCAGGTTTTGTCTCATCAACGCTAATTCTTGAGTCTTTCTGCATAGCAGTCATCCATTTTTATTTTACGTCAAGTTTCCATCGAATACTTTGACGTTCATGACGTTGCCGTGCAACATTTGCTGCGGTGTTGCGGAAGTCAGAGGCGCAATGGCTCCGAAACAGCGCTTGCACACCTGGCAATTTCTTTGAAATTGCTTCTGGAGCTTTTGTATTTGGACATTTTCAGCACATTTGATGGACCAAACTTCAAGCGCCTGTGATAGAACATGGAAAGAAATTGATCTTATTATAAATCCTGACTATTCTCAGTGGCTCAAACTACCCCTGTTTTGAATGTACTGGTTTTAACCAGTCATTACTGGTTGATTGGTGGTTGACAGGTCAATTGAAATATGTGTGGTCAGATGACCATTATACAATGTATTTGAATGCAACCTATTCCTTGGAGCAGAAATAAGTTAACTAATGTACACCCCTGTGAACCCCAGTTTTCTCTATATAAAGTGGGGTTTAGAGGGGTATTCCTAACACATACTTGTTAACATGATGGGTTTTCACAGGTTTTCATTACATATACATGGTAATGTGATGTAGATTAACCCATTGCATGCCGGAAACCCCTAAGGGGTACCTTGGCAAACAGTGCAGGCTCCAATCTGACGCCGCAGAATGCGCCGTCTGATCAGGGCCTGCACCGCTAACAGAACTTTTGGTCAAAAATAGAAAAACAAGAGGACCATAATAGCCCTGGATCGCTCATCTGATTCATAGAGTAACAAGTGGGCCCAGGGGAGGGCCATTATTGACCTTAGGGTTATAATGTGCATAATGCTGAGGGAGGTCTAAAAAGGTGAAGCTTCATAGGCAATAATTTGAACAATCTTGGCAAAGGTCCACTAGATAAAGTTACACACCACATATCAAAGACCAGAGCCTTGCGGTTTCAGAGAAGATAATTTTTTTTAAGATATTCCCTACATAAGCCTATGTAAAACCAAAGGGCCCCGGGCGGGGCCACTTTTGGCCCCAGCACTATAATTTCAATCATCTTGGTAGGGGTCCTTTAGAAGAAGCTTCATACCAAATATAAAAAGACCTAGGCCTTGTGGTTTCAGAGAAGAAGATTTTTAAAGATTTTCCCTATATAAGCCAACGTAAAACCAAAGGGTCCCGTGGCGGGGGCATTTTTTGTCCCAGCACTATAATTTTAACAATCTTGGTATGGGTCCACTGGATGAAGCTTCATACCAAATATCAAAGACCTGGGCCTTGTGGTTTCAGAGAAGAAGATTTTTAAAGATTTTCCCTATATAAGCCTATGTAAAACCAAAGGGCCCTGGGACGGGGGCATTTTTAGCCCCAGCACTATAATTTGAACAATCTTGGTAGGGGTCCACTAGATGAAGCTTCATACCAAATATCAAAGTCCTGGGCCTTGCGGTTTCAGAAGAAGATTTTTAAAGATTTTCCCTTTATAAGCCTATGTAAAACCAAAGGGCCCCAGGGCGGGGACATTTTTGGCCTCAGCACTATAATTTGAATAATCTTGTTCGGGGTCCTTTAGATGAAGCTTCATACCAAATATAAAAGACCTAGGCCTTGTGGTTTCAGAGAAGATTTTTAAAGATTTTCCCTATGTAAGTCTATGTAACTCCAAAGGGCCCCGGGGCGGGGGCATTTTTGGCCCAAGGGCTATAATTTGAACAATCTTGGTAGAGGTCAATTAGATGAAGCTTCATTCTAAATATCAAAGTCCTGGGCCTTGCGGTTTCAGAGAAGATTTTTAAAGATTTTCCCTATATAAGCCTATGTAAAACCAAAGGGCCCTGGGACGGGGGCATTTTTTGTCAGAGAACTATAATTTAAACAATCTTGGTAGGGGTCCACTAGATGAACCTTCATTCCAAATAGCAAATTCCTGGGCCTTGCGGTTTCTGAGAAGATTTTTAAAGATTTTCCCTATATAAGCCTATGTAAAACCAAAGGGACCTCGGGCGGGGCTTTTTTTGGCCCCAGCACTATAATTTGAACAATCTTGGTAGGGGTCCACTGGATGAAGCTTCATACCAAATATCAAAGACCTGGGCCTTGTGGTTTCAGAGAAGAAGATTTTTAAAGATTTTCCCTATATAAGCCAACGTAAAACCAAAGGGTCCCGTGGCGGGGGCATTTTTTGTCCCAGCACTATAATTTGAACAATCTTGGTATGGGTCCACTGGATGAAGCTTCATACCAAATATCAAAGACCTGGGCCTTGTGGTTTCAGAGAAGAAGATTTTTAAAGATTTTCCCTATATACATGTAAGCCAACGTAAAACCAAAGGGTCCCGTGGCGGGGGCATTTTTTGTCCCTGCACTATAATTTGAACAATTTTGGTATGGGTCCACTGGATGAAGCTTCATACCAAATATCAATGACCTGGGCCTTGTGGTTTCAGAGAAGAAGATTTTTAAAGATTTTCCCTATATAAGCTTATGTAAAACCAAAGGGCCCCGGGGCGGGGGCATTTTTGGCCCCAGCACTATAATTTGAACAATCTTGGTAGGGATCCACTAGATGATGCTTCATACCAAATATCAAAGACCTGGGCCTTGTGGTTTCAGAGAAGAAGATTTTTTAAGTTTTTGGTGAAAAAAATCTATTTTTGGCTCCTGTGACCTAGATGTGCAACGAACCGGAACCATTTGAACAACTTTGAAAGGGGACCACCTAAGGATCATTCCTGTGAAGTTTGGTAAAAATCCGATCAGTGGTTTAGGAGGAGATGTCGTTTAAAGAAATTGTTTACGCACGCACGACGGACAGAAAGTGATCCCAAAAGCTCACCTCGTCACTACGTGACGGTGAGCTAAAAACAATAAAATGGACTTGTCCAACATATAGCAATGGAAGAGTCCACTACATGTAGTACGCAATGGGTTAAAAAGTTAACCTGGTGTGTCAATGAGGTTTATCTTGTGTTTCTTCCAGTTAAAGGTGACAGCTGCTGATGTTATTGTGATTCCTCGTTCTCTCTCTTGATCCATGTAATCAGTGACTGTGTCTCCGCCATCAACAGTACCTGCAAGACAAATCCACATTCTACAGCACAACCTCTTCATTGACCTTATTTGCATTATTTGCTGGTTCCTAGTCTGAGGATTATCAGTGTTGGGAAAACAGGTAACCCTGTTTTTCCAATATTGACAATGTGCAAGCTGGGAGCCAGCAAATGATGCTAATATGGTGAATAACACTATTGTTGGGATCCTAAGCAGAAACTATGTTCGTTAAACAAGCATGACTGTCAACATGGTTTCCGGAGTCAAAGGTCTTGCGAAACGCAGCTTGTTCAATTTTACCATGACATTGTGAGCAATCTGGATGGGGCCATAAATCGTGGCCACAAACAGACTGACTTGATCATCATGGACTTTGCTAAGGCCTTTGACAAGGTACCTCACAGAAGGCTATTACATAAACTGGAGTACTATGGGATAAGAGGATCCACGCATAGGTGGATTAGCTCATGGCTCTCTGGGCGCTCACAACAAGTTGTACTTGATGGCCAAGCGTCTGATCCAGTCCCTGTTTTATCTGGAGTCCCCCAAGGTTCGGTCCTTGGACCGGTCCTTTTCTTGGTTTTCATTAATGATCTCCCCGATAATATCAGGTCATCGGTCCGTTTGTTTGCTGATGATTGTGTCCTGTATAGGAACATATATTCTCCTTCTGACTGTCTTATTTTACAAGATGACCTGGATCAACTTGCACAGTGGGAGGCCAATTGGCAAATGAAGTTCAATGTGGCCAAATGTCACTCAATGAGAGTGTCACGACACCCTCCGGACAAGCAAATTAAGTTTGACTATACTCTTCACCAGCAAGTTTTGGAGCATGTTCAATCCGCCAAATATCTTGGTATCACCATCACTGGCGGTCTTGGTTGGGGTCAACATATCTCGGGGGTTGCATCTGGAGCAACTAGGACTTTGGGATTCCTTAGACGGAACTTGGCTTTTGCACCTAGGCAGACAGGGGATGTTGCATGTAGAGCGTTGGTTCGCCCTCGGCTCGGGTGTGCGTCGCCCATTTGGCACCCCTATGTTGGGGCTCAGACTCGGCGGGTGGAGAAGGTGCAGAGGACAGCTGCTCGTTGGACCTGTGGGCGATGGCGAAATGGAGGTGGCGTCGGTGACATGCTTAATGAGCTAGAGTGGCCGCCCCTGGAGGCCCGTCGTGAGCAGTCCTCTTTAACCTTCTTCTGCAGGATACACTCTGATTCAGTGTCTATTGATAAAGATAGGTACTTGACCCCTGTGACACTGTCGACCCAAACAAGGGCATCAAAATTAAACGACTCACAATATCGTAGATACCAGTCCTATAGTGGAAGCCCTGAAGAACTCGTTTTTTCCTAGAACTATTCCCCAGTGGAATAGTCTTCCCTCCTCGGTGGTGGATGCCGGGTCCGCAGAAGAGTTCAAAGCCCGCACAGTGTAAGATTGGGTCTCAGAGGTATGCGTTTTAGGGTACCTCTGTTATGCAGATTGTAAATGGTTTTGGGGACGCATCCAGTGCCTCTCTTCTTTTTTTTTTTTCTTTTTTTTTTTCAGCTAAATTCTAAATTTAGCCACCCAATCAACTGAGGTAATGGCCAGATATGACCGACTCAGTATAAGAAGATAGATAGATAGATATATCTAAACAAAAATGTATAGATAATGTAGAACAATTACTGTTTAACATGATATAATTTATGGTCATTTTCAATAGAATCTATAGATTTTTGGGATCTATCTTTAACTCATGCTACTGTAATGACCCTAAGTACTTGAACAGGTAGGCCTCTAACCAAACAGTGCAGACCCAGATCACACTGCTCCTTCAGCATACCTGTGATACCTCGCTCATCAGGGTGGAGACTCCCTCATTTTGATGCAAATTTTTGTCCAATTTATGCTAAATTCTAGTAAGATTTTGTGGTCACCCTCATTTAAACTTAGAATTTACCTATATATTCTTTACATCTCCCTCATCACAATGGCAAATCTCCCTCATACAGTGAAAACAAGAGGACCAAGCTAGCTTGGTCCTGTATCGCTCACCTGAGCTAACAGATTCAAAGTTTAAGGAAGTACCAACCTTTACTGAAGGCTTTATGGGAGGACATGGTGATGACAGGGTAAGCATTTTCTGAAAATCAAGTAGAATTTAACTCTATGATAAACAGGCTGACCTCACCGGTTTTCAAACTCATTCAAGCTTTTATTCCTGACTTGCTAAGAAGATCCGATCTAAACTGAAGTGGCTATGGTGATGACAAGTTCAAAAACAAGAGTTTTCAAACTCCTCCAAGCTTTCTGCCTGACTTCCTTGTTCGTAAGTTTCATGAAGATCCGTTCAAAACTAAAGGGGCAGCAGTGATAACAATGTCAAAAATAGGCATTTTCAGCAATCAAAGGCACGTCACTCTATGATAAATGTGCCGACTTGGCCGGTATTCGAACTCACCTGAGGTTTTATTCCCAGCCACCTTACATGTAAGTTTCAGAAAGATCCGATCAGACTTGGCCAGTATTCAAACTCATCCAAGATTTTATTCCCAGCCACCTCACATATAAGTTTCAGAAAGATCCGATCGCAACTGAAGGGGCTACGGTGATGACAAGGTCAAAATTTGGCATTTTTAGCAATCAAAGGGATGTTACTCTAAAATAAATGAGCCGACTTGGCCAGTTTTCGACTTCATCCGAGGTTTCATCCCCAGCCACCTTACATATAAGTTTCAGAAAAATCCGATCAAAACTGAAGGGGCTACGGTAATGACAAGGTCAAAAATCAACATTTTCAGCCATCAAAGGGACAGAACTCTAGATAAATGGGCTGACTTGGCCTGTTTTCAAACTCATCCAAGATTTTATCCCCAGCCACCTTACATATAAGTTTCAGAAAGATCCGATCAAAACTGAAGGGGCTATGGTGATGACAAGGTCAAAAATCGGCATTTTCAGCAATCAAAGGGACGTAAATCAATGATAAATGGGCCAACTTGGCCGGTATTCAAACTTATCCTAGGTTTTATCTCCAGTCACCTTACATATAGGTTTCAGAAAGATTCGATCAAAACTGAAGGGGCTACGGTGATGACAAGGTAAAAAATCGACATTTTCAGCCATCAAAGGGACATAACTATATAGTTAATGGGGCAACTTGGCCGGTTTTCGAACTCATTCGAGGTTTTATCCCCAGCCACCTTACATATAAGTTTCAGAAAGATCTGATCAAAACTGAAGGGGCTACAGTGTTGACAAGGTCAAAAATCAACATTTTCAGCAATCAAAGGGACCTAACTCTATGATAAATAGGCCACCTTTGCCGGTATGCGAACTCATCCGAGGCTTTATCCCCAGCCACCTTGCATATTAGTTTCAGAAAGATCCGATCAAAACTCAAAGGGCTACGGTGATGACAAGATCAAAAATCGGCATTTTCAGCAATCAAAGGGACGTTACTCTGTGATAAATGGACCAACTTGGCTGGTTTTCGAACTCATTCGAGATTTTATCCCCAGCCACTTTACATATAAGTTTCAGAAAGATTCGATCAAAACAGAAAGGGCTACAGTGATGACAAGGTCAAAAATCAGCATTTTCAGCCATCAAAGGGACCTAACTCTACGATAAAAGGGCCGACTTGGTAGGTTTTCGAACTCATCCGAGATTTTATCCACAGCCACCTTACATATAAGTTTCAGAAAGATCCGATCAAAACTGAAGGGGCAAAGGTGATGACAAGGTCAAAAATGGCATTTTCAGCAATCAAAGGGACGTAACTCTATGATAAACGAGCGGACTAGGCCGGTTTTCGAACTCATCCGAGGTTTTATCCCCAGCTACATTACATATAAGTTTCAGAAAGATCCGATCAAAACTGAAGAGGCTACGGTGATGACAAGGTCGAAAATGGGCATTTTCAGCAATCAAAGGGACGTAACTCTATGATAAATGGGCCGACTTGGCCGGTTTTCGAACTCATCCGAGTTTTTATCCCCAGTCACCTTACATATAAGTTTCAGAAAGATCCGATCAAAACTGAAGGCGCTACGGTGATGACAAGCATTTTCCCATAGTAAGTCTATGGGACCTTGTGGTTGCCATAGAAACCAAAGTTTTTGAGCGATTTCAAAAATAAGTTTATGTCATCAATGCCCCACCAGAGGCATACTACAGGTGAGAAATGATTGAGATCAGCCTGCAGGATACAGAGATATAGCTGCTCAAAAGTGTGGACGGACGGACGGACGACGGACGACAGAGGACCCACTATACTATAAGCTCCCCTGGAGCCTTCGGCCCAGGTGAGCTAAAAATTATCACAGGTATGCTTCAGGGGTAGTCAAGTTAGGGTCTACCCTGTGTGCCTTTCCCTTTGCACCTTTTGGACTCCTTGCAGGAACGAGAAACAAATTTGTTGAACTTTTTGGAGAATTACAGCAAGTTTTCAAGGTGTCCGAACTTTTAGGATTTTCAAGGTATATCTAAAACTGTGTTATAATGAATGGAGCTATAAATAGGGTCTAGTGTATAAACATTAGTTACTGTCAAATTGTCAATAGTACCCAAGAAAAGACTACTTTTACCAATCAATGGAATTATGATTGACGAATAATTTTAAAACCTGATTTTCTAATAATTTTCACATGCCCAATGTACCAAATTAATAGACACACACGCACACAAAAACATAGATATATTCTGCTAGCTGGACTTCACATTTATGCAGAGATAAGGGATTCGGCAGTACTCTATCAGTGCTTTTCCTTACCTATGGCAACATTTGTGGAGACTAATCAAGAACTCTTTTCTCTATTCTCTCCCTTCTGCAGATTCAACAAAATGTGTTTGTGAAACACTGATGGAGTTAAACCATCACTTGTTCATGCACAAAATGTAAATCAATACGAAAACACACCTATTCAAAAATATTAAAAAGTGTACTGCCCAAAAAATGAAAAATTTCAGATAAAACAATCTGATTTTTTCCATATTTCTGCTCCAAACATAAGTTGTGGCGATTCTAACGAATGCCTACAATCAATTGTTTTTGAGCAGAAATAAGAAAAATAACGTACACCCCTGTAAACTCCAGTTTCACAATATAAAGTGGGGTTTAAGGGGGTCAAAATTATATAGGTGTGTTTTCGATATGGAAAGGTCTCAATCGAAATTTAAAAATGTTGTGATGATTTTTGTTTGATTTGAGCTTTAACATCCCCATCAACAATGTATAGGTCATTTTGGAGACGTTGCTACCAATTTTGTGGGACTTTTACCAGACATTGAGATGAACTGACATCTCAAGCCCTGTCATCCAATGAAACCAATAGGGTTAATAAGCAAGCCTGAGCAGGCTTAGATCCTCTAAGCGGTTTACCAGTACTTGTGTGTGGTCGGTTTCAGCTCTGTGTGGAAGCATCATGCAGCCCATTCATTTCTTCAATCCCCGATGGGCAGGGTGTTGAATATAAATTGATAAGGCCAAAAAAAAATAGGTGTGTTTCCGGTTTCCCGACCCTACCTAAGTTTTAGGCCCGACCCTAAATTTTTTATTGCCAAAAAAAAAAAAAAAAAAAAAAATCGCGAGGCGAAACGACTCGTAAAAAAAAATCGCGGGGCGAAACGACTCGGAACTACGCGAGTGGTTGCGGTTTATTTGTTCTAATTCGGTCAGTTTCAGAGCGTTTCGGTGTTTACTACTCTCAAAATGGCAGCGCAGTTGGGCGCGATTTCACTTCTTGCATTGAAATATAAGAAATGTGAGCATTTGTCGGCACCTAAAACTTGTTTTGAGCTCGTTCCTCACAAGAAAACGATACAGAGAAATATCAAGCCAGGAAGATGCAGCGTCACTACAGGAAGATCTTGATCACCTACAGGAATGGGAGCGGGACTGGCAAATACTTTTTAACCCAGACAAGTGCGAACACATCAGAATAACCAACAACCGGAAGATTGTCCAGACGTCATACAACATCCACAGTCATGTACTCAAGGAGACTACAAAAGCGAAGTACCTTGGAGTCACCATTGACAGTAAGCTGACTTGGAACAGCCATGTGGATGTGGTGACCAAGAGGGCCAACCAGACTATCTCCTTCCTCCAGAGGAACTTGTCATCTTGCCCAAAGGACATATAGGCAACCAGCTATAAGTCCCTCGTCCGCCCACAAGTCGAATATGCGGCAACAGTCTGGGACCCACCAACCAAGACCAGTATCAACAAGGTTGAAGCTGTCCAGAGACGTGCAGCAAGATTCTGCCAAAGTGACTACAGCCGTACAAGCAGCGTCACATCCATGCTACAGAATCTGGGCTGGGAAGATCTCCAATCACGCCGTGAGCAAAGCAAGTCTATCATGATGTACCGGATCGGCAACCACCTCGTAGATATTCCAGCTGAGAAGTATCTGATCCACACAGGAACTTCTACTAGAGGCCATGAGATACGTTTCCTGGTGCCATACTGCCACGTCGTTGCCTTCAAGAGTTCTTTCTTCCCCTCGACAATACGTCTCTGGAACTCATTGCCTGTCTCCGTGGTAACCTCTCCATCGCTCGATGCCTTCAAGAACTGCGTCGGCGCTGGACCTCCACAGTTCTAAACCCGGACATGATGTTTTTATCCTGTTTTTAAACCTGTTCATAGAACCTTCCTTCACGGATGTACATAGTTATTTCCAAGGTTGGCAAAAAAGCGGGAAATACTCATATTTCCCTGGACGGCGGGAAATACAGGGAATTCCCGGGAAATACTGGGAATTCCCGGGAAATACTGGGAAATATATATTTACATAGTGGTACCAATTGAGACTGCTTAATATACCCCAACTACCTAGGTATTTGAAAGCAAAATTATTTCAAGTTCATGCAGGGCTTGAAAATTCCACTTGTCTGCTTGCAATGACAAAAAAAAAAATTGAAGGACAAGTAAAACGTTTGTCTAGTCTTTACAAGTTTACATGCACCTAGTCATGTAGGACAAGTGAAATTTTGAAGAGTTTTCCAGCCCTCTTTATATTGAATAGCTTGAAAGATCTACAGTCCCTTGCCTTCATAACAGAATGTATATAATTTCTTTTCAAACCTGATTCTAAAATATTAATTTTCTACTTTCAGCTATTTCCCTTGACTTGTAAATACATGTAATTTTAATACTTAAGTGAGTATCTGTAGATAATTTAAGAAACCTTTTATGCTTAAATTAATTGTGTTCTCTTAATACCTGTCTCAAACAAACAACTAACTTATCACACCTTTTAGTATTAGGAGTATGATTACTTGACAAACTTGCAAACAAACCTTTTCTAGTGAAAACATCCTTGAAATTCAAACATCCAAAGAGTTGTTGTAAATCTCAAAGAAATTGAACTGTGTGGCTTAGTGTTACACTAAAGCATACCAATGGCTAAGTGATTCTGATCTGGGTATGCACTGTTTGCCCAGGCATGTCTGTCCCAAAAATTAGGATCATTACGGTATTTTATCTGCGATTTCAAATAACACTCTGCACCCTACATAACAGATCACTTTATATTTATGCTTGTGTTTGGTTGAGTAAAAGCAGACTTATGACATATATGTATGGGGAGGTATATTGCAAAATAGCTAACTGTTCATTATTTCAATTAAATTACACAAAAATTAATAGTGTTTTTCTATGAAATAATAAAACAAAAATCATATTTCCCACTATTTCCCACTTTTGCTGAAATTTGGAGTATTTCCCAGGACGGTAATTACCGGTAAATACCAGTGGGAATTCCCGCCACCGGTATTTACCGACCAACCTTGGTTATTTCACAGTGCGACTATGCTCAAGATTGGGCCCAGCACTTAATTGGAAGATGAAGATGAAATCAAGTTTTCGAGCTACACCATCCTCCCACTAGAAAGGATGGTAGCGTTATGGTTGCGGAATCGAGACAATTCATCGACAAGACAATTCATCAACACGGATTTTGGAGACAATTCATCGACACAATTGAAGACAACTCATCGACACTTTTTGAAGACAATTCATCGACACATTATTATGTTGAAATTATACACAAGCTGATAAAATGAAGACAATGTTTTGAAAATAAAATTATCTATTATCACGTTTATGATCAAAATTACGAATTTAAAAAAATTTAATTCAATATTTTGGCTTATTGACCATTTTAACCGCAATAGTTTGCCTCGTCTGATTTGATGTCGCAAAACAGTGACTATCGGGGAGCTGTCTCAAAGTAACTGAGGATAGCATGTAGCTTTCAGGATGCTGATTGCTATGTAGTGGCAGTATTGATAGTGCGACCACTGGAGTTGAAGGATAATTTAGCCTCGAGATTTGTACAATTCGCATTTAGATACCTAATTCTGATCATGAGATATAAACCGTGTTGGTGAATTATCATCTAGATAATAATCCCATGCGATGGACCTTGATTAATCCCACTTTAGGGGTAAAAGTTCAGTTTAACCATTTTTGTACCAAATGGAATCCTCCTCCTTATATATAGCATGAGTCCATTTAAAAATGTTGGGTTGTCAGGTTGTGTTTTCAACTAAATTTGTTTTGGAAAATAGCTGAACATTTTGCAAACAGTGTAGGCCCTGATCAGATGCCGCGTTCTGTGGTGTCTGAGCTGAGCCTACACTGTTTGCCAGGGTACCCGTTTTGGGGTATATGGTACTAAATTGGTTGAATGGGATTATGTTTACGTTTCATATTTCTGCCTATAAACGTTAGGCGTTATCGTTAGAATCGTTTTGATTTGAGCAGAATCTTATTTAATGCTGAAAATTTAGGGAAAAAATGCAAACATATATGCAACTCACAATCAAGCTTCACTTGCCATCTTTTTTATTTTGATTATGAAAGTTTTGAATAATATTTGACCAAGTTCCGTATACATTTTCTTTTATGCGGTTAAAAGGGTCAATAAGCCAAAATATTGAATTAAATGTTTCTAAATTCGTTATTTTGATCATAAACGTGATAAAAGATCATTTTATTTTCAAAACAGTGTCTTCATTTTATCAACTTGTGTATAATTTCAACATAATAATGTGTCGAAGAATTGTCTTCAAAAAGTGTTGATGAGTTGTCTTCATTTGTGTCGATGAATTGTCTCCAAAAACCGTGTCGATGAATTGTCTTGTCGATGAATTGTCTTGTTCCCATGGTTGCCCATTGTAGTATCGACCTGAAGAATTCAGAATCCTTTGAGGTAAAGTATGTTTTCAATCGTATTTGGGGCACTTCTTTAGGTCAGTACCTTGTCAGGCTAGGGGGAGCGTCTAGTCCTGCAACGAGCAAGCATCACCCGGCTCTGTGAGCACAGTATGGGAGCGGAAGAGATTGGAATGCCCTTCCGGATTCAATTGTTTCATCCGCAGAAGGTGCAAAGGACAGTGTAGCTCAGTTTACTTCTTTGGTGAGAGCTAGGGACTAACTTCCCTTTTCACAGGTCCTGGTGAATGGATGTCATTTGACGTGTCGCCAGTAATAATTCAGATCAGATCAGATCAGAAGTGAACGAACATTTGCGATTGAACAGGACTTGCGATTTGTACAGTGGACAATCAGTCACTTGTGTTATTGGGAGGATGGTGTAGCATGTGATTCGCAAGAATCACGATTCTAGATGTCATGGTATTTGATTTATCTCCCTATAACAATGTGATAGCGCTAACTCCAACATGGTACTTTGGGCATTTTTTTTTGTTTGATCTGGGATTTTTTTTCAATCGCAAATACCCGTTCACATCCGCTCCCATACTGTGGTGAGGCTGAATCAAGATTTGAACCTACCACTCACGTGACTGTCACTGTCAGCGAAGCAGAGCAGGTCTATAAGATCAGACTGAACCTATATGGTCAGATTTTAGCAATTTAGACCCTAATCAGATTACATGATCATATAGCATTTATCATTTCGTAATGGAGGTATTAAACCGCCCGCAATAGCTCAGCTATGGTTGAGCATCCGCCTGCAGCAAAAAGCAAAGAATTCTAAGATTTGCTTTGCCCTGGCTCAATTGTAATGGAAAAAAATAAATACATAGAATATAATTCATGTTTCAGTTTTTATTTGATTGTACCTTTACATCAAAGTTTATGCATCTTTAAATACATGTAGTTCCGCAGAAATGCTCTATACAGTGTATAAACAAAATAAAAAATTAAGATAAAAAAAAAAATTAAATCGACCTTCCCCACCTAATTTTTTTCAAGCTGAAACCTGAAACACACCTATTTTTTTTTTTGGCCTAATCATTATCTGACTGCCCTTTCAACTGGGTTAAACTACACCCTTTTTTGTTGCTGTCTGAAATTAGGTGCATGATAAAAACCTAAAGCCATACGTTTATAGCTGCAACAAGACATGATACCACTAGATCAGAATCAGAATTGTTACTGGTGACACGTCAAATGACATTCATACCACCAGGACCTGTGATATGGGAAGTTAGTCCTGTGATATGGGAAGTTAGATCATTACTTAGAAGCCCCCGTGGTGTTGTGGTTACGCTACTCGCCTTGTAAACCAGGGGTCGCTTGATTGATCCCGGGCTTCTCCAGACTTGGGTCTTTTAACCAAGGGCCCCGGTCTCCCTATGACCTTAGCTGTTGGTGGGACGAAAACTCAAACACGCATTGATCATTACTTGAGGAAAAATCAATGGACAACCCATCTGTACCTAAATGCCTTGAAAATCCTGAGTAGTACAACATTCTTTCAGTTGTTGTTGTTTTTCCAGCATCAATATGTGCCATTATTCCTATGTTTCTTATCTTTTCGGTGTCTTCATGTTCCATTCCCTTCACAAATCTTGCATCCCTGAGAGCAACAGAGAGCAGACGAATCTGTCCTCTGTAAACTTTTCTAGATGCTATGAGGAATGTCACTCTTTTCAAAGCATTCATCTGCATCGTCATTGGAGTTTTCTCACAGGATATCAACAACAAAATGCCAACTATTTCATAATAAACCAGAAAACTGCTTTGACTGTAAAATTTATCACAACTTGACCTCCATGCTGATTTATTTACATCCGGTTTCCACTAGACGCTTGCAAGCGGGGTACCTAAACACCGGAAAGACCCGGAAAGACGCAAAAAGACGCGGAAAGACGCAAAAAGACCCCCGAAAAAGCAAAAAGACCCTAATAAAAGCAAAAATGAGCATAGTTATAAATATAAATCAGCATTCTTGGGTAAAAAGTGTTAAAGGAAAAAGATTAATAGAGGTGCAAAAGAACGTACCATGGCCCCATCCCTCGCCCGCCTCCCAGCACAGCATCAAAGATGGGAACACTTTTTACAAACAATAAGTTCTTTTGGGTAAAAATAGAACTGAATAGCAATTAAAACATTAATAATATTAATAATAAATTTGGAAATCAATGAATTTACGAAGACGGAAGAAGACGCGGATAGGCGCAAAAAGACCCTCAGAAAAGCAAAAAGACCCTCGGGAAAGCAAAAAGACCACCAGAAAGCAAAAAGACCACCAGAAAGCAAAAAGACCACCAGAAAAGCAAAATGACCCCAAGAAAAGCGAAAGAGCATACATATAGATATAAATCAGCATTTCTGTGCAGAAAGGAGTGCTAGCAAAAAAAAATCATAAAGGATCAAAAGAAAATATCCTGACCCCATCCTGCCCCTACCCACAGAACAAAATGAAAGGCAAGATTACATTTATAAACAAAGAGCTGTACAAAAAATACATACTACTACTTAATTGCAAATAATAATAATAATAATAATAATAATAATAATAATAATAATAATAATGCAAAAAGACGAAATGTATAAAATTTACAGAGACGCAAAATGGCGCGAAAACACGCAAAAAGACCCTCAGATAAGCAAAAAGACCGCCAGGAAAGCAAAAGACCTTCAGGAAAGCGAACAGACCTTCAGAAAAGCAAAAGACCTTCAGGAAAGCGAAAAGACCATAAGAAAACCCTATTTTTTCTTATTTATGCTCTAAAATAAAGATTGTGGGTACTCGTTAGAACCGCCTCACTGAGGCAGTTATAACGAGTAACCACAATCTATATTTACAGAGATGCAAAAAGACGCAAAAAGACCCTCAGAAAAGCAGAAAGACCTACAGGACCTACATTTTACTATTAAAATCGTGCGCCAATGTATTTAAACTTTTGAAATCGCTCCGCTTATTATTGTTTCTTCTTTTTTTATATAACTAAGAATTTTAATCCATTTAATTTAATGAGGTATATTTAATGAAATCATACTGTATAATAGATAATTCGATTAGGTTGTTTGGCACGATCATGACACCTGAGATAATCAGTTGTGACTGGGTTTGATCGTACTTCAGTCGGCTTCTTTAAGCACTTAACGTGAAAAAAAGTCGGGAAAATTTCATATTTTTTGTTAATTACCACGAACATGTACTTTTTGGGGCAATTTTAACCACCTCAACGAGGATGATTTGAAGATTTCAAAGTGATGATATACCCCCGTAAAACCCACATTCAATAAATAAAGTAGGGTTACGATAAAATTCCGACACCTTCAGGACTTGTCATGACTCTGTCCAAATTTCAAGCAGTCTGATCTAGGTCAGTACTTTATGCTGCGGTCTATCTGTCCCAATACTCAGATTCGTGACGGAACATGTGTGTATTTTGCCCGGTTGCATTATGAAAACACGCCTATTCATCTATATTGAAAGTTTTACCACCCAAAAAAAAAAAAAAAAAAAAATGAAAAATTTCAGGAAAAAAATATATATATATATTTTGCATATTTTTGCTCAGAACATAGATTGTTGGAAATCGTTAGAACCACCTTGAGAGGCGGTTCTAACGAGTTCCAACAACCTTTGTTGGATTTTTTTTTAATAAAAATCAAATATGTACATTCATGAATGGAAGTTTATCGTCCCGGTCAACAATATTAACGTCATATTAGAGACGTCCCTTCCTATTTTGTCATCACTAAAACACGACTATATGATTTTGACCCCCTCGAACCCCACTTTTATATAGAAAAACTGGGGTTTACGGGGGTAAATATTAATTTTCTCATTTCTGCTCAAAATATAGATTGTGGTTACTCGTTAGGACCTCCTCATCGAGGCGGTTCTAACGTGTACCCACAATCTATATTTTGAGCAGAAAAAAAATATAAAAATATGACCGTTTTTCATCATAAAATCTTCATTTTTTTCGGCGAAAAAATTACTTTGTATTTGTATTGGCTTGTTTTCGTACTGTGGGACTTTTACCCGACCTTGTAATGAAATGATATATTAAGCCTGGCGTTCAATGAAACCAGCATAGTTAAGCCGTTTACGAGTACCCAAGTGTGGTCGATTTCAGCCCTGCGTGCAAGCATGATGCAGTCGAATCTTTCTCCAAGCCCAGATGGGCGTGGGGTTGGGGGCGGGGGGGGGGGGGGCTATACATTTGAACGTATATAGAGGATATCTTTCTTTAATAATTAATGATCCTGAAAAGGACCGTTGTATGTCTTTGAGAGGTTTTAAGCTCAAATGCGTATGTAGGAATCAAAACATCTCTCAATTACTTGGCGGAAAATGTTCATGCCTCCCTGCCGAAGACCAGGATGTACAAGATCACAGTCGTAATGCCTTGGGTATCTTAAGTTCCTACCGACGTCAACAAAATCTTCGCCAAACTATTTCTCCAACTTCTTATTGACACTTCGTCGTATTTTGTTGAACTGTTTCTTAGATAGTCTTGTAAAGCCTGGAAAAGCGCCTCGCTCGACGATACTACCGACAAAGACACGTCTGACACCGGTGCTTTGAAGATATCTCACTAAATGCTTAATGGACTCAAAAAGTTCTTGGATTGACGTACTCGAGGTTATGTCATTCCCACCTACATTCATGAAAACGACGCCTGGTTGAAACTCAACAAGGTTTCGAAGTTCTTCATCTATCTTTCTCTTTGTCGACATTCCCGGTTTTCCGAAGTGGCGGTAAGAAGTTGGGTGAATCGTAAACTTCTTTAGTCTTGACACAAAACTGTCTCCGAACACGGCAAATCTTGTCATCTTGATTTCAGAAATGATTTCAGAATTGCCCATGGAAAGGAATGGAAGTAGTTTGTAAGGTAACCGGGCGCTAAAAGCACATAGGGGCTACCCCCAGATCGCCGACTGGGTTTAGTTTACTGGTACTGCTCCTATCCCCAGGCTGCCAATGTGCCGACTCCTGCCAATTCGACAGTTATCGGCTAGTCTTTTGGGAGTGAAGTGACTTCATTCGCGGAGGATGTGGGAAGCAGGTCAGTCCCGCTTTCCAATCCCCACGCTCAGGATGTCTTGGAGGCACAAACGCACCCAATATGAAGCGTTTGTCCTGTAAATTGAGCAGTCCTCTGGCGATTTTTTTGAATTTTGAGTGCAGAAACGGTCCAAAAGTCGGGCTCTAGAAAGTGATGACATTTTGCCAATTCCGGCTGTAAAATGTGTCAGTGCACAGTCCTTTGTCTGGCCGAAGAAAAAAGCTTCGCATGCATTATCGGATGTTCGGCTTCCATTATTCTCTACCCCCACCCCTGACATGGTAGAGAAAACGCCTACGGGCACGGTGCTTGCTAAAGGGTGATAATGCATAAAAATTTGAATTTAGAACGGCAATCCAAAGTGAGCCAGGAAGGGTTACTATTAGACCAGCCAATTCCGGCTATTGCAAAATGTCCTAGTACCCGTGCTCTGTGAAGAGTTGTGTGGTTGTGGGGAAGGCGATGTTGAGGCTAATCAGCCATTATGCAATTCCGCTATTGATTAATTTTGATAGGTCATCCTAAATGGCTTTTTAAGGGTCTTTCTATTCCAAATCCCTAGCAAAGGTTGGTTATTACCATTGCCCCGCCTTATAAATTATTATGCGCGTGACCTTATCTGGGTGAGTGTGCTCCGTTCCGGCAAGCTGTTGTGCCTTCGCTTTGCACACATTCAGATATTCATCAGATAGGTGCCCATGCGGGGGGCCCCGGTGTGGCCCCTCGCTTGGGTTCCCATGTGATGTCATCTCTGTAGCTGTTCTATTTATGTTAAGTACAAATATTTGAGTAAATAACGTCAGCTTGACAGTTATTGAAGAAATTATGTTAATCAATTATGTTGATAAGGATTATGATTTAGCTAGCAAATTATCACCTACGTATGACAGATACACAATACAATTAAAACAATACAATTAGCACCCATGTAAACCCCAATTTATAGATTACTTATGGAGAAACTCGTTATAACGGTAGTATTTGTCTCATAATTCCCCGCTATAAAATGCCGCTAAAAAGAACCAATTTAACCTCTTCAGTACCAGAACCCCCTGAAGGGGTACCCTGACAAACAGTGCAGGCACAATTCAGACGCCGCAAAACGAGGCTTCTAATCAGGGCCTGCACTATTTTTCATATAAATACTGCAAACACAGGTTGTTGATACTCTTTAGAACCGCCTCAACGAGGCGGCTCTAACGAGTACCCACAACCTATGTTTTGGAGCAAAAATAAGAAAAATAATGTATACCCCCGTAAACCCCTGTTTTCTCTATATGAAGTCGGGTATAGGGCGGCCCGTATAGGGGGCTTCATTTCACCGACTTGTTCAAGTGATTGGTAGGTAGGTTATAACCGCCTGCCGAGTATTAGAGGTGGGAGTTTGATCGTCCATGCATATAAACCCGATTGGTTTCATTGGGCAGCAGGGCTTGAGAAGTCATTTCATCTCAATATTGGGTCCCGCAAAATTGGAATCAGCGTCTCCAAAATGACCTATACAGTGTTGACAGGGACGTTATACCTCAGATCAAACACAAACTAACAGTACAGTGCACCGTTTTGTTTTTATTTTTCTCACAGTGTATTTATCACTATAATGGGGTCTTTTTGCAAGTTGTTCCTAAATATATAATTATTTGTCATCATAATGGGGTCTTTTTGTGTCTGTGGGTCTTTTTGGGGTCTTTTTGCGCAATTTTACGTGACAGGGATCAATTTTATTTTTTAATGTTCTATTAATATATATTAATTTATTACTATTTTGGGGTCTTTTTGTTTTTTCGGGGGTCTTTTTGCGTCTTTTTGCGTCTATCCGCGTCTTTCCGCGTCTTTTTGCGTCTTTCCGCGTCTTTTTGCGTCTTTCCGGGTCTTTCCGGTGTTTAGGCACCCCCCTTGCAAAGTAGAAGTAAAACAAAGATCAGGAATTGATACAATTAACTTACTCCACCCATAAAAGACACCAAAGGGAAAGAAATACAAACATTAAGCGACCAGACCATAATGGAAACCCAAAACAAAGGAAGGCCATATGGACAGTTACTTTCCCACAAAATGGCCATATGGCCATCCAAAATTAAAAGACACAAGCGATACACACAGCAAGCAACAAACAAAAACATAAACAAATCGCCACAGAAGAGCCGCCTTGGAACGGTCAGTGGAAGATACAAGTAAAATACTAAAGTGTAAACCGAGCCGATTTCGTGCGGACAACATCTGAAGTGTTTCAGTAAAGAGTGGGAGCTGTTATAGGTAGCGATGAGCAGCAAGACTCATGTTAGATTAAATAAGGTAAGAACAAAATGAAATGGCGTGGCGAGATAAGAGGCAGTGCAGCTGGGAACAAGACAATTCATCGACAAGACGACTCATCGACACGGTTTTTGGAGACAATTCATCGACACAATTGAAGACAACTCATCGACACTTTTTGAAGACAACTCATCGACACATTAGTATGTTGAAATTATACACAAGCTGATAAAATGAAGACAATGTTTTGAAATAAAATGATCTATTATCACGTTTATGTTCAAAATAACGAATTTAGAATACATTAATTCAATATTTTGCCTTATTGGTGGCAATAAAGAGACCATTTTAACCGCATAGAATGGCTGGCATAAATAAACTTACGCATTCTATTTTAAAAACATGATATAAAAGAAAATGGTCAGGGAACTTTGTCAAATATTATTCAAAACTTTCATAATTTGGAAAGTGAAGCTTTTATATGAGTTTTTAAACTGTCTGTCTCTATCTGTCTGTCCGTCCGTCCGTCCAGTATGTATGTATGTATAACGTGAGCGTCCGTCCGTACATATGTATGTATGTATAACGTGTAATACTGGTGAGTCTTTATATGCGTTTTAAACTGTCTGTCTATCTGTCTGTATTTCTGTCTGTCTGTAAATCTATTTTTCTTTCTTTCATTCATTCTTGGACATTACATGTCTTGTTTCTTTCGTTCATTCTTATACATTGTCTTATTCTTTCTTTCTTTCGTTCATTTATTTATTTATTTCATACTTATTTTGAGGGAATGTCCCAGTTGATATAAAACATGGACAAACAATCAATTACATCATTACTAAACTATTTTGTTAATCGGCGTGTGCCATAAAGTTACAAACATAACGATTATTATTTTACTCAAATTTTTATCCTATATGTGTATTTGTATTTTTACCCCTCTCAGATCAATCAAATACAATGTACAACTTATCCATAATTACCCTTAATTACCTATGAATGCCAATTACCTTCACACAAATGTGTCGATGAATTGTCTTCAAAAGGTGTCGATGAGTTGTCTTCAATTGTGTCGATGAATTGTCTCCAAACACCGTGTCGATGAGTTGTCTTGTCGATGAATTGTCTCGATTCCGTGCAGCTGTGCTACTCAAGGGCAGATGAGAATTAGACTTGGTAGATTTTTTAACCAAACAAGGGAAATTGGTTATTTATATGGTTTGTCTTTGGGCGTTTGTGTCGCTTGTGTTATATTATTTTGGATAGCCTTTTGGCCATTTTGTGGGAAAGTAACTGTCCTTTTGGCTTTCCACTGTTGGTGTTTCCATTAGGGTGTGTTGTTTCATGTTTGTGTGTCTTTCCCTTTGGTGTCTCTGATGGGAGCTGTGGGTTGATTGTATCGATTTCTGATCATTGCCTCCACTTTTATTATAAAGGTGCCCTTGTAGCGCTTCTTCTGACCGCCATGTGAGCGTTTGCCCATTTCTAGTTCACCGTAGAAGATTTTCGTTGGTGAACGTTCCTCAGGCATCTTGAACACTGCCTGTCCATTTTGACTGTGCCAGTTTCTTCTTCTTCCATGTAATGGCCATGATTCTTCTACAGTGAGAGGTGAAAGAGACAACCAGCTCTTTTCAAAGTTAAAATCCCAGTTAAGTATGTACAGTTAAGCAGTACTTAGCAGTATCACAGCTGAAGGGTTGGCAGGACATGACCTAGACCGACTCTGAATAGTTTCGGTGTCAGAAGAGTATATACACTCTGCATTCCTGTCCTTATCAGGACTTATGTGTATGGACTCTGGTATAGCGTCTCTTAATGAAGATAAATACCCTGCGACCAATTACTGTGGACAACTTTGCTTCCCTCTTTAATTGCAGGCCGGTGGGTCAGGCCTCAGACTCTATGACGGTTATGGTTTGTCTTTGGGTGTTTGTGTCGCTTATATTATTTCATTTTGGATAGCCTATTGGCCATTTTTGGGGGAAAGTAATTGTCCTTTTGGCTTTCCGCTATTGATGTTTCCATTAGGGTCTGTTGTTTCATGTTTGTGTTACTTTACCTTTGGTGTCGCTAATGGGAGCTGTGGGTTAATTGTATTGATTCCTGACCATTGCCTCCACTTCTATTCAGCACAAAAGTAAACAACACGCAATACTGTAGGTACCAGGCCTATAGTGATGCCATGAAGCATTCTTTCTTCCCCAGAACTATTCCTTCTCTCATCTGCTGTAAATGCCAAGACCACAGAGGAGTTCAAGGTCCGTACAGAAAAGATTGGGACCCAGGGGTATTCGTATTAGTATACCTCTGCCAGGCAGATTAATAATATTCTTATCTAAAATCGCTATTCATGAACAACAGGTCAGTTGAGAATGTTTACTAGTCAGTCGCTCGCTGTATATATAACAACTATAATAACAAGAGCTGTCGCACGACAACATAGCTCGCCTGTTTCACGCTTTCAAGATATAAGATCAAATCACTGAACCATGAAATATTGGTCACAATGACCTAGATATATTTTGAGACAAATCATCAGGTCACATGGAACATATATTCCAAAATAGAAGTGGAGGCAATGATCAGGAATCGATACAATCAACCCACAGCTCCTATCAGAGACACCAAAGGGAAAGACACAAAAACATGAAACAACACACCCTAATGGAAACACCAACAGCGGAAAGCCAAAAGGACAGTTACTTTCCCACAAAATGACCAAAGGCTATCCAAAATAAAATAATATAAGCGACACAAACACCCAAAGACAAATCATAACAAAAACAAACAGAAGAACCCACTTGGCACGGTCAGCGGAAACGAATTCCACTGTGGGGCTTAAATTGATTTTTCGTGGCCACACTCCTCGCCCTTACTTCCGTCGCGATTTAGACAAATAATTTGTTCAGTCCGCATGAAGGTCTCCTAACTACCTAAGTATGACATTTCAACAGGAACTAGTGTCCAGGTTATAAGGCAAAATCATTGAACCGCGAAAATAGGTCACACTGACCTAGATATATTTTAAGTCAATCATCTGGCCACATGGAACTTATAATCTAGGTATAAATAGTATTCAAAACATATGGCACAATCACTGAACCATGAAATAGAGGTCACACTGACCTAGATATATTTATATATCATTCATCGGGTCACATGGAATTGACAATCCAGGTATGAAGTTTCTCCACCAAATAGTATACTAGATACAGTCCAACCTGTATTAAGCAAGCACCTTAGGGATCATCAAAATTTGCTTGTTTAAGACTGGTGCATGGTTAATACAGGTGGATTCAAATGCAGTTTCCTTTTTTTTGGAACCAAATACATGCTTGCTTAAGACACGTTGCTTGCTTATTAGAGGTGGCCACTTAGACAGGCGAATAAATTCTACGATAGTTCTCATCAGTTATATGATGCGGCTCTCTTAACTATACTCAGCATACTCTCCGTCCTTACATTGATTCTGAAATTAATCATAAACGCCATTTCTTCAAAATATCCTTCATTAATAAGGGTATGGATTTTATAGATTTGCCCAGTATCTTCCGTGAGAGATCGGTTCTTTCTTCCATTCCTGCTTATTTTCAAAATACTGAAACACCTATAATTTGCTATAAATATAACAAACCTGTTAGATCTATCATTTTTAATTTCAATAAACTTGTTTCAGATCTTGATATTGATACTAATACTCCTGATTCATGTGATTGTAAAAACTCAAAGTATTGCTATCCTGCTGCTGGTCATGTAATTACTGGCAATTAGAAAATTATTCCTGATTCTAGGATAAGGAATATAATTTCTAAAGGACCGAAATATCGGTTTCCTTCTAAAATTGATTTCAGTAAATGTAGAGATGAAATCGCTGCTTCCTTGAATGAATTCGGTAATCGATGGTGTAAGCGAGCGTATGTTGAGCATAAAGCCCTTAAAGACTGGAACCTTAGCATTTTAAAACTAGTGAATAAACGCATTTCTTTCTATTCTCAAAATATTATATATAACTTATTACCTCCTAAGCCCAAGACGTCTTTACGTCATCTTAAACTAGGTATTCAAGAATTTCATAAGAAGTTTGTTTTGGCCCCTGCAGACAAGGCCGCTAACAACGTCGTCGTTGTGTGACGGCTCCACTATGTTAACACGCTTAAGCAGGAGCTTGGTGGTACTAAGGCCTATGAACTTCAGCCTTTAGCTGAAGAGAGAGCTATAGTAGATAAACATGTTTGTCTTTCAGCCACCAAGTTTGCTGTGTGTGTTAACGAAGGCCAAGACAAGCTTCCTACGCTATACTGGTTACCAAAACTTCATAAAAGACCTTACAAAGCACGGTTTATTGCAAATTCTAGCTCTTGCACTACCACTGAACTTTCTAAATTATTAACTTCCTGTCTTACTGCTATTAAAACGCATGTAATTAAATATTGTGATAAAGTCTTTGAAAGATCAGGAAGAAATCTTTTTTGGTCTATAAAAAATTCGAATGAGGTTTTAAATAAATTGAAATCCAGACATTTTCGTGCTTCAAGTCTGTCTACTTACGATTTTTCCACTCTTTACACTACACTTCCTCATAATCTTATAAAAGAAAAGCTTAATGATTTAATTGAATGGGCTTTTCATGGAGAAGATTCTCTCTATCTTGCATGTAATGTCAGAAATGCATTTTTCACTTCTAAAGAGCATAAGAATTATACACTTTGGTCATGTCAGAAAGTGTGTGATGCCCTCACCTTTCTACTTGACAATATTTATATTAGATTCGGTACTAAGTTATTTAGACAAATTGTGGGTATTCCGATGGGTACTAATTGCGCACCTCTTGTGGCTGATCTGTTTTTGTATTGTTATGAAAGAGACTTCATTTTGTCGCTTTCCATTGATAACCAATCTGAAATTATTGAAGCTTTTAGCTCCACTTCTAGATATTTAGATGATTTATTAAATATTGATAGTACCTATTTTGATGGTTTGATCAGTCAGATTTACACCCCTGAACTTCAGTTAAATAAAGCAAATTCTTCTGATTCCGAGGCCCTGTTTTTGGATTTACATCTATCTATTGTAGATGGATTTGTTTCGTGCAAAATTTATGATAAACGCGATGACTTTGATTTTGAGATTGTAAATTTTCCTTTTTTGGATGGTGATGTTCCTCGTGCGCCATCCTATGGCGTTTATATTTCGCAATTGATTCGATTTGCTAGAGTGTGTAGTCATGTAACTGACTTCAACACTCGTAATAAATTTTAACGACTAAACTCCTTAATCAGGGTTATCGGTACCATAAACTACGCAAAGCCTTTTCAAATTTTATAGACGCCATTCTGATTTAATTTCAAAATTCAATATTGGACTTAAATCTCTTCTGCAACAAGGTCTATCGGAACCCGAATTTTATGGTGACTTAGTATATAAATTCAGAAAAATATATAACCGCAATGACTTCAGCACCCAATTTCGTAAAATCATTCTTCGAATAAAAAGATTGGGTACAACATGGATGTTATTCGACAGACTGCATGCATGGTAGTTAACCCAATCACGGTTGGCAACTTTGCTTCCCTCTTTAATTGCACGCCGGTGGGTCAGGCCTCAGATTCTATGACGGCTCCAACGTAAAGGCTTATTGAGAATTAGAGAGATCTAATTCAAGGTAATGTTGGTTGGTGCCTGATGCTCTGTCTCTGGTCGGGCCCATCGGAGTCTAACTGTTGGTTTTCTTTTGCTCCAGCATTTCAGTGGTTTCTTGCTGTCGAGTCCTCGCCGTTGTCTCACCTCTCTGGTTCTTTGATTTTTGTGTTCACGGAGATGTTGCACTGATGAGTTAGGAGGCCTTCATGCGGACTGAACAAATTATTTGTCTAAATCGCGACGGAAGTAAGGGCGAGGATTGTGGCCACGTAAAATCGATTTAAGCCCCCCAGTGGAAATCATTCCACTGACCGTTCCAATGCGGTTCTTCTGTGGCGGTTTATTTATGGTGTTGTATGTTACTTACTGTTTATTTTGGATGGCCATATGGCCATTTTTGGGAAAGTAACTGTCCTTATGGCCTTCCTTTGTTTATGTTTCCATTATGGTCTGGTCGCTTAATGTTTGTGTTTCTTTCCCTTTGCTGTCTTTGGTGGGTGGAGTAAGTTAATTATATCGATTCCTGATCTTTGTTTTACTTCTACTTTACTGTATATGGCAAAATCACTAAACCATGAAATATGGATCCCACTGACCTAGATATATTTTAGGTCAATCATCTGGTTACATGGAAGTAATATCACAGGTATGACATTTCTCCATCAAATAGTCGTTGAGTTATAAGGCACAATTATTGAACCATGAAATATAGGTCACACTGACCTAGATATATTTTATGTTAATCATCAGCTCACATGGAATTTATATTCCAGGTATGACAATAGGGCTTATCCGGTAGTGCTGCTAGCAGGTTATTAGATTACAAAATCAGCCGAGTGCGGTACAATATTCAGTCTACTAGGTAAAATAGAAGTAGAGGCAATGATCAGGAATCGATACAATTAACCCACAGCTCCCATCAGAGACACAAAAGGGAAAGAAACACAAGCATGAAGCAACAGACCCCAAGGGAAACTCCAACAGCGGAAAGACAAAAGGAAAGTTACTTTCCCACAAAATGGCCAAAAGGCTATCCAAAATAAAATAATATAAGCGACACAAACACCCAAAGACAAACCATAACAAAAATAAACCGCGACAGAAGAACCGCCTTGGAACGGTCAGCGGAAACGACTTCCACTGGCGGGCGGGGGTGGGGTGGGGGGCTTTAAATCGATTTTACGTGGCCACAATCCTCGCCTCATGTGTATTTCTATAGAATTATGAGCTTAATTAATGGTTAATTTCCATGTTAACTGGTAAAAATAGATTGTATAAATTTCAAAAGCAAGTCTGTAAAAGATCTACAGTAATGCTTGAAAGACAGAAGTGTATATTTGGTGATCAAAAGAATGTAGATTTAGTGCAGTTAGCCGGCCTCGGTAGCTCAGTCGGATGCGTGTCTGACTGGTGATCAGGAGGACGCGGGTTCGATACCTGCCGGGATCGGCAACATTCTTTCGTGGAGATTGATCATGAAATCTTTTCTACGGTCATTCTCTCCCTTCCGCTGATTCAAGAAGGGCATTTGTCAGTTTCTGGCGAAAGAATGTGCACTGTACTGGTTAACCGCTTACGTATAAGCCTGTCCAGGAAAAGTGTGGATATGTAAACTGACCGGCTCAAAACGACCTAAAACATTGTTGGCTGGGCCTTTAAACTCCAAGACAAGACAAACGAGAACTGTTAAAAGTAGACCCTGATGGCATGGTTAAAGACAGGGCTGGAATTTTGAATTATAATTTATTGCAACCGGGTGGAACAAATCTTCCTAATCCTGACACACTTACAGGGTGTAGTGACATTTCTATTCTGCCACATGTTGGTATTTTGACATCTATAACTACCTGGCATCTGCTGAATATGATCTTGCAAGTTTAAGAAACTCTCATAAGATGTAAGCTTATGGAATGTTTCTGGATGGCTATATGTTTCATCTTGAATCTGTGACTCTCAATGATGACTACCCGGCAAGCGAATTTGTGTCTTCGAGCATTCCGTCATGACAAATTTTAACTGCGCGTGCCCAGCCATTCAGAGGGGGCAGGGATATGGCTTTCTGTCTGAAGGTTCCTCCTGATTCACTGCTTGTATGAGCGAGCAGCGACGGTTCTGGCGAGACTGTGCGGATGCGCAGGCTCGCCTGAACCTTCGCTGCTCGCATAGGCGATAAGTACCAAAATCGCTTGACGGGGCCCAATTAAAAGTCATTTTTGCAAACAGTGTGGACCCAGATCAGTCTTCTCCCCTTGGAGGAGTAGGGGAGTAGTCTGACCTGGGGCCACACTGTTTGCATGTATGCAAAGTTTGCAAGATGATTCAGTAGACAACATAAGCAGACGACAATTCCTGATGTATTTTTTCTCGGCATCTTAAGGGTTAATACTGGCAGCTGTTCGATATTTAGAAGCATACCCAGCCGGCAGACACCGTTACATCAACGTCGTACCAAAGTCGTCTACATTACGATAACACACGGTATAGTGAATTACGGCTACCATTACGAAAACTCACCTATATAAATACATTGTAAACTTGAACGTCGAAAAAGCTAAAACTTTAAGATGAAAAATTGTGATATTTTTCTTATTTCTGCTCAGATTTTGATTGTGGTTACTCGTTAGAACCGCCTTTGGTGTCTCTGATGGGAGCTGTGGGTTGATTGTATCGATTCCTGATCATTGCCTCCACTTCTATTTTATAGTATTCTTTATGTTGGTTGGCGCCTGATGCTCCGTCTTTGGTCGGGCCCCTCGGAGTCTAACTGTTGGTTTTCTTTTGCTCCAGCAATTCTATTGTTGTATGCTGTCGAGTCCTCAACCCTGTTTCAACTCTGTAGTTTTTTATTTGTATGTTCTCGGAGATGCTACACTGATGAGTAAGAATGCCTTCATCATGCGGACTAAACAAAATTAGTGTACACCGCGACAGAAGTAAGGGCGAGGAATATGACCATGTAAAATCGATTTAAGCCCCCCCCCCCATCCCTCCCCCAGTGGAATTCTTTCCCCTGACCGTTCCAAAGCGGTTCTTCTGTGGCGGTTTTTTTATGTTGTTATGTGTTACTTACTGTGTGTATCACTTGTGTTTTTTTATTTTGGATGGCCATTTGGCCATTTTGTGGGAAAGTAACTGTCCTTATGGCCTTCCTTTGTTAGGTTTCCATTATGGTCTGGTCGCTTCATGTTTGTGTTTCTTTCCCTTTCGTGTTTTTGATAGGTGGAATAAGTTAATTGTATCGATTCCTGATCTTTGTTTTACTTCTACTTTGTACCGCAGGCAGTCTGCACTTGGCTTATCAGCTATAGCCGGAGTACAAATAGTATTCAAGATATAAGGTAAATCACTGAACCATGAAATATAGTATTATTATTCTATTTTAATAGAACAGCAACCATAGCCGCGATAGCCTGTCAAGCGAGGTCAGCCTGAGCTGCCACACTCCACGACTTACTTCTGTTAACCCTTTTTGTACCAAATGGATTCTTCCTCTTTATATATAGCAGGAGACCATTTCAAAATTTAGGAGAGTCAGACTGTGTTTTCGTCAAAATTTATTTGGAAAATGGCTGAACTTCTTGCAAACAGCGTAGGCCCTGATCAGACGCCGCGTTCTGCGGCGTCTGATCTGGGCTTGCACTGTTTGCCCGGGTACCCGTTTTGGAGTTTCTGGTACGGGTTAATAAAAGATGACGTTTCTCACGACTTTGGTTTTGACATTTATGTTTTGCAACATATATGCTACTTTTAGTGCACCCCCCCCCCCCACCCCATGTAAGTATAACAACCAAACACTGCCTACGAAACAAATAACTGGCTCTAGTGTTCTGCAGTGCTTTAGGGAAAACTGGGTACCAGTCAACCATGGTTGACCCATCCTCCTAATCTCGTTGGTCGAACCAAAGACAGGTCGATCTTACTTTAGTCACAGTTTACGAGGACTGTTCAAATATGAATGCAACTAAGCACATAAAAATAAGTCCGTGATAGATTTCGATGAAAAATTTATTTTGTCCCCTCAAAGTATTCCCCTTTAACAGATATACAAACTTTCAGTCTTCTGATCCAATCATTGAATGCATTTTGGTAGTCTTTTCGAGGTATACTATGAAGGCACTGGAATATTGCAGAACCGAGGTGTTTGCGCTGTACAAATTTTCGACCAGAAAGGTATTTTTTCAGCCGCGGAAACAAAAAAAGTCACACGGGGCAAGGTCAGGGGAAAACGGGGGGTGAGGGAGTTCAACAACCTTTTCCTTCTTCAGATAGTCTTGCACAATGAACGCCTTGTGCGATGACGCATTGTCATGTAGCAATCTGACATTGGCCAAACCTGTTGCGGGTCTTCGTTCTTTGAAATATTTCTTCAATTTTCGAAGAACTTTATTCTTGTAAAACTTCGCATTTACAGATTTGTCTTTAGGCACAGCAACCTGACTAGCAGGGCCCTGATCTGAAAAGAATATGGCATACATTACCTTCTTGACGCTCATGGTCCGCTTTGCAATGCATGGTCTTTTGCAATACTTTGTTGCCCATATTTTGTTCTGAATCATTCGTTTTGGCTCAAAAAAGTGAACCCATGTCTCGTCACCTGTGACGACATTAGCGAAAGACCGTGCATTGTAATTTGGAAACTTTTTAAGCAGCTTCTTGGCGCACTGAACGCGTGTCTTTTTCTGCTCATCTGTCAACAGATGGGGAATCCATCTAGCACAGATCTTTCTCATTTTCAAATCCCGTTTCAGAATTGTATGAGCTGCTCCTAATGAGATGCCAACCATACTAGCTATTTGCCTAGTGGTGTATCGTGCATCGGTAGCAACTATTTCTTTCATTCTAGCAACCATCTTGGCAGATGTTGCTCTTTTCGGCCGACGATCATGTGGTGCATCTTCTGTTGAGCCTAGCCCACAGCTGTATTTCTTACACCAACGAAAACCTGTCGGAAAAGACATTTCATCATGCCCATAAACCGAAAATATTTCATCAAAAATGTCTTTGCACCGTATACCAAGAATACAACGATTCTTAATATAGGACCTTATTTCAACGGCGTACTCTGACCTTCTTCCAACCATGTTTTGTATTAGTATACAAGAGTAGACAGTCTTTATCGAACGATATATATGGCTAAAGTGTATGGATTTGAACAGGTTTGGTATCGATGTATAGGTAAAATGTTTTTCTACGCTGTGATATTTATTTCCAGGTGATTTTCGCTTTAGTGCATGAGAAAACGTTCTACTTGCATTAATATTTGAACAGTCCTCGTAGTGACCGTGGTTCTTACATTGAACTCGCTAAATCATGACTTCGACTGGAACTAAAGTAGTTTTTTGGTTTTTGAATTATCTTCCCTGCCTACTAATGGCATGCGTACTAGCTTTATCAGAGGAACACCTGCCATCATAAGATACAAAAATAATGGTCCATCATTCTCCAGGCAGCATTCATTATACGAATTTATTAATTCGTATCCTGCTGAACAAACTGCTTTAGTCGCGCCCATTTCTGACTATCAACCAATCAAATTACTAAGTTTACTGTATTTGTTCAATTCACAAACATAATAACAAACTGTATAGAGCCTGGTCAGATGTCTTCTTTAGACGCCATCTTGTCTGGATCAACATTGTTTGCAAAGACCGGGGCTGTCGTGTTCAGCTATAGCAATTTTTATTTGAGTCCGAAAGGTTTGCTATCTGATCGATCGGAAACCCAATCGTTTACAACTGTCAAGGTAAACTATCAAGTGACAAAAACAACCATCTCAGCTGTCTGACGTAACCAATCAATTACATTTCAGCCGTAGCTCCGCCTCTAAATATTGGACAGTACTTACTGACCGCAGATAAGTCGACATTAGAGCGTCTTTAATTTTAACTGTTCATTAGCCCTTTCTACCCTGCTGGCTCGACGTTAATGGGAAGGCAGACTCGGGTCCTGACGATGCAGGTCTACCCATAAACCTACGCTAGTTTTCCCGAATCACAATGTGCGTGACTGTTATAGATCGGGAATACAAAAGCGTCGGACTGGGATATATCACGTTAACAAACCCATATAATGAACTTCCCGGTAAACCCCACTTTATAAAGAGAAAAGTGGGGTTTGCAGGGATGTACAATATCTTAATATTGTTCTTTGTTCTGTCTAAAACCACTGATTGTGGGTACTCGCTAATAACCTATGCTCAAGCGGTCCCGTTTTGAGCAGAAACATTCATTCAGGTGGTTCAATATGTTTTCCATGTCTTATGACTGTTCCGTGTATCTTAAGCTCCGCTGAGCAAAGCTCGCGGGGAACTTATAGGATGGTAGCCTTGTTACAATGCAAAATGTAATTCTACATTTTGCATGGACCCTGTTTTTTTACATCAACGCAAAATGTAGTTATTTCTATGTTTTGCGTTTTTTTTTTTGTTTTTTTTTGGGGGGGGGGGGGGTGGGGTTGTTCTTTTTTTGCGTTGAGCACAGACGCAAAATGTAGAAATTACTACATTGTTTTCTTAGTTCTGCTCCAAAACATAATTGTGGGCACTGAGGCGGTTCTAACGAACACCTACTCCCATACATGAGAGTTCCGCGTTCCAGACATTCATATTTTACATTTATATGCTGATATTTATGTTTTTTGTTACTCTTCGGAACATCGCATGCACATCTATAAAAAAAAAAACAAATCTATAAATGAGTGCATGCGTACGTCTACTTTGTTGGACTTACGAGCACCCACAATCTATGTTTTTAGCAGAAATAAGACAAATATCACAATTTATCAAATGAAAAGTTGAGAAGTCTTTTTATTCAGAAGGTTTAACTTAGATATAAATATTCTATAATCTGCTCAAAACAGACTGTGGATACTCGTTAAAACCTCGAGGCTGATCCATGTAACCAGCAGTCACAGTGTTGGTGCAGAAACGAGAAAGATTTGTTTTTGATTTGTTTGATTTGAGGTTAAACGTCCCCGTCGACACTGTATAGGTCATTTTGGAGACGTTGCTTCCAATTTTGTGGGACTTTTACCCGACATTGAGATGAAATGACATCTCAATCCCTGCCGCCCAATGAAACCAATAGGGTTTATGAGCATGGACTCGCACCGCTTTTCCTGGGCAGGCTTAGATCCTCTAATCGGTTTACCAGTACTCGTGTGCGGGTCGTTTTCAGCTCTGCGTGGAAGCATCATGCAGCTCATCTATTTCTTCAAGCCCCGATGGGCGGGGGCCAAAACGAGAAACAATGAATGAACACCTGTATATACATGTATTAAAGTAGCCGAGCAGGCACTCGACATTGAATCGAGCGTGGTAGCTCAATGGTAAGTGCACTTGCCTATGATGCTAGAGGCTCCCGGTTTGATTCCCGGCAGTGGTAATAAAACTGCGGTGTCCGAACATGCTCCGGGTGAATACCACAAAGTGCATCGTCCTCCGCATCGGAACGTTAACTGGGGACCGCCTGCAGGGAGTCGCACGTGCAGGGAGGCTCATTGTGTGCAGGTTAAAGATCTCTATTGACTGTGTATGTTTTCATCCTGCAAACCTGGAGCGTCAGTGACCGATCACACTAGAATTGAAAACGCTCCAATGTTGTTTCGACCGATAGTAGAAAAAAAAAGAATTGAAAACGCTGTTCCAACGTTGAGTCAAGTTTTCGTTTGGGAGGGGGTGGTAGGCGGTCAAAATTATATAGGTGCGTTTTTATGGTTCGTATCAACGACGCGACGCATAAAATCCCTATTGGTTTCACTGGGCGGCAGGGATTGAGATATCATTTTATCTCAATGTTGAGTAAAATTCCCACAAAATTGGATGATAAACCTCAAAGCAGACAAAGCAAACAAACAAAAAAACTGACAGAAAAGCAGAAATATTGGTCAATTAAAGTCTGTTATTGGTCACATGAAATCTTGCAGAAAAGGAAAAATATTGGTTTATGAGGGGAATGTCAACACCTGGCATTTTCCACCATTTTTTCAAAAGGGGACAACTTTCGGGACTTCCTGTTTGCCTTTCTATAAGCTCTGTCCACGAAAAAAGGGATCTCCTCTTAAAGGAAAGAATTTGCTCCCCGGGAGCAAATTCTTTCCTTTAAGAGTTGGCCACTGTTGGCAGCAAATAAATAAATAAATAAATATTTGTCACTTAATTGCTCGACTCGACGGTTACTGAGAACTCATCCGTAAAAGATTTGGGCGGATTTTTGCGTGCCCCCAGGAGACCTGTTGGGTCCACACTATAAAATCTGCACAACTTCAACATGTTGAAATTTACACCGAACAGCTGACCTTAGCGTTTATTTATTTATTAACAATTTTAGACAACATATATACATACATAGTACATACATATGCAATCAAGGAATTGGATGTAGGCTAGGCCTATACGTATCCTCTCCTTGATATCCGGTACATACAATGAAAATACATATATATAAACATTCAATCACAATGCATTTAGACGAATATGACCTTAGCGTGACGTCAGCAGCTCTGTAAGAATAGATTAGGGCGGTACATAGGTAGCCGGTAAAAAACAAGAGGCGGTTCGCTAATCGATACGTCCTTCAGCGATCAACCGCTGAAACCGGAAACTTTTCGAATACAATTCGAATTTACTGTAAGGGTTAAGGAGGTTAATTTTTGTAATTAAATGTTTAAAACATGACCGAGTGCACTTTTTATGCCCCCGCCTATTCGAAGAATAGCGGAAGGGCATTTAGTGTTACCCCTGTCAGATCGTCCGTGCGTGCGTCCGTCCGTCCCATTTCGTGTCCGTACATGCGTACGTCCGTCCGTCCGTCCATCCCACTTGTCTGGGCTATAACTCCTAAGTTGTACGGAATATATTTATGAAACTTTATAGGTACATGCATGGCATTGAGATGATGATGTGTCGTAAACGAGGAAGGCAACACTTGCTTTTTTTTTTGTTTTTGACTTATATGCCCTTGACTTAGTTCCTTATAGTAAACTGTGTCCGGGCCATAACTCCTAAACCGTATGGAATATATTTATGAAACTTTACAGGTGCATGCATGCATTGAGACGATGTGTCACGAATAAGGAAGAGAACTCTTGCTTTTTTGGTTTTTGAATTATCTGCCCTTGACTTAGTTCCATATAGTGAAGTGTGTCCGGGCCATAACTCCTCAACGGTATGGAAAATATTTATGAAACTTTACAGGTGCATGCATGGCATTGAGACGATGTGTCATGAACAAGGAAGACAACTCTTGCTTTATGTTTTTTAATTATCTGCCCTTGACTTAGTTCTTTATAGAAACCGTGCCCGGGCTATAACTCCTAAACCGTATGGAATATATTTATGAAACTTTACAGGTGCATGCATGGGATTGAGGCGATGTGTCATGACAAATCTGTTGTTGTTGTTTTTTGTTTTAGAATTATCTGCCCTTGAATAGTTCCTTAAAGTAAACTGTTTCCGGGCCATAACTCCTAAACCGCATGGAATATATTTATGAAACTTTACAGATGCATGCATGGCATTGAGATGATTTGTCATAAACAAGGAAGACAACTCTTGTTCTCTTGAAAATGATGTCTACCTTTATAATAACTTCATGCTATACCTTGTTACAATTACATATAAACCCTTTTCTTCTGAATGGCATTATGGCGGGGGGGGGGGGGGGGGCATCCGTGACCTATGGACACTTTTTATAGCATTTATTTTATTTTCTCATTTATTTTATAAAACACCAGTGACTAACACTATCCCTGTCTCGAACAGATTTTCGTGGTCCCAAAGGTAATTTACTAGTTGACAGACTAGTGACCACCTCCAGGTCCTTGCCATGAAGTATATACTGTGTATTTAAGGGGGTCCTTATGACCTGACACTTGGAGGGTTAAATTCCATATCCCACTTTGATTCCCATGCCTGTAATTGGCCCAAGTCACGTTGAAAGCAGTCATTACCATGCTTAGATTCAATAGTCAGGTAGATGGCAGTATCTTCAGCGAAGCGACACACATGTGAGGCAATATCTTGGGGAGATCATTGACGTAGGCCAAGAACAGAGCCTTGTGGGACTCCTGGTGCCACTGGGGACAGAGTCTGAATCCGCGCTCCAACAACGACCCTCTGCTTAAGATTGCTTAGAAATGCCTGAATCCAGCGCAATGTGGGACCTCTTATACCGTAGGAGTGCAATTTCTGGATAAGCTTTGAATGATTTACCTTATCGAACGCCTTTGAGAAATCAAGGCGGACCAAGTCAGTCTGTTTACCCTGACTAAACCTGCGGGCAAGTTCTCAACAAGGGAAACCAGTTGAGTATCACAAGAGCGTCTCTCACTGAAACCGTGCTGGAGGTCGTGCATAAGGCCATTTATATCAAAATGTTTTACAAGATTGGAGGCTATAATGTGCTCCATTACCTTGTACAAGATACATGTAAGGGGGATAGGTCTGTACTTTGCAGCAGAGGATTTGTCGCCTTTCTTGAACAAAGGTGACACATTAGCAGATGTCCAATCTCAATGTCGGGTAAAAGTCCCACAAAATCGGAAGCAACGTCTCCAAAATGACCTATACAGTGTTGACGGGGACGTAAAACATCAAATCAATCAAACAAAAGCTACCTTAGTTTCAGCCGAAGTCGCTCCATGTTTCTGTTTCTGTCTAATAGATTCTGCCAGTTAAGGCAAACCTCTGTCACCAGAGTAATTTTCTTAAGGGGTTCACTTTTTTTCACGATAGGTTAAGTCGACTGTCTTGTATCACCCAATGTACATCTAATTTATAAGTTATTTACAGGTTCCAGGTGTTTGTGCTGGAGCCTACCTTTTTGCTTTGACACTTTTTTGTAACCATTTGGGGGAGTCTTTTGAATCTCAAAGTCTATACTGTCTAATTATTGATGCCTATTAAACAGAGATGTACTGTCTAGTATGAGTTCAAGCAAGCATTCACTGTCCCCGAAGTTAGTTTCTATACCAAGGATAAAGCATATCTGTCTTATATCTTCTAGGATAGGCTGTCTGACATGGTTTAGAGCTAGACAATGTAGTACGAAATGTTCTGTAGTCTCATCATCCTCTTTTCAAAGGAGACATATTGGCTTAACCTCGTTCTGGTTAAAAGCAACTCTATTGACTTGCAGAACATATACTCCTGTTAGAACTTTAACTTTTGTATGTATTCGGGAAATATCTTTCACACCGTGGGCCTCCTGTATGACTGGGTGCTTCTTGTCCGGAGAAGCGTCCGTGGTGTAGTGGTTGCGCTACACGCGTTGTAAACCAGGGATCGCAGGATCGATCCCGGGCTTCCCCAGACTTTCGGATGAGTCTTTAAACCGAGGTCCCGTCTCCGTATGACCTTATCTGTTGGTGGGACGTAAAACTCCAACAGTCACTCACTCGCTTCTTGTCCGGGACATAGCTATCTGTCTTGAGGTACTTGAGGCTTGGATATAGGGCTGCTCTCGACACTAGCGTATCAGTCCAGTAAGCATCTACTTGTTTCTTAACTTGTCTTTTCCAGGAGAACTTTTGTAGGTGGGGACTCCATTAATACCCAAGGGGATGGCAGCCCATACTTGATAAGAATAGGTTTCACATCTATGAACCAACTATTTGAGTTCTCTCCTTTCAAAGACAATTGCCGTAGAGCTAGTTTCTTTTCCACAGAATCATCTGGAAGGCGACTGATGTTCCCAATCAGGGTTAACGCTCTTTTGTGTATAACACCTTCTATATATAGGGATTGTGCCTGAGAGGATGTAGATGGCTGGGTCTGCTGTGGGGTTGGATAATGTGTTTAAGAAATTTCTTATATGCACGTTCCAACTTTTCTAGTAGCGTTTTCTTGGTAAAAGTACCTCCAATCAGTACACTAATAGGGGGAGCACGTAGGTCTGCAGGATTTGGATCGATGAATCGGGATCCGAACCATTTTCGACGTGGAGTCCGGCTCCCATCAGACAGTATATGGTACGCCGCCCCTTTTCGATATTCTGTTTTACTGTAGATTCTTGACTATCTGCCGATCTGACAATGCCCATGTGAGCTGCCTCCTGAACCACTGGCATACGCACGCCTTTTATATGTATATCAATATCAACTGCATTTTGCCTTATCTTGTCCTGATTTGGTAGAGCCACTATCACACTTTTGACTGGCTGAAGAAGGTGGTTCTCCATCAGACTGTAGTCCAAAGAGGTGTTAACAAGACGCTGTAATACTGTCAGTTCTGAAGCTGTTAGAGCCATGTCGTCTGCTGTTGTTGGTGCCACACAAGAAGTCTCTCCAACATGCGCTCCTTTCTTTCTTTCTTCTGATACTGTGTCGGTCACATTTGACCATTACCGCAGGTGTACATTACATACACTCCAGGTTTTTTCAGGATGAAAGCCTACACAGTAATCATATGATTATGGTAGGGTTCTTTAACCTGCACAGGGGATGGTTCTCCCTGCAAAGGGGGCCTCCAGTTAACGTCCCGATCCGAAGGACGGTGCACTTTATGACAGTCATTCCTGCAAATGATGCTAATGGAGCGTGCTTGGACACCGAAATTTTATCGCCGCTGCCGGGGATCGAATCCGGGACCTCTAGCATCAGAGACAAGTGCACTAACCACTGAGCTATCACGGTCTGCTGTGGGGTTGGGTAATGACAAGATCTGTTTAAGAAATTTCTTATATGCACGTTAGAAAATAGAAATATAAGAGGGTCTGATGACCTACAGATACTTCAAGATGATTTGGAAAAGTTGGCTACCTGGGAAGAGGCATGGCTCATGAAATTTAATGTCGCCAAATGTCACTCTATGAGAGTGACAAGGCACCCTCCACATAAACAGATGGTCCATGGTTATACATTACATAACCAGGTTTTAGAGAACGTTTCTTCTGCTAAATACTTAGGAGTTCAAATCACTGATGACCTCGAGTGGGGTCAACACATTAATGAGATAACTAGTAAGGCTACTAAGACACTCGGTTTCCTTTCGTAGAAATTTGGCCTTCGCACCGAGGGAAACCAAGGATGCTGCATACAAAACTTTAGTCCGCCCCAAGCTTGAATATGCAGCTCCAGTTTGGATGCCCTATCATCAAAAGGAGACTGATAGAATAGAAAAAGTTCAGAGGACTGCTGCTCGCTGGACCTGCAGACGTTGGCGCAACCAAAGCCACGTTGGAGAGATGCTTGAAGAACTCCAGTGGCCGACTCTGCAGGAAAGGCGAGAGCAGGCTTCGCTGACTCTATTCTATAAAATCCACAATAATTTAGCCATTATAGATAAGAGTAGGTACCTATCTGAAGCTGGTGGAGGATGTAGGAGAACCAGGTCCCATCCCTTTCAGTATCACCGTCCTAATGCTTATACGGATGGTTTTAAGAGTTCTTTTTTCCCTAGGACAATTGCAACTTGGAATGGCCTTCCAATCGAAGCTGTCTCTTCTGAGACAGTTGATGGGTTTAAGGCCAAAATATAATATCCTAGGGTTGGGCAGGGGATAGGCATGGATTCCTTCCCCTGATGGCTTCTTGTAAATAGTTTTAATCTGCTGGTGGCTGTGTCACAAAGCTCTTTTTGGGGGTGGGGATTGAAAACATTTGTGCCACACCCCAAACCTGTTATCATGGTCAGAATTGACCGAAAACAGTATCGGGAGAAAGAAAGAAAGTTCCAACTTATTGCCAAGTCTTTTTAGCAGGTTGTTCCCATACAGCTTGTACAAATCTCCTTGCCTCCTTGTCGGACACCCTGTTGTACTGGAAATGGGTCTGACGTTGCTCCTTCCCACTTCACCTGCATGGCGTGCGGTTCGGTAAACTCTTAAAATATCCAGAGCGCCTTAACGATACCGATCAATTTTTTAAGTTCGCAAGCGACACCGGCTTAAAAAAACTTCGCGGAAAACACAAGAAAATAAAATAAAGTCCAAAATTCACATTTAAACCGAACCAGGAGTTACAATCATGTACACACCCCGAGGGAATGTGTCACGAAATAGACCCTCACCGTTTACAGCAACTCCACAAGGCACAAGATCAGCCCAGAGCAAGAGGGTTGCCAATGTTTTCACGCCACAAAGAAAGGGATCCCCTTTTGTGGGAAAGTATGTATTGCCTGTACAATGCTATCCCATGCTTCTGTATGTTTTTGACCGACTTGGTCATCATGGACTTTGCTAAGGCCTTTGACAAGCCCCCGCCCATCGGGGCTTGAAGAAATTGATGGGCTGCATGATGCTTCCACGCAGAGCTAAAATCCGAGTACTGGTAAACATCTTAGAGGATCTAAGCCTGCCCAGGCAATGTGATGCGAGTCAGGGGCGTCCATGCTTATAAACCCTATTGGTTTCATTGGACGACAGGGATTGAGATGTCATTTCATCTCAGTGTTGGGTAAAAGTCCCACAAAATTGGAAGCAACGTCTCCATAATGACCTTTACAATGTTGACAGGGACGATAAACTTCAAATCAAACAAACAAGGTGCCTCACAGAAGGCTATTATATAAACTGGAGTACTATGGGATAAGAGGAGCCACAGCAGCAGGGGGGACGAATGGACTTTTTGTTTCAGCCATGAAAGCCCTATTTAGTCAAGGCTCCCAGCTTATTTTGGCCCAAACATATTCTCTGTTTGGTAAATTAAGCCTCCCAACCCTAAAACATCAATATCCTCCATTTGGCAAGGGCACCCACCAAGGCAAAAACCCAGGGGATGGCCCACCACCCTCCCCAGCCCGGGGCTCTGGCGGGCCTCAGTTCTAGAATAAATTCCCGTTCTAGATAGTCCTCCCTGGCCCACCTTTGGACGGCCCAACACCACAGCAGTGTTTTTTTTCACATTTTTGGGACTGGTACCGGTACCGGTGGAATTGGGAAAATTTTCTTCTCAAATTGGGAAAAATAGCGTCGTTTTTACTCAAATTGGGAAAACTTACGACTTTGAACTTACCCGAATTTCGGCAAATCGTTGCAATAGTACGTGAATTATGTCAATAGCCGTTTCTTCAAAGGGACGTTACTTCGGATTTCCGGAAAGTAAACAATACGAGCGATAAAACAACCGATTTCTCGCGACGAAAAAGAGAGAGAAAAAAAAGGATGCTGCATCATGATTTTGGGAATTTTTAACCTTTGAATTGGGAAAAAAACATACTTTTGGCGATTGGGAACGGGTCCGTTTTCCGGACCCGGTTTTATAGGGAAAAAAAACACTGCACAGCATTGAGTGTATTGATGTGTCTGTGAAACTTGTGCTCGACATGTTTAGAGATGTAATATGAAATCAGTAGGACCACGTGATATTGGTTTATACTGCATAAGAAAAAGAACCTATCGCTCACCAATAAAAGAGTGTTAATATTGTTTTTTTATGAGGTAAACAGACAGTTTGTGATACATTTCATTCCCACTCTCACAAAATCTTACGTGAATCACGCAAAGAAAATAAAAATAACGCAAAATTTCATGAAAATCTGACAAAAAATAAAGAAGTTACTCATGCTTACCGTAAAAATTCGGCTATAAGACGAGGATTTTTCCCTCCAAAATGAGCCCCAAAAAATGACCCCGTCTTATAGCCGAGGTCATGGACTGCAGGCTTTTTTCCAGCAATGTCCGGGGAAGACCAGACATACAGAAAAAGCCGATCGGTGATTTTTGAATTGATATTAATCGCCGACCGACTCGGTAAATGACGCCATTACCCCCACACATTGTTTAATTTCATTGCATGTATCTCTTTCATAAACAAAATGTTTGGAACCGGTAAAAAATATTTTCCCGATAGCTAAACGGTTGTGAGTAGAGGTGGATAGAAAATCAGTGCTTTGCACAGCTCCCGAATTATCCCCAGAAGCTCCGTGTCAATAACCAACAACAGCGTTCGACTTTCCCGCCAACGTCTGCTATTTGGCGCCAAAACATAACCATTCATGAGATCGTAGAAAAGTCCGATTTTATAATGCAAACATCTACCGTTAGATGTAGCTAATAGTCTGAGGAGCAATTAAATCATTTCCACATTGATTGTGGATTAAATTTTATGACTGGAGGATAAACGCAAATTAGAGACATAACTTGACCATATTTTCACACCTTATCGACACCCACCGCAGGGTGGCAATTATAGGACAGGGATTAACAATAGTGTCATACTTGAACCGTATCAAATACACAGATGTTTCGTCTCTGAATTGACAATGATTTTCTTACTGGTTTAGTTTTACCGTATTTAAGGACTCAAATAGACTGGCAGTTATAGACGATTTTTTCTCTCTTTTTTTGCACTTGTCCCGACCGAGCGTCATAAGGTCAAAGTGCACCTGCCCGGTGTGATTTCGGACTTGTCCCGGACGACCGGGAAATGGATTTGTCAGCCCCTGTCGTCTATTAAATAGAAGTTTGTGTAGCGTAAGCCAGCAAAGCATGTACCGGGCCGACAGCGATACGACGTATACTTATAAAAAAGCTGCAACAAATATTTCTAAATTTTGTGGATGGAAATGAATTTGCCCCCTTTCCCAACGCTTAATAGACGTACCTTTTCAGATTCAATAAGAGTTGTCTCTCTTTGTAACTCTTACAAACGAAGACACAGAATGTCAACAGAACATAAACAAGCAGCCAAACAAGCCATGTTAGGGGTAAGTAGAGGGGTTTTCTGACGAGAAAAGGCCGATTTCTCACATCTAATGGCATCTTGCTGTAGCAGATAGGCCCCGACAGATATGGAAAAAATTTGACCCGTCTTATAAAAGAGTATAAGCAAAATCCCACCTTAGAAAAACTGAAAAAGGGGTCCCGTCTTATAGCCGAATCGCCTTGTAGCCGAATTTTTACGGTACCTGTTTATTGTATGTGGACAATTAATGTGGCATGCCTTATCATTTGTAACATCTTGTTGATACTTCATATATGAAATGATGCCCTAATTCTTGCCCGACTGCGCAAAAGTGCCCTGCCCAGCACCCCTCTGTCCTCATATCCTAGCTGGAGCATTATAAATGGTAGATGTTCCTATTTCAAAAACATGAGTTCAAAGTTACGATGTTCAGATTAAACCTGGAAGTCTCAAATGTAAAATCACAAAAATTTACAAATAAGAAAAGAAAAAGGAATTAGGGAAAACTGTCCTTTGAAATGACCTTGAATACTAAAACTTACGTCGCATGGATGGAAAAATGACATGGCTTGACCAGGACTCGAACCCTGGGCCTCTTGTATACCATGTGAACACTTAGCCGACTGAGCTAACTAGCCCAAAGATCAACCTGTTGCCAAATAAGTTTTGTCCTCAATCTGTCCTAGCCAGTCCAGCTGCAGGACTTGTATTCCATATACATGCCATCACATGCAATGCTGGGCCCACACTGAGCCACCAAATGTGACAGAGGACGGAAAAAACATGACTTGAACCCAGGGCCTCTCTCATACCGTGTGAACACTCTACTGACTGAGATACTGAGCCCCACCTTCGACCTGTTACATTTTCACCCTTGCCTATAAGATTCCTTCTGGATCTCCTAGTCCAGTCCAGTCGGGCTATGAGACTTATTTTTCATACTTTTTCATGTTCGAGTTTTTCAAAGTATCATTTCTCAACCTCTGGCAGTAACGTCTTTGCTGAAGTACTCGTTTTTCATGCTTAAAAAACTGTTTGTTTCCTTTGTTTACTGTACACACACACATGGCTGCACATGTGGAAGCGTAACCAAGGGCGTTGAGCGGCCTAAATTGGTCTGTATTATGATTCTTCTCCGTTGGGGGGGGGTTAGATTTTTTTGAGTCTGACTTTTATTTCGTTAACCATACTTTTATAAACCACATCATGTGAAAACCTGTTTTACTGCATATATATGCGAACAACAAAGGTGCAGATGTTTGAACAGTACAGTACCTCTAGTTTCTATTTCTAAGCATTGAAGATTCGTCACAATGTCAAGTCTGTGAAACAAAGACCCCCTCCCAACCCCACTTTATATAGAGAAAAGTGGGGTTTATGGGGGATATACATTAGCTGTTTTATTTTTGCTCAGAAACATACATTGTGGGTACTCGTTAGAACCGCCTCGTTGAGGCATTTCTAACCAGCACTCACAATCTATATTGAAAGCAGAAATAAGAAAGATGTTATCATTTTCACCAATATTTATCATTTCTGACACCATGTTGGATGCCATTATTTCACATGGACATGTTTTCCTAATGTGTTGCTAGTCTGTGTAGCTGGGAAGGCCAGTTGGTGTCTTACCTGGGCCAAGTTGTTCTAAGCATCGTTAGCTTAACAAGCTCGTTAGTGGTCAAATTCTTTACTGTTCTAGTAAGAATATCTAAAATTTTGGTAATTTTGCTGAAAAAATGTGAGCAGCTTTTGCATTTGCAAAAGCTGCTTACATTTTTTCAGCAAAAATATAAGCATAGTTGCCATATTTAATGATAAAAGTTTTAACGGCACATTAACTAACAGTGTCATTTGTTTTGAACAACTGGCTCCATGTCAGAAACGTTGAAGACAGATTTTTTTTCACGTGAAAGTGCTCATTTTACTTTGTTGGTTGTGTTTTATCTCGCAGAAACCAAGCAAATAGATCCATGTTACAAGCTTCACAGCTCCTTGAAGAGACATCACAGTTCAGGATTGAGAAGTTTGGAACACCTTTACCAGTGCTAATTACGGAAGCTCTCACATATGCTGATAGTAAGTTCTTCAAATCAACCCTTGTTCTACTGAACCAGCTGGATGCCCTTCTTTTGCAAACAATGGGTCTCTGTGGGAAAGAGTTCTGTCTTTTAACTCTTATCCCACTGCATAATTAATTTAGCCACACCCATTTCTAACTTTGAACCAATCAGATTACTTGATGTAATTTATTCCTACAAATGCAAAAAAATGAATGTCAAACATAGTAGATTCTGATCAGATGGCCATCTGATGTTTGGCATCCAGTTTAGCCACACCATTTCTAACTTTGAATCAATCAGATTAATTGATGTAATTTATTCCTACAAATTCAAAAATTGAATGTCAAGACAGTGTAGATCCTGATCAGAAGCCATCTGATCGGATCTACACTGTTTGCAAAGATAGGGGTTGTGGTGAACAGCAGGGTAAGGATTAATCATTAGGTCTCTCACCACTGTGGGTTCTAAGGCCATCCTTAAAAAGTTCTGGGTTTGCTGTGCTCCTACCTACCCACACAGATTGCCCCTACCCAAAAAATTTTATTACCATTCTGAGGAAAAGATTTTTTTTTTTGAAATCCTGATTAAACTCAAATTTAACACACTAAGCCAAATTTTATGATGACATTCTTGTTGTTGTTTTTTTTTTTTTTTTTTTTTGCTGTTTTATTTTTATTTTTTTTTTCAGAGAAAATCGGGCTTGACATTTCATTTGAATGCTCTGCCTAGCAGACCATTCAAATGAAATTTCAAGCCTGATTTTCTCTGAAAAATCAGAAAAAAAAGTATTTGAAATGATGTTTCCGGTTGTTGTATGGTGCTTTAAGGGTCAAATATCTTTTCAGGTCTAAAAAAAAAAAAGACCTACCTTCCTATCCACCTCACATATGATGGGTAGGAGCACAGCAAACAATTTTTCTTTTAAGGATGCCCTAACCTTGCTTGGATCCTGTTAGAAGCTATTTCCTGTTAGAAACATGTTGTGGTTACATGTTAGAATCACCCCAATGGGGTGTTGCCATTCCAATAACTCATCTGTGCTGCTAAGTGCATTCTACATTTTGTACCCTGTCTCCAATACATTTTTTTCTGATGAAAATGTGTGAAATTATTCTTATTTGTAATTTCGGGCTGTAAACATTCAAACTGACCTCCTCCGGTGGTCAGTTGAAAACAATTTGACATATCCGGAGATCGATTTTAACGTTTCCTTTTATTGGTATTCGTGGGCTGCAGGAAGGTCATAGGTTAGATTATTCTTGATCAAAAACATATCTTGAGAATCGGAGAACGTTATTCTATCAGTTTTTTGCACCTGCATGTTCATACCAAGTGTTATTGAAAGATTTAAAGTCATTCCGTCGCAATCATTTTTGTCCCGCACGCTCAGTGGTGGAATCGAAAGTAGAAAGTCAGCAAACACAGGTTAATTTGCTCTGATTGTCCAATGACAAGCTTCCAGGGAACTATTATTGTTGCAGTCAGATATGACGATACCATATCTGCACGTTTTCCCCACAATGTTCAGGCCATTTTTGTCGCACCTGCTTTAGCAGGAAGACATAGGCGTGCAAGTTTCCGTCCGTCCGTCCGTTCGTCCGTCCGTCCGTCAACATTTTACACTGGATGTCTTGTCATCGCAACTCCTCCTACACTTTTAGACCGATCATTTGGAAACTTTGCATGTGCTTTCGCCATGGTATGAGGATGCGCATGTGGTTTGAACTTAATCTTCAAATCAATTTTTGTCACTTTTTCCATATTGTGAACTTAGTCATTTTTAGGTATGCGATACGTACCTCTTGTCATCGCAACTCCTCTTACAGTTTCATACTGATTATTTTCAAACTTTGCGTGTGTTTTTGCCATGGTATGAGGATGCGCATGTGGTTTGGACTTTATCGTCGGATCATTTTTTGTCACTTTTTCCACATTGTGAACTTAGTCATTTTTAACCTTCAATTGATATATGATAGGTACCTCTTGTCATCGCAACTCCTCATGCAGTTTTATACCGATCATTTTGAAACTTTGCATGTGCTTTTGCCATGGTATGAGGATGTGCATGTGGTTTCGACGTAATTTTCAGAATATATTTTTCCACTTTTTGCACATTATGAACTTAGCCATTTTTAAGCTTCATTTGATATACGATAGGTACCTCTTGTCATCGCAACTCCTCCTACAGTTTTATACCGATTATTTTGAAACTTTGTGTGTGATTCTGCCATGGTATGAGGATGCACATGTGGTTTGGACTTTATCTTCGGATAAATTTTTGTCACTTTTATCACATTGTGAACTTAGTCATTTTTAACCTTCAATTGATATATGATAGGTACCTCTTGTCATCGCAACTCCTCTTGCAGTTTTATACTGATCATTTTGAAACTTTGCGTGTTCTTTTGCCATGGTATGAGGATGCGCATGTGGTTTGGACTTTATCGTCGGATCATTTTTTGTCACTTTTTCCACATTGTGAACTTAGCCATTTTTAACCTTCAATTGATATATGATAGGTTCCTCTTGTCATCGCAACTCCTCTTGCAGTTTTATACCGATCAGTTTGAAACTTTGCATGTGCTTTCGCCATGGTATGAGGTTGTGCATGTGGTTTCGACATAATTCTCAGAATTTTTTTTTTTTCACTTTTTGCACATTGTGAACTTATACAATTTTAAGCTTCAGTTGATATACAATAGGTACCTCTTGTCATCGCAACTTCTCTTACAGTTTTATATTGATCATTTTAAAACTTTGTGTGTGTTTTTGCTATGGTGCATGTGGTTTTGACTTTATCTTGGGATCAATTTTTATCACTTTTTCCACATTGTGAACTTAGTCTGTTTTTACCTCACATATATAGGCTATGGATTCTTCTCAAAGCCCTATATTCATTTCTTCTGCCTTAAATAAACTTATATTTTTTGTGTGGGGCAGGTGGGGAGCAGGTGCGACATCAAGTTCACCGAAGTTGAATTTCTGGTTGCATCTGAGGTCAATTTAGGATCATTATGGTACCCACAACATATGTTGTTATAAAAACATAACACAATAAGAAAAATGTAATACCCATAAATTTTTCTTATTACTCTACCTTACCATAAGCTATGTACGGGGGCCAGATGATCAATAACTAACGACATGGTTATTTAACATATCGTTAAAATTTTGATCATTTAATACGGCAAATATGCTAATATTTTTGCGGAAAAATTGTGAGCAGCTTTTGCAGATGCAAAAGCTGCTCACATTTTTTCAGCAAAAATAACAAAATTTGAGATATTGTACTTGCTGCAACAGTTAATAATTTGACTGCTAATGAGCTTGTAAAGTTAATGATGCTTTGAACAACCGGGCGCAGGTGACTACATTTTGGTTTTTCCTTCAGGAAATACTAAAATCAGTGTGAAAACAGAGCCATCAGGATGGGCATGGCTAGTTGGTGGAAGAAAGCTGTTTGTGTGGCGTTACAAACAGGGACCAGCAGGGAGGGTATGTTGTTCCTTATCACATGATTATAGATACACGGTGACTGGAGTCGGATCTTGTTTGCAAAATGAATTGGTTCTATGACAAAATGGCCATAACTGAATAAGCTTTGATAATTACATGTTTTCAGGGGTAACAACCTACGTCATAGCAGAGATGTCGTATCCATTTCAGGAGCGGCCATATTGGTGTAAATAGGGTAAATAAAAATGCTTCAAACTAGATATGTACATTACGAGTCTTCAGAAAACATACTTCAGATGGTAACCTACAATATTTGCATCCCATCAGTAAGCTAATTCTACATAGAAACATTGAAAAGGCTTCGATAGTTTCGCCACAAGATTTGATTCGGTGCTGTAAACAATGGTAGTTCCGACACCATTGCCAAATCAGCTTGTGTCGAATTATTTAAAGAAAAGGTCACATTTCTGAGACAGATTTCAGTATGTTTGATTCTTTCATGACCTAATGCACCGACTGCGCCTACTTGTTGTGACAAATGCCTTTTGTGTAGTAAACGCTGGCAAACCTACAAATGGTTATGATGTCACTGCTCTGACGTAGGTTGTTCCCCCTGGTTTTGGTACATGTACATACAAATTATCTTTGGATCCTACCAATTGTATGTCAGTTTACCTTAATACGAAAGGTTTTTCTGGGTAGTCCTGTAACACTTGGGATTCACTGGACCTGATCTAAGTTCAGATGGACCAAAAAATGCTGAATATCATAATAAAGTGAGACCTTAGTTAAGAGTGATCAGATGGTTTTCTATTATTATTTATTTATATAGATACTAGAAAATAAAAACTACAGCAACAAACTGAAAACAGAAACCAGTTTTTCAGTAACTGAGCTTAAAAGCTGGATTTTGATAACTGTGGTGGTAGATTTTCAACTGGACCATTCGGACAAGCCAGCCAGGGGCCTTACTAGACCTGATCAGCTTTTCAGTAGACTGTGTCCTTCAGTCTGGAGTTAATGTTTGCACGTAGTTGGCTAACCAGTACAGTGCACATACTTTCACGAGAAACTGATTACTGCCCTTCAGAAGAAGGGATAAACTGATCGTTAAAATACTACATCATGATCAATTTCCATCAAAGAATATTACAGGACCTGGTGGGCTCCAACCTGCACCATGTGCGCACAAAACACTAGTTAAAAGATAGATTCACAATTTTGAACAGTGTTATAAAAAGTTTAGTTTTAAGTGTTCAAAACAATTAAATGTCATATTGATCTGTGTTTTTCCCAAGCTGCTTTATCTTTATTTTCAACAGAATATTTTGTGTAAAGAGCTGACACTACCTCCAAGTGATTTAGCCCACAGTGCTGCCAGGGTTTGTGTTTTACCCAGTTCTGGTGATAGCCAATCAGCTGCATGTATTGCTGTGTCACCAGAGGGAGTTGTACGCTACTGGCCAAACATTGCCTATGAGGCATCATCATCCGAGATCAGTGCTGAACTGAAAGGGGAGGAGTGTGATTGTGTTGTCAACTTGGAAGTAAGTTTAATCGAAATTTACATAGCTCTGATAAGGAGTAGTAAACTAGGATAATTAAGTGGAATGGGAACATCTTCAGGGGAGGCGACTCCTGCAAAAGTACTTTTGTCTCCCATGTCAATAGGGGTCAACTCTTGAAGGAAAGAATTTGCTCCTGAGGAGCAAATTCTTTCCTTTAAGAGTAGACCCCTTTTTCAGTGGGACAAGGCTTATAGAAAAGGGAACAGGAAGTCCCGAAAATTGTCTTGTTCAGAAAAATAATGAAAAGATATCCCAAAGTTATCGTCAGTACTCCCTATTTGGAGCTATGAATCCAGAGTTTCTTCATGGTAACATCATGATTTGCTAATTTTTCAAAGAAACTTTGTTTAATCTGAAGTTCAGTCTTTGAGTTGTGAAAGAGACCCATATAAGAACTTTATCTTTGCTCTTGCCAGTCGTTAGATTGACTTGATTATATGATTTTATAAAACTACCATTAGTGACTCAAGCATTTCAAAACAACAGATAAGGTTGATACTTTGTGATAATTGAAGGATAGTCTTTGTCAATTCTCCATAAAACCCTAAATTGTGGGTATTCATTAGAACCGCCACGGTGGGGCGGTTCTAATGAATACCTACAACACAGATTTATGTGGAGAAATAAGGAAAGCTATCCTTCAGTTATCAAATAAAAAAATCCAATCTTATCTGTTGCTATGGCATTTGCTTGCCGTTTCAACTCTAGACCTGTACAACAGTGTAGGTCAAAGTGAGGCAACACAAAAATTAATGAGCCATCTTTCCAGGATCTTGTTTGTTTGTTCGTTTGTTTGATTTAAGGTTTAACGTCCCCGTCAACATTGTATAGGTAATTTTGGACACTTTGTTTCCAATTTTGTGGGACTTTTACCCGACATTGAGATCAAATGGCATCTCAAGCCCTGTCGCCCAATGAAACCAATAGCGTTTATAAGCATGGACAGTCCCACTGGCACCGCTTTGCCTAGGCAGGCTTAGATCCTCTAAGCGGTTTACCAGTACTTTTGTATGCGGTCGGATTCAGCTCTGCTTGGAAGCATCATGCAGCCCATCTATTTCTTCAAGCCCCCACATCAGGATCTGCACTGCTTCCTTTTTACAGTGCTTCCTGTATATAGTTATTGTCAAAACTCCTTATTTCCAAGAATGGATGGCCCCCGCCCACAGGGGCTTGAAGAAATATATGGGCTGCATGATGCTTCCACGCAGAGCTGAATCCGGCCGGCACATTCGTACTGGTAAACCGCTTAGAGGATCTAAGCCTGTCCAGGAACCGCAGTGCGAGGAGGACTGTCCATGCTAATAAACCCTATTGGTTTCATTGGGCGACAGGGCTTGAGATGTCATTTCATCTCAATGTCAGGTAAAAGTCCCACAAAATTGGAAGCAACGTCTCCAAAATGACCTTTACAGTGTTGACGGGGACGTTAAACCTCAATTCAAACGAATATTTACAAGAATGGACATGTCCAAATACAAAGATGGCAGAGTCCACTCCAGAAACTCAAGTTGAAACAATAAATCTGTTGTACAGTAAAATCCTAAAAATTCAGACACCTTGAGGTCTTGCTGTAATTCTCCTAAAATCTTAACAAATTTGTTTCATGATCTAGCAAGGAGTCAAAGAAGTGCAGGCGAAATGGCAAACATTGTAGACCCTGATCAGACTGAAGGAGCAGTCTGATCTGGGTCTGCATTGTTTGCTTAGGCCTGTCTGTCCCAATACTTAGGATCATTACGGTACATGTATGACCAATATTCTTTTCTGATGAAATCTTGCTGAATTATTTATATTTGGCCATGTGTTACATAGTCTATAATATTTTTTCAGCCATACGGATGTTTGCTTGCCACCACTACAAGTTCTTTAGTGCTGCTTACTCCAGTGCTTGGCCAGGTAGGAAAATATTTTCTTGCACACCAGACAAGGAAATCCGTGATTTTACCCGGGGATAGAAATTTATGTTCTGACCCTGGTGTTCCGACCCCAAATCAAATATAATCCCATGTTTGATAAATGCACTGGTTGATTACAACCTCATGCGCGGCGTAGTCATGCCTGACGTCACTAAACATTCCTGTTGTGTCATCACAAAATGGCGGACATTGGTAACGGAAACGACAGCAGCATTAAAAAATTCCCAATAGAAATGGAAGGTATGCAAGAAAAAGAATCCAATATGGGTGTGGTGAGTGGATAGAAAAATCTGTCCCTCGGGATCACTGTCTGGCATCACTCGGCAAGCCTCATGATGTCGGACAGTGTCCCTCGGGACGGATTTTTCCATCGACCCCTCACACCCATATAAGATTCTTATCATGCTTTGGAAAAGACTATAAAGGAGAGTGTATATGTTACTTGTACATTCAAAGCTTCCTACAGAGGTCACCTTTGGGAATTTGATTTTATGACCTTTATTCACATCTGGTTGTTATTAAAAGGTAATTTTCTTTTGTAAAATGTATATATGGCTTTGAGCCTGCTTGACCATATGGAAGTTATATGGAGGTGTTTGTTTGTTTGAGTTGAGGTTTTACATCCCCGTCAACACTATCAAGGTCATTTTGGAGACATTGCTTCCGATTTTGTGAGACTTTTACCCGTCATTGAGATGAAATGACATCTCAAGCCCTACCGCCCATAGAAACCGCTAGGGTTTAAGGAGCGGTCCGACTCGCATCACTTTTCCTAGGCAGGCTTAGACCTAAGCTATTTACCAGTACCCAAGTTCAGTCGGTTTCAGCTCTGCACAGAAGCACCCTGCAGCCCAGTCTATTTCTCCAGGCCCCGATGGGCGGGGGCGCTATATGGCGGTGACAACAAACATAAGTTGAGTATTTGGATTCTGGTCAAGTTTAGCTGAATAGTCAGATATGCAGATTGTGGAGAATCCCAACTTACTCTTTCTCCACTAATGCAGACTTTTGTCACTTTTGCAAATAGTTTAGAGACAACAAAATATCAGGCCTGATATGGATCCAAATTGTTCAACACTCTGATGGTATTCCTGAAAGATTTTTTTGAAAAAGTTAATAATAAAAGAATCCACACACAAAAAAGCACTTATGTATGACAAGACTTTTATCTGTCTTAATTATCATATTCTGCTGGCACACTAATGATTGTACAGTTTGAGCTTGTTTATGTTTTAAGATTATTACAAAGTGTCCAAATATTTTGATTGATTACTTTATCTTGTAATGTCTCAAGTTTCTATTTCATGTCCTTTCAGAATGTAATAACATGTCATGCACTGAAGCCCAGCCAGGGAATGTTTGCGGGATTTGGTCGCAGAATGTCATCTTTAATCTTCGGAGGTGGTCCGGGTCAAACTACAGGAGCTGTAAGAATTGCTAAGATATTAAGGGGAATAGAGGCACCTTCAGGGGAGGCCACTCCTGCAAAAGTATTTTTGTCTCCCATGTCAATAGGGGTCAACTCTTAAAGGAAAGAATTTGCTCCTGAGGAGCAAATTCTTTCCTTTAAGAGTAGACCCCGTTTTTAGTGGGACAGGGCTTACAGAAAAGAGAACAGGAAGTTCCGAAAGTTGTCTCCCTTTGAAAAATGGCAGAAAAAAAATATGCCAGGTTTTCCCATTCCCCTTAATTGAAATGCACAAAACTGAGCAGAATTTTGTAATCTCAGCTGTATAAAGGTAGATCAGTCACACAGGCAGCGTGCAGAGTTTCAGTTTTGGTGAAAGGTTTTTTCCATGTTTTTAGCTGCCTTTGGACATTGTTAGAAGAAATCCTGCCAAACATTATTGACTGTATCACACATATTTATGTCCTTTTGTAATGTTTTTGATGCAAGAAACACACATTTCACCATCTGACGATTTAGAACCTTCAAGTGACGTCATAAAACATCCGGGCCAGTTGTTCAAAGCATTGTTAGCTTATCGAGCTCGTTAGTGGTCAAATTGTTAACTGTTCTAGCAAGCACAATATCTAAAATTTTGTTATTTTTGCTGAAAAATGTGCAGATTAAGCATATTTGCCCTATTTTTAATTATCAAAATTTTAATGGTACGTTAACTATATAACATAGTCATGTTATGCAGTCGGTATTATGCATAGGCATGTTTTCTATATGACTGAAATAGTATTGAAGGTACGTAAGACTGATATGCTTGAATGAGTGTTGAGTAGGCAGTAAGTTTCTGCTTCTGTAGCATTACGGTTTAGGAAAGTAATAAGCATCAATTATAATTATGAAATAGCTTCATCTAATATCCTAAAATACCATTTCTATAACTTTGTATAAAATGCAGACATGAACCCATGTTGCACTTACATGTAACTTGGAAGCTGTTCAAATCAGTATTTCGAAATATCATATGACGATGATATTTACTTAAAGGTTATTTTCACATGCAGGTGGGACATAATTGCTTAAGTCAACATTTATTGAATATTTTAGGTGCAGTGATATTTAGATAGACCTTTCCAGAAGCTAATACCAGCATGTGTATGTTTATATGTCATTATCTCATTTGGACATATTATTTACATAGCATTTAGAATTTATTTACGTAATGGTTCTGCAGGTGCATGAAAGAATGTGAGAAAGCGTATATATACCGCCTCTGATCACGGCTTCAGGAGTTGTATTTTGTGTCACTCTAAGGTGCTAGACCATGCCAGTTAGAGTATTGGTCTAGCGGTATTTTAATGGAGCAGAAAGCTCTTGCATTCAATTAAACTTGAAAATGTTATAAAATGACTTTAGTTTTATTTGTTAGTAAAAATCTATACGATCACAGCCTTTAGGTGTGTGGCTATGTTACACGTCTAAATTTATTGGTGCAGTGCTGCGGATAAAAGAAAAAAGGAACCTGACGACAAGAAGAATGGACACCAAGGTAGGTGCCGTTTACTGTTACTTTTTCTGGTTTTGTGTGTTGCTTGTTATGACACCAATTATTATTCAGTAGGACGTAAAATTATACAAGAAAAATAAAATGAAGGGTTAAGAAAAATAAAATTATGATTAATTAGTTTATTTATTTATTTATTCATTTATTATTTTATTTAAACATGGCTCAGCAGGGTCAAGCTCAAGCACAGGCTCAAGCTCAGGCTCAGCAACAACTTGATCCGGCTGCGCAGGCTTTTGTTAACATACAATTAGAACTTACAAATGTTTCAAATGCCTTAACTGCGCAGGGAATATCTAACGCAGTCATTAAATTTGACGGGAACCCAAAAACGTATAGGGAATGGATAAGGTCAATAGAAAAATACGCGACCTTAGTAAATGTACCTGACGCACGGAAGAAGCTCATTGCTTACCAGTCGTCAAGTGGAGCGGTGAGTGGCTTCATTCACCGTTACATGCAAGCTAATCCTAATAATAATTGGGATCAGCTTAAACAGCAGCTTGCTGTACGATTTTCTGATGTGACAGACTCTCAAACTGCTCTGTCAATGTTGAGGTCCGTGAAGCAGAAGCCTGGTGAAAATATACAGGTGTATGCTGAGCGTATTCTTTCTCTAGCCGAGATTGCCTATGATAACCAGGGAGGCAATGCTATTGAGAGACAAATCATAGATATTTTTGTTGATGGTCTTACTAATGACCAATTAAAAATGAAAATATTAAGGGATGAGCCCGATACTTTGCAAGGGGCAGTGGCTATTGCCACAAATGAACAAAACTTGAGGACTAGAGTGTCAATGTCTCATCATAATTGGCAGGGGTCCAATACAAGAACAACACCTATGGAGGTTGACCTTTCACGAGGTCGACGTTATCCTCAGAATAGAAGGGTAAATAGTGCTAACAACAGACCACCAATAAAATGTTGGTCTTGTGGCGAAGAAGGCCACATAAGTAGGGATTGCAAGAAAAAAGATAAAAATAGAAGACCTATGGGGCATGGAAGAAGTAGGTTTCAAGCTTGTAAAACCCCAGGTCAGCAGGAAAACTGGGACGCTCATTGCATGCAGGGGTCGATGTAATGAGTAGTAAAGACAAAAGTAGACATTTACCTCATCAAAAATTTAGGATCAATGTTTCAGGCAGTCCAAATTCTTGTTTAGTTAAAATAGGTAAACAAAGATATAGAACTCTTGTAGACACTGGAGCTGAATGTTCATTAATGCACCGAAGAATATATGATCAACTTAAGAATAAACCAAGGCTTACTCATAAGAAAGTTTGTTTACAATCTGCAAATGGGAGTGAACTTAAGTGTGACGGTTGCATTACTGTACAGTTTTGTATCGGTGGTACCGAAATGTCTCAAGATTTCTATGTGATAAGAGATTTAAATAGAAATTTGATACTTGGTTTGGACTGGCTCAAACAGAACAATGTAAGGATTTATTTTGATTTAAAATGTTTAAGAATAAATGGTAAACACTATGTAAATTTAGAGGAAGATATTCATATTGCTTCTACAGTTAGGATGAAACGAACATGTTTAATTAAACCAAATACAGCCATGATATGTTACGGAAAAGTAAGAGAAAATCCAGACTTACCAGTAGGTTCATCATATGAGGTTTCGCAAATAGATAAAGGGTTTTTAACAGATCAACCAGGCTTACAAATTATTAATACTGTTTCTATATTAGCAAAAGATAGATCTTTACCAGTGTTAATTGTTAACAGCACAAATAAATATATTAAAATTTATAGACATGGTTTGTTGGCTAAAATCTCAGAGATTCAAAATAATGTTACTCATATAGATTCAGTAACCCAAAATAACAGCTGTGAGAATAAATTAGACTTAAAAGACCTTGATGTACCTGACAAATATAGGTCAAAAATTGAAAACCTTATCTTGAAAAATAAAGACTTATTTGCAAGCAAAGATTCTGAACTAGGAAAAACAGACACAGTAAAAATGGAAATAGATGTAGGAGATCATGAACCAATTAAGATGAAACCTTACAGGACACCAGTTAAAAACAGAGAGGTAATTGACAAAGCAATTAACGAAATGTTAGATGCTAATGTAATTAAAAGGTCAAGATCACCATGGTCATTTCCTGTGGTGATTGTTGATAAGAAAGATGGCAGTAAAAGGTTCTGTGTTGATTTTAGAAAATTAAATCTAATTACAAAGAAAAATTCCTTTCCTTTGCCTTTAATAGATGATATCTTAGCATTACTTGGTAGAGCAAAATACTTTACATCTTTAGATTTAAAAAGTGGTTATTGGCAGGTTGCAATGGATGAAAAAGATAAAGAAAAGACAGCTTTCGCATGTCATAAAGGGTTATTTGAGTTCAATGTGATGCCCTTTGGTCTTTCTAACGCTCCTGCTGTATTTCAAGAACTTATGTCTGTTGTGTTACAAGGTTGCAATGATTTTGCTACAGCATATCTGGATGATATATTAATCTTTAGCTCATCTTTGGAAGAACATCTAAGACACATTAGTCTGATCTTTGATAGGTTGAGACAGCATAATTTGAAACTTAAGCTTAAGAAGTGTGGTTTTCTTAAATTAGAAACTAATTATCTTGGCTTCGTTATCAGTGAGCAAGGAATCAAACCTGATGAAAAGAAGGTTGATGCTATTAGATCTTTACCTGTTCCAACTTGTGTAAAAGAAGTAAGGTCATTTATAGGTATGTGCTCATACTATAGAAGATTTATTCCAAACTTCTCTCAGATAGCTGAACCAATTATCGCTTTGACAAGAAAGTACGCACATTTTAAGTGGTCAGACGTACACCAAACTGCATTTGAATTCTTGAAGGATAGTTTAACTGCTGTTCCACTGTTGGTTTATCCAGATCCAAATAAACCATACGTTCTCTATACAGATGCTAGTAACTCGTGTATTGGTGCATGCCTTACACAAGAGTGTGTTGGTGATGAAAAGCCTATCTATTATTTGTCCCATAAACTTAGTAAGTCTCAATGTAAATGGTCTGTGGTAGAAAAAGAAGCATTTGCAATCCATTTCGCTCTTCAAAAGTTAGATTATTATCTTCACAATGCTCAGTTTGTCATTAAAACTGATCATAAGCCTCTGAAATACTTGCTTGAATCTCCTATGCAAAATAAAAAGATTCAACTCTGGGCTTTGAGTATGTCAGGCTATAATTGTACTATAGAATACATTGCTGGTACAACAAATACATGCGCTGACCTACTTTCTAGGCATCCAGATAATGTAAATAAACTTGAGGAAAGTACAGTTAGTGAAGACGTTGAAGTAGAAAAGGTACTTGATGTCAATGACAATTTGTTTCAAGTAAATGTGTTAGACTCTAATCAGTTTGATCCAAAAACGTTTGCTGGTTGTAGTTTGCCCAATGTAGATACATTTGAAAAGTGTGATTGTTCTGACTTTACTAAAAGCGGCTTTGACATGAAAATTGAACAAACTAGGGATGATGATATTTCAGAAATCAGGTCGATGATTTTAAATGGGGAAGAGAGTAAGGATGTTCAAAAACATTATCTCTTGGTAGACGGATTGATATACTATTTATCAAATGCCAATGATGACCCAAATTTAAGATTGTTTATTCCAAAACATCTTAGGTCTTTAGTTGTAACTCAGTATCATGACAATAATGGTCATATGGGGGTACAGAAAACTTTTAACTCCATTCGTCAGAAATACTTTTGGCCAAATCTGTTTAAAGAAATTCATAAGTATGTTTCTGATTGTATGACTTGTAGAACTAGGTCAATGCAGAAAACGAAACATCCATTACAAGAAACTGATATTCCTCCATACCCTATGGCAAAACTTAGTCTTGATCTATCTGGTCCTTACCCAACAACTTTGTCAGGCAATAAATATATCGTCGCATTTGTTGATTGGTATAGTGGTTGGCCTGAAGCTTTTGCAGTACCAGATAAGACTGCTGAAACAGTAGCTGAACTGATCATTGGACACATTTTCCCACGTTTTGGTTGTCCTTTACAAATTGTGACGGACAATGGAACTGAGAATGTAAATAAGATGGTTAAAGAAACTTTGGAAAGACTTAATGTTGACCATATTTTGACAAGTGTGTATCATTCTCAGAGCAATGCCAAAGTTGAAAGGTTCCATAGAACTTTGCATGATATTTTAGCTAAAATGGTAGCTGATAATCAACAGAGCTGGGATTTGTATCTTTGTCAAAGTTTAGCAGCAATCAGGTTTAATGTAAGTGAATCTTCTAAGTTCTCGCCTTATTATTTGCTGTACAATAGAGATGTAGTATTGCCAGTTGACAATATATTACAACCTAGGAGAAAGTATTTAGGTGAAGATTTTCACGAAGTTGCTTTACAAGAACAGCACAGAGCTTTTGTACATGTAAGAAATTACTTACAGCAAGCAAACATATGCCGACAAAAATACCAAAGAGGTAGAATTAAAAGTAGGAGATCCAGTTTATTATCAGAATAAACAAAGAAAGGGTAAATTAGGACAGAAATGGAAACCTTATTATAGAATAATTGAGAAAACAGGGCCCGTATCTTTTATAATTAAGAATCAATTAGATGGCACAACAAGTAGAGTATATGCGGGTGATTTAATAAAAGCAAATGTATATGATTGGAATCTTTCCAAAAATGATAAATGTAGAAAACTAAGGGACGCAGCATATGTAATTCCACCTCAAGCCTCTGAGTCAGAGACAGAATCTGATTCTGACCCAGAAGAACAAATTCCCTTGGCTAAGTTAGTTAAGAGGTATAGGCAAGAAGGAGAACATTCTTCTGATGAAGATGATATTCCTTTGATGGAATTGCAGAAAAGAATTAAACACAGAGAAGCTAGGCAAAATCAAAGTGAAGAAACCGAGGTCAAGGACAGGGAGTGTAATGACGAGTTATCCTCCGATAATTCCTGTCCTATGCCTTTAATAGAAAATAATGATTTAGCTAGCGATATGGAAGTGAACGAAGTTTGTTCACAGCAGCCATTGTATAATGGTGTAGTCAGTGAAACAGTTAGGTCACAGAAAAAGAGACAAAAGAAGTCTCAAGATAAAGCAGAGATATGTTATCAATGCATCACTTATCTACCAATACAATCTCTCCAAAAGATCTTAAAGAACTATTGATTGAAGTAGAAACAAAACTTCCCAATAACTTTGAGTTACCTAAAAATCCTCGTAAAGACATTTGGTATTTCTTCAAAACATTGACATGTATAACATACCTTGAAGATAATGAGATTAGGATTATTCTTAAGATCCCACTAATTAACACAAAAGAAGAGTATGAAGTGTATAAAATATATAACCTACCACTACCTCTATCCACCAATAACGACACAGACGTATTATTAAAGTATAGCTTAGAAAACGAAATGTTACTGGTCTCAGAGGATAAAACAAAGTTTTCGCTTCTATCTGAAAGTACATTTCAGATGTGTAATAATTATCATTTCCAGTTTTGCAATCCTGAAACAGCATTCTATCAGACAAATGTAAACAAATTCTGCGTTGTTGCTCTCTTTATGCAAAACCTGCATGACATTAAAAAGTACTGTAAACAAGTAGTTGTGTTGAATGAAAGGTTGCCAACTACGAAGTACTTGATATTTGGTATTTGGATTGTGGTCACAAATAAACCTCTGACATTTACATTAAATTGTCAGTCACATGAATCTGAAAATGTTGACATTAAAATCACACCACCATTTGGTATTATTCGGTTAAATAACACATGTAAAGCATCAAACAAATATTTACAGTTACCTGAGTATTTCGGCGGACATAGTAACTTTGAAAGGTCAGATCCGTTGCAAGCACTTTTAAAACTACATAATGTTTCGAACATTTCATTTTTGATTGAAATTAAAACTAAACTAGGATCCAAACCAATACAGTTGCCACCACATTTGTCGAGTTTAAAAGAGATCCCTTTACAAAATCTACTTCATGAAACAGGACACTATAAGACTGTCATGTTAGGTGAGAGTAAAGCCAGTACTAATTGGATACATGTTATGTTAATCAGCATTATCGGAACCCGAATTTTATGGTGACTTAGCATATAAATTCAGAAAAATATATAACCGCAATGACTTCAGCGCCCAATTTCGTAAAATCATTCTTCGATATAAAAAGATTGGGTACAACATGGATATTATACGACAGACTGCATGCATGGTAGTTAACCCAATCACGGTTGGCAACTTTGCTTCCTTCTTTAATTGCACGCCGGTGGGTCAGGCCTCAGATTCTATGACGGCTCCAACGTAAAGGCTTATTGAAAATTAGAGAGATAATGTCGGTTGGTGCCTGATGCTCTGTCTCTGGTCGGGCTCATCGGAGTCTAACTGTTGGTTTTCTTTTGCTCCAGCATTTCAGTGGTTTCTTGCTGTCGAGTCCTCACCGTTGTCTCACCTCTGTGGTTCTTTGATTTTTGTGTTCACGGGGGTGTTGCACTGATGAGTTAAGAGGCCTTCATGCGGACTGAACAAATTATTTGTCTAAATCGCGACGGAAGTAAGGGCGAGGATTGTGGCCACGTAAAATCGATTTAAGCCCCCCAGTGGAAATCTTCCACTGACCGTTCCAAGGCGGCTCTTCTGTGGCGATTTATTTATGTTGTTGTTTGTTACTTACTGTGTGTATCACTTGTGTCTTTTGGTTTTGGATGGCCATATGGCCATTTTGTGGGAAAGTAACTGTCCTTATGGCCTTCCTTTGTTTAGGTTTCCATTATGGTCTGGTCGCTTAATGTTTGTATTTCTTTCCCTTTGGTGTCTTTTATGGGTGGAGTAAGTTAATTGTATCAATTCCTGATCTTTGTTTTACTTCTACTTTGCATCGACGGTTATAATTATTGTAATTATCTTAATGATCTTTCGTAAAAGAAATTTTGTGTATAAGATAATTGGTGTAGGACAGGCTAACTCACATGATCTGGAGAAGGTAAATGTGAAACGGTCACCGATCAAAGGTGATATAGAGATGTCCACTCTGATCGAAGAACAACACGTCAATGACGTAGAGGAAGGACAGAAGCCCTTCAGGTGGACTGATGCAAAGGCGGCATGGGCAAAGTAAAACGAGAAAAATCTGTGCACAGTGATGTAGTAAAACAGATTTATTTATGAACAGTTTTAACAGAGAGTATTACATGTTATGTAATTGCTATATGATGCAATTGAACTTTATCGTACGATGTGTTTTCATTATGTATATAGTTCATGACTGTGAATCGTATTAGTACTTATAGTTATAGTACATTGACATTTAAGTGATATTTATATGAGACATTTATATGTGCCTTGTATAGTCCTGAAGACTATGCATGGACGAAGACCTAGTAAATAGAACTTTATTTAGTGACTTTATTAAAGTCCTGAGTATGCCCCTAAAGGTCATGCTTAGGTGAAGATTTACATGTGACATTAAACTTTATTTATTACAGCCAAATGATGTTAGTGTTATGCAAGAACACTATACAAACTGCAAAGAACATCCGACTCACCCTACTTACTTGATGACAAATTCAAACCACCAAGAAGCAAGCACCAGCGACAACAATGATGGAAAACTAATACCAAACAAAATTCATCGTGTTCCAGTTATATCTATTCCACAACCACCGACAGTGTTAAATCTACGAGAAGAACAATGTGACTGTGCATTTTCACCACCAACAAAGAAACAGAAACTTAATTAAAACAGTGTGTTTTAATAAGCCCTTTATTGGTCTAATACTTGTGTAGAAGTCCTCGTTACAAGTATATTGATTATCCTGGTAATTAGGAAGTCTACTAGATTAGAAGGGTTGATTAAGGGAAATGTTTAAGAAAACATTCTTTAACATTTAACGAACTTAATAACGTTTATCCTGGTCACATTAGTTTAAAATCCTGATCGTATAACATCCTAGTCAGTTATAAGATTATTTATCCTGGTCGCAAAAGTAGATTAAAATAAATATGGCAGTAATCCTGGTCATATGAAAAGATAATTGATTAATTAATGATCTTGGTCACTTGTACATGCTGATGATGTATTGGTCATCCTGATCACTATATTGAGTACTTATACATCCTGGTCACATCCTGGTCACTTGTGTAAGTATATTATCCTGGTCACTAATGTATATACCCTTAAATCTTAGATACTTGTATGCATGAGTGCATATGCTCATATATGTTTATTCTGGGCACTTATATATACGATCAATTGTGGTTTATCCTGGTCACTTATATATACGATCACTTGCGGTTATTATGTTGAAGAAACTTTATTCATTGATGCATGATGTTGTATTGTGCATGAATATCATTGATACTATAACGATATATGTTTAACCATATATGTTTAAAAAGTTGTGATCAGAGAGAGTTATTAGGTAAATTAATTAAGGGGTTAATTAATTTACTTAAGAATGGGAGGTATATAACATAGTCATGTTATGCAGTCGGTATTATGCATAGGCATGTTTTCTATGTGACTGAAATAGTATTGAAGGTACGTAAGACTGATATGCTTGAATGAGTGTTGAGTAGGCAGTAAGTTTCTGCTTCTGTAGCATTACGGTTTAGGAAAGTAATAAGCATCAATTATAATTATGAAATAGCTTCATCTAATATCCTAAAATACCATTTCTATAACTTTGTATAAAATGCAGACATGAACCCATGTTGCACTTACATGTAACTTGGAAGCTGTTCAAATCAGTATTTCGAAATATCATATGACGATGATATTTACTTAAAGGTTATTTTCACATGCAGGTGGGACATAATTGCTTAAGTCAACATTTATTGAATATTTTAGGTGCAGTGATATTTAGATAGACCTTTCCAGAAGCTAATACCAGCATGTCAATTGAGTGTATGTTTATATGTCATTATCTCATTTGGACATATTATTTACATAGCATTTAGAATTTATTTACGAAATGGTTCTGCAGGTGCATGAAAGAATGTGAGAAAGCGTATATATACCGCCTCTGATCACGGCTTCAGGAGTTGTATTTTGTGTCACTCTAAGGTGCTAGACCATGCCAGTTAGAGTATTGGTCTAGCGGTATTTTAATGGAGCAGAAAGCTCTTGCATTCAATTAAACTTGAAAATGTTATAAAATGACTTTAGTTTTATTTGTTAGTAAAAATCTATACGATCACAGCCTTTAGGTGTGTGGCTATGTTACACGTCACGACCTCGTTAGTTTTGAACAACTGGCCCCAGATTTTCACATCATGCTCTTCAGTGTTCTGTGGCACAATAGAACACAGTTCATTTCTAGCCCCCGCCCATAGGGGCTTGAAGAAATATATGGGCTGTATGATGCTTCCACGCAGAGCTGAATCCGGCCCGCACACTAGTACTGGTAAACTGCTTTGAGGATCTAAGCCTGTCCAGGACCTGCGGTGCGAGGCAGACTGTCCATGCTAATAAACCCTATTGGTTTCATTGGGCGACAGGGCTTGAGATGTCATTTCATCTCAATGTCGGGTAAAAGTCCCACAAAATGGAAGCAACGTCTCCAAAATTACCTATACAGTGTTGACGGGGACGTTAAACCTTAAATCAAACAAACAAACAAACACAGTTCATTTCCATTGCTTATATAGTGATGCTTTGTTGAAAAGTTTTTCTTAACTCTTATCATGCTGTTCACGACAACCCTTTTCTTTGCAAACAGAGTAGCTCTAGATCAGATGGCTTCTGGATAAGCCATCTGATCAGGATCTACATTGTTTGACATTCAATTTATGAATCTGTAGGAATAAATAACATCAAGTAATCTGATTGGCTCAAAGTCAGGAATGGGTGTGGCTAAACTGAATATTCAGCAAGAGAAGGGTTAATTCTTTGCAGCCACTTGCAGCAGTAGTAGCAGGGGAATATGAAGAAGAAGAACGGCCATTTTATGTTCTCTCAGGAACTCAGATGCAAAAATGGCTAGTAGGAGACTTCAATGTAGAAAAGGTTAGTTTTGCTATTTTGGTGAAAGGATTAAGGAAGACTGTCATTTGTGGAAAGAGTGGGGTTAAACTAAGTATAATTATGTACAGTAGAACTTCGATGGCTGGAACACCGATGGCTCGTTTACCATGGATGTGTCAAACCCATTCTTTAGCCCCTAGCGAAATCCTCTACATAAGAAATAGTGGGGGATAATTAAGGATATTTTAGTCTTTTATCTTGCAAATGTACACACAGCATACATTTTCATTATAGAACACCGAAAAGATGTCTAAAAGTATCTGGTTATGCCTCCTGACAGTAACCTTAGTGGCTCGAACTACCCCAGTCTCGAACAGATTTTCGAGGTCCCAAAGGTGTTCGAGCCATTGAAGTTCGACTGTACAATGAAATACCTATATGAAGACCACCTTAGCGGCTGTTCAAAAGTGGTCTTTAAAGTCCCAAGGGTGGTCTCCAACAACATGTAGATTGCACTGGATGTAGAAAACACATTGAAATCAAAGTACTGAAAGTACTGAAGAAAGTTGATTTATGAGGAATAATTATTATATAACAATGTTAGTCCTAGATCAAGCAGTTATCGGGATATTTTGTAAAAAAAAATCTAGAGACTAACTTCCCATATCACAGGTTCTGGTGTTTGGATGCCATTTGACGTGTCACCAGTAACAATTCTGATTTTGAGGGTTAAAAAATTCGACAAAGAAAAAAATGATTCATAGATTGTTTTGAGTTTAACGACAGGTCAACCCTAGTGGATCATTTTTGTCTTCTCCAAGAGAAAGGAGGGAAAGAGATAGAAGAGACAGTAGAGGAGATGATTCGTTTCTTTATTTGTTTGATTTGAGGTTTAACGTCCCTGTCGACACTGTAAAGGTCATTTTGGAGACGTTGCTTCTAATTTTGTGGGACTTTTACCCGACATTGAGATGAAATGACATCTCAAGCCCTGTCGCCCAATGAAACCAATAGGGTTTATAAGCATGGACGAGCCGACTCGCACCACTTTGCCTGGGCAGGCTTATATCCTCTAAACAATTTACCAGTACTCGTGTGCGGGTCGGTTTCAGCTCTGCGTGGAGGCATCATGCAGCCCATATATTTCTTCAAACCCCGTTGGGCGGGGGCGTTGTAGAGGAGATGAAATTGAGGGACAGAGGAGAAAGAGGAAAATGAATGGAAGTGTAGAAACAGAAGAAATAACAACAGTCCCTCACTCTACAGTTACCTGCTGCAAGGACAGCTGGTGTTGCCCAACTGTAAGACAGTATCAGCTGGACTCCCCAGTGACACAAGATACACATCGCCATTGCCTCACTCAACTACCCCCACAAGAAAAAACGGAAGAAAGAAAGATAAACGTGTCTGCCAATTTCTTCATGGTCAAACCATAAATTTCTAAATTAGCTCAGTACATATCTGCTAATAGTCTTACAGAGAAGTTCTCCTAGCGGGCACAGGATGTCTTAGCAACGTCGCATCAACGTCGCATTGATACGACGATGCACACACTTTGTGCAGCCGCTTGGAACTATGTTCCTTCGGGCGTCGGGACATAAAAAGGAGAATAACTTGACAAAAAAAAAGATCATTTTTAAACCATTTGATTTAGACATTATAACCCTGATCAGACGCCGCTTTTACCCAAGGTGAATTAAAATACGTTTATTCCAACCTGTACGGGGTCCTAAAACATTAACCCATTAGTGCCAATTAATTGTTTCAATACTGGGGCATTCTGAAACAGTTGAGATAGATTAGAGGCCACAGAATGTTGCGTCTGGTCGGTGTCTTCACCATTTGCTAAAGTACGGAACACAGCTTACAACCAGTGCTTCAGCTGAAGTGCACGACCCGCCCGGATGCTTTTAGCTTTATGAGTGTTACCATAAATGGGTATGGCGGTCATTTTGGTCATGTGACCTGGACCTAAAACGGTTCCCCCAATAATTGGCCTTATCGTAAGGAGCAAAATTATATCTTATACTTTAGTACTGTATTCTGAATCGTTTGCAGGATAAAATGCATTCTCACTTTTCCAATACAAAAACATATGTGTCAAAGTTTGACCTAGGCACAAAGAAGGTCAAGGCCAACCCAGGGTCACCATTTTAGCAATTTATGATGGGCCTACGTCCCAGATGCTATTTATCAAGTTTCGTGGAAATCGGCCCAGTGGTTCTGGAGAAGACTATTTTTGAAGGGTTTTTACCATATATGGCTTGGCGGCCATTTTGGTCATGTGACCTGGACCCCATGAACAAATTTTGGTTTCCCCATCTCATAGAGGCTCCATATGAAATTTGACTTCAATCGGCCCAACGGTTTACGAGGAGAAGCAGTTCGAAAATTTTCACATTTTTCGCCTAGGCGAGGCTTTACTAAATGGTATGTAATATTTCGCAAGTTCATTGGTTAGATCTCATTGATATCTATCAGTATGCCAAAAATTGTTTAAATATTCCAAGCGGTTAAGTCACTATTACCAATTTTCACAAACGGGTTACGGACGGACAGACAGACCATATATGGCTTGGTGGCCATTTTGGTCATGTGACCTGGACCCCTTAGCAAATTTTGGTTTCTCCCATCCCATAGAGGCTCCATATGAAATTTGACTTCAATCGGCTCAACGGTTTCCGAGGAGAAGCAGTTCGAAAATTTTCACATTTTTCGCCTCGGCGAGGCTATACTAAATGTAATGTAATATTTCGCAAGTTCATTGGTTAGATCTCATTGATATCTATCAGTATGCCAAAAATTTTTTTAAATATTCCAAGCGGTTAAGTCACTATCACCAATTTTCACAAACGGGTTACGGACGGACAGACAGACTGACAGAATGACACGGTGATTTTAGGGCGCTCTTAGAAAATCAACCGACTTCAGTCGGTCGCTTTTTCTGCGGGTCGTGCAATTAGAGCTCTCGAAAGCAGGCAAATTGAAGGTCAGTAAAGGGTTATTTAATTGGTCACTGATGAGCTAACCCTTTTAACCCTGTAGACCTGTGCAGACGCCGAGGTAGAATTACACTGTATCTATGCAAACCTTGTACATCGTGATAAGACGGCACGTAGCTAGAACATCTCGCCAGAATCTACATGTACACTGTTTGTCATCATGTCAGTGAACTAATCAGAAATCCCTTTCTATAAGAATATATTTAAAGCGAGAAGAGTCCTGTTTAGAAACTCGGGGTTGAAAGAGTAAAACATAAATATCATTGGAAAGCGCGTAGGAAAATAGTCCCAGAGTACTGTTTTCTTTTCAGAATTCGTCTTTCTGTGTCAATTTATATTCAATCCGTATAAAGTCCCGAAAACTGAAATATTTTGAAAGACGTTCCATGCCTGCAAAATTGATTTTCAAGAGTCCATTTGGACTATTTTATGCAGCGAACGAACAGCGGAAGTGGAGTAACGCGGTCCAGTACCGGAAGTAGAAATGCAATAACATAGAAACTTGATTTTAAAAATCAACTTTCAAAAATAACTGTCAATATATATGCTAATATGCTTTTGAAAGCAAAATCGGTTTTAATTTTATCTGGTATTAGTGGAATTTGGCTACAATTTGGCTACAATGAAACTTCTACAACTCGAACATGGATACCTCAATTACCATGGCTAGTTCGAACCCGCTCTTGAGACCCTAGAGAATTCATCAAATAGCTCCAGATCCATATGTTTGAATATTTTAGGGAGGTTTTCCGAATTTTATCTTTGAAAGCTATGTTGTGTGTACTCATTAGAATCACCTCAGCGAGGCAATTCTAATGATTACACACAACATTACCTTTATTTTATAGCTCATAAGATATCCTTAAGCGATCCCCATTATCCCTCATGACCTGGCGTTATTATTAAACCTCAGTGTTTCAAACTACCCTTATTTAAAACAAATTTTCATAGTCCATAAGGTTGAAGTTTGACTGTATTTAACCGTATGCATTTCCCATCCATTTGTAACTCTGACACTTCCATGAGCAAAAAGTATCAGAAACATGCACAGCACAAAGCCAGAGCTAAGGCATCACCAACAGCTTTCTTCCTCTGACCTCTCTTGTTGTATCTGCAACAATCAGTTCAGGGCTAGAATTGGTCTTATCAGCCATCTTAGAACACACAACACTGTAGCATTTCTTGCATGTAATTAAGATTGGTCGTGACAGAACAACAATATAACTGGGTAACATTAGGGATTGAAAATAAGTCCTTGTTTGCTAACAAGTTCAAGTCTTCTTAATGGCACAGATAGACTGGTGAGAAGTAGCAGGCCTCTCTAGCTCAGTTGGATGTGCTTCTGACTGGTGATCAGGAGGACGCAGGTTCGAATACTGCTGGGGTCGACAACATTCTTTCGTGGCGATTGATCATGAAATCTTTTCTACAGTCATTCGTTCCCTTCCGCTGATTCAAGAACGGCAGTTGTCAGTTTCTGGCGAAAGAATGTGCACCGTACTGGTTAACTGCTTACGTATAAGCCTGCCCAGGAAAAGTGTGGATAGGTAAACTGACCGGCTCAAAAATGACCTAAATAGTGTTGACTGGGTTGTTAAACTCCAATACAAACAAACAAAAACCTTGAGAAGTATGAGAGATTGAGAACATTATTTAGGGAGCACTGATGAGCATCTTTTATATTTGCAAAAGCTATTCACATTTTTTCAGCAAAAATATAAGTATGTTTTCCAGTTTAAATAATACAGGTTTTGCTCATTAGCGGCCAGCCATGATTAAGCCCCCTATTAGTTGTAACAGTCATGGCCTTCAAGAAGGGCAGTTGTCAGTTTCTGGTGAAAGAATGTGCATTACTGGTTAACTGCTTAAGTATAAGCCTGTCCAGGAAGTGCAATTAAGTAGACTGGCCAGCTCCATACAACCTCAATAGTGTTGACTAGGTCATTAAACTCCAAAACAAACAAACAGTCATGGCCAGTCTTGACTGAATTGGGCTTAACTTATTTTTTTCTCTCCATCTTGATATATTTTCCATGACTATTCGCGAGCAAACCAGTATCTGAAGTTGCCTTCCCATCTTTTCTTCTGCATGTCCCTGCATGCCCCTCCTTTCTGCCCCTTCAACAGTCACTGTTTCTTGCAGAGTCATCTATGCCATGCCAGAGAAGCATAAAATTCGCCCACCGGGGCTTGAAGAAGTAGATGGGCTGCATTATGCTTACACACAGAGCTGAAACCAACCGGCACACGAGTACTAGTAAGCCGCTTAGAGGATCTAAGCTTGCCGAGGCAATGCGGTGCGAGTCGGCCCGTCCATGCTTATAAACCCTATTGGTTTCATTGGGCAGCAGGGCTTCAGATGTCATTTCATCTCAATGTCACGCAAAAGTCCCACAAAATTGGAAGCAACGTCTCCAAAATGACCTTTACAGTGTTGACAGGGACTTTAGACTTCAAATCAAACAAACAGTGAACATACCAACTGAATCCATATCTTGACCACAGTGTAGCTTCGGATTTGCTAGTGCTCATGTTGTCTGAGAAATCCTGGACTGGATCACTAATTGGGTGCCTCCATCGGATTAGACAGAACCCATTTACATGTATTTCATATATCGTTAACAAGAGCTAATTTTATATTTTCAGTTTATGTACCAAATAGATGCTGACAGACTCTTCCGGGAAGCCTTAGCTAAAAAGGTTTGGGTGAGTAGTATAAAGTTAAATAAAACACTTAAATCAACAGTCAATTATTTTTAGTTAAAATGGTCATCTTTATGTATTCTTACAGTATACTTAATCCTTAAAATTCTCTTGATAAATGACCTTTAAACAGCTGGCCACAGCTCTGTATATATGAAATATTCTTGAAAGGGTCATTTGAAGAAAAAACAGGTTGATCAGTACCATGACTTTTCAGATGGCCCAAAAGACAGGTTTTCCCATGTCTTGACTTGTATGAATATACTTTATCATATGACGTCGCGTTTGAGAGTGTAATAACGCCATGTAATATTTTCGATAATCCTCAAGTGGATTAAATATGCAAATTAGCTAGATATGTCCCGTAATGTTACATGTATGACATCCTTAACTACGTCGCGTTTACTAACGACGGAATATTGACATTTTTGTAAACAATCGTGAATATGATCCGTTTTAAATGTCATATGATAAATAGAATCTTGCATTCGTGCTCATGTATTATTGAATTTATTAAACTCGTTGAGGAAAAGGGATAAAATGCTCGGCAAAGCCTCACATTTTATCCCTTTTCCTCAACTCGTTTAATAAATTCAATAATAAATATTTACATTTCCAGTGTAAAGTCTAATGTAAACCTATAGAAAACAATTGCGTTCATACGTCAGTGAACGCATCGAATCACATGATTTTCAGTGATGTTAAATGACCTCATTATAAACCATTGTTCTCTACGGGCGTTGATGACGTCAACGCTGCTCCGCTCTTTGTAGAAAAACAGCGTGTAAATGTTTTTCAGCTTAAAAGTTTGCCCTACAAGCATTTTTTTTTCGCCCAGTGATGAGGGGAAAATAATGTAAATATAAAAAATAAACTTAATTTTTCTGCTTTTCATGAAAGTATGAACGACGGTGGGTCGCTAGCAAAGTTTACATGAATCCCTTCTGGGTTCATTTACTTTGCACGCGACCCACTGCGTTCATACTCCCATGAACTGCAGAAAAATGAATTTCATTTCTTAAATGAACACTCATGTAAGATCCTCCATGTAGATGATGTGACTTATGAAGGCTAATCAGTAACAGATTATTTGTCAAACTACAATAGCTCAAATAGCTTGATAACTTATTAGAGATAGATGTAGTTAATCATAGCAACAGGCCATGAGGCATAATTGGGGTGACTTGAGGGGAATGGGTACGCATTCAGGGGAGGCAACTCATGGAAAAATATTTTTGTCTCCCATGTCAATAGGGGTCAACTCTTAAGGAAAGAATTTTCTCCTCAGGAGCAAATTCTTTCATTTAAGAGTAGATCCCTTTTTCAGTGGGATGGGGCTTATAGAAAAGCGAACAGGAAGTCTGTAAAGTTGTCTCCCTTTGAAAAATGGCGGAAAAATCTGCCAGTTGTTTTCATTCCCTTTATTTTGTTTGATTTGAGGTTAAACGTCCCCGTCAACACTGTAAAGGTCATTTTGGAGACGTTGCTTCCAATTTTGTGGGACTTTTACCCGACATTGAGATGAAATGACATCTCAAGCCCTGTCGTCCAATGAAACCAATAGGGTTTATTAGCATGGACGGTCTGCCTCGCACCGCAGTTCCTGGACAGGCTTAGATCCTCTAAGCAGTTTACCAGTACTAGTGTGCGGGCTGGATTCAGCTCTGCGTGGAAGCATCATGCAGCCCATATATTTCTTCAATCCCCTATGGGCAGGGGCATTCATTCCCTTTAAAAATATATTTTCAGTTATTCTATAAACTAACAGAATGTTGTGTGTACTCATTAGCATCACCTCATTGAGGTTATTCTAATGGGTACACACAACATACCTTTTCAAAATAAAAGTCGAACAACCATAAATTATCCTAAATACATGAAAATTTGGAGCTACTAACCCTTATCTTGCTGTTCACGACAACCTCTATCTTTGCAAACAGTGTAGATCCAGATCAGATGGCTTCTGAAGAAGTCATCTGATCAGGATCTACACTGTTTGGCATTAGGTTTATGAATTTGTAGCAATAAATTACATCAAGTTATTTGATTGGTTGATAGACAGAAATGGGTGTGGCTTAAATAAATATTCAGCAAGATAAGGGGTAAAGGAATTCTTTAGTGACTCCAGAAAGAGTTTGAATTAGCCATGGTAAATGAGGCATCTTTGTTTGAGTTATCGTAAGTTTCAATGTACTATTGTTTTAGGACCAGGATGCTATACAGATGACTCAGCTTACGACATGGATTCTTGATATGCAGCTAACAAGGTAATATTATAATACCTAGCTTGTGAGAAAATATTCTTATTACAGTATAGCTCCAATATATTGCGTTCCGATATTTCGTGAGGTCCAATCTATCGTGGTCGCGCCGTGGATCCCGTTTTTAGCTCACCTGAGCACGAAGTGCTCAAGGTGAGCTATTGTGATCGCCTTTTGTCCGGCGTCCGTCGTGCGTCGTGCGTCGTGCGTCGTGCGTCGTCAACAATTCACTTAAATGACATCTCCTCCTAAACCAGTGAATGGATTTCAAAATACTTTCATAGAAATGTTCCTTGGGTGACCCTCTACCAAAATTGCTAAAATGGTTCCGCTCCGCAGAACAAAATGGCCACCAGAGCTAAAAATAGAAAAACCTTTAAACGACATCTCCTCCTAGCCCTTTGGCCGGATTTCAAAATAATTTCACAGAAATGTTCCTTGGATGACCCTCTACCAAAATTGCTAAAATGGTTCCGCTCCGCTGAACAAAATGGCCGCCAGAGCTAAAAATAGAAAAACCTTTAAACGACATCTCCTCCTAGCCCTTTGGCCCGATTTCAAAATAATTTCACAGAAATGTTCCTTGGATGACCCTCTACCGAAATTGCTAAAATGGTTCCGGTCCGCTGAACAAAATGGCCGCCAGAGCTAAAAATAGAAAAACCTTTAAACGACATCTCCTCCTAGCCCTTTTGCCCGATTTCAACATAATTTCACTGAAATGTTTCTTGGATGTCCCTCTACCGAAATTGCTAAAATGGTTCCGCTCCGCTGAACAAAATGGCCGCAAGAGCTAAAAATAGAAAAACCTTTAAACAACATCTCCTCCTAGCCCTTTGGTCCGATTTCAAAATAATTTCACAGAAATGTTCCTTGGATGACCCTCTACCAAAATTGCTAAAATGGTTCCGCTCCGCAGAACAAAATGGCCGCCAGAGCTAAAAATAGAAAAACCTTTAAACGACATCTCCTCCTAGCCCTTTGGCCCGATTTCAAAATAATTTCACAGAAATGTTCCTTGGATGACCCTCTACCAAAATTGCTAAAATGGTTCCGCTCCGCTGAACAAAATGGCCACCAGAGCTAAAAATAGAAAAACCTTTAAACGACATCTCCTCCTAGCCCTTTGGCCCGATTTCAAAATAATTTCACAGAAATGTTCCTTGGATGACCCTCTACCAAAATTGCTAAAATGGTTCCTCTCCGCTGAACAAAATGGCCGCCAGAGCTAAAAATAGAAAAACCTTTAAACGACATCTCCTCCTAGCCCTTTGGCCCGATTTCAACATAATTTCACTGAAATGTTTCTTGGATGACCCTCTACCGAAATTGCTAAAATGGTTCCGCTCCGCTGAACAAAATGGCCACAAGAGCTAAAAATAGAAAAACCTTTAAACGACATCTCCTCCTAGCCCTTTGGTCTGATTTCAAAATAATTTCACAGAAATGTTCCTTGGATGACCCTCTACCAAAATTGCTAAAATGGTTCCACTCCGCTGAAAAAAATGGCCGCCAGAGCTAAAAATAGAAAAACCTTTAAACGACATCTCCTCCTAGCCCTTTGGCCTGATTTCAAAATTATTTCACTGAAATATTCCTTGGATGACCCTTTACAGAAATTGCTAAAATGGTTCCGCTCTGCTGAACAAAATGGCCGCCAGAGCTAAAAATAGAAAAACCTTTAAACAACATCTCCTCCTAGCCCTTTGGCCCGATTTCAAAATAATTTCACTGAAATGTTCCTTGGATGACCCTTTACAGAAATTGCTAAAATGGTTCTGCTCCGCTTAACAAAATGGCCACCAGAGCTAAAAATAGAAATACCTTTAAGCAACATCTCCTCCTAGCCCTTTGGCCCGATTTCATATTATAGCCTGGGCCAATAATGGCTCTCCCAGGGGCCCACTTGATACCCTATGGATCAGGTGAGCGATCCAGGGCCATCATGGCCCTCTTGTGTTTTATATTAGGATCACTTTTTGTCCGTCATCCGTGCGTAAACAATTTCTTCAAATGACATCTCCTCCTAAACCACTGATCGGATTTTGACCATACTTCACAGGAATGATCCTTAGGTGGACCCCTTCCAAAATTGTTCAAATGGTTGCGGTCCATTGCACATATAGGTTACAGGAGCCAAAAATAGATTTTTTTCACCGAAATCTTAAAAAATCTTCTTCTCTGAAACCCCAAGGCCCAGGACTTTGATATTTGGTATGAAGCTTCATCTAGTGGACCTCTACAAAGATTGTTCAAATTATAGTGCTGGGGCCAAAAATGCCCCCGCACCGGGTCCCTTTGGTTTTACATGGGCTTATATTGGGAAAATCTTTAAAAATCTTCTTCTCTGAAACCGCAAGGCCCAGGTCTTTGATATTTGGTATGAAGCTTCATCTAGTGGACCCCTACCAAGATTGTTCAAATTATAGTGCTGGAGCCAAAAATGCCCCCGCCCCAGGGCCCTTTGGTTTTACATGGGCTTATATAGGGAAAATCTTTAAAAATCTTCTTCTCTGAAACCGCAAGGCCCAGGTCTTTGATATTTGGTATGAAGCTTCATCTAGTGGACCCCTACCAAGATTGTTCAAATTATAGTGCTGGGGCCAAAAATGCCCCCATCCCAGGGCCCTTTTGTTTTACATAGGCTTTATATAGGGAAAATCTTGAAAAATCTTCTTCTCTGAAACCGCAAGGCCTAGGTCTTTGATATTTGGTATGAAGCTTCATCTAGTGGACCTCTACCAAGATTGTTCAAATTATAGTGCTGGATCAAAAAAATGCCCCCGCTCCAGGGCCCTTTTGTTTAACATAGACTTATTTAGGGAATATCTTGAAAAATCTTCTTCTCTGAAACCACAAGGCCTAGGTATTTGATATTTTGTGTGAAATTTTATCTAGTGGACCTCTATCAAGATTGTTCAAATTATAGCCCTGGGGCAAAATATCCCCCTGCACGAGACCCTTTGGTTTTACACAGACTTATATAGGGAAATCTTTAAAAATCTTCTTCTCTGAAACTGCAAGGCCCATGTCTTTGATAATCGGTATGGAGCTTCATCTAGTGGACCTTTAAAAAAAAATCTTCTTCTCTGAAACCGCAAGGCCCAGGTCTTTGATCTTTGGTGTGTAGCTTCATCTAGTGGACCTTTGCCAAGATTGTTAAAATTATAGCCTTTGTTGATATTTGGTATGAAGCTTCACCTTTTAGACCTCTCTCAACATTATGCACATTATAGCCCTGGGGTTAAAAATGGCCCTCCGCAGGGCCCACTTGTTACTCTATGGATCAGGTGAGCGATCCAGGGCCATCATGGCCCTCTTGTTTTTTTCTTAAAAATTCATAATTAAAAAAAAAATAGAGTTTTAAGTTGTTAAAATTTATTTAAAACCAGGTTAAACCAGGGGCCAATTGTCAGTTCACACATTGTAACCAAATAATCCAATTAGCGTCAGTTAGAACAGGTATTGGCGAACAATTAATCTTAAGCCCCAAACTTGTCATAACTGAGTAATCCACTCAGTGCTCAATCAGACAACGATGTCTGTGCGCCCTCATGCAGAGCATCCTAATCGTGATCTATCATGCCTTCCATGTGAAAATAAAATGAAAGAAATCAAAACACAATAAAATGATAGTTTTGTTGTTATATAGTTTTTAGCCCAGTGGTAGACGGTAAATAATTTTTTTTCCAACCGCTACTTTTAATGATTCCGACCTCTGGCAAGCCAAGGGAAACAACTCAAATTGCTTTAGCGCTTACCGCTTATGATAGTTTCGCCCCTTGGCTGTCACCGTTAAAGACAACCAGGAGAACCCGCACATCCAAAATGGCGTCCTGTTTTGACATTTTAGCAATCACATGTTTTCAGACGCAGATTTTCAGCTGTTCTCGAATGTAAGTTAATTGGTAGACATAGTCCCCTTTGTTTGTTCTGTCTTTGAGTAATTCTGAACCTACTTTAATGGTGAAATACGGCCGATAGCATTACTGACAGCCATTAGTGTGGATTGATAAACGGTATATCACCAAACTATCACCGCGACTTGTATTGGTATCTCGGCAAACTACCGCGACTTATATCACGCTCCGACCACATCACGTTTTTTAGGGCTATGGACCCCAATTACGGCGATATATTGGAGCTATACTGTACTTGTACCAACACTGAATGCTTACGTGCGAAAGCAAATTTATGTCCTGTGTTAGGCTTGTAGGTTTACATGCATGCATGCACACAGACACACATGCACACACACACTCACAATGTCATATGATCATGTGATATCAAAATAAGCCATGGTTCTCTTCAATATGATTGGAGGTTCGCGATGTTACAATGTCAACATCACTGTACTGCAATTAATAAGAAAACTACAATTTTCATGTTTGGGTATAAGCTCTCAAACCAGAAAGGAGCAGTCTCTGTAAGGCTGTTTTCATGGCCACAACCGATTTCCTTTAAACTTTGTAGCTTCAAATTGGTACATATTGGCTGTCTAATGGTGAATTTTTAGACTCTTTGGTCCACTGGTTCTTGCTGTATACACTATTAAAGTGGGTGGGGTAATGTCATCCCATCAAGGGTATACCAACAAAAACGCTATTATTTTTGTTCAAAGTGTGTGACTGGAGGCGATGTTTGCCATATGCTTACAACCCTTATAGGCATAACAGCCGGTGATAACAGTCTTATAAATATCAAACAAGACAAGAGTTTATACGCGCTTGTAAGTTGTACCCAAATATTAGTAATTTTTATTCCCAAACTTTACGAAAAACCAAAACACCTTTATAGTTTTCAACTTATTTCAAAGATCTTTCATAAATATAATGTTGATGTAATAGTCATTCTAGGTATATGTCAGAATTATTGTTAGTACATAAAACTTAAAGAGTTACCTGCCCCTGAAATTGGATTTTACGCATTTTTTTAAATCGGCGTGCATTTATCCGTTTGTAGTACTCACAACTTCATTTGAAAGTGAATAAACCGATTTCATGCAAATATTATTAAATAGATGTGGACAAGGAAGTCATTTGATTTAATAGTGCATGCTAGTATCTCCTTGTTTTGGTTATTTACAAACTCTTAATTTCCAGGTGCAAATGGAACATTTATCAACTGTCAAACATTTTTGACCGCCAAAGCAGGCTTTGCTCATGTTGCGGAACCTAATTTTAGACTCATACTGTGCTTAAATATAAGCCCGTATGGTCTCACGACATGTTAAAGAATTTGTTAATTTACTGATCTTCCTCTGAATCGCTAGATGTACTCCATGTGTCAACAGCAGCATCATAAACAAAATCAATATGTTCCCGGCTTGGTTTTGCTTCACTATTTTCTGTTCTGTTCCGGTAATATCCCAAATACCAGAAAACAGAAGCCACATGTGCGCAACATCCCACGGTACGAGCTCACTTCTGCACCCACAATACCATCCAGTGATTGGGTTCAGTCCTTGTGTATATTCAACCCACATGTTATATGTTTTATTAGACGTGTGGCGAGAACGTATCTGTGCTTTGAGAACACCATCTTCTTCTTTGTGTGCCATAATCTCATATGATCCATTGTCGTCAAAATGTTCATCTGTGTAGGATTTGGCTTGTTTCAGCCGGTAAATACCCATTGTCAAATCCCTGAGTTCATCCTCAGTCATCTCGGGGAAATTCTCAAGTTTCTCATCATCGATCTTTGCAGGTGACCCACTGCTTCATACTTCTATGAACTGCAGAAAAATAAATTGCATTTCTTAATTTAACCCCCCCCCCCCCCCCCCCCCAACACAGAGTTGCATGCGATGGTTAAAACAAGAAATATCTTTAAAAAAGATATGCGGCGTAGATTTAATTGGAAGGTTGTTTAGAAACCAGTGCTTCAGCTGAAGTGCACGACCCGCCGGATGCTTTTAGCTTTATGAGTGTTACCATATATGGGTATGGCGGCCATTTTGGTCATGTGACCTGGAGCTCAAACGGTTCCCCCAATAAATGCGCCTTATCGTAAGGAGCAAAAATATATCTAATACATTAGTACTGTATTCTGAATCGTTTGCAGGATAAAATGAATTCTCACTTTTCCAATACAAAAGCATATGTGTCAAAGTTTGACCTAGGCACAAAGAAGGTCGAGGTCAACCCAGGGTCACCATTTTAGCAATTTATGATGGGCCTACGTCCCAGATGCTATTTATCAAGTTTCGTGGAAATCTGCCAAGTGGTTCTGGAGAAGACTATTTTGAAGGGTTTTTACCATATATGGCTTGGCGGCCATTTTGGTCAAGTGACCTGGACCCCATGAGCAAATTTTGGTTTCCTCCATCCCATAGAGGCTCCACATGAAATTTGACCTTAATCGGCCCAACGGTTTCCGAGGAGAAGCAGTTCGAAAATTTTCACATTTTTCGCCTCGGCGAGGCTATACTAAATGGAATGTAATATTTCGCAAGTTCATTGGTTAGACCTCATTGATACTATCAGTATGTCAAAAATTGTTTAAATATTCCAAGCGGTTAAGTCACTATCACCAATTTTCACAAACGGGTTACGGACGGACAGACAGACAGACCATATATGGTTTGGCGGCCATTTTGGTCATGTGACCTGGACCCCATGAGCAAATTTTGGTTTCCCCCATCCCATAGAGGCTCCATATGAAATTTGACTTCAATCGGCCCAACGGTTTCCGAGGCGAAGCAGTTCGAAAATTTTCACATTTTTCGCCTCGGCGAGGCTATACTAAATGGAATGATATATTTCTTAAGTTCATTGGTTAAATCTCATTGATATCTATCAGTATGCCAAAAATTGTTTAAATATTCCAAGCGGTTAAGTCACTATCACCAATTTTCACAAACGGGTTACGGACGGACAGACAGACTGACAGAATGACACGGTGATTTTAGGGCACTCTTAGAAACTCAACCGACTTCAGTCGGTCGCTTTTTCTGCGGGTCGTGCAATATGAGCTACAGTAGTGACAGCAACAATTTTCTAGCTACTGGTTTACTGTATTCAAACAATTCAGATGTCACGCGAGGAAAAATAGCTTTGCAAAGGGCGGTGTCCCGCATGTTTGAGCTATGGTCAATGTAAACGGTCAAGGTTAAAAACATGACCTCATTTCATGAGCATATGATCTCAAGTATATGCACAACAAATAAGAAAACGTTATCATTTACTGTTTTTGAACACAAATTCTAGGGTTAACATTTAGGGTTGTCGCTATGGTGAACGTAAACGCATAGGCGGACGAACAAACGGACGAGCAGACAAACGGACGGAAACTTGATCTTATGTGCACCTAATTAAAAGTCAAATTACACTTATTTCTTTTTAGAATTTATATAACATTAATGATATTCGAAAATGTCCATTTTGTGTTAAAATGGAGAACATAAAGTATGCTGAAGACAAATGATACACTGCAACTTTTATTTAGCATATATTGTAAATTAAATATCTGTCAATTTGTAATGCGAATATTACATGTTGTTGTCATGCTATATCTCTTTATTGGTTTCATTGGGCAACATGGCTTGAGGTGTCATTTCATCTCAATGTCGGGTAAAAGTCCCACAAACTTGGAAGCAACGTCTCCAAAATGACCTACACAGTGTTGATGGGGACGTTAAACCTCAAATCAAACAAACAATTCCTTTCGCAGAAAATTCTTCCTTTCGCGAAAGGAACCTTCCTTTCGCGAAATGGTTCCTTTCGCTATAGAGACCAACCACGTGAAATTAGGTCAAAATAGCTATTCACCGCAGCAGTTACAGAATTCACTAGAAACACAATTATACATATGACGTATGGTCATCAAAGGACAAGACGGTGAGCAAGCCGAAACTGTATATATTTTTCATTCATGTCTCACATAAAAAACGAAACATTTCCTAGGTTAAAACTTCAGTAAACTCTAGTGTTTTTGAGTAGATTTATTTATGCAAATCATTGAACAATGAAATGGTCATCTCCTTGGACATGTGGTTTTATTGACCAATGGAATAACGAAAAATGTAGGACAAAAGCAAAACTATAACGGCTACGCCGTAAAAATTGCAGCAGTTGTATTGCATTTAGGTCATTTTTTAGCCAGTCAGTGCTTTCTTTCTTCCAATACGTCTTAACCACTCCGAGAGGGACATAAGAGGGGTTCCGGCAAACCAAGTGTTGAAGGGTGAAGGAGTTGATGAAATGGGTTTACAAGTACAGTGTGAAAAGAGAAGGTTAGTATAGTTCAAAGCTAAAAACAGAAATTGGTCTTTGAACCCATATTGTATCGGAAACCCCAAAACGGGTAGTTGCCAAACAGTACAGCCTGTCAGGCCCAGGTCAGATGCCGCAGAACACAGCGTCTCATCAGGGCCCCATCCATCGGGGCTTGAAGTAGATGGGCTGTATGATGCTTCCACGCAGAGCTGAAACGGAACCGAACACACGTACTGGTAAACCGCTTAGAGGATCTAAGCCTGCCCAGGCAAAGTGGTGAGAGTCAATGCTTATAAACCCTATTGGTTTCATTGGGCTGCAGATATCATAATAATCTCAATGTCAGGTGAAAGTCCCACAAAATTGGAAGCAATGTCTCCAAAATGACCTTTGCAGTGTTGATGGGGACTTTAAACCTCAAATCAAACAAACAAAAACTCGTCAGGGCCTGAATAAAAAACGGGTTATTTGGAAAAAGATCGATGACGAGAAACTTGAGAATTTCCCCGAGATGACTAAGGATGAACGCAGAGATTTGACGATGGGTATTTACCAGCTAAAACAAGCCAAATCCTACACAGATGAACATTTTGACGACAATGGATCATATGAGATTATGGCACACAAAGAAGAAGATGGTGTTCTCAAAGCACAGATACGTTCTCGCCACACGTCTAATAAAACATATAACATGTGGGTTGAATATACACAAGGACTGAACCCATTCACTGGATGGTATTGTGGGTGCAGAAGTGGAGCTCGTACCGTGGGATGTTGCGCACATGTGGCTTCTGTTCTCTGGTATTTGGGATATTACCGGAACAAAACAGAAAATAGTGAAGCAAAACCAAGCCGGGAACACATTGATTTTGTTTATGATGCTGCTGTTGACACATGGAGTACATCTAGCGATTCAGAGGAAGATCAGTAAATTAACAAATTCTTAAACATGTCGTGAGACCATACGGGCTTATATTTAAGCACAGTATCAGACTAAAATGAGGTTCCGCAACATGAGCAAAGCCTGCTTTGGTGGTCAAAAATGTTTGACATTTGACAAATGTTCCATTTGCACCTGGAAATTAAGAGTTTATAAATGACCAAAAAAGGAGATACTAGCATGCACTATTAAATCAAATGACTTCCTTGTCTACATCTATTTAATAATATTTGCATGGAATAGTTTATTCACTTTCAAATGAAGTTATGAGTACTACAAACGGATAAATGCACTCCGATTTAAAAAATGCGTAAAATCCAATTTCAGGGGCAGGTAACTCTTTAAGTTTTATGTACTAACAATAATTCTGACATATACCTAGAATGACTATTACATCAACATTATATTTATGAAAAATCTTTGAAATAAGTTGAAGACTATAAAGGTGTTGTGGTTTTTCGTAAAGTTGGGGAATAAAAATTACTAATATTTGGGTACAACTTACAAGCGCGTATAAACACTTGTCCTGTTTGATATTTATAAGACTGTTATCACCGGCTGTTATGCCAGTAAGGGTTGTAAGCATATGGCAAACATCGCCTCCAGTCACGCACTTTGAACAAAAATAATAGCGTTTTTGTTGGTATACCCTTGATGGGGTGACATTACCCCACCCACTTTAATAGTGTATACAGCAAAAACCAGTGGACCAAAGAGTCTAAAAATTCACCATTAGACAGTCAATATGTACCAATTTGAAGCTACAAAGTTTAAAGGAAATCGGTTGTGGCCATGAAAACAGCCTTATAGAGACTGCTCCTTTGAAAAAAAGAAAGATGGAAAATATTGTAAATATTACTATTAAAGAAAATTTATTACCATAAAAAAACCCTAAAAATTCTGACACCTTGTGAATTTGCTGTAATTCTCCAAAAAAATTAAATTTGTTACATGATCCTGCAAGGAGTCTAAAAGGTGCCAACGGAATGGCAAATAGGGTTAACCAGTCTGATCTTTGTCTGCACTGTTTGCTTAGGCCTTTCTGTCCCAATAATTAGGATCATTACAGTTCACGTTGATTTAAGTACGAACAACTTCATGTCATGTGCAAAGTTTCAATGAACCATGTACCTTGAAGTATGAACAACATCGGGTCATCAGTAAAGTTTCTTGTAACCACATCTTGTTTTCATACTTAAATGAATGTTAAAAATTACCTTCATTTCTTAATTGTAACAGAAGCTAAGTTTTGCAAGGGAACAAAGGAAAATTTAACCCTTATCCCACAACAACCACTACCTTTGCAAACACTGTAGATCCAGATCAGATGGCTTCTGAGGAAGCCATCTGATTAGGATCTACAGCGTTTGACATTCAGTTTGTGAATTTGTAAGAAAGGGTCACATCAAGTACACGTAATCAGATTGGTTGAAAGTCAGAAATGGGTGTGGCTAAATTAAATACTCCATGGGATAAGGATTAAATCTTTTCTTCTTTTCACAGAGGTGGAGTGGTGATCCTAGGTGCAGGAATAAACTCTGAAGCTGAATCTGTTGTACACTATGCATTAGGTAAGTATATTGTTAGCTTTACCCTTATATGACAATGGATTTTTCCACCTAATATGTTTGGAGAGGCCCATTTGTCAGGTTTGTTTTATTTGTGATAAGTTTTACAAAAATATATGTACTTTAAAAAATGAGACGCTAGGCATATATGGGTTAACAAACTTGTCAGTAGTCAAAATGTTAACTGTTCGAGCAAAAAAAATCCCTCTTTCTATCGTATTTTTGCTGAAAAAATGCTGCTCACATTTTTGCAGTGAAAAATATTAGCATATTTGCCACATTAAATGACCTGGGGCCAGTTGTTCAAAACTAACGACGTTGTTAGTTAACATATTGTTAAAACTGATCATTAAACAAGGCAAATATGCTAAAATTTTTGCTGAAAAAATGTGAGCAGCTTTTGCAAATGCAAAAGCTGCTCACATTTTTCAGCAAAAAACCTAAAATTTTCGACATTGTTCTTGCTAGAACAGTTAACAATTTGACCACTAACGAGCTTGATAAGCTAACGATGCTTTGAACAACTGGACCCAGTTCTAACAATGTTAAATAGCAACATCATTAGTTTTGAACAACTGGCTCCAGTACATCAGTTAGAAGACTTTAAATGGACACCAGTGTGGGTTGTTGTGAGATCCATTTGTAAAGGGAGGAAGACAGCATGCAATTCTACACTGTAAATAATACTACCCTTTTGATGTATAAGCAGTTGATTTTTACAGAATAGGTAACAGCAATCTTTCTAAGATAGAAATATCATGATCATTGAATTGCAGTGAAATTTTGATGGCTCAGACACCGATGACTCATTTACCGCATCTGCTTCAAAACCTATTCTTGAGTCCCCAGGGAATGTTACCCGTAACTGCAGATATATTTTGGGTAATTTAGGGAGAATTTTCTTATTTGATTTAGAAAATGTATTTTGTTTGTTCTCATTAGAATTGCCTCATTGAGGTGATTCTAATGAGTACAAACAAGATACATGTACTTTTATTTTTAATTTCAATTTTTTAAAGAAAATCAGATATATACTAATACTATGCCTCCGAACCTGGCTGTTTAACCCTTGGTAGCTCAAACTACCCCTATCTTTAACAAATTATATGACCCCGATTCATTATAGAAAAGGATGTGAAGGAAGGATGACAGATGGCTTGTTTACCATGGCTAATTCGTCCCTTGGAAATTCTTCCAGAAATAGTCAGGTATAATTTAGAAAGATATTGTTATTGAAAAGGTATGTTTTGTGTACTCATTAGAATCACCTCTATGAAGTGATTCTAATGAGTACACACAGTATACATATATCTTATATAAACATTATACTGCCTGACATGGCTGTATGAATAACCCTCAGTGGCTGAAACTATCCCCGTCTCAAACAACTTTTCTGGCTCCCAAGGATGTTAGAGCCATAGAAGCTTCACTGTAATATTTTGAATAATTATAGTAATAAATATTTTAACTATTTAACAGCTACCATAGGAACAGAGACTAGTGGTACACCTGCAAACCTAGAATCCTTCACTTTGTTAGAGTTTGTTAAGAGATATGAGGTAAGTTGTCTCAAATATCACTGATAAGTAAAGTAAATATGAAAAATGTGAGTAGCAGATGCAAAAGCTACTCACATTTTTCCAGCAAAAATACCAGAATATAAGATATTGTACTTACTAAAACAGTTAAGATTTTGTCCACTTACAAGCTTGTTTAGCACCCCTCCGAATCTGGGCTTAGAGAAATGGATTGGGCTTCATGCTGCTTCCACATAGAGCTGAAACTGACCAAACCGGAGTACTGGTAAACCGCTTAGGTCTAATCCTGCCCAGGAAAAGTGGTATGAGTCGGACCACTCCCTAAGTCCTAGGAGTTTCTTTGGGGCAGAAGGGCTTGAGACGTCATTTCATCTCAGTGTCTGGTAAAAGCCCCGCAAAATGGGAAGCTAAATCTCCAAAATGACCTAAATAGGGATGTAAAACCTCAACATAAACAAACAAACAAAAAACAAGCCTGTTAAGCTAACAATGCTTTAAACAAGTGTAGAAACAGTGAAAACTCCCTTGAGACTGTGTAAGAGTACAGTCTCGCCTGAACCTTGACAAACATTACATATGTTCCCTCTTGCCTGGCACTGAAATGTGCTAGGCTTCTCACTGCTTTAAATGCATGAGTTTGAGACCCAGTCTAGTATAGCACATGAAATCTGCCTGGAAAGGTTGGAAAATTGAAGGACACTCACAAGCTTGTGTCCATCGATATCCCAAAAAAGGGACACTATTCACCAATATTAGAGTAGTGACCCCTTAATACACTCTTCAAAGGACAATGAAACTCAAGTCAGGAAATAAAAGAAAAATTCTCTGCTGAATCAGTATTTAACCCATAAAATGCGAATCACGACAATTGTCGTCTGCTTTGCCGTCTGCCTGTTACCTTGAAAGTAATTTTTGCAAACAGTGTAGGCCCAGATCAGACTGCTCCTCTAGGAGCAGTCTGATCTGGGCCCACTCTGTTTGCCTGTATGCAAAAATATTTTTAAAAAGTTTGCAAGACTATTCAGCAGACGACATAAGCAGACGACATTTTCAGGTTTTGTTTTTCTCAGCAGCTTAAGGGTTAAGGTGATAATACGCCCAGCTTTATTTGAGTGAGAGGACATGGAGATTTAATTGCTTACTGAATTTCAGCATCGGTCTACATGTGACTGTTTCTTATCGGCACAATATCTCTTTGTTTTTCTCTTTACTGTATAGGCAGGATGTGTTATAATTGTATATAACTCATACCTGTGATAATTTTTTAACTGTATGGGGGAGATTTGGCATTGTGATGAGGGAGATGTAAAGAATATATAGGGAAATTCTCAGTTCAATTGAGCGAGACTCCAAAATTTTACTAAAATTTAGCTTAAATTGGGCAAAACTTAGCATCAAAATGAGGGAGTCTCCCTCCTGATGAGGGAGATACCACAGGTATGATAACTAACAGCATTAATATTTCAGGAAGAGAATGAGTTTGATGTCCTGAAGTACAGACTGGTGTATCCCTACAATAAATCAGAGGAAATATTTCTCTATGATGACTACTCTGTTGTCATGACAACAGGTAAATATCCTTAATTATATAGACTGTTGGGAGATTATTAAGATTCTTAAAATAATCTTACAGTAGCTGCCATTTTGGGCTTTGAATCTTCATTAATAGATCCAAAGTTACAAAGTGGTCTAGAATGTTCCCTGTGATTATCCACTTGACCAAAGGTTATACAAAACCCAAATAATGGTTATTTGTAGCCAAAAATCTTGGCGCTGTGATGTTGAGTACTGTGTTAAGAGAATTATCTGTTAAACCTGGAGACGACTCATGCTGGACATTGGCAAACAGTGTAGAGAGACAACAGTGTAGACCAAGATCAGATGCTGCAGTCTGCAGCAGCTGATCAGGGTCTACACTGTTTGCTCAGTATATAGTAATTAAAGTGTTAAATGAAACAGTTTAAGTCCCCATTCTGCGAGGCGCTTCAAATGAGTGCTCACAACATATGTTTTTGTGTAGAAATAAGAAAAATAGTTTGTGGATACCCCTCTTATCTGTGGCTATGGTTGATCTTAAGATCTGGTGCCCCTTCCCATCAGGGTTTGGAGAAATATATTGAGCTGCATGGTGCTTCTGCGCAGAGCTGAAACCAACCAAACTGGGGTACTTGTAAACCATTTAGAAGGTCTAAGCCTGCCCAGGAAAAGTGGCGTGAATCTGATCTCTCCCTTAAACCCTAGCAGTTTCTTTGGATGGTAGGGCTTGATATGACATTTCATCTCAATGTCAGGCCAAAGTCACACAAAATTGGAAGACCCCAAAATGACCTAAATAGTGTTAATGGGACTGTAAACTGAAACACAAACAAACATCTTATGCTCTACCGGCATTATCGTACTTGAAACATTGGTTTACTGACATCCATAGAATCATAAGGCATTTGTTGGAATATACCTCACCCTTATCCTGCTGTACACAACAACCCCCACCTTTGCAAACAGTTAGATCCGGATCAAAGAAGCCATCTGATCAGGATCTACACTGACATTCAGTTTGTGAATTGAATAAATACATTATATCAAGTAATTTGACTGGTTTACCGTCAGAAATGGGTGTGGCTACATCAATCTATTCAGCAGGGTATTTTTCAGCTAGTTTGAACTGCAATATATACTGTACATTTGTGTATAAATGTACTCATTTTCATTCTTTTGTAGCTAATGGTGGACCTCCAGATGAAATCCCAGCACCTGGAGGAAAGATACTTGGAGCAGGTACATGTATGTGTTAGATAACCTTTGAGAAGAATTTGGCAAATAACTTTTTGAAAGCGTATTTATTTATATAAAACACTATGATTATGAGGAGTAGTGATTACACAGTAAGATGTTTCATCTGATGTCTTGACATACAAAATCTTAGTATGGCACCCGCCCATTGGGGCTTGGAGAAATAGATTGGGCTGCATGATGCTTCCAAGCAGAGCTCAAACCGACCACACATGAATACTGGTAAGTGGCTCAGAAGGTCTAAGCTAGCCGAGGCAAAGTGGTGCAAGTTGGACCAACCATGCATATAAGCCTGATTGGTTTCATTGGGTGGCAGGGACAAGATGTCATTTCATCTCAATGTCAGATCCCACAAACTTGGAAGCAATGTCTCCAAACTGACATAAATAGTGTTGATGGTGCTGTTAAATCTCAAATCAAACAAACAAACAAAATCGTAGTAACCATGTAAACTAAAATACTTGTCTTCAAATACGTTTGATGGTCCTTCTGGTTGAAGTCTGATTATTTGGTGAAGCCATTCATGTCAATCAGATAAAAATGGAGGAAAATCCTCACAGAGACACCAAATGACAGAGTGGTTTAAATTGTGTTATAGGCCTGCCTGGACATGTTTGAATATTCTTACAGTATATGTGTCAGATTTTATTGCAGCTGAACATTAAAAAAAAAGTTCAGTTCATTGCCACTTTACGTAGGACTTGATAAGTACACCACAACCTCTTTATAACACTGTTCTTGGGGTCCAAAGCAGAAACCGTGTTAATTAAACAACCATGTTATATCCAAAGAAAAATGTTTAGATTATATGAGCCCTGCCAAGCGAATTTGTGTCTTCGAGCATTCCGTCATGACAAATTTCAACTGCGCATGCCCAGCCATTCAGAGGGGCCAGGGATATGGCTTTCTGTCTGAAGGTTCCTCTTGATTCCCTGCTTGTATGAGCGAGCAGCGAAGGTTCTGGCGAGACTGCGCGGATGCGCAGGCTCGCCTGAACCTTCGCCGCTCGCATACGCGATAAGTACCAAAATTGCTTGATGGGGCCCATATAGAAAAAATAAATGTTTTTTTTTTTATATACTCTATATATTTTTGGGATCCTTCTTGAGTGAGTGTTTAAGTTTTATGTCTCACCAACAGCAAAGGTCATACGGAGAGGGGACCTCTGTTTAAAGACTCATTCGAAAGTCTGGAGAAGCCTGCGATCGATCATGCGACCACTGGTTTAAAAGGCAAGTAGCATAACCAATACACCATGGAGGCTTCTGGGATCCTTCTTGAAACCGTGTTATATCCATAATTGTGTTATAATGAACAGTATCATAATGAGGTTGTGGTGCATATAACAATGCTAGTTCTTACATTCCAGGTGTTTGTGATGGCACAGCTGTGTTCTTCTCATTAAACCAGGGGCTTATCAGCATATCATTCAACCAGAAACCTGAACTTAGGTAAATAATGCTGCAAGATGTCAGCTCAGTTAGATACTATGCACAGTTTTTCTGTATATACCTATCAATCTGATTAAAATCAAGGCCAGTTTTTCAAAACTAACTGTTGTTAGTGAACATATTATCAAAACTAAAATCACCGGCCTCGATAGCTCAGTAGTAGAGCGTCCGCTTCGGGAATGGGAGATCGCGGGTTCGATCCCAGGCCGCGCCATACCAGAGGCATAAAAAATGGTACTAGGATTACTTGGTGATGCTCGCATTATCAGGGGTAGTCCTGGAAGATAAATGAAGGCAGGTAAGTATTTGTTAATTGTTAATGGATACTTTGTTTGTCGCAATAAAAGCTCTATAGAGCTTATGTTATTTGTTTCTAATATCCGACGTTAAATAAAGCTTCTTTATCTTTTATAATTTGATATGGCAAATATGCTAATATTTTTGCTGAAAAAAATGTGAGAAAAAGTGCAAATGCAAAAGCTGCTTACATTTTTCCAGCAAAAATACCAAAGTACATGTATTCTTGACATGAAAACCTTAACAAAGGAAAGAAGCATACGAGGGTAGGCTGAAAAGTTCTCAGCCTGACCAAGATCCAATGGTTTGTCCATGCTGAAAGTGCCTTATTTTTCAACATAGTCTCCCTTCCTGTCCACACACTTCCTCCAGCGATGCTGGAGTCCTTGGATCCCAGTGGTATAGAAGGTCTCATCTTGGTCCCTGAAAAACTCCTCCACAGCAGCTATCACCTCCTCGTCTGACCGATAATGCTGCCCAGCCAAGTGCTTTTTCATGTTTGGAAACAGAAAATAATCTGATGGAGCTAGATCAGGTGAATACGGAGGGTGATCGACAAGTGTGAAGCCACAGTCATGCACAGCAGCCATTGCGACAACAGATTTATGAGCAGGCGCATTGTCCTGATGGAACAAAACCCCTTTTGTCAATTTTCCGGGTCGTTTAGCCTTAATGGCTTTTCGCAATTGTTTTAGCAGATCTGCATAATACTCCCCATTAATTGTTCTGCCCTTTTGATGGTAATCTATGAATATTATACCCTTGGCATCCCAGAACACTGATGCCATCATCTTCCCTGCAGAGGAGATGACCTTTGCCTTCTTTGGAGGGGGTGAGCCAGAGTGCTTCCATTGCATGGATTGTCTTTTGGTCTCTGGCTCAAAGTGATGAACCCAACACTCATCCTGAGTGACAAAACGGTCAAGAAAACCATCTTGGTCTGTTTAAAAAATAGCCAAGCTGGCTTGTGACAAGTTCAGTCTGGTCAACTTTTGGTCAGGCGTAAAAAGCCGTGGCACCCACCTGGCGGAAACCTTCAACATTCCTAATTCACTGTGTAGAATGCTCTCTACTCGTTCACGGGAGATGCCAACAGTGTTAGCTAACTGATTCACAGTTAAACGCCTGTCAACCATCACAGCCCTGTGCACTTGGCTGATGGTTTCCTCAGTTGTTGCCGTTGTGGGTCGTCCACACCGTTCATCATCTTCAAGGCTGTCCTTGCCCATCTTAAAATTTGCTGCCCACCTTTTCACAGTTGCATAAGAAGGAGCATCATCCCCTAATGCATACCTGCCAACACTCCCGATTTGGGCGTGACTCTCACGATTTATTGTGTGTCTCACTCCCCCACGATCGTATTTTGAAAATAGCCCAAATCTCACGAATTTCAATGCTCACGCCTTTATAATAAATTCGCCATACCGGATATATACCTATGTGAACTGGTTATAATCGGCTTTTAAGAATCGCAATTGTATGCGAATTAGAGCCGGGATACAGAACTATTGGAAAAACACCTCCAGGTCACAGGTATATTTGGACTATTATTAGCAAATCTATTATTGGCTAGGTAAATAAACAAAACTATCCATCTTGTCTATAATCTATCTATCGGTAAATTTCTAAGTTTGGACATTAGAATAATCAGATATTGAGGCATCCCTGCGTGACAAAAATATTACAGAAATCACATTTAGCCATTTAATTTCTTCATTACATACTAATAATCTTCCATAATAACAATCTTTTTCATTTTTTTTGACATTTCACAAGGCACCCAAAATTTTGTGTGGCGACCTATGTCCCATCTTGCAAATAAAATGGTTATTTTGTTTATGAATCTATGAAAACATAAAACATTAGCAAAATTGCTTGAAGTATTGATCAAATATCCATTTTAGCATAAATATGTTCAGTTTTTAATAAGATTTGATGAAGTTCTGTGGTAAAATGAATCATTGTATCAGACTTGTAAAAGCGACCTTTAAAACTAAGTAACATATTTTCGGACAGTACACAGTTTCATACATTTCACCCCTGCTAAAAATCCACATTTTTTATGCTAGGTTGGTAAGCTAGCACTTTTTTTTTAAATGGGTGCTTGGTCTGGTTAAAATTGAAATTTGTTGGTGGTGGGGTTCAATGAATTTTTTTTATGAGTGGTGGGTCTTTGAAAAAGGTGGCACCATTGCCCACCCCATTAGGTTAATTCTGGAAAAGCCCTTAGCATTTTTAGGAGAAAAAAAAATCTCACTCTTTCAAATTTTTCCTAAAAATTCCCCGCGAGCCAAATACTAAAAAAGAAGGTGATAAATGGTCCGCCGCGCGCAGTCTCACTCTTTGGATTTTCTCAAAGTTGGCAGGTATGATAATGTAGCAACCATATCGGCATGAATGTCCTTAGGAGCTAACCCCTTTTTATGGAGGTACTTGATGACACCACAATGCCAGATTTTGTCCATTTTCTCAAAAACGTGCTAGTATCAATTTTCAAAGTCTAGAATTTCTACGTTATTGCAGGTAAACTTGAACTCATTTGAGTCAAATCAAGTAATAAAGGTTTGGATTTAATGAATAGAAAATTTCATGGCTGTTCGATGCCTGCTCCTTGGTCAGGCTCAGAACTTTTCAGCCTACCCTCGTAGCTTGAAAGAAAATCTCTGCCTTAGGTGGGATTTGGACCCGGGCCGTTGGGGTGAAAGCCCAATGCTATAACTGAGCCACAGAGTTGACTCCCTGAGGCAGTTGTCAGAGAGTGGTGATAAACCAATAAGCTATGCATATAATCTACTAAGGTAGATAATTATACCCCCGCAAACGAAGTTTGAAGGGGGTATATAGGAGTCAGCTTGTCGTCTGTCGTCGGTCCGTTACAAATCGTCTGTCGTCGGTCCGTTACAAAAAACTTTAACATTGCTCATAACTTCCTTATTCTTTGACCGATTTCTATAATATTCACACACCACACACCTTGCCACTAGTACTTAAGATTGATATACACAAACCTGACCTTGACCTTCCTCAAGGTCAAATACTTGTAAAAATTTGTCGGTAGCGGGGGTATAATTGGCGCCCGTTAGGCGGCAGCTCTAGTTAAAGGGAGGCAATGCAGTCTGTAACAGTATTAGATATTGTACTTACTACAGTCGAACTTCAATGGCTCGAACATCTTTGGGACCTCGAAAATCTGTTCGAGACAGGGGTAGTTCGAGCCACTGAGGTTACTGTCAGGAGGCATAACGAGATACTTTTAGTCATCTTTTCGGTGTTCTATAATGAAAATGTATGCTGTGTGTACTCATTAGAATCGCCTCATCGAGGCGATTCTAATGAGTACACACAGCATACATTTGCAAGATAAAAGACTAAAATCTCCTTAATTATCCCCCACTATTTCTTATGTAGAGGATTTCGCTAGGGGCTCAAGAATGGGTTTGACGCATCCATGGTAAACGAGCCATCGGTGTTCGAGCCATCTAAGTTCTACTGTAAAATAGTGAACAATTTGACAGTAGACAGTTGAGATGAAAGTATAGGACAGGGGAGATAGAGGAAATGAATGGAAGTGTAGAAACTGAAAAAGTCACAACATGCCTCCTCTATTCTTACCTGTTTCAAGGACAGAAGGCCTTGCCCAACAGTTGGACCCCCAGTGATGCGAGATTCATAACACCTTCACCACACCCAACCAGCCCTTGACTCTCTGCTGTTCTGCAACATGTATGCGCTGTTATGGCCAGAATATTCATTTAACCCGACACATGAGAAAAGTACTCTTTGTGTTCTACTGTTTATGCTCTTCAATTACACGTTTCCAGCCAAATAATAGGGCTAGAGATATAACTTCTTGCATGAAGCTTCCGGTAGGTCTTGTCTGATAGTCTGCGAGCGGCAAAGGCTCTGGGGAGACTTCGCAGAAGAGCAGTTTTGTGCAGTCTTGCCTTGGCAGGTCGCCTATGAAATATGTATATTTTTCTCATGGGCTGGTTAATGTCTAACACTCCTGAGATTTATGCTTTATTTGTTTCTACAATTCTGTTTGATTGCGTGTGTTTTTTGTTGTTTTAGTATTCTAGATGAGCCAACACAAGAACTTGTATCAAGAGATGTGGTAAGTTTCTACTGCTTGTAACTTTCTTCTTGTACAAATTTCTGTTGTTGGGCAAATAAACATTATTAATGAGGTCACATTTGAGCCAGCACACCACAAAACCTACAATAAGAACTCTGCGATCAGCTAAGACAGATCATATGTGCAGGTTGATCTGTCTTAGCTGTTCCAATGAGCCTTCTATAGCCACTGGTCTGTCCAAAAAGCAGCATGTATTTGCAAATCAGATATATTGATAAAACCTTACTCTTTTTTTCGCTTTTTTTTTATTTATATTTCTGAGCATTCAGATGTTTTCTATGTTTCCTGTAGTTTAATTTGCAACAACAAACTTCCAAAAGATATCACTTCGATCATGAAATATTTTCACCCCTTAATTCATTTTTGGGAAACCCCAGAGTTGGATCATACTGGCAAACAGTGCATGCCAAGAGCAGATGCCACAAAATGCGGTGTCTGATCAGGACTGACACTGTTTGCAAAAAGTTCAGCCATGTTCAAGAAAATATAAAGATAACACAGCTTTACACCCCTAATGTCAGAATCGACTCCTCCTATATATAAGGTGGAAGATTCCATTCAGTTTAAAAGGGGTTAAAAGTAGAGGAGGGGCTACCCATAAAGGGAGGAATTCTAGGAGCACAATCCTTTCATTTAAATGAGTGAACCTCCTTACCAAAGACTTCAAAAACAGTCGAACTTCGATTGCTCGAACACGATGGCTCGTATACCATGGGTGAGTCAAACTCGTTTCTGATTCCCTCAGAAGTTCCTCCATATTAGAAGTAGTGTGGGATAATTAAGGCGACTTTTCCACTTTTATATTGCCAATGTATGCTGTGTGTACTCATTAGAATCCTTATGAGTACACACAGCATACATTATTGTTACAGAACACTGAAAAGATGTTCCAAAATTAATCCCGTTATGCCTCCTGGCAGTAACCCTCAGTGGCTTGAACTAACCCTGTCTGGAACAGACTTCCTTGGTCCAAAAGGTGTTCAAATCATTGAAGTTCGACTGTATCAGAAAATCAGATTCTTTTCTGCCTGAGTGCTCGCCCATTGAAACTGGAATAAAAATATTTGATATGTATCTGTTCTGCGCAAAGTAAGAATCGGTACAATTCTAGAATTGTCCTGCGCAAAGTAAGAATTCTCACTTTGTTGCGCAAAGTGAGAATTCCTACCTTGCGCAATACAATTCCAGAATTGTCTCTGCACAAAGTGGGAATCGGGACAAAGTGAGAATTCCTACCTTGCGCAATTACAGTATCGGAATTGCCTCTGCGCAAAGTGGGAATCGGGACAAAGTGAGAATATTAAAATATTATTACGGGAATTTATCATATTCATATGGAAACTGATCCCTGGTGGTAAAAATCACTCTATAAATCTAGTCCAAACTTCGCTTCTATCTTATGGATATTCCATTTTAATTTTCTTAAAAGAATATGAGCGGCATCACGCATAAAAGGTCCTTAGAGCCTTCGCTGTATGCATGAAGAATATATGGGACTAGAGAAAGGTTCTGGCAAAGAATCAAATATCTAGCCTCAGTGAGACTTTGCGCATGTGCATTTATGTGATCAATTTACGGATATACGCTAACTACCTTTTATGCGTGACGCCGCTGATATCATAGGCAGATGCTCATTAGTCCAGTGTTGGTAATGATTTCTTGATGGCTGGGTACACTTGAATTTGTTTTGAAATGCATTTATCATTATTATTTTTTATTTTTACTGCTGTTGCTTGTGAAATTTTCGAACTTCATCAGTAAAATCAGTTTTTTTTTACTTACGACAGCAAGATATCGGTAAAGCAAACACATTTCAGTCAAGTTGAAAGTAGTTGTTGCGGCAATGGGTTGTATGAAAAAAACAAAAAACAGACATGCTCAATTTACTTTCATTATTGTGATAAAACAAAACTGTGAGCACATGATGAACGTACATATGAAAGCACATATGAAATTAAAATGTACATTATATTAGCGAGTCTCCGCTGTTCTTGTGGATGACCTCAGACTCAGAAAGGAACCACAAAATACAAACACATCATCTTATAAATCGTAAGGATTCTAAAAACTGGGACAACCAAGTAATTGAGCAAACAGTGTACACTCAGATGAGCATGCATTCTGATCAGGGTGTACAGTGTTTATCATACAGCTTGCACTATGACCTTTATGCGCGAAACGTCAATGTCTGGAAAAGGAAAAGAAAAGATCAAGGTTTCCCACATTTTAGGCACATTACTGTACACTGTGTAAAAATGACAAGTACCCCGAGATACAAAACATTCAGCTCCTACAATCGCAAATAATTTTCTACTCACAAAACCATCAAAGTAATGTTACCCAGACTATACAGATGATAAATGCTATTCCCACATTCGATTCTCACTTTGTCCCAAATATTCCCATTTCGGTTCTCACTTTGTCCAAAAGATTCCCACTTTGCGCAGAGAGATTTACCTGTTTCATATAACATTCGAATCCCTTGCGCAATTCTAGAATTGTACCGGTACAATTCTAGAATTGCGCAACAAAGTAGGAATTCCTACTTTGCGCAGGACAATTCTAGAATTGTACCGATTCTTACTTTGCGCTGAACATATCCATTAACCTTATAACATTCTGGTTTCAGTCCTCATTGATGGCAAGCTCAAGTCAACTGCATGAGCTGAGTACCAGTGAAGATAAGTCAGCCAGGCTTAAAGGTGCTTTCTTGATGGCTTGTAGTGGAAATATTGTAAGTTGAACTTTCTTACTGCTGTCAGAGTTTAAGCGTCAGAAGATGACATTTAAAAATAATTCTTGAAAGTTTTGGCAAAACTTTGTCCAGCTGCCTGTCATGGAAAAACCAGTCCCTGAAATAATGAAAGCACTGACAACAGATAGAAGCACTGATAGGATTGCGTCTGAGAATAGGCTGTAAAATTGTCCTGAATGGGGACTTTGATAGACAGTTTTGTTAAACTCTAAAGGGGAATGGGAACACCAGCAGATTTTCCACAATTTTTCAAAGGGAGACAACTTTCTAGACTTCCTGTTCTTGTTTCTATAAGCCAGGTTGCACTGAAAAAGGGGTCTACTCTTAAAGGAAAGAATTTGCTCCTTAGGAGCAAATTCTTTCTTTTAAGGGTTGACCCCTATTGATATTGGAGACAAAAAATACTTTTGCAGGAGTTTCCTCCCCTGAAGGTGTTCCCATTCCCCTTAAATTCCTGAATTCATGTACTTTAAACATACAGTGCAGTCCTTGTTTGCACTTTTTGCCAATTACCTATTTTGGGTTTTTCTGTACAAAATGGGTTAATAACGGAGGACTGCTCAGGTTCTTTGATTCACATTTCTACAGCACAGCTCTTAAAAACACAGTTCAGTATAACACAGTTATGAATATAACCTGACAGCCCCGATAGCTCAGTGGGTAGCGCATTCAACTTATGATCGAGAGGTTGTGGGTTCGAATCCAGCCACTAGAGGCAAGGTGTGTCCTTTGGCAAGACACGTAATGTCACTGCCATACTCCACCCAGGTGTAAATGGGTAGTAGTGGTGTAAAAGTCACTGCCTCTCTCTCGCCCGCATAATAACATCTGGAATGAGTGTTCGAGAGTGATTCAAATAAGCTTGAAGCTTTCATCGCAAAAGAACTAAAATTAATATATAAACTAACACAGTTGAAAGATAGACCTGAAAAAAAAAAATTATAGGTTATACAGAAAAATGGCCATAAAGATTCTGTCACTCATTTTCAGTCACAGGCCCAAGAAATCATAGATGAACTGTTCCCTGCTTCTTTGTTTACAACCGGAAACCAGTCTACAGAACTAGACAGACTGGTTACCCACCTGAGTCGAGACCTCATTGATGATTACCCAGGATCAGACCCTAGGTGGGCAGAGAATGCCAGGTCGGACTCCACCTCCAGTACTACCTCCTTGATCATCCTACAACAGCTTAAAGATAAACAGAAAGCTCATGATTATATTATTAACTTCCTCAAGAGAATGGGACTCTGGGAAAAGGTAAGTTTTCATGCTGTTGCCATGGTTACTCTATACTTGTAAGCGTTATCCTGCTGAGCAGGACAGCTCCTAACTTTGCAAACAGTGTAGATCCAGATCAGATGGCTTCTGATCAGGATCTACACTGTTTGCCATGCAGTTTGTGAATTGATTGAATACATTGTATCAAGTGATTTGATTGGTTCTTAGTTTGAAATGGGTGTGGCTGTATTAATTTGTTCAGCAGGATAAGAATTTAGATAATTTTTCAGCAACTGAAGGGTAAACTGACAGTCCATGAATATATATTGGTATTAACCCTTTTTGTACCAAATGGAATCTTCCTCCTTATATATAGCAGGAGTCCATTTCAGAATTTAAGGGTGTCAGGTTGTGTTTTCATCAAAATTTATTTGGAAAATGACTGAACTTTTAGCAAACGGTGGAGGCCCTGACCGATGCTGCGTTCTGCGGCGTCTGATCTGGGCCTGCACTGTTTGCCAGGGTACCTGTTTTGGCGTTTCTGGTACAAAATTGGTTAATCAACTTTTTCAAAAGCATGGTACTGTGGGAAGGGGTAATGGTTTCTGGTGATATGATAGTTATGTTAACTGTTAGGATATTTCCATTTCTAGGCCTACTTGGTTTAGTGTTGGGGCTTGAAGAAATATATGGGCTGCAGGATGCTTCCACCCACAGCTGAAACCAACGGCACATGAGTACTGGTAAACCGCTTAGAGGATCTAAGCCTGCCCAGCCAAAGAAGTGCGAGTTGGACCGTCCATGCTTATAAACCCTATTGGTTTCATTGGGTGACAGGGCTTGAGATATCATTTCATCTCAATGTTGGGTAAAAGTCCCACAAAATTTGAAGCAATGTCTCCAAAATGACCTATACAGTCTTGATGGGGAAGTTAAACCTCAAATCAAACAAGCAAACAAACATGGTCTAGTGCCCTTAAACATTAAGTTACTCACTGCTGCAGGTTCAAGCCTCACTGTGGTCGATATAAGTGAAATAATCTGAAAAGGGCTGTGAAAAATCAAATTTGTTTAACTTCCAGAATCTATATTTGGACTAAAGGTATCACAAATGTTGTCTGGAAATATTACATATAAGACAGTTATTGCTTAATTATTACCATTACTGCTACATATTATCTGGAAATGAAACCTAGGTGTACCTTAGATTTCTCTGTCAGGTCCATCAAGGACAGTAGTCAGTTGTTCAGACACCATTGGGGCTTGGAGAAATAGATTGAGCTGCATGATGCTTCCATGCAGAGCTGAAACCAAGCACACGAGTACTGGTAAACGGCTTAGAAGGCGAAAGTTTCTGGCAAAAGAATGGTCACTGTACCAGTTAAGCCTGTCCAGGAAAAGTGGTTGGGTAAACTGATTGGCTCGAAACCTAAAGTGTTGATTGGACTGTTAAATGCAACTAACACTTAACTTTCTTATTACATTGCAGTTACGTACTGTTATTGTTGGTGATCATGTGATGCTTACAAGATTGTTATTATGCCAACATGCTGAACAACTCGAGGCAGCCATAATCCTCAGGGAAATGCATTCAGAGTAAGTGCTTATGGGCTGTGCCAAGCCAATAAGGCAGTTCTAGCATGTGTTCCCAGGGAAGACTCTGTTCGGTCTGCACATATGGATAACTTTTACCATAATGATCCTAAGTATTGGGACAGACATGCCTAAGCAAACAGTGCAGACCCAGATCAGACTGCTCCAGAAGGAGCAGTCTGATCAGGGTCTACACTGTTTGTCATTCCATCTGCACCTTTCAGACTCCTTGCTGGATCATGAAACAAACTTGTTAAAATTTAAGGAAATTACAGCAAGTCCTCAAGGTGTCCAAATGTTTAGGATCTTTATGGTAATACTAAGTTTCTGCATACACTCGGAGAAGTTTGTATTCTGACTATAAAGTTTGTATTACAGACTGGTTTGAGACTTCACTCAGCACAGTTGGTTTAAGACCCTTTTTCCCTTCTAGGGGCTATATTAGGCCCAGTTGTTCAAACCTTTGTTAACCCTTTTTGTACCAAATGGAATCTTCCTCCTTGTATATAGCCACCCTTTTTGAACCAAATGGAATCTTCCTCCTTGTATATAGCCAGAGGCCATTTCAAAATTTTGGGGGTTTCAGGTTGTGTTTTCTTCAAAAATTTATTTGGAAAATACCTGGACTTTTTGCAAATAGTGTAGGCCCTGATAATCAGAGGCCACATTCCGTGGCGTCTGATCTGGGCCTGCACTGTTTGCCAGGGTAGACATTTTGGTTAATGGTTCACTGACTTTATGAATTATTGCGACCACCCTAACTTTCATCCTAATGTTAAGAGTCCATTTCTCGAGAACTATAAGAGCTTCATTAGTGATACTTGGTACAAACTTTCATATAAGAATGTTTTATGAGTTGAATATTACAGAACGCAGAAGCCTATCTGGTGTTGTTTTTAGTAGATATATGACAAAGCCAGCACAGCGCGTCTTTCAGATGACCATATACTGGGCAAAAATTTCTTACCATGCACTTCACATGCAGCTATGATACCATGTATTCATGTGTGGTGTTATTAGCCCATATGCCTCCTTTTCATGTATTTTGCTAAAAAAAAATTGCCAGTCGCCAATTAGTGCCATATATGTTTTCTGCAAAAATATTATATTTGCCATATCAAATAAAGTTTAAATGATACATTAACTAACGACATTGTTAGTTGTGAACTACTGGACCCTGGTGAATAGTCATTGATTAATGTAGTCACAGTCCAGGTGCTTTGAAGTAGCAGGGTGTGTGCTAGAAACCCTTTGTTCACCAAATCTCGGGCTTCTGCAGACTTTCGGATGAGTCTTTCAACCGAGGTCCCGTCTACATATGACCTTAGCTGTTGGTGAGACATAAAACTCAAACTCACTTTCTCACAGATCAATTGACTTATATGATCAGGATCTGCACTGTTTATCATTTCTGAATACATTATATCAAGTAGTTGGATTGGTTGATAATCAGAAATGGGTGTGGGAAAATTAATTTATTCCAGAGTATAAGGGTTAAAACGTGTTATTCTTATGTTCTAGTTTTAGTGCTGTCATTGACCCAGCCATCAGGAAAGTGTTGAATTTCCGTGGAGAACAAACCACAGCTAGTCTGGCACCACAAGATCTATTCTTTAGGGAGGTAAGCACATCTCATACTGATACATACACACCTCTGTGAATGTTTCGTTCTTTCTCTATTCAAGAAAGGCAGTTGTCAGTTTCTGGCAGAAGGATGTGCACTGTCCTGGTTGAGCATGCTGAGGAAAAGGTGGGCATAGACCAGCCCTTTGTAACCTTGATGGTGTTAACTGGGCCATTAAAATAAAATTAAAAAAAACCTACACAAATAGCGGTCACTCAGCAAGTCTTTCCACAGGCACAATGGAAATTAGAAAAAAAAGATAGGTCTGAGATCAAATTTTATAACTGGACTTCAACCCTTATCTTGCTGCTCACGACAAACCCTGTCTTTGAAAACAGTGTAAATCCAGATCAGATGGCTTCTGAAGAAGCCATCTGATCAGGATCTACACTGTTTTGCATTCAGTTTATGAATTTGTAGCAACAAATTACATCAAGTAATTTGATTGGTTGATAGACAGAAGTGGGTGTGGCTTAAATGAATATTCAGCAAGATAAGGGTTGAGAATTAAGCATCAGAAAAAATATTTCAGACAATCATTGTGTGTGTGTTTGAGTTTTACTTCCCACCAACAACTAAGGGCAATTCCAGAATTAGTGAGGGGGGGTGGGTGGGAGGCACTTTTTTAAAAAACCCACCACCCGTAAAATATAATTTTCCCTGACCCCCAGTACCCATGAATTTAAAAAAAATGAGAACCCCGCCACCCCCTATTTAAGAATAAATTCAATACCCCATCCACAGTCCATAAAAAATTTTTTTTACCCCCACCAACTGTAAAAAAAAATGTATGTATAAAATTACCCCCCCCCCCCCAAAAAAAAATCAATGAATAAATAAAGAAATGTTAAAATGGTTAAAGGCCGGAGTGATTTGACTGTACTCAACAGCTGTATACTTTGTTTCCTTTTTAGAACATGTCATAGAAGAATATATAGGTTTTTCAAGCCTATAGTCACATCTGAATTAGTATAAAGAAGAGGGATGCTGCTCAGGGGTCCCTTCAAGAATGAGAAATATCTGCATGTCAGAAGAAATGAACTGTCCAGTTTCCTGACCAGTTGATTCTGGAGACTTACATCAAAGGGATAAATCGGGCTAGAAGGCAGACATTTTGCAAGAACCTCTGTCTAGTTCTGTACTGCATATGTGCAAATAGTGAAGGCTCTGGTGATACTATACAAATGCACAAGCTCACAAGAGCCTTGGCTGGTGATATATGTGTTTAGTACCATTACTCATAGGAATGTCCATCAAGGTTTTTGTGTTTGGGTTGTATGTTTCAACAACTCGTTAAGATCATATGTAGACTCATCCAAAAGTCTGGTAAGTTCAGTAATTGAACGGACAACTCTTACTTTATGAAGCGAGTACTCAACCACTACAACACATCATGGTTGTTGAAATCAGAGGGCCACATGAAGGATTAGTTTTTAATTTAATAGTGAAATTAAAAACAATTTAGACATCTGAAAATATGTTATGCTATTCCAAACTTTTTAAAAAATAGATTTGTACCTGGCAGTGTTGTTGCTTGTGTTTTTGTTAGTCACTTAAGGTGACATGGAACACCTGCAGGTTTGGTAGCTTTTTTTTCTTAGTTTTCAAATAAGTAATACTTTTTCTATGTATGGGGCTACTGTTGCACAAAAAGACTGGGTAGGGTAAAGAAGTTGCAGATTCTTTCAAGCAAAAGAAACCTTTATAAAATTGGGGCCAACTTCAAGACAAGATTTACCTTCTCTGTTGGTGTTCTCACTCGCCTTGACAACTGTAAACCTTCAGAATTTTGCAATTTTCTCTACTTTTCTAAAGAAGAATTTCTACAGCGTCATATTAATGTTTCATGCAAGGTGTGATGGTTGTAGTCGATTAGAATACTAACTTTGAAGTAAATGATGACATAAATGTTGAACCTTGACGTAAATGTTGACAGACGGACGGACGGTCGGACGAACGAACGAACGGACGGAAAATCGGACGCCTATATCGCACCATGCTATAAGCAGGTGCGACAAAAACAACAGGAAACAAATGACCAATATTAAACTACTTTAATAACCAAACCAAACTGTAAAATGTCAACACACATGGCTTATAAGCTTATAAGCCCTTAAGATGCCAATCACACCAATTGTTGTCTGCTTTGTTGTCTGCAGGTATAAAACTTTACAAGTCATTGCTGGAAACAGTGTGGACCCATATCAGACGTGTTTTAGGATAAAAACCCGACCATGGTCGTTTGGCACCAAGACACCCGACCCCCTGGTCATTTCGCACCAAGACACTGGAGCATGCTTCAGAACATTTTTGATCCGATTTGGGAGCTATTTCGAACCCAAAAATACAATTATCGCTGTACTATGGATCACTTCGGGCCCAAATGTTAAATGTCTTTTTGGACTTCTTGCTCAGTTGTTCTGAAATGGTGTATTCACCACATAATCGAGATACCGGTGCAATTTGGTGCATTCTGGTGCATTCTAAGACCCTTTTTAGCCTTTATATTTGTGACATTTTTGGGGGCATTTTTTTTTTTAAAATTGAGAAGATTGTTGTGAAGTTTTTTTATTCCATTACAAGCTTCTGAGATGTTCCTTGAATACTTCCATGTAAATGACAAACACATCTCTGCCTTTAAATGCATGGGTGAAAGTTGCCAGAAATCCAAATACTGAAAAATTGGCTGGGGGTCAAGGGGGCCGCCTAGGCCCCTTGTGAGTCCAGGGCAATGCCCTGGTGGGAGCCCAGGGGGCAAAGCCCCCGGAAGCTCCTTGATTTTAGCAATTCAGAACCCCCTAAAACCCCTAAAAATTGACAAACTTTTTCTGCATGAAAAAACTAAGTCCACACCTAAAAAAAAATTGAGCAGGGGTTCCCCCCACTAGGCGCTGGCCAGCTTTGTTCACCCCCCGCCAATAATAATCCCGGCCTTCAAAAGAGTTGGGCAAAGACAGAGTGAAGAAGAAGTGGGTGGGGTGTCTGAAATGCAAAGTAAACAAAGTTTCCAGAGCACCTTCTTCTTCAATTGATAGAACTTTTGGAAAATTGATAAATGTAATTAAATGCCACATACCTTAAACGCCCCTTTTTGTGCCTCCAATCCAACAAATTTATCATAAATATAACAATGATGGCTGATTTTTCCACTCGTTTTCCTAGCGTGTTCACAATAAATGCCTGTCCTTTACTGTCTATCTATCCATCTATCTTCTAATACTGAGTCGGTCATACTTAGCCATTACCTCAGAGTCATACTTGGTCATTACCTGGGAGTCTTTTTTCGGAAAATCGTCACCCCCCCCAATTTTCTCCTCGGATCTGCATGAATCACAAGATCGTCAAAATCGGACCTCCGATCCGCAGTTATACGCGTTTCCGCGGAACTATCACATCCCTGAATTATAAAAGATGCGCGAAACCTCTCGTGGGGCAAAACCTCATAGTGGCAAAACTCTTGGTGGCGAAACCTCCGATGGCGAACTTGTTTGGTGGCGAATCCTCTGTAAACGCTGTGTTTCACCCAAAGTTCTGTGTTTTACCCAAAAACATGTAAGCAAACATTCGGAATCATTCGGGCGTTTCACCGCCATTAAAAAAGAGAGAAGTTGAATTTCTACCCGTAATTAATTAATTACCGTTAGAGTAGTTTTCTACCCATAATGATTTAATTGTGGGTTTGACAATGACCCCCACCAGGCATGGAAAATCAATTTTCTCTGGACTTCCCCACCCGTGAAATACAATATTCACCCGACCCCACCACCCGTACAAAAAAATATCGGGTGCCGCCCGCCCTCCCCCCATGGCTAATTCTGGAACCGCCCTAAGTTCATATGGTTGAAAGACTCATTTGAAAGTCTGGAGAAGCCCAGAATCATACCATGACCCCTGGTTTATGAGGCAAGTAGCTTAATGACTACACCGCGGAGGCTTCTCAGACAGTCATTAAAACTGACAATGCAAAATTTTTGTCAGTTTATTGTCCATCACGTTAGTAAGACCATATAATGAACACCCCCTGTAAACCCCACTTTATATATTGAGGAAAGTTGGACTTACAGGCATATACATTATTTTCCATATTTTTCCTTGAAACAGAGATTGTAAGTACTCTTTAAATAAGATGTTTCTAACAAGCTCCCCCACCCCCTCAATCTATGTATGCTGAGCAGAAATAAGGAAAAAAGTTTTTAAAAAAAAATCATCTGAAAATGCCAGTTCTACAGGTATGAAAGACGCCATTATAGCTCATGGGTGTCTTATCATAATGCAGTCTAGGGTTTAGGGCTGGCTAATCGGAGCTGAAAAGATAATCGATTATCAGTCATGTCATTGCGATCGATAATCGATTAGTTATCGCTAAGGTTTTTGTCATAATTTTACCTGTCTGGCTTTCTGTCTGAGCACGACTCTTACCATATTTTGCACTTTACCATATGTATATTTGAACAGACAGGCCTGAGCAAACAGTGTAGACCCAGATGAGACGCCGCACAATGCGGCGTCTCATCAGGGTCTGCACTGTTTGCCACTCATCCAGCTATTATAGGCATAACTTTGGGGAGTAAATTGTACCTATCAAATAATCGATTAAAAGCAAATCATCAATGATAATCATTTTGTGGAATTTATCGATTGATCAATCAATTATACTTACTAGGGTTTTACTTTATTTAGTGCATGTACACCACAGCCTCTTTATAGCACTATTAATTGAGTCCAAAGCAGAAACCATGTAAGTAAATAATCGTGTTATATCAAAACAAAAATATTTATATAATCTATACATATTTGGAATCAAAATGACCATTTTTGGTCATTTTTCTATATAATCTATACAGTCGAACTTCAATGGCTCGAACACCTTTGGGACCATAAAAATCTGTTCGAGACAGGGGTAGTTCGAGCCACTGAGGGCTAATGCCAGGAGGCATAACGACATACGAGCCATCGGTGTTCGAGCCATTGAAGTTCCACTGTATATATTTTTTGGATCCATCTTGAAAGAGTGTTGTGACGAACAGTGTTATAACATGGTGGTGGTGTATTTGGACAGACAGGCCTGAGAAAATGGTGTAGATCAAGATGAGGCTGCAAAAAAATGCTGCATCTCATCAGGGTCTACACTGCTTGCCAGCTACTTGCCAGCCACACCATTGTACTTGCTCAAATTTTAGAACAAGTATAGTAAGGTGTTCTGGTGTTTATCTACTTAGGGTAAATACCGTACTTCTCATTCTTTCCAGGTGTCCAACATACACGAGATATTTGAAGCCTTGCAGGAGTTTGAGTCTGATTTCCTGACTGGAGATGTCTCGCCATCTGATATAATAATTGTCATATCATCTGTTAATCCTGTCATGGAGGTAAGTCACGATTCAATGCTCAGTTGGTCAAAGCAACATTTCTAGAACGAGCTGGTAAGTGGTCAAATTGTTAATATATCTAATACTCTGGTGTTTTTGCTGGAAAAATGTGAGTAGCTTTTGTAAATTATTGGCATATGGTGCCATAGTAGCTGATCAATCTTTGAACAATAGTTAACTAACAACATTGTTAGTTTTGAACAACTGGACCCGGTTGTTCAACACTAATGAAATTATAGGGATCAACCATGGTTTTTCATGCATTAACACTCGCCTGATCCCGAGGAAGCTGTTTGAACATGAGGTCGCCAGGCCAAATGTTCAAATATCTTCCGAGGGATCCGGCAAATGTTAATGCAATGAAATATCCATGGATGGTCGTTGTTCTTGCATAACTTACGATTCCGACAGCAAATTTTGCCCAAAACTCCATCTAAACTCCATATAAACTCTTCAAATTAGACAGGCAAACCAAAATGGCTGCCAGTTCAGAATGTTGGTTACAATGACGTTGTCATGTAGTAACCCTCTGACATCATCATAGAACCATAAAACGCTACGTTCAGGGCGATCGTAACGTAAACAAAGCAAGGCCCGTCTTGTGATATCAAAAGCTCAACAGCCATGTTCAAACAGCACATGAATTTCATGATTTGAACATGGTTTTTGCTGTTTGAGCACGGCTTTCGGTCCATTTGTCAATGGCTTCAAACAGCCATGCCCATAGGTATTTATGCAAGAATATCAATTAATGCATTATTAAAACTTCCACCATGGCATACACATATTTGCTTTTAAATGGTGGAAGTTTTAATGGTGTTTTTGCTGAAAAAAAATGAGAACCTATTGCATTTGCTAAAACCATTCACCTTATTTGCGTTACCTGTTCTTCCAGTATTGACAATGTGAAAGCTGGGCGCCAGCAAATAATGCAGATATGGTGAATACATTTTTGCTGAAGAGTATTAGATATTGTTTTCTAAACCATTTAACACTTTGATCACTAACCAGCTGGTTAAGCAAATGAGGTTTGGGACAACTGGGGCCCGATTTCCTCTGGGTCCCGCTACCATCAGTTATTGTCTACTAAGTCTTGTGGGTAAGAGCACTCATGGTTGCTGGGTCTTTCACCACTGAAGGTTTGAGCCCCATTGTAGCTTTAGCAGTTGGTTACCTTGTTTTGGGGGTACTGTTCTTGTTTGTGCCTATTAAACAAACAACTCATAAAAGTGTAATAATCTTGAAATACAAAAAAAAAATCTAGCAAAATAATAAACCCAGATCGGCACCTTCCCAGTCTGACAGCAGTGTAAACATTGCTGTTTAAACAGACTTTTATCCAACTGACACAAGCTTACTATTGGGCAAGACCTGTTATTCTTACAACAGGTAAGGGTAGAGGGGCAATGTTTTTATTTCTTCTGTTTCTTCACTTCCATCCATTTTCTGTTTTCTCCCCAGTTTCTCTCATATATCTCTTCTACTATCTTTTCTCTCCCTTTCTCTGAGGGACAACACAAAATGACCCCTAAGGTTGATGTGTCGCTAAACCCCAACACAACCAGCTTCTGCAGCTATGGCCAGCAACCAATGAAAAACAGAGATTTTCTAAAGACCATAGAACTGACCAATAACTAAATTTTTCAAAACTGGTGAAAAGTCGGCTCGATTATAGAGCACTAACATAGATTGGCCATTGCCCAACATTGACGGGCCTTGCAATCAATGAGTCAAAATTAAACAGAAACTTATTATAGGTTGAGCAATGTGAAACAAAAGCATAGCTCCAGATAAGGCGCTTTTTGCAATCCGAAAAGTACAGATAGTTTCATATTTCTGCTTGAAAATATATGTTGTTGGTATTCACATATGTTTTCATGCAGAAATAAAAATACGTGGATACCCCCTCTTATCTGGGGCTATGCAAAAGTATACAAATACAGGAATTCATCATGAGATAACAAAACAGTGAAACTTCAATGGCTTGAACACGGACTGAGTTGAACTCATTCTTGAGTCCCGAGAGATTTTCAAATAACTCCAGATAACTTTTCAAACAGTGTAGATCCAGATCAGATGGCTTCTAAAGATGGTTATCATGCAGTTTGTGAACTGAACAAATACATTTTGTCAATTAATTATTAATTTGATTTGGTTGATAGTCAGATATGATTGTGGCTAAATTAGTTTATTAAGCAGGACAAGGGTTATGGATGCTTACTTTATCTTGAAAATGAGAATGGGGTGATTCTAATGAGTACATTCAATATATGTTTATTTTATAGAAGATGATCCCTGACCTGGGTAAATGATTAACTTTCAGTGACTCTTAACCACCCCTGTCTCAAACATAGTTTCATGTTTCAAAGGTGTTTGAGCCATTGAAGTGAGACTGTAAATAGGAGAAATGAGTTTCATCTAACCCTTGTGATGCAATCAATTGTTGTCTGCTGGGTCCCATTGCTGCAAACAGTGTGGACCTAGATCAGACTGCTCCTCTAGGAAAAGTCTGATCAGGGTCCACACTGTGTGCATGTATGCAAAAATGTTTTTAAAAAGTTTGCAAGAAGATGCAGCAGTCAACATTTTCATTTGCAATTTTCATGGCATCTTAAGGGAAAAATAGCTATTCAACATTTTCAGAACCATAACCCTTTCACCCTTGAGTTTCTGAAGTGAGAACTTCCAATTTTGAATTCAGGCAATGTCATCTGGCTCAACACTGCTTGCATAGATATTTGTACCAAACTACATGGTTGAAAGGTTTCAACTACCAAGCATAACTGAAGCTCGGATTTTCAAATATTTTTTGATATTTTCAAATAAAATATTAAGGCTTAACATTTCATCTGAATTGTCTGCTAGGCAGAATGAAATGCCATGTCTTATTTGTTTGTTTATTGATTCATTTACTTATTTTTAAAAATAATACACAAAAAAAAGAATGAAATCTTCTTTAATTTGCTTGGGAAAAATCACCATTAACTCATAATATGACAATGCCAATTGTCATCTGCTTTGTCATCTGCCCGTTTATACTTTAAAAGTAATTTCTGCAAACAGTGTGAACCCAGATCAGACTGCTCCTCTCAGTTTGCCTGTATGCAGAAAGGTTTTCAAAACGTTTGCAAGAATATCCAGCAGACAACATAAACAGATGACATTTTCAGATGTAATTTTTCTCGGCATCTTAAGGGTTAAAAATGTTCTTCTCTTAAACAGGGTATGTTAAATGCAGCTCTCCAATATAGACTGTTCTTCTCTTAAACAGGCTATGTTAAATGCAGCTCTCCAATATAGACTGTTCTTCTCTTAAACAGTGTATGTTAAATGCAGCTCTCCAATATAGACTGTTCTTCTCTTAAACACGGTGTGTTAAATGCAGCTCTCCAATATAGACTGTTCTTTTCTTAAACACTGTATGTTAAATGCAGCTCTCCAATATAGACTGTTCTTCTCTTAAACACGGTTTGTTAAATGCAGCTCTCCAATATAGACTGTTCTTCTCTTAAACACGGTATGTTAAATGCAGCTCTCCAATATAGACTGTTCTTTTCTTATACAGTGCATGTTAAATGCAGCTCTCCAATATGGAGTGTTCTTCTCTTAAACAGGGTATGTTAAATGCTGCTCTCCAATATAGACAAAATAAATCAAAGGTGTATCAAGCAGAGAACGAGCCTGAGAGAGAACCAGAATACATTCCCTGGACTTCAACTACAGGGAACCAGGGAATCAGAGATCTTCTTCGAAAACAGGTCAGTTTGAGTTTTGCCATTCTGTGGCACAATTGGATTTTAATTGACTGGAGGACATTTGAAAATTGTTTATCTAATATTTTTCTGGAAAAGAAGATTTAAGTCAAATCGTCACACATGATTTTCAAAACTATATTACTGCTAATTTTGTACGAAGGGTGTCAAAAGCATGTATAGTAATATCGAAAATTGTATACTTTACTTAAAATTGTTCTGTAAATGCAATTAGGTTTTTAAGGAAGAAAGGGCCTGTATGTTTATGTTCTTCAAATGCATGTGCACAGCCAACTACAGTTGCGCTTTGATGTCTCAAACACATTTGGGACCATGAAAATGCGTTAGAGCCACCAAGGATTATTCATAGCCCAGGGTCAGGAGGCATAACAGGGATATTTTTTTTTTCAATATTCTTAAAGATAAAGGTATGCCGTGTTTACTCATAACAAACGGTTTATCAAGACGATTTTAATGAGTACACACAACATACATTTACAAGATAAATTTAGGAAACTTCTCCCTAAATTCTCTCTAATATATCCATATCTGCAGTCATGGGATTTTTTTCCCAGGGACTGTAAATTGAATTCAAAACAGCCTTGGTAAACATGCCATCTGTGGTCAAGCCATCAAAGTTTCCATGTAATGGGGTTAGATGGATGACCTCTTGCATATAGTTCCCTCAAGGTCTCTTTACAATGATGTGACCAGCCAAAGCTCTATATATATGCACAGTCTCACCAGGGCCCAGTTGTTCAAAGCATCGTTAGCTTAACGAGCTCGTTAGTGGTCATATTGTTAACTGTTCTAGCAAGTTTAATATATAAATTTTTTGTATTTTTGCTGAAAAAATGTGAGCAGCTTTTGCATCCGCAAAAGCTGCTCACATTTTTTTCAGCAAAAATTTCAGCACAATTGCCATATTTAATGATCAAAGTTTTAACGATACGTTAACTAACGACATCGTTAGTTTTGAACAACTGGCCCCAGAGCTTTTGCTGGTCGTTTCTACAATAATAACCCTTTTCACTTGAGATGTTTTCTGTGGTCAGTCTCTTCCTTCCTCTGATTCAAGAAGGCTGATTGTCAGCTTCTGATGAAAGAATGTGGAGTGTGGTGTTTACTTATTTTCAGTTCTATTTAACACTACAAACTGCCATTCCTGAGTCCAAAGACATAGAAACACGGGGGAAGTTGTTTCAGCAGCTATTGTCACTGGCCAACTGTATACTTGATGGCTACCACAGTCAGCTGGCTTCACTGTTCAGCAACCCAGACATGGCTGATAGACAGACTAAGGTGGAGGAGGAATTCACTCAGCAGAGATTTGCTCTCTTAAGTCCATTCTGTAAGTTTGTAATAAGCACTGTGGACAATGTTCATGGACATTTTTTTTTTTAGTTTGTTTTTGCTAGCTGCAAGCTTTCATACCTGGAATAACTATTCACCTACTCAAGCTAGCTTTTTTGTAGTCTTTGGCATATGCCTACAACTGTGGAAAAAAGTATGCAAGTTTTGATAGTACTAATTTCTTTATGCTTTGAAGCATCATTCAATGTATCCTAATATCCTGACTGTCAGTCAACTGCTGGCCAGGCATAAATTTATTGTAGACTCCTGCACTGTCCAATCCAAACACATCTGAATTGTCATTTAAGACTATAAAATTGACCTAAAAATGGAACAAGTTCTTGTCCAAATGAGACCAATTAATGTATATTGCTTGATCCAGTTTTAGAATTCTTTGATGAATGACATTAGGTTGTGAAACTAATTTGATGCAAAAAGATTCATTAAACTGTACTTCATGGGAATTTGTTCGGTTTTGTGCCTACAAGTGTATATGCTTCACTCATCAGGATATGAGAAAATTCTGCATGATGATGGACAATCATCGTCATTTCTTGTTTTGTTTGCTTTAATTTTTCATAATTTTTCATGAGCACATGACTTGACATTTCATTCAATTGTATCTAACATTCTAATGAACGTATCTAATAGTCCTTATTGCATAGACTACCATAGAACATCCTGAAAAAAAGTTGACCTTGAGGATTTGCTGTAATTTTCCTAAACTTTTAACAAATGTGTTTCACAATCCAATAAAGAGTCCAAAAGGTGTAGATGGAATGATAAACAGTGTAGAAGCTGATCAGGTCTGATCTGGGTCTGCTTGGTTTGCTTAGGTCTATCTGTCCTAATACTTAGGAGCGTTACAGTAATACAGTTCTTGCATTGTTGCTACTTATAGTGGAGTATGAACAGTATGAAAAAGCTGCTTCCCTGGGTGAGAAATACTGTGACTTTGAGATCCTTATAAAACTCTGTGAGGCAACTGGGAACCAGGAGAGGATACAGAGGTACCAGCAACAATTTGCTGACAAGGTAACTTACATGTTCCAACTTAATTTGTGTTAAATTGGACTCAGTTGACACTTTTTGATGAGTTGTTTGTGACAATGATCAGTAACCAATTAGAACCAACCATTGAAATGCCACTAAACATAATGCTGATCTATCCTAGTACTGTACACCTAAGTACATGTATTTGGACACCTCAATGCCTCAAGTACAATCTATTACCCAATGTTGGGTCTAAAACTGAGTGGCAAACAGTGTAGACCCTGATGAGATGCTACCCTATTTGCACAGGCCTGTCTGTCTGAATACATATGGTTAATACAGTATATTTTCATGTATATTCAAACGGCCCCCGCCCATCGGGGCTTGAAGAAATAGATGTACTGCATGATGCTTCCATGCAGAGCTGAAACCGACCACACATGAGTACTGGTAAACTGCTTAGAGGATCTAAGTCTGCCCAGGCAAAGCTGTGTGAGTCGGTCCATCCATGTTTTTAAACCCTATTGGTTTCATTGGGCGACAGGGCTTGAGATGTCATTTCATCTCATTGTTGGGTAAAAGTCCCACAAAATTGAAAGCAACGTCTCCAAAATGACCTATACAGTGTTGACAGGGATGTTAAACCTCAAATCAAACAAACAAACAAATTATGTATCTTCAAAACAATGTCAGCTTCTGCTTAATTTTTAATGCTACAAGTTCCATTTGCAACTATAATTTAAGGGGAATGGGAACACCTGGCAGATTTTTCTTCCATTTTTCAAAGGATGACAACTTTCAGGACTTCCTGTTAGCTTTTCTATAAGCCCTGTCCCACTGAAAAAGGCATCTACTCTGAAAGGAAAGAATTTGCTCCTAAGGAGCAAATTCTTTCCTTTAAGAGTTGACCCCTATTGACATGGGAGACAAAAAAACTTTTGCAGAAGTTGCCTCCCCTGAAGGTGTTCCCATTCCCTTTAACTTCTATTCTTGACATTGCATAATAACGTACAGGAAAAAAATCATGTGAAAATTTCCAATAATGCATGTTGCTAAATAGGGTGTGCACAAGCACATTTTTATGCATATAATATACTTTGTAGCTGTCCATGTCAAAAGAGTGCCTCGGAAAATGTCACTATCTATCTACTGATACTGCGTCGGTCACATTTGACCATTACCGCAGATGTACATTACATACACTCCAGGTTTTGCAGGATGAAAGCCTACACGGTAATCATGTAATTACGGTACGGATCTTTAACCTGCACAGGGGATGATTCTCCTGCACAGGGGGCCTCCAGTTAACGTCCCGATCCGAGGGACAGTGCACTTTATGACATTCATCCCTGCAAATGATGCCAGTGGAGCATGTTCGGACACCGAAATTTTATCACCGCTGCCGGGGATTGAACCCGGGACCTCTAGCATCAGAGGCAAGTGCACTAACCACTGAGCTATCACGCTCCACTACAGATGTGAAGGCTGATACACTCCAGCTTTGATGTTTTGAATTAGTATTTCACAATCTGCCCTCTAAGAAGCATTAAAATTAATCATTATAAGACACAGAAATGAAAAACTAGACCTTAAATAAAAGACACCATAAAGCATCAAGCTGAGCAAAAGATGGAAATATTAATAAAAGGGTCTGACAGATAAAAACAGAATGTAGTTGTACAGTCAACCCTCTTTATACCAACATTCGTTACAATGGCAAAACTCGTTATAACAACAATTTCAATGGAATTATTTCTTAGCCAAAGGCTTAGCCTCGATTCCGGACGTGGGCTTTGCTCCGGTTGGAACTGCCCAAATCGAATCCATATTCATGAAAGATTCTTGTTATTAAATATCTAAGAGACAAATGTTATAGATATCTGTTAGAATCACCTCACCGAGGCAATTCTAACTCGTGTCTATAGCATCTGTTTCTTGGAGTAATGATGTGGAAAAGACCTTTTATAACCTATCATACTCCTAACTAGGATTCGTTATAATGGCACAATAATAGGGAACAAATACTGTCGTTACAGCGCAGGTCCTCTGTATGATCAGCTTTGCCTCTATAATGATAGATTCTTTTCATGATACATCTCACTTGCTTTTTTATAGGGATTTTCAGATTTCCTCTTCTCCTGGTACATGAAAGAAGGTATGTTTTTGGCTTTATTCATCACATTTATAATTCTGTATCTTTACATATACCACAGATGGAGACTATATAAGCTTGCAAATATAGGACACAGCACCATAGCTCCAGAAATGTTGAAGCATTACATATTACACATCTGTGTGACATTGTGCATTCTTTCATATCTCCTATTAAAATGGTTAATTTTCCGATGAAAATTTGTTATATTATTCTTATTTATACTCAGAACAAAAGTTGTAGATGCTGCTTAGAAGCACCTCCTTTAGGCTGTTCTAACGAGTACCCACAACTTAAGTATTGGAACAGAAATAAGAAAAATAGTGAATACCCCCATAAACCCCATTTACTGTGTATATGAAGTGGGATTTATTGGGGTGTTCACTACACGGATGTGTTAACCTGATGGTAGTGAGAATAACAAAAAGATATTTTTGCTAATTTCTTTATAAAAACCTGAGATGTGGGTATTAGAATTCCCTTTACTAGTCAATTCAAACAAGTACCTACAACATACATTTCTGAAGAGAGACAAGGAAAATTATCCATTAAGTAGCCATTTTTTTATTCTCTTTACTCTCCCTTCACTCTTCCTTATCTGAAGCTGTGAGATATTTACCCTTTAGGTGCCCTAGTTACATACAGTCGAACTTCGATGGCTCGAACCCCTTTGGGACCATGAAAATTTGTTCGAGACAGGGGATGTTCGAGCCACTGAGATTACTTCCAGGAGGCATAACGAGATACTTTTGGACATATTTTCGGTGTTCTGTAATGAAAATGTATGCTGTGTGTACTCATTAGAATCGCCTCATCGAGGCGATTCTAATTAGTACACACAGCATACATTTGCAAGATAAAAGACGAAACTCTCCTTAATTATCTCGCACCATTTCTTTGTAGAGGACTTCCCTAGGGGCTCAAGAACGGGTTCGACTCAGCCATGGTAAACAAGCCATCGGTGTTCGAGCCAACGAAGTTCTACTGTAACTGCGACTGCATAGTGGGGAAGCATTTTCATCTCAAGTACATAAAATAAGAAAACTTAATAATTTAGCATGAAAATTTATGAAAGATACCTTTGTATTGCAAAGATACACTGAAACATCAATGACTTGAACAGTAATGGCTTGTCTTCCATGACTGATTCAAATTTTTTATTGAGTCCTTAGTTCTAGATAAGAAATATTGAGGGGGAAATTCAGGGAGTTTTTCTGTTATCTTGAAAGGGTATGATTAGTGTACCCATTAGAATCACCTGCTTGTCAAGATTGATGTTTTAAGTTTAAGAAATATACATTTTTTACTGGGAAATAAAGTAGTTGTATTAAAAATTAAAAATATTATTGAATACTAAAAAGATCTGTCAGTTGTTAAACAAACATTCATTTTTCCAAACAGGGAAGCGAGGTCGCCTCCTGACCCTACCAGAACGACAACAGACACATGTACAGCTGCAAAACTTCCTACAGCAGGATGAGTTTGGCTATCTCAAGTGGCTCCATGATATTGAGTGTAAAGATTTCAAATCTGTAAGAATTTCTTATTTTGATCTCATGCATAAGTGTGTTATGCATTTTGTATAAACAGTCCATAGCAACAGATATAGTGGGTATTTCGGACTTGCCTAGCCTTACGATTTGGTCGGACCGTCCATGCTTATAAACCCTACTGGTTTCATTGGGCGGCAGGGCTTAATATGTCATTTCATCTCAAAGGCTTACTATTTTTATGTCTAAATTACGACCTTACAATCGCGGGCGAATTCCATACGATTTTCGGTGGTTTAAAAAAAAATCGGCAATTCAGTGTACATGTATTTTTTGCGATTTGGTTCGGTAAAGCAGGCTCTTATACCGAAACAAGATAATAGTTTCCGTACTTGGCTTACTCTCGTGGTGAATTGAAAAGTTAAATTTCATTGGCTAACAATAGGAAAGGCATCTAATCACAGCTCATTTAACAAATAATTTTTGGTATCAGCAGCAAGATGGATGCCTCTGCGAAGGAAAAACACATGGGGGAAAAGAAAAGCTGCATCGTTTTTAAGTATTAGAATAAACGTAATTGTATGTCAACTTATTTTGACCACGCATCAAATACTTTGAAACCATTACGACTAAAATTGAAATTGCACGATTTTTTCATGGGATCTTACTATTTTCTGTCTTGAGGGTTAGGCAAGTCTGGGTATTCGGTGATGAATGAAGGATATTTTTCCGTATTTCTCCATGTTAACCTATGTTGAAGGGATTCATAAGAACAGCCTCGGTGAGGCGACATGGTTCTAATGAATGCCCGCAGCATATGTTTGCTAAGTCGGTTCTTATGAGCACCCACAACGTAGCATCACGAAAACACCTCTATATAATTATAACCCCCTTGAACCCAACTTTTATACAGTAACCCTTGGGTTTACAGGGGTAAACTTTATTTTTCTTACTTCTGCTCTAAAATATAGATTGCTGGTATTCGTAAGAACCGCCTCGATGATGCGGTTCTAACAAGTACCCACAATCTATATTTGAGCAGAAAATTTTAGTTTTTTCGGTGGTTAGGTTTACAATGTATTTGAATACCTAGTAGGCGTGTTTTCGTTATGATTTTTATGGACAATTGACAACTATTATTCTTCAGTTATTACAAAAAACCCTCCTTAACTGTTCCTATGAAACAATACATCACATTAACCCTTTTTGTACCAAATGGAATCTTCTCCTCATTTTTCCAGGAGTCCATTTCAGAATTAAGAGATGTCAGGTTGTGGGTTCTTCAAAATTTATTTGGAAAATGGCTTAACTTTTTGCAAACAGTGTGGGCCCTGATCAGGCGCCACGTTTTGTGGCGTCTGATCTGAGCCTGCACTGTTCGCCAATACCCGTTTTGGGGTTTCTGGTACAAAATGGGTTAACAAGTCAGTGAAATGATCATGCCTTTAACCCCACTTTATACAGAGAAAACAGGGGTTTACAGGGGTAGACATTACTTTTCTTATTATGTCTCCCCCGAAAAAAATTTTTTCGGAGAGACATATTGTATTCCGGGCATCCGTCTGTCACACATTTGTGTCCGCTATATAACTTGAAAACCGTTCAAGCTATCTTCACAAAACTTCATATAAATATTAATCAGCATTAAAAGACGTGCAGTGCACAAGAACTATAACTCTCGCATTTATACTTTTTGAATTATCTCCCTTGGAAGTTTGTCGGTATGTATATATGTATGGGCAAATCGTGTCAGATGTAGTAAAATAACTTGGCAGAAATATTAACAACCATGAGACGATGTGTGGTGCGCATGAGGCAGGTCGGTACCTCAAAGGTCAAGGTTAAACTTAGAGGTCAAAGGTCAAAAAGAGGCCTTTTTTTGTGTTTGGTCAATAACTTTCTTATTTTGAAATGGATTTTAAAATTACTTGGCAGAAATATTAACAACCATGAGACGATGTGTGGTGCGCATGAGGCAGGTCAGTACCTCAAAGGTCAAGGTCATACTTAGAGGTCAAAGGTCAAAAAAGGGTCCTTTTTTCGTGTTTGGTCAATAACTTTCTTATTTTGAGATGGATTTTGAAATCACTTGGCAGAAATGTTAACCTATATAAGACGATGTGTTGCATGCATGACCCAGGTTGGTACCTCAAAGGTCAAGGTCATACTTAGAGGTCAAGGTAAAAAAGGGGCCTTTTTGGGGGGGTTTATCAATATCTTGCTTATTTTTAAATAGAATTTGAATTTACTTGGCAAAAATTTTAACTTTCATGAGACAATGTGTTGCATGCATGATTCAGTTTGGTACCTCAAATGTCAAGGTCATACATAGAGGTCAAAGGTCAAAACGGGGCCTTTTTTCATGTTTGGCCAATAACTTTCTTATTTTTAGATGGATTTTGAAATTGCTTGCAGAAATGTTAACCACCATGGGATGATGTGTTGCACGCATGACCCAGTTTGGTACCTGAAAGGTCAAGGTCATACATAGAGGTTAAATGTAAAAAAGGGGCCTTTTTTTTTGTTCTGTCAATAACTTTCTTATTTTTAGATGGATTTTGAAATTACTTGGCAGAAATGTTAACCACCATGAGATGATGTGTTGCACGCATGACCCAGAGTTGAACCTGAAAGGTCAAGGTCATACATAGAGGTTAAAGGTAAAAAAGGGGCCCTTTTTTCAGGTTTTGTCAATAACTTTCTTGTTTTTTGATGGATTTTGAAATCACTTTGCAGAAATGTTAACCACCATGAGACGATGTGTTGTGTGCATGACCCAAGTTGGTACCTCAAATGTCAAGGTTGTACTAAGAGGTCAAAGGACAAAAAGGGGCCTTTTTTAGTGTTTTATTCCTGGATAGATTGTGAAGTTACTTGGCAGAAATGTTAACCATCATGAGATGATGTGGTGCATGCTAGACCCAGGTCGGTCATACTAAGAGGTCATAGGTGAAAAAAATTTTTTTTTTTTGGGTGTCCAGTCAATAACTTTTTTATCCCCCGACCGAATAGGTTCGGGGGATATAGCGATCAGCCTGGCGTCCGTCCGTCTGTCCGTCCATCTGTCCGAGCGCATCCACGGGCACATGTTGGGTAGACATAAGTTGGGTACTTGCCGTTTATTCCGTTAGTGTCCGAAAAAGTAGCCAACAAATTTGATGGGACATGTTGGGTACTTGTGCAAATTTTAGCTGATTGTTGGGTACTTATAGGTGAAAAATTAACACTGTAGTACCCAACAAATGTCCATCTGTAAGAACGTCCGTCCGTCCGTAGACGCAACCTTGTGATGGCCATAACTCCTATACCCTTTGAGATTCATTGATGGTTCTTGGCACAATTGTTCACAAGGCTGAGAGGGCGTGTCATACACAAGAACCAGAACTCTGGATGCCATACTTTTTGAGTTATCTCCCCTTTTAATAAAATAGAATGACTACTTTGTGATGGCCATAACTCCAATACCCTTTGAGATATGTTGATGGTACCTGGCACAGTTGTTCACAAGGGTGAGACAGCGTGTCATGCACAAGAACCACAACTCTGATTGTCATGGTTTTTGAGTAATCTCCCCTTCCAATAAAATTGAGTGACTACCTTGTGATGGCCATAACTCCAATACCCTTTAAGATATATTGATGATACCTGGCACAGTTGTTCACAAGGCCGAAACGGTGTGTCTTGCACAAGAACCACAACTCAGGGTGCCATGGTTTTTTAGTTATCTCCCCTTCCAATAATATAGAATCACTGCCTTGTGATGGCCACATCTCCAACACTCTTTGAGATATATTGATGGTACTTGGTACAGTTGTACATGAGGTTAAGCAGGTGTGTCACATTCAAGAACCACAACTCTGGGTGCCCTGGTTTTTTAATTATCTCCCCTGACAATATAACCTTGTGATGGCCATAACTCCAAAACCTTACAGATCCCCACCCCTAAACCAAATATATTATTGTTCCTGATGATAAGACACATTCATTGACACCAACCTGGGGGCCCTCCGGATGCGCTGGGGCCTTGCCCCACCCCCTCCACTTCATAAAAGGCCCAATATCTCGGAAACCTTACAGATCCCCACCCCTAAACCATGTATATTCTTGTTCCTTATGAAATGACACATTCAGTTACACTAACCTGGGGGCCCTGGGATGCCCCGGGGCCATGCCCCACCCCCTCCACTACATAAAAGGCCATATAACTCAGAAACCGTTTATACCCCCACCCCTAAACCATATATATTCTTGTTCTTTATGATAAGATGAATTCATTGACACCAACCTATGGGCCCGCGGGATGTGCCAGGTCCTTGCCCCATCCCCTCCACTTCATAAAAGGCCCAATATCTCGGAAACCTTACAGATCCCCAATCCTAAACCATATATATTATTGTTCCTTATGATAAGACACATTCAATGACACCAACCTGGGGACCCCTGGGATGGACCAGGGCCCTGCCCCACCCCCTCCACTTCATAAAAGGCCATATATCTTAGAAACCATTCAGATCCCCACCCCAAAGCCATATATATTTTTTTTTCTTATAATAAGACGCATTCAGTGACACCAACCTGGGGGTCCCCTGTGAAGTGCCCGGGGCCAAGCCCCACCCTCTTCACTTCAAAAAAGACCCAATTTCTCAGAAACCGTTCAGATCCCCACACCTTAGCCATATATATTCTTGTTCTTTATGATAAGACGCATTCAGTGATTCCAACCTAGGGGTCTTCAGGGGTGTGCCGGGGCCATCCCCACCCTGCCACTTCATAAAAGGCGATAAATCTCAGAAACCTATCAGATGCCCACCCCTAAATCATATATATTCTTGTTTCTTATGATAAAAGGCATTCAGAGACACAAAATTGGGGGTCTCTTGGGATGTGCCCGGGCCATTCCCCACCCCCTCCACTTCATAATCTCAGAAACCGTTAAGACCCCCACCCATAAACCATATATTTTCTTGTTCCTTATGATAAGATGCATTCAATGATATCAAATTGGGCTCTGTTGGGTCATCTCCCACCCCTCCACTTCATAAAAGGCCTCATATTTCAGATACAGAGTCCACATGGAAAAGGGGTTCATTTGGGAGACTTTATAATCAATAAATTAAAACCATACATGGCTGCCAGTGGGCAGTGCCTGCTTGAGCTCTGGTGAGCATCGTGGCCCATGGGCCTCTTGTTTAGTTATCTCCCCTGACAGTATAATCTTGTGATGGCCATAACTGCAATACTTTTGTGATATATTGCTGATTTAATTCTGGTGCACTTTCTTTTGGTGAACAATCTTCTGAAAGCCATATTGGCTTTTGGTCGGGGGATTTGCCATCTCTTCCGATGGCTATTTTTATTTCTGGATGGACTTTATAAAGTAACCATACAGAATGTTCACCGTCATTAGACCATGAGTCATGTGCAAGACCAAGGTCCATACCTCCAATGTCAAGGTCATACCTAGAGGTCAAAGTTAAAAAAAGGGACAGTCAGTAACTTCCTTATTCTTTGATGGATTATGAAATTACTTGGCAGAAATGTTAACCATCATGAGACGATGTGTTGTATCTCAAAGGTCAAGGCCATACTTAGAGGTCAAAGGTAAAAAAGGGCTTTTTTGTGTACGGCAAATAACTTCTTTATTTCTCTATGAACATTTTTAAAGTTACTTTGCAGAACTGTTCATCTTCATTAGATGATGTGTTGCACACAAAACCCAGCTCAATACCTCCAATGTCAAGGTCATACTTAGAGGTCAAAAATGGGGGAGACATCTGTATTTTTGTAGAAAAACAAATTCTAGTTTCTACTCCAAGACACAGGTTGTGGGTTCTTGTTAGAACCGGTTCTAAAGAGCACCCACAACTTGTGTTCTTCTGAAAAATAACAGTTTTGGAGATATGCGGGAATGCAATATGTCATACAGCTGTGTTATAGTAATGAAACTTTAACCAACGAAGCTAGCCAAGTCCATCCATGGTGGGTTCCAGTCCAGCTTGTGTCAAAAGAAAGAAGATGACGTCTATAAGCCACAAGGCTTACTGTCAGATCCTTTAGCCACATCGTACTTATATATATGTGTATTGTAAAAGTATCAAAGATCGGAATAAAATATTGTTTAAACCAAAAGTAAGAAGTCTAGTTCTGCTAAGGAACGTCAGATACCTTTTCCTGGGGTACTACAGTTTTCACCCACCACAGATTAACCATTACCTGGATATAAGTTGAATATTCTTGAAAAGCAGTAAAATATATCACTGCCATGATACAGAAATATTGCTGGGTGATGGGGTGGGTAAGAAAGCATAAGAATTTTATGTGTAATTGACTTTAAATTGTTAAATATGTGACACATGTTCATGTGTTGAAGGATGCTTGAGCATGTAAGTGGACACCCAAGATTGTGAGTGTCTCCACCATATGAATGAGTGCCAAATATTCCACAATGTAAAGTCAAAAACTTTTTATTCCACACCCAGAATATTGACTGTTCCTATACATCAGACCTGTCTGGTGAAGCAATTTAAATGTAATTTAAGATTATAAATGGCATAGATGTTCTTGGCAAACAGTGCTGGCCCAGATCAGATGCTTGCAAACATTGCAGGCCCAGATCAGACACTGTGGAATGCAGCATCTGATCTAAGCCATCAGTTTGCAAAAGTCAACCATTTGCTGTTAAATAGATTTTAAAAAATAACTGAACCCCTAAAATTGGAAATGGACTCTGCTGTATATCAGGGGGAAGATTCCATTTAGTACAGAGGGTTAAGATTTGCTTTAACACGTTGTATGTGGGAAACCCCTAAAGGGGTACCCTGGCAAACAGTGCAGGCCCAGATCAGATGCCGCAGAAGGCGGTGTCTGATCAGGGCCTGCACTGTTTGCTAACAGAATTTTCCATCAAAAATAGAATAAAAGCGAAAAAATAGGCCTGACACCCCTTATTTGACAAATGGACTTGTCCAACATATAGCAATGGAAGAGTCCACTAGTATCCAATGGGTTAAATTGAAAAATTTACGGCATTACTTTCTCCTGCACTCAGTTTCAGTCTTCATTCATTGTTTTTACTTTCTTCAGTTGATATTGATGACAAGATGACTGCCAAGTTTTCTTTTGCAAATGCACAAAATTGAAAGTTCTACTCTGAATAGGCATGCTTATCACTGTTCAGCAAGCACTTTGGTATGGTCACTATTCATTCGGCTACTGGCAATATACAAGGATGTTGGCACTCAACTAACTTCTACAAAAAATGAAGGAACATTTTCTGTGTATGTAATATTAACAAAAAAAAATATCTTGGATTTGTCCTCATAATGACTCTAGCAACATAAAGTGAAATTCTGCTATTAAGACAAGAAAAAACGAGACTAATTCTTCTCTAAAAACCTACTTAAAAAGTTTCGGTTCTTTTTTCTGTGTGTTTTCTACACTCATTGTCCTCTAGTCAGAGACCACCTTCAGTACTGTTCTTAAAGACCACTTTTGAACAGTCCTGAAGGTGGTCTTAATTTTGAATTTTACTGTATATTCAATGACACACATTACGAAAACACGCCTATACAAATACATTGTAAATTTTACCAGTGAAAAATTAAATTTTTCAGATGGGGGTAGGAGGTCAAAATTAAAATTTTACCAAAAATAGTCATATGGAATATCAAATTGAAGGGGGTGATTAGTAGAATACAATACAAGTAAAATTTTGACCCTGGGGTCAGATTGGGGCCCTTGCGGAGGGGTCAAAATTTAAGTTTTTTGGAACATAGTCATGTGGCATATCAAATTGAAGGGCATGATTAGTAGAATATAATACAGGTAAAATTTTGACCCTGGGGTCAAATTAGGGCCCAGGATGAGGGGTTTTCGGTACTTGGCCCCTCTGTAGAAAGCGTGGGGATTTGCGATGGCGCGCCATCGACAGTATTCTAGTATAGGAATTTTACTGTATATGTTGTGTGTACTCATTAGTATCACATTGATGAGGTTATTGTAATGAGTACACACAAGATACATTTACATTATAGAAAACCGAAAAGATAAACTAGTATCATGCCCATTATGCCTTCTGGCATGGCTTTGTTAGTAACCCTTATTGACTCAAACTACCCCAGTCTCGAACAATGTTTTATGGTCCCAAAGTTGACTGTATTAGGTATAGAGGAACTGACACTCATCATATCATATGAAACCAGCCTATGGTGAGTTTATATTTCATATGAAATGACCTCAAGTGTAGGATTCTATTAATCGTACACAATTTGAAAAAATCAAATTTAATATGAAAAGAAATTCAAAAGGAAACACAGGGTTGTCACGGATGGTGTCATGTTGTTACGTGCCAGTGACCATGCGTTAATACACGTGGTCATATAATTATAGGTTATTGACTTCATATTGTGAAATATTCGGCATGAGTTCATATGGTGAAGGACGCACGAGCTTGCGAGTGCCGAATATTTCACAATATAAAGTCAATAACCTTTTTATTATATGCCCGAAACTGGAACTGTCTGTTAGAATCCAGAACTGCCTAGCATAGAACTGTGAGTGTAAAATCAATTTATATATCTTTAGATGGTTTAAAATTGAAAATAATGCAGCTCGCTAAGTGTCTTCCTACACATTGTAAAATCAAGCCCAATGGCGCCAATGTTAAGATTACGATAACTTTGGTGGATGTGACGTCATTAAAAACATTGACGTATCCCAATGCAGGACGCCATTTTTTTCCGAAGTGACCGTTTTATTTCTTTCAAAATATACCTGATTTTGTGAGAGATTTTTTTAAAGTCTTTACAGATTACAGGTAGGTCATATTTGCTAGCATAAAATGCGCTTCATGTTGTTTGTCACAGCCGATATTTCTTTTCTTTTACGTTCTGTCAATCGATTCGCACAACAAGATGGCTGCCGATTTTTAAGATTCAAAACTGAGAAATTTTAAAGTAGTCCTGTTATGCACGAGACTGCTTATCTCCGGGCAATATGAACTTGACTACGGGCAATATGGAAAAATATTGACCGGTAACATCTGTACAAAGTAAACGGGACATTTTCTGGGTAAATAATAATTTTTATGACATGACATTATCCACTAAATAGCAGTCACATTATATATGATTGTTCAAGTTTAGATGGATTCCTACATCTTTATATTGTGCCGGCCTCGGTAGCTCAGTCGGATGCACATCTGACTGGTGATCAGGAGGATGCGGGTTCGATACCTGTCGGGGTCGGCAACATTATTTCGTGGAGATTGATCATGAAATCTATTCTATGGTCATTCTCTCCCTTCCGCTGATTAGTAGGGCAGTTGTCAGTTTCTGGCAAAAGAATGTGCACTGTACTGGTTAAAAGCTTACATATATGCCTGCCAAGAAAAACTGTGGCTAGGTAAACTGACCGGCTCAAAAATGACCTAAAATAGTGTTGACTGGGCTGTTAAACTCCAATACAAACAAACTTATTACTTTTATCACATGACAATATCCACTAAATAGCAAATACATTATATGAGCCCTGCCAAGCGAATTTGTGTTTTCGGGCATTCCGTCATGACAAATTTTAACTGCACATGCCCAGTCATTCAGAGGGGCCTGGGATATGGCTTTCAGTCTGAAGGTTCCTCTTGATTCACTGCTTGTATGAGCGAGCAGCGAAGGTTCTGGCGAGACTGCGCGGATGTGCAGGCTCGCCTGAACCTTAGCTGCTCGCATAGGAGATAAGTACCAAAATCGCTTGGCGGGGCCCATATGTGATTGTTCAAGTTTAGATAGATATTGCTTTCTTTTGTTTCAGGCACATGAAACACTTTTACATTTGGGCAGAAATGAAGAACAGTACCTGGCCAAGAAAAAGGTAACTATTCTTATCATCAATGATTTTAACCCTTTCAATAACGTAGACCGCTTGGGGTTGCTTTGTAACAAGTGTATATCCAGATGAGACGGCTCATAATGAGTCATCTCATCAGGATCTACACTGGTTATCATCCTTTGACAAAATGCCCAATTTACAAGAATCAACGTGTCTGAATTCAAAGTTGAGAATTCCACTGCAGAATCTCATCACATTAACAAGTCTGTGAAATGAAGACCCCTCTAAACCCCACTTTACATAGAAAAAACTGGGGTTTATGTGCGTATACATTATATTTCTTATTTCTGCTCCAAGGCATAGGTTGTGGGTACTCGTTAGAACCGCCTCGTTGAGGGGGTTCTAACAAGCACAAACCTATGTTTGCAGTATAAATGATGAAAATATCACAGGTTTTCATTAGAAAAGTAGCTACATGTATTTTGGAGACGTGAAAAAAGGCACTATGTTGCACGGGTTTGTTATCGTAATGTCAAGAGGTCAAAGGGTTAAATAAAAACAGTTTTGTAAATAGACTAATTATAAAATAATATTTTAATGCTTTTCATATTTCTGAAAAATTATTATAGATGCGTAAGAAATTATTTTTGACAGTACAAGACAAAACCTACAAAAAAAACCAATGTGACCAGCAAAGATTCAAGATCAGCCTGCACATCCACCCAAACTCGCAAAAGCTGCACATATTGTTTTCAGCATAAATATTTGTACATTTGCCATAATCAAAGTTTTAATGCAGAGGATCTTACATGAGTGTTCATGTAGTATCAAATTTATTAAACAAGTTAAGGAAAAGGGATAAAATGTGAGGCGCGACATCGTTAAGGATATCATACATATAACCGTATGGAGCGTATCTTACTAATTTTACGGCCCTTCCCATCGGGGCTTGGAGAAATAGATTGGGCTGCATGGTGCTTCCATGCAGAGCTCAAAACAAACTGCACATGAGTGCTAGTAAAACGCTTGGTCTAAGCCTGCTCAGGTAAAGTGGTGTGAGTTGGACCGTCCATGAATATAAACCCTATTGGTTTCATTGGGCAGCAGGGCTTGAGATGTTATTTCATCTCATTGTCGGGAAAAAGTCACACGAAATTGGAACCAAAGTCTCCAAAATGATCTAAATAGTGCTGATGGGGAAGTTAAACCTAAAAATCAAACAAACAAACTAATTTACATATTTAATCCACCAGTGGATTATCAAATTTAATACATGGCATTATTACACTCAGACACGACGTCATATGATAAAATTTGTTAACAAATGGCTGGCAAAATATATGCAGTGTCAACAAAATGTTTGGTTCCTGAATTTTCTTTCTTTCTACAGACTTTACTGAGTTTAAGTAAACTGTCAGCTCTAGCCAGTGAAGATATAGATGAAGATATGGAAGCTAATATTAGAGGTAGGTCTATATTTTAACCCATTGCATGCGGGAAACCCCTAGAGGGGTACCTTGGCAAACAGTGCAGGCCCAGATCAGACGCCGCAGAATGCGGCGTCTGATCAGGGCCTGCACTATTTGCTAACAGAATTTTCCATCAAAAATAGAACAAAAAAATGAAAAAAAATAGGCCTGACACCCCTAATATGACAAATGGACTTGTCCAACATATAGCAGTGGAAGAGTCCACTAGTATACAATGGGTTAACACAGCGTGATTGTTCAGGCAATGGAAAGGGTGTGTGATTTATTCTGCAACAAATAACTGACTAAAAGAGCTTGACTCGAAAATAGGTCAATAATTTTTTTGGAAGGTTTTCTTCTTACAGTGGTGAAAGGTTGGGAGAATTTAAAGGAAACAACAAAATAATTCTTGATTTTAGTCTGTTAGAATCAAAATAGGTCAGCCGTAGTGTGCTATCTTTTAACTAATAAATCACAGTTTCTTGGTCAGTTGTAAGTAGACAAATCACTCATGCTCCATGCTCGTGATTTGATCTACTTTACCATGACCGCCAACATTACGATAACACACCCGTGCGACATAGTGAATGTTTCACATCTCCAAAATGGCAACTTTTCTGATGAAAATCCATGACACTTTTCTTATTTATACTACAAATATTGGTTGTGGGTGCTCGTTAGAACCGCCTCATTGAGGCGGTTCTAACGAGTACCCACAACCTATGTCTTGGAGTAAAAATAAGAAAAATTAATATCACCCCCACAAACCCCAGTTTTCTCTATATATAGTGGGGTGTAAGGGGGTGTTCATTTCACGGACGAGTTCGCGTGATGAACTGTGATTTATTACTCAGCAAATCACTGCTAGAGTTGAACTATTTCTTAAATTGAATATATGATGGTGTTGAGATCAGCTCAAGGAATCCTGCAGTCTGAGCAAACTGTATCACCCTTTATATTGATGGCTACTGTTTATGGAAGGAATTCTACAAAGGCAATATAAAAGAAAAGCAGATTCTAGAAGAAAAACATTTTAGGTTGTCATTCACTTTAATCCATTTTGCACTGGAAATCCCAAAATGGGCAACCTGGCAAACAGTGTAGGCCCAGATCATACGCCGCAGAACTTGGCGTCTGATCAGGGCCCACACTATTTACTAACAGAATTCTCTGTCAAAAATATAACAAAAACAAAAATAGGCCTGTCATCCCTTATATGACAAATGGACTTGTCCAACATACAGCAATGAAAGAGTCCACTAGCATACAATGGGTTAAACCATCTTGTATATATATATACCTAACATCCCAAAAAATGCGCCATCGGCAAACATTGAATACCCAGGTTAGAATGCACTCCACTCTTTGCTTAACCCTTATCCAGCTGCATAAATTAATTTAGCCACACCCATTTATATTTCAGCCAATCAAATTACTTAATGTAATTTTTTCATTCAAATTTGCATTCAAAATGACAAACAGTGTAGATCCTGATCAGATGGCTTCTTCAGAAGCCATCTGATCTGGATCTACACTGTTTGCAAAGGATGAGGTTGGGAAAAGCAGGATAAGGGTTAACAATAATTGCTATTGTGAACATTTATTTATGGCAACAGATAAGGTGGGTATTTTGTGATAATTCAAGGATAGTTTACTTATTTCTCCATATAAACCTTTGTTGTGGGTATTCATTGGAACCTCCTCACTGAGGCGGTTCTAATGAATTCCCACAACATAGGTTTTTATGGAGAACTAACTAAAACTATCCTCCAATTATCACAAAATACGAACCTTATCTGTAGCTGTTTATTTCAGGAATAAATGAAGAACAAGAATTGATATTACACCAAGAATTATTACCATCTGAACTCATGGAGGTAAACATAGAACTTTTATGACTTGTGAAGCAGTGTGCATGTGAGCAGATGATTGTTGAATGTGTGAATTAACTTCATTATAGCCCCGCTTTGAAAAAGTGAGGGCTATATGGATTTGCCTTGTCCTTCTGTGATTCCGTAGTTCCGAAATTCATGATAACTCAAAAACCGTTCGAAGTATTTTCATGAAACTTCACACAAATGTAAAACACTATGAGACAACGTGCAGAGCGCATGAACCATAACTCTGGATTGCCAACTTTTGGAGTTATTGCCCCTTGAACATCGAAAAATGGCAACCGTAATTCCATTATTCATGATAACTCAAAAACCGTTTTAGGTATCTTAATGAAACTTCACACAAATGTAAAGCACTATGAGAAGATGTGCAGAGCACATGAACCATAACTCTGGATTGCTTACTTTTGGAGTTATTGCCCTTTGAACATTGAAAAATGGCACTTGAAATAAACTCAGTACAGTAATACAATACAAATTTCAATCCTTTTTACCACCTTTTATTAGAGCCTGAAAGCTGAAAACATTTTTTCTTGTATTTTTCTTTTCTTATAGTGCTATAGTGGGGTTGTAGTAGGATCCTCTGACAGTTCTAGTTTTCTACAAGTTTTCTGTCTTACTGTAATATCTTTGTTTGTTTGATTTGAGGTTTAACGTCCCCGTCAACACTGTAAAGGTCATTTTGGAGACGTTGCTTCCAATTTTGTGGGACTTTTACCCGACATTGAGATGAAATGACATCTCAAGCCCTGCAGCCCAATGAAACCAATAGGGTTTAGAAGCATGGACGGGCCGTCCCGCACCGCTTTGCCTGGGCAGGCTTAGATCCTCTTAGCAGTTTACCAGTATTCGTGTGCGGGTCGGTTTCAGCTCTGCGTGGAAGCATCATGCAGCCCATATATTTTTTCAAGCCCCGAAGGGCGGGGGCTGCTGTAATATCTTACAATGGCTGCTTAGAAATAGTTCATGAGTCCCTTAGGATTTTTTTCTGGTAACTCCAACAAGTATTTCAATAGGGGATAGTTTAGAGAATTTTTTTATATTTTATCTTGAAAAGATATATTTTGTGTTAGAATCACCTCACCTGGGTCTACGATGTTTGTGAAAAGCCCCCACCCATCGGGGCTTGAAGAAATAGATGGGCTGCATGATGCTTCCACACAGAGCTGAAACTGACGGCACAGGAGAACTGGTAAACCACTTTGAGGAACTAAGCCTGCCCAGGCAAAGCTGTGCGAGTTGGACCGTCCATGCTTATAAATCCTACTGGTTTCACTGGGGGATGGTGCTTGCGGTGTCATTTCGTCTCAGTGTCGAAGTCCCACAAAATGACTAATACAGTGATGACGGGGACGTTAAACCTCAAATCAAAAAAACAAACAGTGTGCAAGTGATCTGATAATTGCTGAATATGTGAATTAACTTCATTTTCTACAAGTTTTCTGTCTTACTGCAATATCTTACAATGACTGCTTAGAAATAGTTCAGGAGTCCTTTGGGAAAATTCTTCTGGTAACTCCAACAAGTATTTCAATAGGGATAGTTTAGAGAGATTTTTCATATTCTATCTTGAAAAGATTATAAGAATCTTATATGGGTGTGAGGGGTGGATGGAAAAATCCATCCCGAGGATCACTGTCCAGCATCACGAGGCTTGCCTAGTGATGCCGGACAGTGATCCCGAGGAACGGATTTTTCTATCCACCCCTCACACCCATATAGGATTCTTTTTCTTGCATACCTTCTATTTCTTAGCGCGTATATTTAATGCTGCAGCCTCTTCGGTTACCGATGTCCGCCATATTGTGATGACACTGCAGGAATGTTTAGTGACGTCATGTAACGTCCTGTGACGTCAACCGTAACTACGCCGAATTCAACCAGTGTATTTATCAGACAAGCGAGAATATTCGATTTTGGCTAAGAACACCAGGGTTAGAACAGAATTTCTATCCCAAGCTAAAACTATGGATTTCCTTATCTGGTGTGCAAGAAATATTGTGTTCTCATTAGAATCACCTCACCTGGGTCTACAATGTTTGTGAAATGCCCCTTCCCGTCGGGTCTTGAAGAAATAGATGGGCTACATGATACGTCCATGCAGAGCTGAAACTGACTACCAAGGAGTACTGGTAAACCGCTTAGAGGATCTAAGCCTGCCCAGGCAAAGTGGTGTGAGTCAGTTCATCCATGTTTCATTGGGCGGCAGGGCTTGAGAAGTCATTTCATCTCAGAGTCTGGTTAAAGTCCCACAAAATTGGAAGCAATGTCTCCAAAATGACTTATACAGTGTTGATGGGGATGTTCAACAAACAAACAATGTTTATATGAATTTCTGTCCCAGATCTAAGACTATTATGTTTAGTTTGCTCATTTCTTATTTCAGAATGTACATATGGATTCTGAACATATGAGAGTTTTAACACCAACAGAACTTATTCAGGTTAGTATAGCATTAGAATGATGCTGTAATAGGATGTTTGACTTAAAGTATGGGGACCCTATATATATCTTTCTTGTCCCCACTGCAGCCAAGGTTCAATTTCTAGCATAAAAGCATAAACAAGTACAGTCAAACCTCGATAATTCAAAGCGCCAGGGGCCACAGAAATTCCTTCGAATTATGGGTAATTCGATTTTTCGAAATCGGAAGTTTTTGTATATGTTTGGATATTTTTATTCAATGTCCATACTATGAACGAAAACATGAACTTACATTTTTATTTTCTGCCATCAACAATAAAGAAAATAAAGGTTAAATGTAAAGTACCGAGCCATTTTATTGACAAAATATTTAACCTTGGCCAACATTGACAGCTAGCGAAGATTTGTATCAGTCTGCAATAAACTGGCTGATAGAGATCGGAAAGGGCTAACTACATGTTTCTAACCAATTTTGTTTCGGTTTCCTTTCTAAAACGCCCATAAATGTTCAGGAAATTAGTCTACTTTCAGTCTCATCAGAATTGTTATTTTTCCTGTAACCGCTGGTTGGTTGATCATGAAATCTTTTCTGCAACAGCAAATTTGATGATCATTGCAGCCGAACACAATTAAAGCCACCAATTACTCAATTAATGACCATCACTATAGTGTAACCATTAATCCGGTGTCAATAACGGCAGTATTAGATAACCCGTGAAGTCAGTCAAGTGTGTCACAATCAAAATCGCCACACAAAAAATCATGATCATCGTGGGTGACGCTGAATGGCCAACTGGTATTTCGAATTTAACAAGGGATTTTAATAGGAATTTCTTAGATCGGGACTGACGAATCTGTTCGAAAAATTGATTTTTTTGAAAAATCGGTAATAGTTTTGCAATAAATAATAGTGAGAAATGTCGGGACTGTCAGTCGTCTTCGAAAAATCCAGTAGTTTCGAAAAATCGGCGTTCGACTTACCGAGTTTCCACTATATATAATAGTCACAACAAAGGAATGACATAAAGCTGAAAAAAATCCTGCCAACAGTGGGTAAAAATCCGATGCTTTAGCCACTGAGCCTAAGAGTCCACTCACTGAAGTTGTCAGAGATTGGTT